>CM040431.1:81834579-82434579 GCA_022702705.1 Papilionanthe hookeriana x Papilionanthe teres
ACTCGGCTTCTTTAAAATTCCCTATAAGGGCAAGCCCCTATAGTTAATTACATCTTAAGTGACGGGAATCACCTAAGAAAACTCTCGATAATAATCAATAATTCTGCTCTCGAGAATTTCAAAGTTTAAGTTTTCAAAGGATTGAATTTTGGAATTTCGATAGGGAATGGATCAAATTTGGAACATTTTGTTTTGGGAATTCAAAGGAAGAAAGGTAGGAGAAATCACAGATTCGAAGCGAACTTCGGTAATTTCCCGACTATCCTATTATTTGGCTTAAGTTTAGGGAAGTCCTAATATTTATTTAAATGTTTTGATCTTGCCAATTTTAATTAATTAGGGCTTATATTTGTATGATAAAATCAAACAAATAGCCTCGAAGATGTGAGGGTTTATGTCGTATCGGACGACTACCTCGGAATCCTAAGACCGGTTAGGGCTTAATTTGCAATGCAAATGCCTAACGAAGAGTTGAGGATTTATGTTGCACTGAAGCAAACTACCTCGAAGTCCTATGGCTTTGTTGTTTAATTCTAGGAAAGTTTTGCTGATGTAGATTCGAGTTTTGCTTGACGACGATGGCCGTGCTGCCCACCATGCTCCGAGCTCCTTGTTGTTGCAGAGGTTTAGTTTTAGAAATCATAAATCAGGGGATGAGAAAAGTGTTTTTGTTTAGAGAAAATCTTAATTTCCAAGTGTTTTTTATGTTTTAATTAAAACAAATCTTAAAGTTGATTATAACGACACCGGTTAAGATCCTATGGTTCCATCCTTCCGGCATCATTATTTTTATCGGATTCACTTAGTCCGGATGAATTTGCTAAACTCAATTGAATGAGTTCCACACTTTCATTTAGACCGTGGGAAATCCCGTTAGCAACACGTAGGTTACATCATCCGAGGTATTCCCGATCATCCAACAGGGATGTTTTAATTTAGTTGTAATTGTAGTTTTGTGTTACTGTTTGTGATTAAATTTTGAGTTGTTTTATATTTTGAAATGTTGTGGCGGTGAATTTTATCTTGCAATGACTTTAACTTAGTTTTGGTTTCAGTTTTAGGGACTATCCTAAAGGTGTGGGTTTTCATGCAACAGTTGTTTATCATGCAAGAAAAGTAAGTGCAATGCAGTTAAATAAATTGCAATAATGTAAATTACAAGAAAGTAAATTACAATAAAAGGGTACCTGGAGGGTCTTCTCGTCATCCCAAGCTGCACTTAAAACACAATTAGAATATTTAAGCAAGTTCCTAGGTAAAGCTAAGGGAAGGGTTATGGTTTTCTACCAAATTCCTAATCCTATAGCTAATCATTTCCTATGACGTCTAGGTTCCTTGTGTTTTGGTTTGAAGACGATTTTCTTCATCAAAGAATAATTAAATTCAGTTGTTCTTATGAACATCCTATCATATCGAGGAAGTGCTTAAGACAAATCTTAAACATCTTTTCGATATTTCTAGGATTGTTTTAAGTCGAATGGGTTTAATTATACGAAATGAATTAATCGTCCGAGAATTCAAGTTTTGTTGTTATCTTGCTCGGTGAACTAGGACATTTGAATATCCTATAAGTGAAGTAACATTTCATTTAATATTACTGTTTAGGAGTTATAATAACCAAAGCTTTCGAGGGTAAATTGATGTTCAAATGGTTTGTGATTTAGTTTAATTTCAATTAATGGGTTTAAATTTGGAATAGTGTTCAAGTTGCTTTATATTTAATTTCTTTCTGTTTTAGGTGATGTTATTTAATTCAATTTAATTTAACTTTAATTTAATTTAATTTAATTTTAATTTTAATTTAATTTTATTTAATTCAATTTAGTTTGATTTGATGTTAAATTAATTTAATTTAATTTGATTTAATTTAATTTAATTTAATTTAATTTGATTTAATTTTAATTTAATTTGATTTAATTTAATTTAATTTAATTTAATTTAATATGTTTTAATTTAATTTAATTTAATTTAATTTAATTTGTTTTAATTTAATTTAATCTAATTTAATTTAATTTAATTTATTTATTTAATTTAATTTAATTTAATTTATTCATTTAATTTAATTTAATTTGTTTATTTAATTTAATTCAATTTAATCTAATTTAATTAATCTTTAATTTAATTTAATTTGATTTAATTTAATTTAATTTAATTTTTAATTTAATTTTATTTTTAACTTTAATTGAAATTTTAAAAGAGTTTAATAATTTAACTTTAGTTTAATGATTAAGTCTTTTAATATTTTGAATTTGAGTTATCATTTTAATTAAGAATTGAATATTAATGAGATAATTAATTTAGGGATTTTTAAATTAAAGAATAAATCTCTTCCTAACAATATCCCTATTTTAATAATTCCAATTTTATTATTCTTCCAAATTTAATCAATTATTTAATTAAGGTTTAATTATTTTAAATTGCTTAATGGATTTCTACCCTTTAATTATTTAAATTTCAATCATCCAAATCAGATTAGGATCAAATATTTTACTTGTTAATTTTTTATTAAACCTAAAGTTTTAATTAAGGATTAAAATTTTAATTACCACTTTACCCTTTAAGCTTAATAATTTCATAACTCACTAAATTGAACTCAAATGAACTTAAAATTTTTATGTGTCTTCACTCATATGTCAATAAAGACATGAGAGGAGAAAATGTGATTTTTCTGTATTTAATTTATTTATATAATTATTTTTGGTAGAAAATAGAGATTTCCAAGGAAAATTTAATAACATGACCAAGGGAAAGTTTCTATCCTTAAGAAAAATAGGGGACATTCCTAATGACCAGAGGACCACTTGGACCAATTTTGGGGATTTTTTGAATTATATTATTTTTATTATAATTATTTTAAGTTTTGGAGTGTCAGTTAATTTTAAAATAAAATAAATGTTGAAAAATGAATTTTATATTTTTCAAAAATCTCTCGGATATCAAGGAAATCAGAAAATCAATTTTTACAATTTTCTGATTTTTCTATGATTTATTATAATTATTTTAGTGAAAATGCTAGAAAATACATTTTTTTTAATTTTAAAATTACCCTAGGGCTTTAAAATTTAATATCTCACTAAATAGACCTAAGAAAAATATGGGGTTTGTTCCTAAATGATTAAAATTTAAAATGTGACATTTTGGTGAATTTTATTATTTTTGTGATTTTTATTATTTTTTAATTATTGAAAATATTAAAATAATATTAAAAATCAACTTTTTTAGAAAATTGAAATTTTAATTTTCTTAAATTCCCCTGATATCAGAGAGGCTCCAAAACAAATTTGGTGAATTTTTGAAAAGAATTTTGAAAGTTATGAATTTTTGAAGTTTAAAATGAGTAAATGGCTTAATCAACCCAATTAGTAGGGCTAACCAAGTCCAATTAACCTCAAATTTTTATGGTGGGTTCCTCTGATCCTAAAGGTCAGTTGAGAATTGATTTCAAGTCAATTTGATGTATGGTTAGCTCTAATTAATTAGAGATCCATTTTGGGTGTTTAAGCCAATTAGGGTTGTTTTAAATGAACTAACTCAAAACCTATTTTTCCTAGGGTCCTGCTGGTCATAAGGAACATCACCAAATTTTCCTAGAATTTATTTCACAACATGCTATTTATTGGAATTAAAATACTCAAAACAGTAACATGAATTTGAAAAATCAATAACTCTTCATAGGGATGGCCTCCGACTTTGGAAAATTCGGGGAATGTTCCCAAATTCGGAGGCTTCAAAAGCCCTATGGTCTCATGCCATGGTGAATTGTATACATGCATGGAGAATTAAAAATATGCAGAGAGTAAATAAATTATTAAAAATAAAATACTTGATAAAATTAAATAATTTCTTTTCCACATTGTTCTCCTCTGTTCACTGAGCAAGAGGGTTTTTTTATTTTATTTTTCTGATTTTTCTACACAAAGTTATGAATTTTTGAAGTTTAGGGAATTAAATAAATCAGAAAAATCCCTAATTTTCTATTTATCCACGCGGCGCCGCGTCAACCTTAACATCTCCGAAGTGCCGCGTGGCGCGCTCCCATTCGACGTCGCCACTTGAGTCAGCAGCCCGGGTCCCGCCTTCCGCGTATCATCCGTTGATCCGACGCGATCCTGGCCGTCCTTCCGCGCGTGTATTGAATGGACGGCATCCGTTCATCGTCCCCAAGTGTTCTCACCCGAGAGCCGTCCACATAAATCCCTAATATCTCACTCGATACTCAATGGATTTTCATGTTCTTATGCTCTATGGATTCGTCTTGAAGAGAAGAACACATCTATACGGTGATCATGCATTGAAATTAAAGCATTTGAAATGGAGAATCTCCAGAAGCTCGGGATGAATAATTAGCTCATACCTTTGCTCGGAGAAGTGTGGCTTCGATCCGAGGGTTGTTGCACCTTCGATTGGATCCCGACGAAGCTCCGGATGAAGTCTCCCGGTGCGGTGAATTGTCTAGGTGGGATTTCAACCAAGCCCGATCACAAAGCTTGGAGGTTGGTGCAAGCTGGGTGGCTCTGGAGATGGGGCTTTTGCTGGTGGACACCTTCCCTTGGTGCAGTGAAGGTGTAGAACCAATCGATTTGGGGATTGGCTCACCTGTGGAGAAGTGTCCTGGTTTTGGGCCTAGATTTCAACTACGAAATTGAGCTCGCAGAGAAGAAATGGCAGGGGGATCTCGGTGGGGATCAAGTGCTCGTGTATGGGGAGGAGTACGGAACAATTTTGGCGAGTTTCCTTAAAGTTTTTGTTTCAGCACCTCTCATGGCCGAGAGGGGTGGTGTTTAAATAGGAGAGGGTGGAGGGCCTCCCGGGAGAGTTAGGGCTTGGGATCAGCTGCTCTTGGCAAGAGAAGAACGAGCTCCAATGGCCAGCGGGGATGGGGCAGCTCAGCAGGTGAGAATTCCAAGTTGGGCTCACATGTGAGCTCTCGGCCATGGTTTTTTCCGGCTGGCTGGTGGCTGGCCGGCCAGGCATTGGTCACCATCTTGTTCAGGTGGGTCAGGACTAGAGGTTTGTGCAGTCAATTGGCCATGGACATGTGTAAAGGGTTTGAATCAAAATGGAATGGGAAAGGGCTAGTTTTGGGTCTAAATGGGTCAACCCTTGGTTTTGGGTTAGGTTCACCCTCCAAGGTCAATTTGGGTTGAAGGGAAAGTCACTTGGATCGGCTTGATTAGTGGGGTCAAGTCACGATCCAAGTACAATTAAGTCTAAGCATGGTTTAGTGGAGTCATGGAAGTGGTTAATCACTCTTAAGAGAATATGGAAAGGGCCTCCTCCTCTTGCCATCTTGGGTATGGTGAGGTGGAAAGTAGATTCCATGGCTCTCATGAGGCTCATGCATGGCTTCATGGCTCACCTTTGGCTTGAGAAAAGTGAAGTCAATTTCATGGAAATGGATTTAAGGAAAATTTTGGTATTTGATGGAAATTTGTATGAGACTTGATTTGGAATGATTTGATGATGAATTTAGGACTTAGGGATGATTTTAATTGAATGGATGATGTAGAGAAATATCATGTGGGCTTTGGGACCAATTTTGGGCCTTTGGATGTGGTGAAGGATGGGCTTTTAAAATGGTTTAGGAAAGTGGGCTTTTGAATTTTAAAATGGATTTTGGGATGAAGTTTTGTAAAGAGGTTGGGCCAAATAATTGTTGGGTTTAGCTCATGGATGTATCATGAGTGACTTGAAGCAAATTGGGAGTGATTTGGGTTTGAATTGGGTTGAATTTGGGCTCTTTTGGTGAATGGGCCAATATAGGTCCAAGTGGGCCAAGTTGGGCCAATGTTGGGCTAGGGTTGAAATTGATGTAAAATCAATGTTGAGAAATGTTTATGGGAGTGTTTCAAAGAGGTTTTGACTTTGGTTGGGCTTTGATTTTGGGGTTTGGGCCCATTTGGGTTAGGTTTGGGTTTAGGTCGAAATTGGGCCTTTTAGCTTTGGGTTGAATTTGAGTGGGGTTTGGGTCCAAATTTTGGGCAAATCATGTTAGTGCTATGCTTGTGGGGATGCTAAGGAAGATTTAGAAAAGATTTGGGGTTAATCGGAGTTGAATGGGGTGAGTTTGAGCTAAGTTTGGGTCATGGGTCCAAATTGGGCTTTAAGGCCAAAAGTGAAATTGGATCCAAATGTCAATCAAATTGGACTTGGATTTGGTCTAGATTGGTGTTGGGAATGTTTAATTGAATTTTAGAATTGAATTGGACCAGAATTTGGGTCAATTGGATAGGTTTGGCTTGACATTGGGTTCACTTTGGGTTAAAATGGGTCAAATTGGGGGTTTTGACAAAAGTGGGGTAAATTGACAAAATTGGCCCATGGTTTAGTTGGACAAAATGAAATTGGGAATATTTGGGATTTGCTGGAATTTTCTGGGAATTTTCTGAATTTTTGGATTTTTTGGGTCAAGGGGGTATTTTGGGTATTTGGAGGGTATTGGGAGGTATTTTTGGAATTTTTGTTATTTTTTGGTATGAATGATCAATTTGAGTGATGTGGAAATGTTTGGGATTAATTTTGAGGAATCTTGGGTTATTTGGAAATTTTTGAGAAATTTGGGTAATTTTAAGGGTTTTGGGTAGGCTAAGCGGGTGTAGGGTCCCGGGGGTCAAAAATTGAAAATTTGGAAAATTGAAGATTGGGTAAATTTGAGTGGAATGAAATCATTTTGGTTGAGCCATGAAGGGACTCATTTGAGGCATCCACTATGTTGTTCCTAACCCTCTTAGCCAAGGGCTTAGGGGTTAATGACCATCCATGTGAATCACCTACATGAGTCAGGGGGCCAAGTTAGGTATAAGTGTGTGAAAGTGTAGTGTATAGGTGTAGTGTGTGTGTAAGTCGGCCCCTTCACCGGACCGAGGCCACCGGGGCGATCCTAAGGCCAAAGAGTCCTATAGGAACTCATCCTTTAAACTTCCGCATTTGATTTCGACCCTGCAGGTGATTAGGGGTCTACGGTCGAGTTTGTGGAGTTTGCGGGGAGTTAAGAAGTGGTTTGAATTTCTAAAAGGTGGGTCCCAATTCTAGTTCTCTAAGATAGTCGAAAGGAAAAGCCTAAGGCTAGATCCTAAGTACTAAAGGGAAGAAGAGAAGACCTCACCAAAAATGAAGTCAACAAATGGAACCCAATAGGTGTGGTGAGCTGACGGAGCACACCGCACTTATTGGTGTTGACCGAAGCGATCAACAAAACCAACACAGATGTCCAAGTGACAAACTTAGGACGAAGTAGAAGAGTTTCCGCTGGGGAGTGTCAAGCATATCTCTAAAACCGGAGATTCTCGAACTCTCGGCTGGGAAAGGAAAAGGAGGTGAATCCCAAATCACATGATGCGGGAAATTTCAATTTAGATTTCATTTTGTTTCGGTTTAAGTTTCGATGTGTTAGTTTAGATTTCAATTTGGAGTTTCAATTTAGATTGAAGTTTGTCAAAATTAATTTGAAGGGATTTGATTTGAAATGAAAATTCGAATTTTGAGGTTTTAGATGTAACATCTTCAACCCCAAAAGAAGATCGAATTGATTGGATTGGATCATTACAATGAGGAAAGATCTCAGAGTAATGCGGTATTGGATGTAAAATCCTTAACCCTAAGAGTTTGATTTTGGTGTATTTCATTGCTGTAGGGAAAGAATCCTAAAGCGATGCGGTCTCGGATGTAAAATCCTTAACCCCAAAAGTTTGATTGGAATGTATTTCATCGCAATAGGGAAAGAATCCTAAAGCAATACGGTCTCGGATGTAAAATCCTCGACCCCAAAATTTTAAATTGGATGTATTTCATTGCGATAGGGAAAGGATCCTAAAGCAATGCGGTCTTGGATGTAAAATCCTCGATCCAAAAGTTTGAATTTGATGTACTTCATTGCGATAAGGAAAGAATCCTAAAGCGATGCGGTCTTGGATGTAAAATCCTCGACCAAAAAGTTTGAATTTGATGTACTTCATTGCGATAAGGAAAGGATCCTAAGGCAATGCGGTCTTGGATGTAAAATCCTCGACCCAAAAGTTTGAATTTGATGTACTTCATTGCGATAAGGAAAGGATCCTAAAGCAATGCGGTCTTGGATGTAAAATCCTCGACCCAAAAGTTTGAATTTGATGTACTTCATTGCGATAGGGAAAGGATCCTAAAGCAATGCGGTCTTGGATGTAAAATCCTCGACCCAAAAGTTTGAATTTGATGTATTTCATTGCGATAGGGAAAGAATCCTAAAGCAATGCGGTCTTGGATGTAAAATTCTCGACCCAAAAGTTTGAATTTGATGTACTTCATTGCGATAAGGAAAGGATCCTAAAGCAATGCGGTCTTGGATGTAAAATCCTCGACCCAAAAGTTTGAATTTGATGTACTTCATTGCGATAAGGAAAGGATCCTAAAGCAATGCGGTCTTGGATGTAAAATCCTCGACCCAAAAGTTTGAATTTGATGTACTTCATTGCGATAAGGAAAGGATCCTAAAGCAATGCGGTCTTGGATGTAAAATCCTCGATCCAAAAGTTTGAATTTGATGTACTTCATTGCGATAGGGAAAGGATCCTAAAGCGATGCGATCTTGGATGTAAAATCCTCGACCCAAAAGTTTCGATTTGATGTAGTTCATTGCGATAGGGAAAGAATCCTAAAGCAATGCGGTCTTGGATGTAAAATCCTCGACCCAAAAGTTTGAATTTGATGTACTTCATTGCGATAGGGAAAGGATCCTAAACCGATGCGATCTTGGATGTAAAATCCTCGACCCAAAAGTTTGAATTTGATGTACTTCATTGCGATAGGGAAAGGATCCTAAATCAATGCAGTCTTGGATGTAAAATCCTCGACCCAAAAGTTTGAATTTGATGTACTTCATTGCGATAGGGAAAGAATCCTAAAGCAATGTAGTCTTGGATGTAAAATCCTCGACCCAAAAGTTTGAATTTGATGTACTTCATTGCGATAAGGAAAGAATCCTAAAGCAATGCAGTCTTGGATGTAAAATTCTCGACCCAAAAGTTTGAATTTGATGTACTTCATTGCGATAGAGAAAGGATCCTAAAGCAATGCAGTCTTGGATGTAAAATCCTCGACCCAAAAGTTTGATTTTGATTGAGATTTGAGATCTGGAAAGATTGAATTCGAAATTTGGAAGGATGAGTTTGAACTCGGTTGAGATTTGATTTGAGATTTGATTTGAAATTTGGAAGATCAAATTTGAAATTTGATCGAGGTTGGATTTGAAATTTGATTGAGAATTTGATTTGAGATTTTATTTAACACTTATGTTGATTTTGTTTATCTTTTAATGATTCGAATTTTACTTTATCGTTTATTTAATGTTCATGTGAATTTGGTGTTCGTCATTTTTAAGATTTTTTTTTAGGAAAGTTTTCTTTTATTCTTCTATTTTTTTTTTCTCTTTTCTGTTCTTTGTTCGAAGTTCATTTAACTTTAATGGCGTTTCCCAGTCAATTTGCACAAAAGAGGTGAAGACAAAAATGTGACATGGTCACTTTCATTCGAATCATGTTGAAGATACATCATACAACTCGATCTGGAATACATCTCATACAATCCATGTAGACTCAAAACGGACTATGTATGATCTTTGTTGATCCATCTAAAGAAGCATCCGTCAAAAATCCATGTACGAATAGTGGGGTACATGGTCGATAACATCACCTTCCAAGCCATCCTTGGCAAGGATGCCGTATGGATGTACATTGGAGGTGTGATATTTTCCATGTAACTCACAGCTCGTAAGGCCGGAGGCTCTCTAGCTCTGGGTCTGGCTGGAAATGGTAAGGTGTCTTCCTATCGTCCATCCTTCTGAAAGTAACTGAGATCCGCTTCACTGTGCAGAAAGGTCTGACAAAGTCGTGGTGATCTATGTGCCGGGGTATGCAGTCACCCTGTTTGTAGATGTTAATAATGCAGCTATTGGGTATGCAGTCTGCTGGCAGTACCCTCCATGTTATCAATCTCTTTACCATTCTCTTGATGACTAATGGCATCGGATCCACTTGCCCATGACGGAGTATCCCTGGTGGATTTCCTTTTCGTCTTCCGCAAAGTTGTAGCGGCATCCGCATTGTATTGTGATTCTTCCCTTCCTTGGCATCCATCTCCGGGGTTCGAGTATGTGTTTTCCCTCGGGCGGCTGCTCGGCCCATTCTTTTCAAATCCGGATGCAATCCACGATCTGTCGTTGTTCATACTGCGAGAATACGTACGTATGTAGCTCGAGGCCCTCTCAGTATATTGATTCTTCTGCCTTTAATTCTCTCGAAGTATTCGAAGGTTTTCTTTTCAACATTCGCATTCTCTCCAGCTCGTATTCCGGAATGATCTGCGGATAGCGAGGCACAGTGACATATTGTGGGATATACGGTTCAATCCCTTCACGTTCTCCCGCATACCTCGGCTCCTCGGGGATGATGCACGTCGGGACATCCCCGGGGTTGCTTACGCAACAAGGTCATGCATCACTGGTGGTTCTATCCGGTGGCGTGGCGGCCTTCTTTCTTCGATCTTCGGAGATTTCCCCGGTCCTTTCTGTTATCCTAGGAGGCGGCCTCCTTTCTTCGGGTTCTCGGTGAGCCGGTGTCCTTGAAGTGTATGTACTGGCATTAGCAACTGTCTCGTCGCGCTGGTCCGCAGCTAGTTTTGTTAACATCATATGGATACGGCGATTCTTATTTCTTCGTTGCGTTGCTGTGAGAGTAGCTCTTCAAACTTCTTGAATCTCTGTGGGCGCGGCGCTGACAAGCCTGCCCTCTTCCGTAGCGACTACAGACTTCATTTTCTTATCTTCTTCAGTGTTTGCTTTTCTTTTCTTCTTCTTGGATTGGTGGCTTGGGCCGCCCACTTTCATCATCTGTCTGCCCGGGCGGTTCTTCTCGATCAGCGGGACCCGGTCACTTTCCTCATACTTGTAGGCCTGCCGGTGAGAAATCCGAGTCGATCTCGATTATCGCTCCATCTTTCACCCTCTTTTCATCGAGTGCGAGGCTTACGCCATTCTTAAAGTTCGGGACCAACCGCCGTTCGACATTTCCTGCGAAAAGACAAGGAAAAGGATCGAGAGGTATGTACTAAGAACAAGAACATTAAGAAAATGTTTATCAAAGACATTTTTATTATATTATTTTTTGTATTTTTCAAATTTAACAGGAATGAAATGGGATAAGATCAGGGAAGAGATTTTGATTTGGAAAAGAAAACAAGGAAAACTTTATTATCATTATTTTATTTATTTTAGCACATTTTATTATTTTTGGGTTCGGACCCAGTCATAAGTAATTACTTCGCCCGTGTTTCTTAGGGATGAAGAATTCATTCCTTCGAAACATCGGGTAGCGTAATACTTTTTCAAGTATCGTCCGTTGATCGGAAGCATATGTCGTTCTCCACGGCAATTCACTAGGCGGTAGGAACCTCCTGTAGTATCTTGCTTCGACCACTGAACGGCCCTTCCCAAGTGGGTTCAAATTTTCCTCCTATCTTGCGATGTGCGAGAATAGGTCTCTTGAGAACAAGAACTAAGTCACCAACTTTGAAGGTTCTTGGGCGGACCGGTTTGTCATGGGCTTGAACCATCTTAGCTTGGTATAGTTCTAAATTCAGTTGCGGCTGCAAGTCTTTTCCCTTCCAAGCTTTCTAATTCTTCTAGTCGTAATTTGGCGTTCTCTTCTCGTCGTGATCTTATTTGCAACTGCAATTACGAGTGAAGGAAAGCTGAACCTCTAAAGGTAACATCTGCCTCGGACCCATACACGAGAGCGTAAGGTGTAGCTTGAGTAGGAGTTCTGAAGGTTGTCCGGTAGGCCCATAAGGCTTCTAACAACTTCTCGTGCCAATTTCTCTTATTATCGTCCAAGATTTTCTTTAAGATTTGAACGAGAGTTTTATTAAAATCCTCGGCGAGGCCGTTTGCTCTTGGGTAGTAAATTGTTGAGTATCGCCGGTCGATTCCGTGTCTCCCGACAAAATTGTTAATTTGCGTGCTTCGAATGCCGACCCATTATCCGAGATGATCTCGCGCGGCACCCCAAAACGGTAGACAACTTGGTTCTTGAAAAGCGTAGCACGTGGTGTGCTTTCACTTCTCTAAGTGGAGCTGCCTCGCCCGATTGGAAAAGTAATGCGTAGCCGCAAGAATGAAGCGATGTCCTTTTGAAGATGTTGGTTCTATCGGACCCATTATATACGTGCCCCGACATTCGAATGGCCGCGACGCAATTTTCGGGTGTAGCACATTTGGAGGTTGGTGTAGAACCACTCCGTGCACTTGGCATTGGTGACGGCTCTTGGCGATTTTCATGCGGTCGGTCATCATCGAGGGCCGGTAGTACCCTAGTCTTTTAATTTTCATTTTCATCTTCGGACCCGTCGGTGAGCGGCACGGAGTCTCGAATGTACCTCTTTAACAATTTCACGGGCCTCGGACCCGCTTAGGCACCTTAGCCACATTTGATCAAAAGACCTTACGTACGATGTGTTGTTTATTAATGCGTAAGACGAGTTCTTTTCTTGATCGATGGGCTAGCGACTATCGTCCGGTAGCTTTCTGTTTGCGAGTAGTTTATCAATGGCTGTCGCCGATCTTACGTGTTTTACATCCTTCGTTATGATCGATTCTTTTTCTTTTTCGATTTGTGTATTGTGTCTATGTCGAGCTGTGATAGGACCCGACGTCACGTGACCGACACTTCTATTGATTCATCTTGCAAACGAGCAAATTCTTTTGCGAGACAGGCTAAAGCATCTACTAAAGCATTTTCTTTTACGGGAATTTTGTAGATCGTCACATTTGGAATCTGTTCCAACAAGCTGTATGGCATCTTGGAAGTATTGTTCGAGTCTTGGCTTTAAAATTCTATACTTGTCCGGCGATCCGTTGAATGATTAACCGTGAATCCCCGTAGATGTTGATGTCCGTTATCCCCATTTGAATAGTTAATTCCGGTCCCGTTATGAGGGCTTCATATTCGCTTCATTGTTTGTACACGGTTCCGTCAAGTGGTAGGAGTATCTTAACATCCCCGCTCCGGTGTTATAAAGATTAGCCCGATTCCCGCCTTACGGGCACTATCACTTGCGATTCTTCGTCTTTGTGTGCTTGAAGATGCTCCGTCGAAATATAATTCCCAACGTCGATCATCGAGGTCTTCTAGATTCATTATTTGTTCATCTAGCGGATCGTCATTGAGAGGAGATTCGGCGGCAAAGGGTGTCTTTGCGAGGAAGTCCGCTAAGACTTGTCCCTTTACGGCACGAAGAGGCACGAAAGTTATATCGAATTGCGATAATATCATTGACCATCTGGCAAGTCTGCCGGAAAGTGTTGGACGAGTCATCAAGTATTGCAATGGATTAAATTTCGAGATCAGGTTGACCCTATGAGAAAGCATGTAGTGCCTGAGCTTTTGAGCGGCGAATATCAGGGCCAAACAATGTTTTTCAATTGCGGGATACCTTACTTCCGTCGGAAGTAAACAATGGCTTAAATAGTAAAGAGCATTCTCTTTACCCTCATCATTGACACAGGTTAACGGGGCTCGAGAGAGTCGTCTAAAGCCGCGGTGTAAAGTATCGGCGGTCACTCGAGGCCGGGGCTGCTAAGACGGGAGGTGTCATTAAATATTGTTTAATGTCCTCGAAGGCCTTACGGCGTTTCTCTTCCCAAATAAATTTGGCGTCCTTTTTAACTAGTGCCGAGAAAGTCGACACCTACACGACAAGTTTGAGATAAAGCGTCGAAGATATGCCAGCTTCCCTTGAAAAGATCGTAGTTGTTTTAAGGTTTTGGGAGGCGGCATTTCTAAGATAGCTTTAATCTTTTCCGGGTTGATTTCAATTCCACGATGTCGGACAACGAATCCTAAGAATTTCCCGGAGGTGATGCCGAAGGGGCATTTTAAGGGATTCATCTTAAGGTTAAATTGTCTTAATCGTTCGAAAACAATTCTCAGAATCATACGGGTGGTTTTCCTTTACTTTGCTTTTGATGACCACATCGTCCACGTAGCATTCGACTTGATTATGGATGAGATCATCAAAAATTCTTGTCATTGCTCTACGGTAGGTTGCTCTAGCGTTCTTCGGTCCGAATGGCATCATTTGTGTAGCAAAATACTCCGATTGGCGTTCGAATCTCTGTAAGCTTTTCATCTTCGGAGCCATTTTTATCCGGTTGTATCCGAAGATCCATCCATGAATGAGAATATCTCATGTGTCGAAGCGATGTCGATCATTAGTTCAGGATCGGTAGAGGAATTCATCTTTTGGACATGCCTTGTTTAAATCTGCGAAATCCACACAAATTCGATCGACCATTCTTCTTTCGGTCGGCACTACATTGGCTAGCCAAGTCGGGTATTGTTCTTCACGGACAAATTTAGCGTCTATTAGCTTTTTAACTTCGGCTATGACTTGTTGTTCGATTTCTAGACGCATTCTTCGGGACCTTGCACGTTGGAACGAAGTAGGATCCACTCCTAGCTTATGAGCTGCGACCTCTGGAGCTAATCCTGTCATTTCATCGTAGTTCCAAGCAAAACAGTCTTTAAATTCCATTAATAACTTGATTATTTCTTCGGAGTCTTCTTTATTGAGTAAGGAGCTAACAAAGGTAGGTCTAGGTTCTTTGCTAGTACCTAAGTTAACTTCAGTTAACTCATCTATTGTAGATTTGATCTCTTCTTCGAATTCTGTGGAGCGTCTCCAATTTGTAAATCTTCGAGTTCGTCTATAGTTTCCATGCGGTTTTCATTAGACTCGCAAGTGACAACCAAGCAAAATTCAGTATCGTCAACTGATCCCACTGTGCCGAATCCGAGACCATGCTTTGAATTGGGCGAACGATCGGAATTATTCCATAATTTTTCAAAACATTGTGATTGACCTTTTGTCCATTGTCGAGGTAAGAAACCACGTTGAATTAAATTTTGAACACAGGGAGAGTACCACTCAAAAGGTAATTCCATTAATTCGATGAAGTGACATCTTCGAATTGTACATTATTTTCGAGTTTTGGAGGAAGAAGCACCACGGTAGAATTTGATTGGCTTTGTATGCGTCGCTACGTACCTCTTTGACCACCATACCCTCGATCTTGTTAGAATGGATCGGGGTTAGGGTCATAGTATGTACGTAGTGGTTAATCTTTTCGTACATTGATTTGTATTCTTCGTTCTTCTCATCTTCGAGAGAGATCTTGAATTGCGGCTTCTTCGACTTATTGTCGTTGCTTCTTGTTTGATTTCTTTTTCTTCTTCGGAACTATCTTCCCGATCAACATTGATGGTCGGTTTCCTCCATCCAACTGTCCTAGCGTCTCTACCACGGCCTCGTCCCCGGCCTTGACCTCGGATGCGAGTTGTGGAGAAACCTTCACCATCTCGCCGGAAGGGAGTGGTGAGTGACTGTTGGACTAGAACTTCAGGTTCTTCGTTGTCCCGAACTTTCTTTGCTTCATTTGTTACGGTATCTCTGGAGAAGATTGTTTTCTTTGGAGGTGCATAATAAGCTGCGTCTTCATGGATTCCAATCTCATGTACGGAGAATGGTTGTAAGTCACCTTTGATGCACTGTTCCCCTCCATCGTAGTATTTGATGCACCGATGTAGAGATGATGGTACCATCCTGTTTTCATGTATCCATGGTCGGCCCGAGTAGAGCGTTGAACGACGTTTCGAATCGATTATGTGAAATTTTGCGGTTGTCTTTGCTAAGTCACCGGTCTTCATTAGTAGCGTTATTGACCCGAGGGCTCTTTCTCCTTTACGGTTGAATCCTCTTAATAACATTTTGTCGGCTTCGAGCTCGCGAGCATCAATTTCCAAGTATGCTTAGTGTTCGAAGACTCATTATATTGATTGACGCTCCTGGATCCACCAATACTGCGGAGAGTGTAAACTTCCCAATTGTAAGCGAAATGTACAATGGTCGGTTGTGATCTGGTCGTCCCAAGTAGTAGGTCATTGTCCGTGAAGGTAACACCTCGTTGTTCCTTTAACAGCAAACCTCATCTAAGGAATCTCCGGCCATTTGAGCTAAGCAAATTCCCCAGGATCGAGTAGGCCTTGATCAAAGCTTCTTCATCTCCTTTGATAAGATGAGAGCATCGTAGATGCTGTTGGCCGGTAGTTTCCTAAGATGGGTAGCACGTTGTAGTCCGCTTTATTTCCATGTGTCTCGGCTTCTTCTCGAACGGGTATTTCTTCGTTTGGGGTTGGTTCTTCTTGAACAACCACCTTTCCTTTGTCTTTGGACCCATTCTCGGAGGTAGAACTCTTCCTTCTTAGTTGACTTAAGCAATTTCTTGAATCTAGTGTTGAGCTTGCACACGTGTCTCCTCCTAAATCGGAATGACGAGCTCTTAAATTATTAGCTCCAATTACGAAGGCTTCCCCAATTCTGTTATTATTTGGAGCTCCTCGAAACTCGCGGATAGATTAGATTTGCTTGTTGAACTCTCGTAGCCTCCTTGATGGATGTCTTCTTCGTTATTTTGATCGTCGAGATTGTGTATGATTTGAGAATTGTCGTTGGTATCGAAATCGATGTCGGATTGTCGCTAGTTACGTAATCGTTAGAAGCAGTCAAACGTAGCCGATGCCATCACCCTTATCATTATATGATCCCACCGAAGTGACGAGATAGTCATACGAGTCGGAGGTTCGAGGGATTTCTCCCCCGAATCAGAAACAATTATTCCCCAGGATAAGCGACCCCTAGTCCCAGCCTTAGGAATCTCGGTCCTCTCTTCTTCGTCGATTTTCTTCTTCTCTTCGATCATCCTGATGAGGTGGTTCTTATCGCAAGTGATAGTACGGCTTAACGGGTCTCGAACTTTGAATTGAAGCTCGCACGAAGCGGTTTGGATCTTTGTCTAAAATCTTTCTCGAAGACCTTGTCCAAGCGGTAGTCCGTCCATCGTCGGTCGTATAGGGATCTATCGGAATGATGGGATCGATTGAGATAACATTGACGGAACCTCCTTTACGGGGTTCCTTCATGTGCTCCTTCGGGATCGTTATATTCCGCTCCAGAAGGGATTGTCATTGAGCCAACTTTTGAAGGTAATGCAATCTTACATCTTGTGTCCGAGCATCAGGTGGTAGGGGCGAAGTTGGGATCACTTTTCTTGTTGACTTCTTCGGTCTTTTAGGCTGCGACGTGCAAATGCGGAGTCTTCATCGGACTACGGAACATTTTCGGCCTTCTTCGTTCTTGAACGGATATTCTCTGCTCGAGCTCCCTTAATGTACGTTGCGGACGAGGCGGTTGTTCATGCGCAGGATAGTGATAAACTGGGTCAAGTTCTTGGTAATTTTGTTGGTTAGCTGTGGCCGTTTTGGTGGTATTTGCATCGGTTGCTTGCCTTTGTCGAAGCTGCGCAACGATCTAGGATTTCTTTTCGAAAGTCTTGCGGGCTTTTGCTTGTCCGTCTTGTCGGCGAAACTTAGTGCTTCGCCTCACTCTTGCAAGCTCCCGGCCTTGCTTAGCCTTCTCGAAAGTCTTAATAGTGAATCCTTTGAGGAGAAGTGCTATCGGAGCCGTGGTCACTTTTAAGTAAATCTGTTGCATGTTGTTCTTGTAGTTGTGGTTCACGCTTCATGCTTAAGTTCCTCGAAGTTCGAAGTATGTAATCCGCAAAGTTTCGTTCGAGGGCACAGCTATACACCCTTCAAGTCACATAGTGATGTAGTGTGAGAGCTCGGCGAATCGCTTGATGAAGAGGTTCTCTAGTTCGAAAACGTCTTCCGCAAGACCATTTGGTAATTACGCATACCGAGTCCCAGGGCGATTTACGACGAGCTGACGACAAGCTTGTCGGAAGAGTAATGCATTGCTCAGCGGCATTTATGGCTATTGGCACAAAAGTGTGCAACATCTTGTCGGGGGTTTCCGGTTCCATCGAAGGTCTTTTGAGCAGAGGTGGTACGAAGCCTTTCGGGTATTGGACAGCGTCGAATTCTTCCGGGTAAGGTCACCCGTCGAATGGATGTCCCGCTCTTTGATTGTCTTCAAGGCTTCTTTTCTTTGTTTGCCGACTCTTGATATCCTTTTCGGGGATCATACTTTGTGTTGTATCCTTTTCGGTGATCATCCTAGTTGACGGATGTAATCTCCTTTCCCTCGAATCTACGATACGAATGACCTGCGAGGTGTCTCTCTTTGTGGTTGCACTTGACTGCGGAAGTGGCGGCTCTGACCATCTCTTCCATCCTTTTCGCCATTTGGGCGATCGTGTCGTCTTTCTCTGAAGGTTTGCCTTCTCATCGATTCCGACTCCTCTCTTTACGCGAGTGCAGGAAACTGTATTGAAGCTGATGAAGCTTGTGTTTCGACCATGTTGATTTACGCATATTCGTCGTCCACTTGAACTCGATGAATCAATCTCGTCTCCGAATTTCTCTTCTCTTTCTTTTGCTAATCGTCGGATATCGGTTCTCGGCTTTTCCATGGCATCTTCTAGCGGGCCTTTACATGCGTCCTCGAGGATGTCGTGCGATAGCTGCCGGGTCCCTTCTCACGAGTCCTTTATCGCAGTGCTTTCTTGATTCAAGTCTCTGGCGGGAACTTTCTTTCTCGGGGGGCACATTGTTTCGATCTCGGCGTTGCCGTGGTGAACGCCATACCATCCTTCTAGCCGCGAGAAGATCTAGGACCGGATAGTGCAGCCATTCATCTTTGGAAGGTGGTATCCTCCTAATCTGTCGTCTCGAGACGACGACGGGCGGGAGGCCCAGCCCTCGTTGTCTTTTGCCAGCACCTGTCATGATGGCGGGGTTACCGGGGCCAGACGGGATTTCGGCGGCACCCGCCACATCCTTCGTAGAATCTCCGATACGAGACGCACTGTGCCAACTTCTCTGCCAGTTGCGGTCGAAGCGAGCCGGCGTAGTTCTAGTCCTTTTCTTGCGGCTATCGTTTGTGTTATGCGGGGGCGAGGTAATGCGGCGGCAATCTTGCGAACATTTTCTTCATCTTCTGCGGTGGAGAGGGATCGGCTTACTTCCCTCCCAAAAGTGGTATGTAATTCGGGCAGCGGCGTATATTCCGGCAGCGGTGTATATTCGCGGCGGTGTATATTCGAGCTGATTAAAGTTTCCTCGGGAAAGCGATTTCGGCGGCTACGCTTCTCACAGCGATCCTTCACTTGTTTCTTCTTTGGGTCCTTGTCGGTGATGGAATTCTTCGAAATTTCGGACCGTTCAAAACGAGAAGGTCTCACAAGAAGATGTTTGTACCCTCCACGGTAACGGAGTTTACCATAATTACGGATTTCTTTCCCCTTTGAGCTGGCCGAGAAGTCGGGGTAGGTGCCGGAAAGCAATCCCAGACCGGTGGGGGTAGCGAGCAGTCCTCCTGCGAGCAGGCGGTACTCCTCCTCCAGGTGGGATCTTTGCGAGGAGGGAGGAAACTCTTGGGTCGACCTAAGGTTGAACTCGATCGGCCCGGCTTCTTAGCTTCGGAATGCCTTGTTCGTCGGTGTGAAAAGGAAACGTCGGTGATCTTGACATTCGTGTTTTCAAATCCTTGTCAATGGGATGATCCCGTTGTCGGGCGGCTCATCATAGACGGCGAAGTCCGGTCCGTTGGTGAAGGAGAAAATCAGCTTTGGGGCTTCCATTTTACGCAAGGTAGATTAGAAGTTTGTCGGTCAGTATGCTTCTTTTCTTTAGGACGAAAAGAAAGGAATTGAAAAGAGTCCGAACACGATTCTTGTTCATGTATTTATAAGAAGGAATTATTTGTTAAAAGAATCATTCATTAAAGGGTTTGTTTATTTAGAATGGAATGTTCGAAAGGTGTAGAGAAGGTAAGGAATCCGATTCGGAGTTGGAAAGGAAAAGAAAGTCTTATGCGAGACTCGCCATTCCGAAGGATGGCTCTGGCCCAACTGCTGTTGAGATAGCCCCACCTCGAAATGAGGTAAAAGGATCTCGGAACACTCATTTGAGGGTGTCTAGCAGTGGCTCCTAAATCCGAGAGAATGTTGGCTATACTTGTTAGTGAAATGAACATAGTATTCCAACGGAAAGAAGAATGATTTGACCATTAAGGACATGGATACACTTTACCCGATTTTGAAAACGAGTGTCGATTATAATGGAGAGAGAATTTTTCCCAGTCGCCGAAAGTGTCGGCATATTTTTAGGTTGTGTGTTTTATTTTGAAAAGGGGTCGCTAACGAGAAGTTGTCGGTGAATTTTGAGTACCGTTTAAATAAATAATTTTGAAAAGTAGTATTTGATTTTGAAAATAATTTTAAATTTGAAGGTTTTAAGATATGATATTAAGCAGATCTCACATCCAAAATAGTTTATATAAACGAAACCTTTGCACCACAAATAGTGTATCTATCACAAGGATAGACACCCAACGATGGTGGGGCTCGATTAAATAAACAGAAGATTTAATGACGTCCAGTTTGGTACGGCAAATTTTATAAACTGACAAATTCCTTTGCTTAATATGAAAGCATTAAACGGGGTTTATATTACTGGGTTCTTTAAAATTTTCTATAAGGGCAAGCCCCCATAGTTAATTACATCTTAAGTGACGGGAATCACCTAGAAAACTCTTGATAATAATCAATAATTACGCTCTCAAAAATTTCGAAGTTTAAGTTTTAGGGATTGAATTTTGGAATTTGATAGGGAATGGATCAAATTTGGAACATTTTGTTTTGGGAATTCAAAGGAGAAAAAGTAGGAGAAATCACGGATTCGAAGTGAACTTCGGTAATTTCACGACTATCACATTGTTTGGCTTAGATTTAGGGAAGTCCTAATGTTTATTTAATGTTTTGATCTTGCCAATTTTTAATTAATTAGGGCTTATATTTATATGACGAGAATCATACAAATAGCCTCGAAGATGTGAGGGTTTATGTCGTATCGAGACGACTACCTCGGAATCTGAGCCAGGATTTAGGGCTTAATTTACTTGTCTGGAAATGCTAACAAAAGAGTTGAGGATTTATGTTGCACTAGGCGAACTACCTCGAAGTCTGGCAAGCACAGTGACCCAATTAAGAAAGTTTTGTTGAAGTAGACTCGAGTTTCTTTGGTGACGATGACGTGCTGCCCACCATGCTCAAGAGCTTTCTTGTTGTTGCGAGTTTAGTTTTAGAAATCATAAATCGGGGAGATGAGAGAAGTGTTTTGGTTTGAGAAAATCTTAATTTGCGAAGTGTTTTTTTTATGTTTTAATTAAAACAAATCTTAAAGTTAATTATAGTACCGGTTAAAGATCCACGGTTCCATCCTTAGGCATCATTATTTTTATCGGATTCACTTAGTGCGATGAATTCTTAAGCTGTTGAATGAGTTACGCCTTTCATTTGAAGCCGATGAAATCCGGGTGTAACAACGTAGGTTACATCATCGAGGTATTCCGTTATTGACAGGGACGTTTTAATTTAGTTGTAATTGTAGTTTTGTGTTACGTTGTTTGTGATTAAATTTTGAGTTGTTTTATATTTTGAAATGTTGTGGTGGTGAATTTTATCTTGCGATAATTTTTAACTTAGTTTTGGTTTTCGAGTTTAGGAATGTTATCACAAGGTGTAGGTTTTCATGCAACGAGTTGTTTATCATGCGGGAAAAGTAAGTGTGATGCGATTAAGTAAATTGCAATAATGTAAATTGCAAGAAAATAAGTGCAATAAAATAAGCGTGCTGGAGGGTCTTCCGAGTCATCTTGTTGCACTTAAAACACGATTATAATATTTAGGCGAGTTCTGGTAAAGGCCCAAGGGAAGGGTTATGGTTTTACAAGTTCTAATCTATGGTAAGTCATTTCACATGACGTCTAGGTTCTTGTGTTTCGGTTTGAAGACGATTTTCTTCATCCAAGAACAATTAAATTCAATTGTTCTTATGAACATCCTATCATATCGAGGAAGTGCTTAAGGCAAAACTTAAACATCTTTTCGATAGCTACAGGATTGTTTTAAGGATCAAAGAATAGATTGATTATACAAATGAATTAATCGTCGAGAGTTTAGTTAAGTCTTGTTGTTATCTTGCTCGATTAGTAGGACATTTGAATATCCGAAAATAAGTGAAGTAACATTTCATTTAATATTGTTTAGGAGTTATGGTAATTAAAGTTTTGAAATGAAATTGGTGTTGAAATGCTTTGTGATCTGAATTCGATTTCAATTAATGGGTTTAAATTAGGAGTAGTGTTCAAGTTATTTTAGACTTATTTTGAATTCTTTATGTCTTTGGTGATGTTATATTTAATTGACTTAATTTAATTTAATTTAATTTAATTGAGTTTTAATTTAATTTATTCAAATTTAATTCAATTTGGTTTGATTTAGTATTTACATTAAATTAATTTGATTTTGATTTAATTTTAATTTAATTTGATTTAATTTAATTTAATTTAATTTATTTAATTTAATTTAATTCATTTAAGTTAATTTAATTTTTAATTTGGTTTAACTTAATTTAATTTGATTTTATTTATTTAATTTAATTTAATTTAATTCATTTAATTTAATTTAATTTGTTTATTTAATTTAATTTAATTTAATCTTTAATTTAATTGACTTTTAATTTTAATTTACTTTAATTTAATTTAATTTAATTTAATCCAATTTAATTTACTTAATTTAATTTAATTTTAATTTAATTTAATTTTTAATTTTAATTGAAATTTTGAAAAGAGTTTAATAATTTAATTTTAGTTTAATGATTAAGTCTTTTAATATTTTGAATTTGATTATCTCATTTATTAAAATTGAATATTAATGGAAGTAGTTAATTTAAAATTACCCGAATTAAAGAATAAATCTCTTTATAATAATATCACATTTTAATAATCAAGCTTTTATTATTCTTCAAATTTAATCGATTATTTAATTAGGTTTAATTATTTTAAATTGCTTAATGGGTTTCTACCTTTAATTATTTAAATTTCAATCATCGAAATTGATTAGGATCAAATATTTTACTTGTTAATTTTTTATTAAACCTAAAGTTTTAATTAAGGATTAAAAATTTTAATTATAACTGCCGCTTTAGGCAATAATTTCATAACTCACTAAATTGAACTCGAATGAACTTGAAATTTTTATGTGACTTCACTCATATGTCGATAAAGACATGAGAGGAGAAAATGTGATTTTCTGTATTTAATTTATTTATATAATTATTTTGGTAGAAAATAGAGATTTCCATGGAAAATTTAATAACGTGACGAGGAAAGTTTCTGTCGCTTAAGAAAATTAGGGGACATTCTAATGACCGAGAGAACCACTTGGACTAATTTTGGTGATTTTTTGAATTATATTATTTTTATTATAATTATTTTAAGTTTTGGAGTGTTAATTAATTTAAAAAATAAAATAAATGTTGAAAAATGAATTTTATATTTTTCAAAAATCTCTCGATGCTCAAGGAAATCAGAAAATCAAATTTTACAATTTTCTGATTTTTTTTATGATTTATTATAATTATTTTAGTGATACTAAGAAAAATATATTTTTTTATTTTAAAATTACTAGAGCTTTAAAATTTAATATCTCCTTAAATAGACCTAAGAAAAATATGGGGTTTGTTCCTAAGTGATTAAAATTCAAAATGTGACATTTGGTGAATTTTATTATTTTTGTGATTTTATTATTTTAATTATTAAAATATTTAAATATTAAAAAATGTTTTAGAAAATCATTTTAATTTCTTAAATTCTCCTAATATCAGAGAGGCCTCATGGTGGTGAATTTTTGAAAGATATTTTGAAAGTTATGAATTTTAAAGTTTAAAATGACTAAGTGACTTAATCAACCCATTTAGTAGGGCTAACGAGTCGATTGACCTCAAATTTTTATGGTGGGTTTCTCTGATCCTAAAGGTCAGTGGAGAATTGATTTCAGTCAATTTGATGTATGGTTAGCTCTAATTAATTAGAGATCCATTTTGGGTGTTTAAACGATTAGGGTTGTTTTAAATAAACTAACTCGAAAACCTATTTTTTCTTTGGGAGTCACTGCGAGGGTCATAAGGAACATCACCAAATTTTCCTAGAATTTATTTCACAACATCTTATTTATTGGAATTAAAATACCAGCTTGATAACATGAATTTGAAAATCAATAACTTTTCATAGGGATGACCTCGACTTTGGAAAATTCGGGGGAATGTTCCCAATTGAGCTTAGCTCTATGGTCTCATGCCATGGTGAATTGTATCATGCATGGAGAATTAAAAATATGCGAGAGAGTAAATAAATTATTAAAATAAAATACTTGATGAAATTAAATAATTTCTTTTCCACATTATTCTCCTCGTTCCCGCGGAAGTAAGAGGGTATTTTTATTTTATTTTTTATGATTTTTCTACACAAAGTTATGAATTTTTCGAGTTTAGGGAATTAAATAAATAGAAAATACCCCTAATTTTCTATTTATCCGCGCGCGCGCCGCGTCCCGGCCTCGAGCGGCTACGCGGCTTGGCCGTGTCAGCGCTCCCATTCGACGCCGCCATCGAGTCGGCTGACCGGGCCCCGCGGTTCTCGTGCGGCTCTCTGGTCGACGCCATCTGAGCCGTCCGTCCGCGCGTGTATTGAATGGACGGCATCCGTTCATCGTCCCGGCGTCTCTAACTGAGAGCGGGCTACACTAAATCCCCAAGATCTCACTCGGCTCTCGATGGATTGCTGTGTTCTTGCACTGTGGGTTCGTCTCGAGAAGACGGAAGACACATTCTCGGTTTATGTGGGATGAAATTTACCAGTAAAAATGGAGAATGTTCGGAAGCTCGGGAAGAAGAGTGAGCCCATGCAACTGCTCGGAAAGTGTGGCTTTGATGCGAGAGGTTGTTTCACCTTCGATTGGATCTGACAAGCTCCAAATGAAGTCTCTAGTACAGTGAATTCTTCTCGTGGGATTTCGACCACGGTAGTCAGCTTGGAGAGGTGGAGTGTGGTGGCACAGAATCAGGCTTTTGGCAGTGGACACCTTCCGCCGGTACGGCGAAGGTGAACTAATCAGTTGGGGATCCCAGCTCCTTGTGGGGAGAGTCATCTGGTTTTGGGCTTGGATTTCAACCTCTTGAAAATTGAGCTCACAAGAAGAAATCAGCGAGGATCTCGGTGGATCAAGTGCCTGCGTATGGGGAGGAGTGCGGAACAATTTTGGCGAGAGTTTCCTTAAGGTTTGTTTCGGCACCTCACATGAAGGGGTGGTGTTTAAATAGGAGAGGGTGGAGGGCCTCCCGAAGTTAGGGCTTGGGATCCGTTGCTCTTGGCAAGAGAAGAACGACTACAATGGCCACTAGGATGAGGCGGCTCGGCCAGGGAGAATTCCAGTTGGCTCACATGTGAGCTCTCGGCACAGTGGTTCCGTAAATTTGTGGTGGCTGGCAGAGCGGTCGGAGTGCCCTCGAGGTCGGGGGAGGTCGAGTGCGGAAGTTTGTGTGCGATCAATTGGCCATGGACATGTGTAAATGAGTTGAATTGAAATGGAATGGGGGATGAGTATTTTGGGTCCAAATGGGTCAACCCACCTTTTGGGCTTGGTTCACCTCCCCATGGTTGATTTAGGCTAGGGAGGATCGGATGGATCGGTAGGAAAGGGTGGAGAAGTCACCATGCATGAATATTTTGATTAAACATGGATTAAGGTGAAGCATTAAAAGGGTTAAAACCTTTTTAAGGGGCTTAAAAGGGCTCCTCCTTTTGCCATTAGTGGCTTGATGCCTTGACCTTCCATGGCTTCATGTGGCTTGTCCATGGCTTGCATGGCTTGTCTTTTGTGGCAAAAAGTTTGGTGAATTTCATGAAAATGGATTTTAGGAATTTTTGGTAATTTGATGGGAATTTGTATGAAACTTGATTTGGAATGATTTGATGATGAATTTAGGACTTAGGGAATGGCTTTTATTAAGTGGTGTAGATGAAGATGTCATGTGGGCTTTAGGGTAGAATTTGGGCTTTTTGAGGAAAATGATGGTAGATGGGCTTTTAAGATGGTTTTAGAAAGTAAGGCTTTGAATTTTAAAATGGATTTTGGGATGGAATTTTGGTAAAGGCTTGGGCCAAATAATTGTTGGAGGTTTAGTTCATGGATGTGTCATGAGTGACTTGAAGCAAATTGGGGGGTGATTTGGGTTTGAATTGGGTTGAATTTGGGTTATTTTAGTGAATGGGCCAATATGGGTCCAGTGGGCCAAGTTGGGCCAATGTTAGGCTAGGGTTGAAATTGATGTAAAATTAATGTTGATAAATGTTTGTGGGGGTGTTTTCAAAGAGGTTTTGACTTTGGTTGGGCTTTGATTTTGGGGTTTGGGCTCGTTTGGGTTAAGTTTGGGTTTTGGTGAGAATTGGGCCTTTTAGCTGGAGTTGAATTTGAGTGGGGTTTGGGTCTAAATTTTGGGCAAATTATGTTAGTGTTTTATTTTGGGGATGCTAAGGAAGATTTAGAAAAGATTTGGGGTTAATTGGAGTTGAATTGGGTGAGTTTGGGTTAGGTTTGGGTCATGGGTCCAATTGGGCTTTAAGGCCAAAAGTGAAATTGGATCCAAATGTCAACCAAATTGGACTTGGATTTGGTCTAGATTGGTATTGGGGAATGTTTAATTGAAGTTTAGAATTAGGTGGACCAGAATTTGGGTCAATTGGATAGGTTTGGTTTGACATTGGGTTCACTTTGGGTTTAAAATGGAGTCAATTGGGGTTTTGACAAAAGTGAGGTATATTGACAAAGTTGGCCCATTGTGGATGAACAAAATGAAATTGGAAATATTTTGGGATTTTCTGAATTTTAAGGAATTTTGAATTTTTTGGATTTTTTGGAATTCGAAATTATTTTGGGTATTTGGAGGGTATTGGGAGGTATTTTTGGAATTTTTGGTATTTTTGGGTATGGATGGTCAATTTGAGTGATGTGGAAATGTTTAGGGAATGATTTTTGAAATTTTGGGCAATTTAGGTGATTTTGAAAATTTGGGTAATTTCGAGGGCTTTGGGTAGGTAGGCGGGTGTAGGGTCCGGGGTCAAAAATTGAAAATTTGGAAAATTGAAGATTGAGTAAACTTGAGTGGAATGAAATCATTTGGTTCAGGCCATGAAGCCATATCAAGCCCACATGAGCCATGAAGGGACTCATTTGAGGCATTCAGCATGTTGTTCACTAACCCTCTTGGCAGAGAGCAGGAGGTTGAGACCATCCATGTGAATCACCTACATGAGTCGGGGAGGTCAAGTTAGGTATGGGTGTGGTTTTTAGGAGGTGTGTGAAAGTGTAGTGTATGCGTGTAGTGTGTGTGTGTAAGTCAGCCCCTTCTGGAACCCAGTGAGAAAGCTGAAGGCAGTCTAGACGAAAGGGTCTGGGAACTCATCCTTTAAACTTCCGCATTTGATTTCAACCCTCTAGGTGATTGAGGTCTATAGTCAAGTTTGTGGAGTTTGCAGGGAGTTAAGAAGTGATTTGAATTTCTAAGTGGTGGATCCCGATTCTGGTCCTACAGATAGTCGAAAGGGAAAACTGGGCTAGATCACAATCTTAAAAGAAGAGAAGACCTCATCAAAAATGAGGTCAACAGATGGATATTTCATTGACTTTATATGTTAAAGGTTACTTCTTGGTCATTTACTCTCATAGTCAATTCTCCTTTTTGAACATCTATCATAGTTCTTCCTGTAGCTAGGAATGGTCTTCCGAAAATAATTGGAATTTCTTTATCTTCTTGTATCTAGAATGATAAAGTCCACGGAAAAAATAAACTTATCGACCTTGACCAAAAACATCTTCTATAATTCCCTTAGGATGTGTAATAGATCGTTCGGCTAGCGTAAAGTTACGAAGTTAGTGAAATCTCTCAATTTAACCTTTTAAAAAAAGGTTGATAGAGCGTGAAATTTATCTTAGCTCCCAAATCACATAATGCTCACACATAAAATTTTTCACCAATAGCACACGGAATAGTGAAGCTACCGGGATCTTTAAGTTTTTCAGGAAGTTTTCTTTGAATTATAGCACTACCTCTTCACGTGCAACGGTCTCATTATCTGTCTTCTCTTTTTGTTGAGAATATCCTTCATAAATTTAGCATAATCGGGCATTTGTTACAAGCTTCAACAAAAGGAATATTTATTGACAATTTTTAAAATGTACGAATTTAGCAAATCTTTTTCCTTTATCTTCTTGCTTTAGTCTTTGAGAAAATGGTGGAGATGGTTTTGACGGTAATTTGCATAGGTTTCGGAAAATCGGGATATAAACTTTCATTTTTCTCCTTGATTTTCTTCTTTTTCCTTTTCAAATACAGTTTCTTTTTGAACTCTTGTTTCCAACTCTTTCCACTTCTTAATTGAATAGCTTTGATTTGTTCTTTTCCTTGATCTTTAGGATTTATTCAACATTCTAGGTAAAGTTCCAACAGGTCTATTGCTTAATGTAGAAGCAATTTTTCTTAATTGTTTTTTATGTTTTTAATAGCATTTCCTTGATTTTGTAATTGATTACTCATATTCAAAACTATTTCTTCCATAAACAACTTCTTCTCCTTGAATTATGAATTATTATAAAAACTGGCATGGTGGATTAGAAGGTACATAGTGAAATTACCTCGATTATTTATATTTCTTTAATGGGTTTACATGATTGTTCCCACAACGAAGATTATTATTATTATTTTGGTTATTCCAATTAAAATTTGGATGATTCTTCCAACCTGGATTATAATAGTTTGAATAAGGATTATTTTAAATACATTATTTTATTGCATTTATTTTTTCATATGAAGATTGCGCATTTATGATGTTGTCCTAATGAATTTTCTTCAACACTTGAGGTGTTTGAGAATGATTCATTCATATTGATATTTATTTTCTTTGAAAAGAGCGATAATTTGAGAAACTATCATGTTTAAAGCATAGTCATGAATACTTGCTACTTTGTTAGGTACCTTTCGGCGAGGCCATTGAAAATTATTGGTATCCATTTCTTATTAACACATAGGCTTCTTGAAAGGTTTAGTGATCCACCGGTAACGCGTACGTATAGATCTAAGAGATCCTCTTTAATCCATTATAAAATGTTTGAATAATTAATGCGGTAAACATGATGTGGACATTTCTGAAGTTCTTTAAATCTTTCCCGAAGATTCATATATCGACTCTTTCCTCATGCGGCGAAAGATGTGATATCGTTTTTAAGCTTAGCGATGCTTAGATAGTGGAAAAATATTTTGATAAGAATTTTTGTGAAAGTTCTCACAAAGTTCTTATAGATCTAGGTGCTAACGAATTTAGCAAGCCTTAGCCTTATCCCTTAGTGAAAAAGAAAAAATTAAAGTCGACGGCATCATCGGACACTCGTCGTACTTAAAAGTAGCACGAAGTTCTAAGAAACTTGCAAGATGTACATTAGGATCTTCGTTTGAAGTTCCGCAAGATTGATTGTTTTGTAGCATTTAGATAATTGCGGGTTTAAGCTCGAATGAATTAGCGGCTTCATCGAAGATTTTGAATAGTTAAGTGAATTTCATCTAATGCGAGGTTAGCATAATCTCTTAATGGTGCAGATTGTTGTTCATTTTCTTTTCTTTGGTTGTTTACGTTGATTTCCATTATTTCGAAATTTATAAGTTCTTTCTCGATTTCTAATTCACCTCTAGCAGTGCGTTCTAATTCCAAATCGTAAGTTATAACATTTTTCGAGTACCAAATTTGCGCGTACACTCGAAATCGGTACACAGTAGCTTGATTAACTAAATAAGTTGCGATTATAAAGGTTTTCTAAGAGTACTAAATTGTTGTACGATTTTCTAAATATGTTATGTTCCTATAGCATATAAAATCTCCTGGCAACGGTGCAACTTGAACACCACACTTTTATCCAGATTCGATTGTACTTTAAAATATAAGAATTCGACACCATTACTAAAAGATATAAATCCTTAGCAACGAGCGCAAAGACTTACTTGGAGCGTAATTTTAACTTTAGTAACAATTAAATATTTTAATCTTTTAATCATAGAGTTACTTTGAACGCAAGTATACGTATCATTCGAAGTAATACGGGGCTACAATTGAGTCTGGATATCGATCCACAAAGAAATATGTTAAAGCCTACGGACTAGGATTATAAAAACAAATTGAGAACCACGACTAAATCGAAATGCACATTGTCACTAATATACGATCGATAATAATATGAAACTTATATTAAAACTAGTTTTGCTAATAATTTACTAATCTTACTAGATTTAAGTTGAAATATAGATAATAGCGAATCTTTCTCCTTAGTTAAGATATTTAAGTGAAATGATAATTATAATTAGTTTTAATGTGTTGTGCGAATAGGAGCATACCTATTCTTTGCTTTGGTCCGGGCATAAAGAACATTGACTAATCTTATGCTTGATTGCGATTCACACGTGGCTAGAGGTTTGGGGAGGGTATCGGCTCTCACTTCGGAGCTCCACGTTCTCCTCACACCGAGCTAATAATCTACACCTTGACACCCGAAATGATAGGACTACAATTGAGGATTTTGCTTTGTCACTCTAAAATCTGCAATTCTACGCCCAATTTATATTATTTCCCTATTTATTTGCACTTCTCCCTTGAGGATTTACTGTCACCTTGCAAAGAGAAATATGATACATACAAGTTAAAAATCCTTAGCCCACGATCGGAGTCTTAAGAATTCTTCACGGATTTAACAATACAAATGGCCAATTTGTATAGTAAAGTAAGTTTAGGTATAGTACCATCACAACTTCTTTTATAATTTTTTTAATAGACTAATTTATATAATCATTTCACAAAACATCAAAACGAGGAGAAAGATATAACAACTACTCAGAATTCATGAAAAGGATGCAATAAAACTTAGATTTCATATAATAAAGTAAAGTTCTACACTAACAAAATAAATAAACACTATTTATCTCGAATTCCTCCCAAAACAAACTCCTTGAAGTTCTTGGATCTTTTCCTTGGCATTCTCCTTCAGAAAAGGCAATGTGGAAGTGTTCTCTCGCTTCCTTCACTCCTTACAATCCTCGAAGGATTTTCTTACAAATTCTGTTTGAACTCACTACTCACTAAATTAAACTCACTAATAGACTCCTTTTACACTATGTACTACGTAATAATCACTTTTGAGATTAGAAGAAGAGCCGTTTTGGCTTTAAATTTGTTCCTTTTAAAGTCGTAGAAGAGTCTCTAAGAGTTGTGAAGGCACCCCTTTGAAAATCGTCCACATTCGACGTATTTCTAGAAAGATCCGTTGACCACGCCGTCGGCGACAGCAGAGACGGCGCTCGGCGGCCTTCTGAAAACAATGCATTTAAACGAGTCCCCATTGTCGGCGGCCTCGATCCTCGCCGTCAGCAGCTTCCCTTGCAATTAATTCTGAACTCTCAGGAAAATCACGCCGTCAGTGGCTTCAACCTCGCTGTCGGCGGCCTTGGTCAAATTTGCATAATTTAGTCCTTTTTGCTCCAAATCCACTCATTTTTGCATATTTCTGTTCCTTTGTCCTTAACTCTACATACCTGCTGAAAAACACCAAAAATACCTTTCTTTAAAGTGCAATATCATCAAAATCAGTGAAAAATAAGTATAAAAATCTTGACCTTTTTTCTTGGATGTTGATAGCTTCCGGCTATTTGGTAATGAAGTCAATAATATCGGACGCGTATCTCGCCAGTCAAAATCGATTTCAGCGGATGACCACGATTGATTTTGTGATATTGTTAAAATCATGTAGGTGTTGAGTAACGGACACACCTTCTGCCATCCTCAAATTGAATAACTTTTTTATCAAGTGCACCTTGTTATTCACCAATGGTTTTTCATACATATCTGATAAAGTAGCCATGAGATCTACAGTAGTCCTCTCCTTGATGACATTGTGGGCAACCGATCTCGAACGGGGTTAATCGTATAACCCCGAACGTGTCGATCCAACAAATTTCATTCCGCCCCGTCCATCTTTTCCTGGTCGCTTTCTAGTAATAGAAAATGAAAGTTTCTTTCCATAGAGATAGTCCTGCAATACGCATCCTCGAAATCGCCAAAAATATGTGCCATTGAACATCTCGATCCCCGTATCATCACTTTGTCTTCGCTCATCATTCTTTCTTAGATCCAAACTCAAGACTCTGATACTAGTTATTATGAAAAATAACGAAAATAAAGCAAAAATGGAATGAGAAAATTGCACACAGAAAAATAAACATCAAGCGACACACAGATTTACGTGGTTCGGCAAACTTGCCTACATCTGCCAGGCCTACGAGAGGATTTATTACTTAGAAATTACCTTGTCGGCGTCTCGACGTTTACAAAGAAAAATCTCACTATTTTTCTTCTATCCCTTTCTCTCTCTCTTCCTCTCTTTCTCTCTTATAGGACTTCGCTTGGCCTTGCTTGGCTTTGGCTTGGCTCTTCACTTGGCTTGGCGCAGCAGCCCTTGGTTAGCTTTGTCTTTAACTAAATGAGTCTATTTATAGAAACCAAGAGAGTGGTAGGAGGAAGGTAAGTGAGCTGTAGGTGGGATGTGGTAGGTGAGCTATTGGTAGGAATATAGGTGAGCGGTAGGTGAGATTCTTAATTAATAAGCTAATTAAATCTCAGTGGACTGGTTCTCCACATTACCCAACAAAACAAGAGAAATCAGTTTTCAAAAAGTTATAAAAAGTGAGTCTGCAATCATGGGTCAAAGTATACTCGATTTTAATTAAGCTATTGTGAAAGTCATCTCGTTAAATTTCATGGATTTACGAGTATATGTATTTATATTGATTTTCATAATTAAATAAAAAGTTTTTTTGAATGTGATAAAATTTTTACATATGGTATCATATTCATTGGTCTTATAATATGAACATGATTGAAACTAATTAGCATACTTAATCAGATTTGTTTAGCATATCTGAAGATAAAAATTATATTTAATTGAAGTATATATATGTGTGTGTGTGCGCGCGCGCGTGTGTGTGAAAATTAATTTGATCTGCAGTCATGTTTTGTTTTAGTATATTGTTGTTTCACCTAAAGAAGAACTTAATATGCATTTACGAATATGAATATCATCTAAATTAGTGTTATGTATTTAAATTTATAATTCAATATATTCATGTATGACCATTTTATATTTATTTTGCAACATCTACAATTCTTACTCTTCAATCACAAACGTTATCTATTAGAAAGTCTAATGGGTTTAACTTTAATGAATTGAGTGAATAAATTCAATTGCACTTAGGTTTTTTTTATATTGTTTTGGCACTACTTGCTGCACATTGATATTAGAAACTCTAAACAAATTTCTCTCTATAATACTTGGGAAAGATCAAATAAGCTTAGCTTAATGTTTGTATGAACAACTATATTTGACATCATTAATCTAATAATTCCAAAAATGAACAATGCTAAGCAATTTATGAAGTTTGTGAAAGACTTGTCTTAGTTGGATTATGTTGATAAGTCACTTATTGGGATTTTAAAGAGTATGGCGAAAACATTTAAGTTTGATAGGTATATTACAATGCATAAGCATATTATGAAATGTCAAATATTGTAGTAAGATTAAAACTATGGGAATGAATTCGAGTGAAAGACTTCCTATGCAGCCTACAATATTTTTTTTGCTTTCTTAGTATCGTTCATTCCAAATAAACTATAATACCATAGAAGAATTGAAAAGTGAATGAATTACAAAGTTCGTTTATTCATTAGAAAGCATGACTTAAAAAATAAAAATTACACTCAATTAATCTCATGGATTAGCACATGACTAAAACAAAAATAAGAAAAAATAATGTGAAGAGGAATAAAGCACACTTAAAAGTAATATGTATTATGTCCAGATCGAAAGAAGAAAAATGATTGTAGATATTGTTTCTATCACAAACAAGGACATTATGAGAAAGATTGCTAGAATCATAAGTTTGGTTAAAAAAGAAAGTTTTCTTAACACCCCGAATCATTAAAGTTTGGTTAAAAAGAAAGTTTTCTTATCACCCAGATCATTAAACTAAATGGTTATCTTCATAAGAAATAGAGTCAAAGCTCCAATTGGAGTTATTAGAGGCGCATAACATTATTATATATTTTTCAAACACTTTATGTTACTTTTATTTCTAGAATTTAATTTCCTTATCTCAATCTGATACGTGGATATTATTTTAAGTTTAGAAATACATGTTATTATTTGTTTAAGAAAAATCAACATTTTGGTTTTGTATTTTTATTGATTGTTTATATAAATCAAAGCTTGATTATTTATTATGCTGAGATATTATGTTATTATGTATTGGTACACATTTTCCACGAGAGATTCCAATTTACTAAGTATATAAAGGATTCTGAAATAAGATCATAGTGGGCCATTTAAAATTATGAGAAAAATTGGTACTAATGTCAATGTTCTTGAATTTCCCTCTCCATTTATTAGTTGTGTTTTAATGTGGAAGACATAATCTTTTTAAGGGAGTTACCCACCTCCAAATTTGCATGAAAATACTATTACATGAGTGGAAAATCATTTAGACGTACCTTCTCGACCGCATTCCTTGAAGTGGAGAACATGATGCGCCTTCGGCGTGTGCTATTTTTCTACGTGTTTTATGTTCATATGTACGAGCACACACTAGAGATTCTATGCAAGTATATATATCATTCTAGTAATACAAGACTTTAGTGGAGTCTCATTTATTTATCTCAGAGGGAATCGAGGTATATGGTCCTTAGTCAAATTCTAGTCTACTACTATCAGACTTTAGTTTGGAAGATCGATATAAGTGGTTTTTTCTATCAAGTACTCCTAAAGGTAAGATTAAATTTTAAAACAACTAATAACTACTCCTAAGAAAAAATAATAATTATAAAGAAAACCCTTTACGAATGAATTGGTTTGGATAATTTTGAGATGTTTAAACTATTAATCTTATGTAATGAATAAGTTAAAATTTAGGAATGGGATACATTTAATATTGTATATTGCCAAGTAAGAGCAATCATATTCTTTACTCTCTTTCTTATTGCATAAAAAACATTGGCTAATCCGAGGTTTGGTCCACTAAATTGGTGGTTTGGGCAGGAGGATATTGGATCTCTCCGGAAGCTCGGCTTCCCCTCGCTTGAGGGCTAACATCTGCTTTAGTTTCCAAAACACTTGGACGATTAGGGATTGCAGTACGTCACCCTAAAATCTCCAATTCTACGCCCATCAAAGTATATTTTCTTATTTATTTGCACTCAATCCCATGGATTACATTCTCATCCATGACATTAAATGTGGTTCCACTTTGTTGAGAATTACATCTCCCTCTCGAATTTTAATGCAGTTACAACAAATTTTAACACTATAATGGGTCTTTATTTTAATGTAAATGAAGTGCAAGAAAAAATCATCACATTTATAATTAAAACCACTTGACATGCATCCAAGAATATCTGCTAAATGTGAATCATACTCATTAGAAAAGTAAAATGAAAACGAGGTATAATCTTCTCATGCCAGCATTTTGAGCAAGAAGAAAAGAGAAGAAAGACGCATCCTGAAAGCACGAAGAAAACACAACGAGAAAACTTCATTACATCGAAACAAATCCAGCCTTTAGATAAGTGTTTACAAAATTATAAGCTATTAAATAGCACAATACTTAGTTTTTTTCCCGCAGTCGAAAGATGAAAATCTCTCCCATAAAGTCTCCCGCTGATTCATGCAATCTTAGAACATTCCCTTCTGATTCTCTCGGAATTCCCTCACCGATCTCTCGAGTGAAATCTATATTTTTTACTCTTATTCTAAGATCTTTAAATATTATCATGTTTTCCATATATCGCACTCACCATTTTTCGGACATAAAATCACTCTTTATTATAGTGTATGGATGAATTTCCTAATAGTTTCCTCAAGAAACTTTCCAAAAAATATTCAGATTCAATGTATATGACCAATAACCATACTGGCACCATTGACGCTAATTTTGGGCGCTGTCGGTGACCCGCCTAAAAAATATACGGTTTTTACTATATAATTTTACTCATTTGTTATGATATTGCACTTTAAAAGGAAGGTATTTTGTATATTTTTTTTTGTTTTAGGTACAAGAAATGACTTTTGGAGAAAAAGAAGCAAAAATGGTGCAATTTGGAGCAAAAGGCAAGAAAACAAATTTTGGCTTGATACTTTTTGATAAGTCTTTCGATGCTTAATCTCTTTTACACTTCTTGCATATTTTTGAATGAGATTACAATTTAAAGAAAGATTGTTTTTATACTTATTTTGCGGGGCTATACGGTAGGAACGCGACACAGGCGAAACGGGCGAATCGAAGCTAAAACGGAACGACGAGGAAGGCGAAACGGTGGAGCTGCGCAACAGTCTACTCGCCGACGGCACCCTCGAGCTCTCCGGTGGTGGGATTTTCTCGAGAAGGCCAAAAAATGACTGAAAAGCTCTTTGAAAGTGCCCCGAATGACTATGGACCGACTTTTGGTGGTTTTGAGCCGAAATTCAACGTATTTGGACTATTTTTCGAAGGGGTGCTAAAGGGAACTCTTAGAAATTCGTCCATACTCTTTATAATGGTGAATTTAGGTTAGAAAAGTGAACAGAAAAAAGAGATGAATGTTAGGAAAAACTTGGAGAATATTTAGGATTCTTAGATTAAGAGTAGAAATGTAGATTTCTACCCTTTTGGAGAGATTGGAGAGGAGATTTTTAGAGAATTTGTAGAAGATGTTCTAGCATTGCATGGATTGATGGGAGAGCTTTGTGGGAGAGATCTTGTGCGCACTAACTTGAGGAAAAAGCTAAGTATTGTTCCTCCTTATCTTATGATTTTGTAAACACTTACCTAGTGAATTTTCTTTGGTTAAATGAAGTTTCCGTTGTGTTTTCTTCATGCTTTGTGACGTATCTCTCTTACTCTTTCTTCTTCTTTGGAAATAGTGGCATGAGAAGATTATGCCATTTTTTTCCTTTTACTTTTCTTTTATAATGAGTAGAATTCATGTGGCAGGATCTTTGAGATACATCTTTAAGAAGTTTTATATATAAATGTGATGTTTTTACTTGCACTTCATTTACATTGAAAATAACGCCTGTTGTGATGTTAAAATTTATTGTGAAAACATTCGATCCGAGAGGTTTATGCTTTCTACAGCTATGTACGAACCACATTCAAATTCCATGGATGGTGAAGTTCATGGGGATTGAATGCGAAATAAATAGGGAAATATAATTATTAGACATAGAAGTGGAGATTTTAGAGTGACGGACTAAAATCCCCGGTCGGTCTTATTGTTTAAATACTTGAAACGGAGATCGTAGCCCTCGGCGAGAGGAATGTAGAACTCAAAGTGAGTTGAAAGTATCCTCCCGGCACATACAGTTAGGTAACCAAGCATAAGTTAGTCGATGTTCTTTATGCACGGACCAAAGGGTAAAGAATATGAATGCTCCTATTTGGCACATATAATATTTAATACACCTCATTCACATGCATTGCTCCAGTTTCATTCACATAAGAATAGTAGTTTTAGTATTTCGAAATTCTCGAGAACCAATTCATCCGAAAAGGGTTATCTTTAGAATTATTATTTGCATTTAGTTATAGTTATTTGTCTTTAGATTTAACACTTGCACTTAGGAGTAGTTGCTAGATAAAACACAATTTTAATCAACATTCCAAACTAAGGACTATTAGTAGTAGACTATAATTTGATTAAAGACCTCTTACTTCACTTCCTCGTGGGATCGATACTAGGGTTTTTAAAAAAACTTTATATTACTTGAAGCAATACGTGTACTTGCATTGATATAAGTGACTTAATTACCAATTAATTGCACTCATTTTCATCACCTCAAAAAGTCGCATCAAGTTTTTAGCGCTATTGCTGGAGATTTAGATTTTCTATTAGTGGTGTCAAATTCTTATATTTTTAAGTATATAAAAAGTCGTGGTCAATTTTTTGGTGTCGTTGCTGGGGATGCTTCGGTAAGAACTTTAAGATAATTTTAGTTGAAGTAATTAGGCTTAGACTTGGAAAACTATAGTGTCGTAAAAACTATTTTTGTGTGAAAAGTATTTTTATATGAAAAAGTCTTTGTGAAAAAAGAAAAAAATTATTTGTGTGAAAATAAGGTGTTCGAGAAAATGTTTTATTATGTTGAATTTATTTCATCTATTATTTGTTTAACTGTTAATGTATTGTTTGTTGTGTTACATATGCGACACAAAGGATCTGCAGGACTTATGCCTTATGACCGAGTTTGAAAAAATAAAAAAATAAAATACAGAAAGGTCTCGAAAAACTAGAAATGGAAAACTTTCAAGATAGTAAATTGGAAAATCATCATACTTCATTAAGGGATTACGTAAATCCTATGACAGTTGAAATTCACTCGAGTATACAAAACCCTGTCTTAGAAACTGATTCATTTGAAATAAATCACGAGATTATCCAATTTGGTGCGAAACGATCGAGTTTGGGGGAACTTCTTTGGAGGATCCTTATTTACACTTATCAAATTTTCTAGAACTTTATGTTATATTTCGTTATAATGGTATGTCAGACGATGTTGTTAGACTAAGGCTTTTTCCTTTCTCACTAAGAGATAAGGCTAAAATGTGGTTATACTCGTTAGCACCTAGCTCTACTAAAAATTGGGAGGAGTTAACTCATAAATTCTTAAGTTTAAGTATTTTCACGCATCGGGGTACTAAACTTAGAAACGATATTATCACATTTTGTCGGTATGAAGGGGGAATCAATATACGAAGCTGGTAAAGATTTAAGGAACTCTAAGAAAGTGTCCACACCATGCTCTGCTCGATTGGTTAATCATTCAAAGTTTTTATAATGGGTTAGTGGGATCCCTTGGGTACGTAATTGATCTTACCGGCGGTGGATCATTAATGTCAAAACCATTTGATGAAGCGTATGAGTTAATTAAAAAATGGCTACAAATAAATTTCAACAGCCCTCTACAAGGGTAAATCATAAATATGTAGTTAGTGTTCATGATACAGATGTGATTGTAATTCTTGCATCTCAGGTTTACTGATATCGAGGAAGTTGGACGAATTTGGAATGAACCAACCTCAATTTACTTAATAAGTAGGAAAGTTCATTAGGGCATATGATTGATTCTAACTTAGTTTATGAGACTTCAATTACCATAAACCTTCGTACTCTAACTTTTACAATCCGAATTGCAGGAGGACCATCCTAAATTTAAAACGGAATCATCTTGCGATGGTGGAAACCAAAAAATGGGGAAAATAATCGTACAAATCCTAATGGAAGTTGGAATAATCGGAGAACACAAACTATAAACCTTCATATCCACCGGACTCTAACAATGATCAATAATTTGAGGATAAGAAGATGTTTATGGAAGAAGTGGTATTGCAAATGGGAAACCAAAGAAAATACCTTTCTTTAAAGTGCAATTTCATCAAAAATAGGTATGAATTTCTTAACATATTTTTACGTGATCAAAATCCCCCAAACGTAATTATTACTTGTCCTCGAAGTAATTTTAATATTAAATAAAATAATGATTTCTATAATAGAATTTTTCAACTCAAATAATATATGAATTAATTTTAAATAACATTATAATAAAGCTAAATAGAAATATTTCTAAGTAATTAAATTAACTTTATAAATATAAGATTACTTAGTTATTAGGTCTAAGATTTATAGCTTTCTATTTATTTCAGGAATGACTATATTAAAAATAGTAAATTACTTAAGATATTTAGATGATAGGAAATTCAAGAAAACTCTATTTAATAAAATATTAATCCACAAATATAAGTTTAGAAAAATAATTAAGTTTTACCCTTTAAGTTGAATCCATTGAAGCCAATTTTTGATAAGGCATCTCCTCAAGCTTCTCCTCACTTATATTTTTCTTTTCTTTTCCTTTTTTTTTTCTTTTCTTTTTCAAGTGAGGATTACTGTATCTGGAAAGCCTGTTAATAATTTTGAACTTCAATTTCTCTTCCTAAATTTGAAACTTAAAATACTTTTTTGCTTATATATATTTCATAATTTTTACTTCATTAAGTTTCTATCCTTTCTTTTTCATCTATATACTTAAGAATTTCCAATTTTTAGAATATAGTTTCCCTTACTTAAAATAGTCTACTATATTCTTATTCCTTTTAACCAAATATCTTATTCTATTAATTAATTGAATTACTAGAAGTATTTTCTTTAACTTTATATAATAATTAAATAAAGCAACTCATATTTATTGAATTGAAAATTACTATAGAAAATCATTTAATAATTTTTGAAAATAGAATTTGAGAACAATTTTAATAATTAAATTTGTATATATATATATATATATATATATATATATATATATATATATATATATATATATATATATATATTTACCTTCCCCCAAACACAAATTTTTCTATCTATACTACATAGTGAAAAATGGAAAGTATATAAATAAAATTCATCATACCTTTGAGCTTTAGGTATTTCTTTTCTTTGAAATTTTTGTAGGCTTTTTCATTACTTACAGAACCTGTACTGTTAGTATTCTTCCACATATAACATTTAAAAAGAAAGTGCATGGATGGAAATTTTTAAAATAAGTATCAAACATAACAAAGAAAACTTAATTTGTTACTACACATACATTTACAATAATACATTAAAGAAAGACTAACATCCTATATATATAAAAATTTGCAACTAATTTAACACACATAAGAAATTTAACATCACCGCTCAAGCAAACAATCAACATATCAAGTCCAAAGTCCACGAGAAAGTACTAAAATATTACATATAGAAATAATAAAGTTTGCAAAACAATAAATCTAAACAAATCAAACAAACTAAACAAAGACTCTAATCCTCTGCATCAAAATCCCAAGCTATGTCGTCTCCCTGATCTCCAGCTGAGAAGGTTGAGCAGGCTGGTACTGTGTATATCGGGGGCACTCAGGAAAGACAACATCTAAATCACCACTCCTATATCGACGCTCAACTTCATAATATGCAATATCGTACTCTGAATGTCGCTGGAGATATTCGCTATCATAATCGTGTCTTCTCTCCAAGCCACCAATTCTTTGATTTATATGCTCAAATCTTCTTTCCATATTTTCTCCAAATGATTCAAAACTCTTTCTACTCAGGGTTAACTCATTCATCAGATCTTGAAGGGTAAGAGTAGTGTACTGAGGGGGTGGTTCATAACTAGTAGAGGGTATATCTCTACTTGAAGAAGGTACATAATCCCTTGTCCCAGATCTCCATCCTTCGTGGGATTCATATTTCTTTATATTAGCCTGAGTAAGGGGTTTCATAGGTTCTATCCATTCCTCATCATCTCTTGACTCTACCCCTGATAATTGGCAAAGTGCATAGATAAGACCAGGATGTCCTAGTCCTCCTCCACTTTCATTTCTAGCAGTGGCTAATATGTTTTTATATATAATATTTCCCACATTAATACTCTTCCGGTTCGAATACGAAATTCGGAAGCTGCTCTATCTCTTGTTACCTCACTATGGTGGTAGGTAGGTAACAAAGTAGAAAAAATAAAATAATGCCAGGCTTTAGATGTTGCATTTAGCACAGAAAGAGGGAAGTTTACCCATTCTCACTGCTTTATCTTCCAGACTCCTTTCCCATCAGTGAGAAAGTCGATCACCTCTTCCAATGGTCCTTCCATAGTTCCAAAAGTTTCATATTCGCTCAAGGTGTCTCGAACTTCATAATAAGCGTTTATTCTAGCAGCATTGAAATCTACAAAAAATCCTCTAACTCTAACCGGTGCATCTTCTGCCTGTGTTAAGTTTGTATAAAATTCCTTCACAACTTCTACAGCTGCTCTGTTGGTAACGAAACATAAGTTTTCCCATCCTCGCTCCTTTATAACTCGCTCTACTTCTCCTCCTGGATTCTTGAAAACTCGATCTTGAATGCATTTTCTTGCTTGAATATTTTGAAAATATCGAGTTTGTGCTCTTGCATTAATGAATCGAGTTTCGTGAAAATCTAATCATCGCTTTTATCGTGGAGCCATTTCTCGATCTGTGAAATTTACAAAAATTTTAACTAAACTCCAAAATATTACTAAGAAGGCTTCCTACAAAAACTAAAATCCATTTAAATCAATTTCTATGAAATTCTTCCAAGTATTTTCTTAACATTTCAAAATTTTTCAAAATATTCCAATGTAGAAGAAATTCATGGTGAAAATCAAAAATTTTTGCATAGGAGTGAAGCTCTTACCAAGGGAAGATGAAATCCGGTGTCAAAAAGTGTTGAAATCGCTTCAAATCCAAGATCTCTCAAGCCCTAGGTCGGTTTTTTCTAAAATTTGAGGAAAGGGATGATGAATAGTGTCGGTTGACCGGTCAAATATAGGTATTTTCGCGTTCTCGCTGTCAGCGAGATTTTTCTCACCGTCGCGAGCTAATTAATTCCATAAGGCAAAAGTTTAGGGAAAAATCTGCCGTCGGCGAGCTCGGTCTCGCTGTCAGCGGGTTTTCTCGCTGTCGGCGAGATAATTCTTGCCATCGGTAAGGTCCCAAAAATTTTCAATTTTTGAATTTCGTCAATCATTTTCAACCTCGAATTGCCTTTAATTAATCTTCCGATCACTTAATTTGAATATTAATAAGAAGATTAGGTACTATACTCACAAAAAGTCACACAAAACAAACAAAATAACTTCATAAATGAAATCCATGACACTTAAAAATTTCACACTAACAACTTCACACATACTTAACTTAATTGTTCAAATCCATACTACTCAGCATCGCAATCCAAACCACAACACTCTAAATACTGAGACATAACAATTTACATAAAATCTCATCAAATCTAAAGTTCGACTCATAATAAAACTTAACTCCAAATCAAACACACATATACAAATATAACATAAACATAGAAATCTTTCCTACTCTTCAGTGTCTGAACTAATATCTTCTCTGATATTCCCTATGCAACACAGGTGCACAAATAAATTGTAGAAAGGCACTGAAAGGGAATTCGCGATAGATTCTTCATTAATCCATCCTTTACGTCTTAGTAGATGAATAAAACTAGCCTCCGGATGTCCGAGTATGATCAAAGTGCTCCTTCATTCTCCAATCAATATGATCAAACATATCAGAGATATTGTCAATAGAATTTATCACATTTTGCAATTCTTTCTCCAATCCTTTAATCTTCTTCAGAATGAAATTAGTCTTATCAGTAATGAGTCTTGCTAAAGGATTGTTCTGTGATGCTCTGTCAGAAATAACGGTGATCTCATCATTGTTATCCAAAGTGGGAAACATATCAGTAGGATCCAGTGGTTTCCATGGTAAAAGTACTTTTTCCCAAGCCTCATAAGAAACTTGGTACTGACTGCATAAAGCAAATATAGTAGATGGGTGTCCAAGTCCATGCACTGACCCATGCACGATTAATCCCAATGTAGACTTTACTATTATTAATCCAACATCGATAGGTAATCCAATTTGAATACAATAATTTAAAATAGTGCATTCCTTTGAAACTTTATTTACTCTCATGGTAGGTAATAATTTTGATGATATAAAGAAATGCCAATGCTTTGAGACAGGGTTTAGAAGTGATGCAGAAAAACTGACATACCCGTCTTCTCGTAACTCCCAATCATCCGGTTCATCAGTCAGATATCTATAGATTTCGTTCATATTGTATCTTGAAAGCACAAAGTTGGAATAGTGAAAAACAGAGGTATTTTGTATAGAAAACAATTCATTTACCCTTGCAAGAGTAAATGTTACCCATCTTCCTCTGACGTACACATTTCCATTGTTGATCGCATGTAAATTAGAGTAAAACTCTTTAACTACTGGTATAACTACAGCGGAAGTTGTATAACAAAATACCTCCCAATGCCGCTGTGCGATCATTTCTTCAATTTTTGTAGTAGCATTCTCTACTCCTCTATTGACGAATCCTCTTTCTTTGATAAGTCTTTTCTTCATCGAAGCCTTTGTTGAAGATTCGTCGTGCCTCCGAGCCGACAAATTTTCTCCAGTTGAAAACTTCAATTTTTGTGGTTTCTAGGAATTTTGAGGCCATTTTGGATGGAATGGATTGGTCTCTAGTCGTTCCTAAGGAAGAAAATGGTGTAAAATCGGATTTGGAATAGTTTCTTACGAAGGAATGGCATAGATCCATCCAAAACCGCACGAAAAATCCTTAAGAAATAAAATTTCCAACTGCCTTGCCGTCGGCGGGAAGTTCCTCACCGTCGGCGACTTAGTTATAAAACTGAATTAGTAAATGGTACACGATCTCGCTGTCAGCGGGATCAGGCTCACTGACGGCGAGATTCGTAAAATCGCCCGTTTTCGCTACTGGTCCGAACATTTTCGATCTCATCTAATAAGTTCGATTTTTGTGATGATTCTAAATAAAAATTTGAGTAGTAAGATTTATTTTAATAATATAGACTCACTAATATGTAGATAATTAAAAATAAAGGACTACTATGGCTTGCCTCCCATAAAGCGCTTGGTTTAACGTCGTCAGCCTGACCTAATTCAGTTAGTGTTCAAGTTGACTAAGCATTAAAACCTCTTTAAAATTTGATCGTCTATTTTTGAAATATGGTTTTAATCTATGTCCATTTACTTTAAATCTATGTCCTGTTTTTGGATCTTCAATTTTTATAATTCCATATGAAAATATTTGAGTTATGGTGAAAGGTCCTAACCATAGAGATTTCAATTTCCCAGGAAATAATTTCAATCTAGTATTATAAAGCAAAACTTCTTGTCCTGGTTCAAAATTTCTATGATTAATCTTCCGATCATGCCATAATTTCATTCTTTCTTTATAAATCCTATCATTATCATATGATTCATTCCTTAATTCTTCCAATTCATTCAATTGCAACAACCTCTTCTCACCAGCTTCTTTCATATTATAATTAAATTCTTTAATCGCCCGATATGCTTTATATTCTAATTAATTTGGTAAGTGACAAGTTTTTCCATATATAAGCCTATAAGGAGTCATTCCAATCGGAGTTTTATAAGCAATCCTGTATGCCCATAATGCAGTGTCTAGTCTTATAGACCAGTCTGATCTATTAGGATTTACAGACTTTTCTAATATACGCTTAATCTCTCGATTAGAAACTTCAGCTAATCCACTAGTTTGTGGATGATAAGTAGTCGATATCTTATGCATAATATTATACTTTTCTACTAGTTTGTGAATATATTTGTTTCTAAAATGAGTTCCTCCGTCAGTGATAATCACTCTCGGCATTCCAAATCTAGTAAAAATATTTTTCATTGAAAATTTTGAAACACTTTTAGCATCACACCTAAATAAAGCTTGTGCTTCAATCCAATTGGAAACATAATCAATAGCTACTAATATATATGAGTTTCCAAATGACGGAATAAAAGGTCCCATGAAATCTAATCCCCAAACATAAAAAATTTCAACTTCTAATATAAAATTCAGAGGCATTTCATTTTTTCTTGATATGTTTCCTGCTCTTTGGCATTTATCGCAGGTTTTGATATATCTATATACATCTCTAAATAGAGTAGGCCAGTAGAATCCAGATTGTAGAATTTTATATGTCGTTTTATCTGTCCCAAAATGTCCTCCAAAATTAGAATCATGACATTTTTGAATAATTGGTTCAATTTCTTCATAAGGCACACATCTTCTAATAATTAGATCCTTACATTGCTTATATAAGTATGGCTCATCCCAAAAATATGATTTAGTATCGTGAATGAATTTTTTCTATTGTTGCGAAGTTAACATAGGTGGTAAAATGTCACTTACAATATAATTTACTATATCAGCATACCAAGGTATTTTCAACTCATTAATATTATAAAGTTGTTCATCAGGAAAACTGTCTAAATTTTCATTATCAATATTAGATAATTCATGATTTTCTAATCTTGATAAATGATCGACAATTTGATTATCGGTTCCCTTTTTGTTAACTATCTCAAAATCAAATTCTTGCATTAATAATATCCATCCGATTAATCTTGGTTTAGAATCTTTCTTTTGCATTAAATATTTTATAGCTGAATGATAGGTATGCACAATGCATTTAGTTCCTATTATATAATGCCGAAATTTATTAAAAGCATATACAACTGCTAATAATTCTCTTTCAGTAACTGTATAATTTATCTCAGCATCATTTAGAGTTTTACTAGCGTAGTATATAACTTTGAAAATTTTATCATATCTTTGCCCAAGAACTGCTCCTATAGCATAATCACTAGCATCACACATAAGCTCAAATGGTTTCTCCCAGTTAGGTGAAACTATTATAGGTGTTGTAATTAATTTATCTTTTAATAATTCAAAAGCATTTAGGCATTCAGTTGTAAATTCAAATTTCTTGTCCTTTTCAAGAAGTTGGCATAGAGGTTTAGTAATTTTTGAAAAATCTTTAATATAACGGCTGTAAAATCCAGCATGTCCCAGAAAACTTCTTACCCCTTTTACCGTAGTTGGAGGTGGTAATTTAGCTATTTCTTGAATTTTTGCAGGGTCTACTTCCATGCCTTTTTCTGAAATTTTATGCCCTAATACAATGCCGCTCTGTAACCATAAATTGACATTTCTCCCAATTTAGAACTAAATTAGTTTTCTCACATACTTCAAATACTTTTTCAAGATGATTTAGGTATGTGTCAAATGTTGTTCCAAATACGGAGAAATCATCCATAAATACTTCATTCCATTATCAATTAATTTACTAAATATAGACATCATACATCTTTGGAATGTTGCAGGTGCATTACATAATCCAAAAGGAATTCTTCGAAAAGCGAAAGTTCCATAAGGACTAGTAAATGTAGTTTTATCTTGATCCTCAGGAGCAATTTGTATTTGATGATAACCGGTATATCCATCTAAGAAACAAAAATATTTATGTCCGACTAATCTATCCGACATACGAGTCTAGAAATGGTAAAGGGAAGTGATCTTTTCTAGTGGTTGTATTTAATTTTCTATAATCAATACATATTCGCCATTCGAGTAACTTGTCTTATAGGGATAAGATCATTATTTTCATTAGCTTTGACAGTCACCCCTCCTTTTTCAGGTACACAGTGAATTGGACTTACCCAAGCACTGTCAAAAATACGATATATAATACCATTATCTAACCATTTTAAAATTTCCTTCTTGACTACTTCTTTCATTATAGGATTTAATCTCCTTTGTGGATCGGCTTTAGGTTTATGTTCATTTTCTAAAATAATTCTGTGCATACAGATTGAAGGACTAATTTCTTTAATATCTGCTAAAGTCCAACCAAAAATTTTCTTATATTTTTTTAACGTATGTAAAAGTTTTTGTTCTTGAGATTCATTTAATTCAGATGAAATAATAACTGGTAGAGTAGAAAAATTACCTAAGTAAGCATATTTTAAATGATTAGGTAACATTTTTAACTCAAGTTCAGGAGGTTTAATTATTGATGGAACTATATTCTTTTCATTATTTTCTGTGTTATCCAAAAATTTAAATTTCTCTTGAATATAATCTAATTCTTCATTTATCTCAGATTTTTTGATTAATTCAATATTTTCTTTTTCTAATTTCTCTTCATAATATTCTTTAAAATGTTCTTTTTGTAAATGATCAAGTACGTCCATTCGAAAACACTCATCATTTTTTTCTAGCGTAGGATATTTCATTGATTTAGCAATATTAAAAGTTACTTTTTTGGTCATTTACTCTCATAGTTAATTCTCCTTTCTGAACATCAATCATAGCTTTTCCAGTGGCTAAAAATGGTCTTCCTAAAATGATAGGAATTTTTTTATCTTCTTCCATATCTAGAACAATAAAATCTACAGGGAAGATAAATTTATCCACTTTTACTAATACATCTTCAATAACTCCGTTAGGAAATGTAACAGAACGGTCAGCTAACTGAAGAGTTCTTGAAGTAGGTGAAATTTCTCCCAATCCTATTCTCTTGAAAATTGATAGAGGCATTAGATTGATGCTTGCTCCTAAGTCACACAAAGCTTTTCCATAGAATTTTTCTCCAATAGCGCAGGGTATAGTGAAACTACCCGGATCTTTTAATTTTTTAGGAAGTTTTTTCTGAATAATAGCACTACACTCTTCACTAAGTGCAACCATTTCATTATCAGTAAATTTTCTTTTCTTATTTAGAATATCTTTCATGAATTTTACATAGTTTGGCATCTGTTCTAAAGCTTCTACGAAAGGAATATTTATCGTTAATTTCTTCAAAATTTCAAGGAATTTAGCAAATTGTTTGTCTTTTTTATGTTGAATTAGTCGTTGAGGAAATGGAAGTGGAGGTTTTTCAATAGGAATTTTCATTGGTATTAAAGGATTTTCTATGTTTTGATCTTGTTGATTCTTTTCCTTTTCAATTTCCACTTCCTCTTTTTGACTTTCAAGTTCTTTCTGAATTCGAGGTTCTAATTCTTTTCCACTTCGTAATTGTATCGCTTTAATTTGTTCATTTCCCTTGTCTTTAGGATTCATTTCTACATTACTAGGAAATGTTCCAGGTATTCTATTATTAAGTGCAGTAGCGATATGTCCAAGTTGAGTTTCAATATTTTTGATAGCTGTTCCTTGATTTTGTAATTGATTTCCTTGTATTTGTAATTGATTTCCTTGATTTTGTAAATGTTGACCCATATTTAATATTAATTCTTCTATAGATAACTTCTTATCTTTAAATTGAGGATTATTATTATTAAATCCAGGTGGATAATTAGGTTTATAATTAGGATTTCCTTGATTAGATGGATTTCCTAATTGTTGTGTTATATTATTCATCCATGGTTGATTAGTTGTATTATTATTCCAATAAAAATTAGGATGATTTTTCCATCCAGGATTATAATAATTTGCATAAGGATTATTGGGTCTGTTGTTAATTGCATTAATTGATTCATATTGAGATTGAGATTCTTAAGTTGTATAGATGAATTTTCTTCTGTTATAGTTGGAGAGTAATTCATTCCAAAATGATCTAATTTTTTAGATATAGCAGCAATTTGTGAAGCTAACATAGATATTGCATCATTTTCATGAATACTAGCTATTTTTTTCGGATTCATTCTATCAGCAGGCCATTGAAAATTATTTTTTGTCATTTCTTCGATTAAGGCATAGGCTTCATCAAATGATTTTGACATTAATGATCCTCCAGCAGCAGCATCGATGATTGATCTTAAAGATTCTACTAATCCATTATAGAAAGTTTGGATAATTAATCAATCTGGTAACGCATGATGTGGGCATTTCCTAAGAAGTTCTTTAAATCTCTCCCAAGATTCATATATTGACTCTCCATCAAACTGACTAAAAGAAGTTATATCATTTATAAGCTTAGCAGTTTTAGATGGTGGAAAATATTTGGATAGAAATTTTTGTGATAATTCTTCCCAAGTTTTAATAGATCCAATTGCTAGCGAATTTAACCACATTTTAGCCTTATCCCTTAAAGAAAAAGGAAAAAGTTTAAGTCTGATAGCATCGTTAGATACTTCTTCATATTTGAAAGTAGCACATAGTTCTAAAAAACTAGCAAGATTTAAATTAGGATCTTCAGTAGGTGAACCACTAAATTGATTGTTTTGTACCATTTGGATAATTGCAGGTTTAAGTTCGAATGAATTAGCAGCTACATCAGGGTTTTGAATAGTTAAATGAATTTCATCTAATGTAGGGTTGGCATAATCTCGTAATGGTCTTGGTTGATTGATATTTTGATTTTCAGGTATATTTGCCATTTGTGTTAAATTTATAATTTCTCTTTATTGTTTTCTAATTCTTTTAATTGTACGCTCTAATTCTGAATCTTAAGGTATTAAATTTTCGTTTCCAAATTTTCGCATACAGTTTTAGATTTGTCTGTTACTTTAGTAAATAATTTCTTTACTTCCCCGGCAATGGCGCCGAAAACTTGACCCACTTTTTGTATGTATGTAATTTATGTTTATAGCTACGGAACCAAAAACTGATCCTGCTTTAAATATAGGTATATGATTTAATGTATAATGTGGATTCTACGCAAGTATACGTATCGTATCAAGTAATGCAGGGCTCTAGTGGAGTCCTGGTTATCGATCCTACAGGGAAGTTTTTAACAGAATTGTTATCAGCTAAATTTAAAGGAATTACTTACTAATAAAGTGAACAGAAATTCTAAGTAACTAAAGTAAACTAATGCTTGAAATAAGTTGATTTAATTAATTCAAAAAAAGTATCCTTGTCCTTGTTTTTAGAAAATTAAGTGAAATGATGAATTTAAATAAAATTTTTAAATTGTATTGTGAAAAATAGGAGCATTCCTATTCTTTACCCTTTGGTCCAGGTGTAAAGAACATTGACTAATCCTATGTTTGATTACTAAATCTGCGGCTAGGCTGGGAGGATACTGGCTGCCACTTCAGAGCTCCACGTTCCCCTCACATGAGGGCTAACATCTACACTTCAGCTCTCAAACAGTAGGATCGAATTGAGTATTTTAGTCTGTCACACTAAAATATCCGATTCTACGCCCGATAATTAATATTTCCCTATTTATTTGCACCCGCCTTCCAAGGCTCTTGACTTCCACGAATATTGGATGTAATTTTTACTATAGTTGATAATTCAACATATTTTAACTACTCAATTGGCCAGATTGAAAGTAAATTAAGTTTAAAGTAAAAATTATCACAATTTATTTATATTATATTAGGTGCTTTTATTTAATTTCATCAATCCGCATAATTTTCATAAACAAGGAGAAAGACTAAGGAAACTACTCAGAATGCATGAGAATAAAACAAAGCATGGATTTCATTTAAATTTTAAAAATAGTAAACAAAGATACTTATCTTAATTTCCTTCCCAAGCAGACTCCTTGAAGTTCCTTTGACTTTTCCTTCTAGTACAGCAACTAAATAGCACTCAATTAAACTAATAACTCACTAAACACACTCAAACTACACTTAAGACACTAGAAATAGACTCACATAAGACTCAAAAGACACACAAAACTCTAGAATTCGGCCTCTATTTATAGAGGTAAGCAAAGGTCCAAGGGGTGCTTAAAACACCTCTTCAAAAAGTGTCCAGGTTCAATGTATATGCATTTTGAACTAGCTCGCCGTCGGCGGGAAACGACCTCGCCGTCAGCGGGGCTTCTAGAAGGTCTTCGAACCGCGTGATCTCGGCTGTCGGCGGGCTCGGGCTCGGCTTGTCGGCGAGATAGTTATAATTCCTTCAGAAATTTCTCCTCACGATCTCGCCGTCGGTGAAGTAGTTATATTTGCATGAATTTCCTCCTTTTTGATCCAAATTTGCTCCATTTCATGCATTTTGCTTCTATCACTAATAAATCTTCATTCCTGCAATAAAATAAAGAAAATACCTTTCTTTAAAGTGCAATTTCAACAAAAAATAGGTATGAATTTCTTAACATATTTTTCTGTGATCAGGGGTCTACAATCAAGCTTGTGGGGTTTGTAGGGAGACAAGAAGTGGTTCAAATTTCTAAGGGATGGGTCCCAATTCTAGTCCTCTAAGATAGTAAAAGGAAAAGCCTAAGGCTAGATCCTAAACACTAAAGAGGGAAGAGAAGACCTCATCGAAAATGAGGTCGACAAATGGACCCCCAATAGGTGCGGTGTGCTAACCGGGCACACGGCGCGTATTGGCGTTGACCGAAGAGATCAACAAAACCAACACGGATGTCCAAGTGACAAACTTAGGACGAAGTAGAAGAATTTACGCTAGGGAGTATCGAGTAAATCTCCAAGACTGAAGATTCCACAACTCTCGCTGGGGAAAAAGGAGGTGAATTTCAGATCACAAGATTTTAAGAGATTGGATCTTAGATTTTTTTCATTTTTTATTTCAAGTTTTAATTTTGAGTTTGAATTTCGATTTGAGTTTTAATTTTGGTTTTATGCGGAGAAAAGAGTAGGGCTAAGGCCCACCCAAATGCATTTGTATGCTGAGAAGGAAGCAGGACTGAACCTATTCCATATGTGTATGCTGAGAAGGATTAAGACCGAGCCTATCCCAAATGTGTATGTTGAGAAGGATTAGGAGTGAGCCTATCCCAAATGCGAGGAAGAATAGGACAAAGCTTATCCGAAATGCGAGTGCTTTAATTTCGATTTCTTGCTTGAGAGGATCAAATTTTGAGATTGCTTGAGAAAGGAGTAGGATCGTGCCTATCCCGACTACGAGAATTCGTTGAGAAGGGAGTAGGGTGGAAGCCTATCCCGAGAGCTGAGAATTGCAGAGAATATCTTTGAGATGGGAGTACGGCGGAAGCCTATCCGAGGCGAGAGTGTTGAGAAGGGAGTAGGGTGGAAGCCTATCCCGAGTGCTTGAGAATTGCTGAGAAGGGAGTAGAGCGAAAGCCTATCCCGAGTGCTGAGAATTATTGAGAAGGGAGTAGGTCGGAAGCCTATCCCGAGTGCTGAGAATTGCTGAGAAGGGAGTAGGGCGGAAGCCTATCCCGAGTGCTGAGAATTGCTGAGAAGGGAGTAGGGCGGAAGCCTATCCCGAGTGCTGAGAATTGCTGAGAATTGCTGAGATTGCTGAGGATTGCTGAGGTGCTGAGATTGTTGAGGATTGCTGAGGTGCTGAGAAGGGAGTAGAGCGAAAGCCTATCCCGAGTGCTGAGAATTGTTGAGAAGGGAGTAGGGCGGAAGCCAATCCCGAGTCTTGTGAAATGCGAGAAGGGGTAGAGCGAAAGCCTATCCCGAGTGCCGAGAATATGCTGAGAATTGCTTGAGATTGTCGAGGATTCTTCGAGGTGCTTGAGATTGCTGAGGATTGCTGAGGTGCTGAGATTGCTGAGTGCTGAGAATTACTGAGAATTGCTGAGAATTGCTGAGAATTGCTGAGATTGCTGAGAAGGGAGTAGGGCGGAAGCCTATCCCGAGTGCTGAGAATTGCTGAGAATTGCTGAGATTGCTGAGAAGGGAGTAGGGCGGAAGCCTATCCCAAGTGCTGAGAATTGCTGAGATTGCTGAGAAGGGAGTAGGGCGGAGGCCTATCCCGAATGCTGAGAATATGCTGAGATGGGAGTACGGCGGAAGCCTATCTCGAATGCTGAGAATTGCAGAGATTCTGTGAATGCAGAAACATTGAAGAATTTTGCTGACTTATGCTTGAGCCGAAGAATTTTGTTGAAATTTATTTATGCGAGAGATTGAGGGAAATTTTGCTGAGGTCTATGAGGAATTTTTGCTGAGATCCAGTTTATGCAGTGGTTGTGAAAAATTTTGTTGATATTTGATTTATGCTATGACTATGAAGAATTTTACTGAGATTTGGATTTAGTGGGAGATCGAAATGAGATATGAAAGTGTTCCATATCCCATGGGAATCAATCAAAGTATGATTACTTGGCGAAGGGTACGAACCCATGCCATCCGAATCAAATTGAAAATTCTTCGTGATTCTGAAATCATCCCGAGAGGGGGTTTCAAAGGAGGTCTGGAATAGATCTTGATTTGAAGAAGGATTGGAGGATTTGAAATAATGGACTTAAACTGGAATTCAATTTGAGCTTTAGATTTGTTTTGTTTGTCCTTGAACTATCCCATTTTTTTATTGTTTATTTGGTGTTCATGTGGATTTGAAGTTCTTTTTAATGTTTGGATTTTTATGGAAGAAAGTTCTTATTTATTTTTCTTTTCTTTCTGTTCTTTGTTCGAAGTACATTTAACTTTAATGGCGTTTCCCAATCAATTTGCACAAAAAGAGGTGAAGGCAAAATGTGACATGATCACTTTCATTCCAATCTTGTTGAAGATACATCATACAATTTGATCTGAAATATTTCTCATACAATCCATTACTCAAAACGGGCTATGTATGATTCTTGTTGATCCATCCAAAATGTATCTGTTAAATCCATGTCTGAATAATGAGATACACGGTCAATAACATCACCTTCCAAACCATCCTTGGTGGGAATGCCACATGGATGTGCATTGGAGGTGTGCTATTTCCGGTGTAACTCACAGCTCGTAGGGCCGGAGACTCTCCAATTACGGATGCAGTTGGAAGTGTTAAGGCGCCTTTCTGTCGTCCATCCTTCTAAAAGTGACGGAGATCCGCTCCACTGGTACTCCCGGTATACAATGTTTTGCGATGTCTGCTCCATTTCCTTGTAATATCATGGTGGAACCAACCAGAAGTGGTATCTCCACTGGCCCTCAGAACTTACCCGGGCCTGCTATCCGGAGGTCAGATTCGAACATGATATTGCATTGGTTGAAGAACGAAGCTGTGCGAAAGGTACGACAAAGTCATGGTGGTCATGTGTGGAGGTATGCGGTCGCCCTTCGATAAATGTTGATGATGCAAGCTGGTTGGGTATGCGATCTGTGGCAGTACCCTCCACGTTATCATTCTTTTCACCATTCTTTTAATTATCCTTGGCATTTGATCCACCTCACTGTGACGGAGTATCCCTGGTGGATTTCCATTTTTGTCCTTGTCGGCATATTTTTAAGTTGAGTGTTGTATTTTTTAAAAGGGGTCGCCTACAGAAGTTGTCGGCGAATTTTAAATTTAATTTAAATATATACATAATTTAGAAAGTAGTATTTGATTTTGAAAATAATTTTAAATTTGAAAATTTTAAGATATGAAATCAAGCTGATCTCACATCCCGAATAGTTTACATAAACGAGCATCGTACCACAAACCGTGTATCTATCCCTAAGGATAGACACACTTGCTTGATGGTGGGGCTCGGTTAAATAAACTAGAAGATTTGTGACATCCGTTTGGTCTGCGAACCAATTTTATAAGCCGACAAATTCCCTGCTTAATATAAATGAATTAAGCGGGGTTTATATTACACAGGTTCTTTAAAATTCCCTATAAGGGCAAGCCCACTATAGTTAATTACATCTTAAGTGACGGGAATCACCTAAGAAAACTCTCGATAATAATCAATAATTCTGCTCTCAAGAATTTCAAAGTTTAAGTTTTCAAAGAATTGAATTTTGGAAATCTCAATAGGGAATGTATCAAGTTTGGAGCATTTTATTTTGGGAATTCAAAGGAAGAAAAGTAGGAGAAATTATCCCGACTACCCTATTGTTTGGCTTGGATTTAGGAAAGTCCTAATGTTTATTTAGTATTTTAATCTTGCCAATTTTAGTTAATTAGGGTTTATATTTATATGATAGAATCATACAAATAGCCTGGAAGATGTGAGGGTTTATGTCGTATCGAACGACTACCTCGGAATCCTAAAACCGATTAGGGCTTAATTTGCAATCCAAATGCCTAACGAAGAGTTGAGGATTTATGTTGCACTAGGCAAACTACCTCGAAGTCCTATGTCTTTGTTGTTTAATTCTAGGAAAGTTTTGCTGAAGTAGGTTCGAGTTTTCTTGACGACGATGGCCGTGCTGCCCACCATGCTCCGAGCTCCTTGTTGTTGCAGAGGTTTAGTTTTAGAAATCATAAATCAGGGGATGAGAAAAGTGTTTTAGTTTAGAGAAGTCTTAATTTCCAAGTGTTTTTTGTGTTTTAATTAAAACAAATCTTAAAGTTGATTATAACAACACCGGTTAAGATCCCACGGTTCCATCCTTCTGGCATCATTATTTTTTATCGGATTCACTTAGTCCGGATGAATTTGCTAAACTCAACTGAATGAGTTCCACACTTTCATTTAGACCGTGGGAAATCCCGTTAGCAACACGTAGGTTACATCATCCGAGGTATTCCCGATCATCCAACAAGACGTTTTAATTTAGTTGTAATTGTAGTTTTGTGTTACGTTTGTGATTAAATTTTGAGTTGTCTTATATTTTGAAATGTTGTTGAGGAGAATTTTATCTTGTAGTGTCTTTTAATTTAGTTATGGGTTTCAGTTTTGGTTTCTGTCCTAAAGGTGTAGGTTTTCATGCAACTGTTGTTTATCATGCAAGAAAAATAAGTGCGATGCGATTAAATAAATTGCCGTAAAGTAAATTGCAATAAAATAAAGGCGTACCTGGAGGGTCTTCCCGTCATCCCAAGCTGCACTTAAAACACAGTTAGAATATTTAAGCAAGTTCCTAGGTAAAGCTAAGGGAAAGGGTTATGGTTTTCTACCAAATTCCTAATCCTATAGCTAGTCATTTCCTATGACGTCTAGGTTCTTGTATTTTGGTTTGAAGACGATTTTCTTCATCGAAGAACAATTAAGTTCATTTGTTCTTATAAATATCCTATCATATTGAGGAAGTGCTTAAGAAGAATCTTAAACATCTTTTCGATATTCTTAGGATTGTTTTAAGTCGAAATGAATTTAATTGTGTAAATGAATCGATCGTCGAGGTTTTGAAGTTTTGTTAACTTGCTCGGTGAACTAGGACATTTGAATGTCCTATAAGTGAAGTAACATTTCATTTAATATTCTGTTTAGGAGTTATGATAACTAAAGCTCTTGAGGGTAAATTGGTGTTCAAATGGTTTGTGATTAAATTTAAGTTCAAATTAATGATTTAAGTTTGGAATAGTGTTCGAGTTATGCGAGATTCATTTTTGAGTTCTTTATGTCTTAGGTGATGTTATTTAATTCAACTTAATTCAATTTAATTTAATTTAATTTAATTTAATTCAATTTAATTCAATTTAGTTTGATTTGATGTTACATTGAATTAATTTGATTTAATTTAATTTTTAATTTAATTTGATTTAATTTAATTTAATTTAATTTAATTTAATTTTTCAATTTAATTTAATTTAATTTAATTCTTAATTTAATTTAATTTTTTAATTTAATTTTTAATTTGATTTAATTTTAATTTTAATTTTTTATTTGATTTAATTTAATTTAATTTAATTTTTTAATTTAATTTAATTTAATTTTATTCATTTTAATTTTAATTAAAGAGTTCGATTATTTAATTTTAGTTTAATGATTAAGTCTTTTAATGTTTTAAATTTGAATTATCATTTTGATTAAGAATTAAACATTAATGAAATGATTAATTTAGGGATTTTTAAATTAAAGAATGAATCTCTTCCTAATAATATCCCTATTTTAATAATTCCAATTTTATTATTCTTCGAATTTAGTCAATTATTTAATTAAAGTTTAATCATTTTAAATTGCTTAATGGGTTTCTACCCTTCAATTATTAAATTTCAATCATCCAAATCAGATTAGGATCAAATATTTTACTTGTTAATTTTATTATTAGACCTAAAGTTTTAATTAAGGGTTAAAGTTTTAATTACCATTTTACCCTTTAAGCTTAATAATTTTATAACTCACTAAATTGAACTCAAATGAACTTGAAATTTTTATGTGACTTCACTCATATGTCAATAAAGACATGAGAGGAGAAAATGTGATTTTTCTGTATTTAATTTATTTATATAATTATTTTTAGTAGAAAATAGAGATTTTCAAGGAAAATTTGATAACATGACCAAGGGAAAGTTTCTGTCCTTAAGAAAATTAGGGGACATTCCTAATGACCAGAGGACCACTTGGACAAATTTTGGTGATTTTTTGAATTATATTATTTTTATTATAATTATTTTAAGTTTTAGAGTGTTAATTAATTTAAAAATAAAATAAATGTTGAAAAATGAATTTTATATTTTTCAAAAATCTCTCTGATATCAAAGAAATCGAGAGAATCAAATTTTGCAAATTTCTGATTTTTATATGATTTATTATAATTATTTTAGTGAAAATGCTAGAAAATACATTTTTTAATTTTAAAATTACCCTAGAGCTTTAAAATTTAATATCTCACTAAATAGACCTAGGAAAAATATGGGATTTGTTCCTAAGTGATTAAAATTCAAAATGTGACATTTTGGTGAATTTTATTATTTTTGTGATTTTTATTATTTTTTAATTATTTAAAAATATTAAAATAATATTAAAAATCAACTTTTTTAGAAAATTGAAATTTTAATTTTCTTAAACTCCCCTAATATCAGAGAGACTCCAAAACCAATTTGGTGAATTTTTGAAAGATATTTTGAAAGTTATGAATTTTTAAAGTTTAAAATGACTAAGTGGCTTAATCGACCCAATTAGTGGGGCTAACCAAGTCCAATTGACCTCAAATTTTTATGGTGGGTTCCTCTGATCCTAAAGGTCAGTGGAGAATTGATTTCAAGTCAATTTGATGTATGGTTAGCTCTAATTAATTAGAGACCTATTTTGGGTGTTTAAGCCGATTAGGGTTGTCTAAAATGAACTAACTCAAAACCTATTTTTCCTAGGGTTCTCTGGTCATAAGGAACATCACCAAATTTTCCTAGAATTTATTTCACAACATGCTATTTATTGGAATTAAAATACTCAAAACAGTGACATGAACTTGAAAAATCAATAACTCTTCATAGGGATGGCCTCGACTTTGGAAAATTCAGGGAATGTTCCCAAATTCGGAGGCTTCAAAAGCCACTATGGTCTCATGCTATGGTGAATTGTATACATGTATGGAGAATTAAATGTATGCGAGAGAGTAAATAAATTACTAAAAATAAAATACTTGATGAAATTAAATGATTTCTTTTCCACATTATTCTCCTACGATTCAGCTTGAGCGAGAGGGTATTTTTCTTTTATTTTTCTGATTTTCCTACACAAAGTTATGAATTTTCCAAGTTTAGGGAATTAAATAAATAGAAAAATACCCTATTTTTCTATTTATCCACCGGCGCCGGCGCATCCTCGGCATCTCCGAACTCACACGCGTCGCGCTCCCATTCGACGCCGCCATCCGAGTCGGCGGCCGGGCCCCGCGGTTCTCGTGCCGTCTCTCGGTCCGACGCCATCCGAGCCGTCCGTCCGCGCGTGTATTAAATGGACGACATCCGTTCATCGTCCCCGAGCGTCCTCGCCGAGAGCCGTCCACACTAAATCCACTAAGATCTCGCTCGATACTCGATGGATTTTTATGTTCTTATGCTCTATGGATTCATCTTGAAGAGACGAACACATCTATATGGTTATCATGCATTGAAATTAAGGCATTTGAAATGGAGAATCTCCAGAAGCTCGGGATGAAGAATTAGTTCATACCTTTGCTCAGAGAAGTGTGGCTTCGATGCGAGAGTTGTTGCACCTTCGATTGGATCCCAGCAAGCTCCGGATGAAGTCTCCGAGTGCAGTGAATTGTCTAGATGTGATTTCGACCAAGCCCGATCCACAAAGCTTGGAGAGCTGGAGCAGCTGGGTGGCTCTGGAGATGGGGCTTTCTTTGGTGGACACCTTCCCTTGGTACGGTGAAGGTGTAGAACCAATCGATTTGGGGATTGGCTCCTTGTGGAGAAGTGTCCTGGTTTTGGGTGGAATTTCGACTCTTAAATTGAGCTCGCGGAGAAGAAATGGCGGGGGGATCTCCTTGGGGATCAAGTGCTCTGTGTATGGGGAGGAGTACGGAACAATTTTGGCGAGTTTCCTTAAGGTTTTGTTTTCGGCTCTTACTCATGGCCAAGAGGGGTGGATTTTAAATAGGAGAGGGTGGAGGGCCTCCCGGGGGAGTTAGGGCTTGGGATCGAGCTTGCTACGGTGAGGAGAAGAACGGCCATGGTGACCACTAGGCATGGGGCGGCTCGGCGAGGGAGAATTTCAATGTTGGCTCACATGTGAGCTCTCGGCCATGGTGTTTTCCGGCGGCCCGGTGGCCGGCCGGCCGAGCATGGTCACCATCTTGGTCGGGGAGGTCGGGGCTGGAGCTTAGTGCAATCGATTAGCATTGGCCATGTGTAAAGGGTTTGATTTAGATGGAATGGAGGCATGGCTAAATTTGGACCTAAATGGGTCAACCCACCCATTTGGGCTAGGTGCACCACCCGAGGCCTGGTTTTGGTGAGGGAAAAGTGATTTGGCTCGAGCATAATCGGTAGGGTCGAGTCACCATCCAAGCACGATTAGGCATAAGCATGGTTAAGGGGAATCATGGGAGTGGTTAATCACCTTTAGGAATTAAGGAACGGGTCTCCTCCTTTTGCCCAAAATGGCATGGTGACATGTAAAGAGGCTCTCATGGCTTGCATATGGCTTGTGCATGGCTCCATGGCTCCATTTGGCTTGGGAAAAGGTTGGGTCAATTTCATAAAAATGGGTTTTAAGAATTTTGGATATTTTGGTGAAAATTTGCATGAAGCTTGATTTGGAATGGTTTAATTGATGATTTTGAAACTTAGGGGTGATTTTGATTAAATGGATGATGAAAGGAAGTGTCATGTGGGCTTTGGATGAATTTGGGCTTTTGAATTTGAAGGGAGTGGGCTTTTAGGAAAGTTTAAGGGAAATGGGCTTTTTGATTTTAGGATGGGCATTTGGGTAAAGATTTTGTGAAAGGCCTTGTCAAATAAATGTCATAATTGGTTTATGGATGTTCTATGAAGGGCTTGGAGTCAATTTGGTGTGATTTGGAGTTGAATTGGTTTGAATTTGGGTTTATTTGGTAAGTGGGCCTATATGGGTCCAAGTGGGCCAAGTTGGGCCAATATTGGGCTAGGGTTGAAATTGATGTAAAATTAATGTTGAAAAATATTTATGGGAGTGTTTCAAAGAGGTTTTGACTTTGGTTGGGTTTTGATTTTGGGGTTTGGGCTCATTTGGGTTAGGTTTGGGTTTAGGTCAAAAATGGGCCTTTTAGCTTTGGGTTGATTTTGAGTGGGATTTGGGTCTAATTTTTGGGCAAATCATGTTAGTGTTTTGTTTTTGGGAATGTTAAGGAAGATTTAGAAAAGGTTTGGGGTTAATTGGAGTTGAATTGGGTGAGTTTGGGTTAAGTTTGGGTCATGGGTCCAAATTGGGCTTTAAGGCCAAAAGTGAAATTGGATCAAAATGTCAATCAAATTAGACTTGGATTTGGTCTAGATTGGTGTTGGGAATGTTGAATTGAATTTTAGAATTGAATTGGACCAGAATTTGGGTCAATTGGGTAGGTTTGGTTTGACATTGGGTTCACCTAGGGTTAAAATGGGTCAAATTGGGGGTTTTGACAAAAGTAGGGTAAATTGACAAAATTGGCCCATGGTGTAGTTGAACAAAATGAAATTGGGAATATTTGGGATTTTCTGGAATTTTCTGGGAATTTTCTGAATTTTTGGATTTTTTGGCTAGGAGGGGTATTTTGGGTATTTGGAGGGTATTGGGAGGTATTTTTGGAATTTTGGTATTTTTGGGTATAGATGATCAATTTGAGTGATGTGGAAATGTTTGGGAATGATTTTGGAGAATTTTGGGTGATTTGGAAATTTTTGAGAAATTTGAGGTTATTCGGGGCTTTGGGTAGGTTAGCGGGTGTAGGGTCCCGGGGGTCAAAAATTGAAAATTTGGAAAATTGAAGATTGGGTGGATGTAAGTGGAATGAAATCATTTTTTGTTGAGCCATGAAGCCATATCAAGCCCACATGAGCCATGAAGGGACTCATTTGAGGCATTCACTATGTTGTTCCTAACCCTCTTAGCGAGGGCTTAGGGGTTAAGGGCCATCCATATGAATCACTTACATGAGTCGGGAGGTCAAGTTAGGTATAGGTGTGGTTTTAGGAGGTGTGTGAAAGTGTAGTGTGTAGGTGTAGTGTGTGTGCAAGTCAACCCTTCATCAGACCAGGCCACCCGGGCGATCCTAAGGCCGAAAAGTCCTATAGGAACTCATCCTTTAAACTTCCACATTTGATTTCAACCCTCTAGATGATTAGGGGTCTACAGTCAAGTTTGTGGAGTTTGCGGGGAGTTTAGAAGTGGTTTGAATTTCTAAAAGGTGGGTCCCAATTCTAATCCTCTAAGATAGTCGAAGGAAAAGCCTAAGGCTAGATCCTAAGTACTAAAGAGAAGAAGAAGACCTCATCGAAAATGAGGTCGACAAATGGACCCCGATAGGTGTGGTGAGCTGACGGAGCACACCGCACGTATTGGTGTTGACCGAAGCGATCAACAAAACCAACACGGATGTCCAAGTAACAAACTTAGGACGAAGTGGAAAAGTTTCCGTCGGGGAGTATCGAGTATATCTTTGAAGCTGGAGATTCTTGAACTCTCGGCAGGGAAAGGAAAAGGGGTGAATCCCAAATCACATGATTTGGGAGAATTTCAATTTAGATTTTATTTTGTTTCATGTTCGAGTCATGATGTGTGAGTTTAGATTTCAATTTGGAGTTTTAATTTAGATTGAAGTTTGTCGAGATTAATTTGAAGGAATTTGATTTGAAATGAAAATTGGAATTTTGAGGTTTTAGATGTAACATCCTCAACCCCAAAAGAAGATCGAATCGATTGGATTGGATCATTACAATGAGGAAAGATCCCAGAGTAATGCGGTATTGGATGTAAAAATCCTTAACCTCAAGAGTTTGATTTTGATGTATTTCATTGCGATAGGGAAAAGATCCTAAAGCAATGCGATCTCGGATGTAAAATCCTTAACCCCGGGAATTTGATTTGATGTATTTCGGTGCAATAGGGAAAGAATCCTAAAGCGAGTGCGGTCTTGGATGTAAAATCCTCGACCCGAAGTTTGAATTTGATGTATTTCGGTGCAATACGGAAAGAATCCTAAAGCGAGTGCGATCTTGGATGTAAAATCCTCGACCCAAAAGTTTGAATTTGATGTATTTCGGTGCGATAGGGAAAGAATCCTAAAGCGAGTGCGGTCTTGGATGTAAAATCCTCGACCCGAAGTTTGAATTTGATGTATTTCGGTGCGATAGGGAAAGAATCCTAAAGCGGTGCGGTCTTGGATGTAAAATCCTCGACCCAAAAGTTTGAATTTGATGTATTTCGGTGCGATAGGGAAAGAATCCTAAAGCGAGTGCGGTATCGGATGTAAAATCCTCGACCCAAAAGTTTGAATTTGATGTATTTCGGTGCGATAGGGAAAGAATCCTAAAGCGAGTGCGAGTCTTGGATGTAAAATCCTCGACCCGAAAAGTTTGAATTTGATGTATTTCGGTGCGATAGGGAAAGAATCCTAAAGCGGTGCGGTCTTGGATGTAAAATCCTCGACCCGAAGTTTGAATTTGATGTATTTCGGTGCAATAGGGAAGAATCCTAAAGCGGTGCGGTCTTGGATGTAAAATCCTCGACCCAAAAGTTTGAATTTGATGTATTTCGGTGCGATAGGGAAAGAATCCTAAAGCGGTGCGGTCTTGGATGTAAAATCCTCGACCCAAAAGTTTGAATTTGATGTATTTCGGTGCAATAGGGAAGAATCCTAAAGCGATGCGGTCTTGGATGTAAAATCCTCGACCCAAAAGTTTGAATTTGATGTATTTCAGTGCGATAGGGAAAGAATCCTAAAGCGGTGCGGTCTTGGATGTAAAATCCTCGACCCAAAAGTTTGAATTTGATGTATTTCGGTGCGATAGGGAAGAATCCTAAAGCGGTGCGGTATCGGATGTAAAATCCTCGACCTCGAAAAGTTAATTTTGATTGAGGTTTGATGTGAGATCTGGAAAGATCAAATTTGAGATTTGAAATTTGACTGAGATTTGGTTTAAGATCTGGAAGATCGAATTTGAGATTTGATAGAGATTTGGAATATGGAAAGATTGAATTTGAAATTTGGAAGGATGAGTTTGAACTCGGTTGAGATTTGATTTAAGATTTGATTTGAAATTTGGAAGATCACATTTGAAATTTGATTGAGAATTTGATTTAACATTTATGTTGATTTTGTTTATCTTTTAATGATTCAAATTTTATTTTATTGTTTATTTAATGTTCATGTGAATTTGGTGTTTGTCATTTCTTTAGATTTTTTTTTTTTTAAGGAAAGTTTTCTTTTATTCTTTTTTTTATTCCTTTTACGTTCTTTGTTCGAAGTTCATTTAACTTTAATGGCGTTTCCCAATCAATTTGCACAAAAGAGGTGAAGGCGAAAAATGTGACATGGTCACTTTCATTCCAATCATGTCGAAGATACATCATACATCTTGATGCTGGAATATATTTCATACAATCCATGTAAACTCAAAACGGACTATGTATGATCTTTGTCGATCCATCCAAAGAAGCATCCGTCAAAAATCCATGTACGAATAGTGGGGTACATGGTCGATAACATCACCTTCCAAGCCACCCTTGGCAAGGATGCCGTATGGATGTACATTGGAGGTGTGATATTTTCCATGTAACTCACGGCTCGTAAGGCCGGAGGCTCTCTAGCTCCGGGTGCGAGTTGGAAATGGTAAGGTGTCCTCCTGTCATCCATCCTTCGAAAGTAGCGAGATCCGCTTCATTGGTACTCCTGGTATGCAATGCTTAGCGATATACTGCTCCGTTGCCCTTCGGTATCATGACGGAACCTACCGGTAAAGGTATCTTCACGGCCCTCGGAACTCACCCGGGCCTGTATCCGGAGGTCGAATCCGAACATGATGTTACACTCGCTCGGGAAAGAGGCAGTGCGAAGGTCGACAAAGTCATGGTGATCTATGTGTGGGGGTATGCGATCACCACCGCTTGTAGATGTTGATAATGCGGCTATTGGGTATGCAATCTGCGGCGGTACCCTCCAAGTTATCAATCTCTTTACCATTCTCTTGATGACTAGTGGCATCGGATCTACTTGGCCATGACGGAGTATTCCGGAGGGTTTCCCTTCTCGTCCTCCGCGAAGTTGTAACGACATCCACATTGTATTGTGATTCTTCCCTTCCACGGCATCCATCTCCGGGGTTCGAGTATGTGTTTTCCCTTAGGCGGCTGCTCGGCCCATTCTTTTCAAATCCGGATACAATCCACGATTTGCTTGTTGTTCATATTACGAGAATACGTCGGTATGTAGCTCGAGGCCCTCTAGTATATTGATTCTTCTACCTTTAATTCTCTCGAAGTATTCGAAGGTTTTCTTTTCAACATTTTGCATTCTCTCCGGCTCGTATTCGGAATGATCTGCAGATGGCGAGGCCTTGTGACATATTGTGGGATATATGGTTCAATCCCTTCACGTTCTCCTGCATACCTCGGCTCCTCGAGGATGATGCACGTCGGGACATCCCACAGGGTTGCTTCGCAACAAGGTCATGCACTGCTTGGTGGTTCATCCGGTGGCGTGGTAGCCTTCTTTCTTCGATCTTACGGGGATTTCCACGGTTCTCGTGCGGTATCCTGGGAGCTGGCCTCCTTTCCTCGGGTTCTGGTGAACCGATGTCCTTGAAGTGTATGTGCGGCATTAGCAAGCTTGTCTCGTCGCGGCGGTCGCGGCTAGTTTTGTTAACATCTTACGGATACGGCGATTCTTATTTCTTCGTTGCGTTGTCGTGAGAGTAGCTCTCCGAACTTCTTGAATCTCTGTGGGCGCGGCACTGACAAGCCTGCCCTCTGCTGTAGCGACTACAGACTTCATTTTCTTATCTTCTTCAATGTTTGTCTTTCTTTTCTTGTTCTTGGATTGGTGGCTTGGGCCACCCACTTTCATCACTGTATGTCGGGCGAGTTCTTCTTGGTCAGCCGGGACCTAGTCACTTTCCTCGTCTCGTAGGCCTGCTTGGTGCGAAATCCGAGTCGATCTCGATTACCGCTCCATCTTTCACCCTCTTTTCATCGAGTGCGAGGCTTACGCCATTCTTAAAGTTCAAGACCAACCGCCCGCTCGACATTTCCCTGCGAAAAGACAAGGAAAAGGATCGGGGTGCATACTTAAGAACAAGAACATTAAGAAAATGTTTATTAAAGACATTTTTTTTATTCTTATATTTTTAAACTTAATAGGAATGAAGTGGGATAAGATCAGGTAAGAGATTTTGATTTGGAAAAGAAAACAAGGAAAATTTTATTATCAGGATTTTATTTATTTTAGCACATTTTTGTCATTTTTTGGGTTCGGACCCAGTCATAAGTAATTACTTCACCCGTGTTTCTTAGGGCTGAAGAATTCATTCCTTCGAAACATCAGGTAGCGTAGTACTTTTTCAAGTATCGTCCATTGATCGGAAGCATATGTCGTTCTCCCTGGCAATTCACTAGCTGGTAAGAACCTCCTGAGTATACTGCTTCGACCACGAAACGGTCCTTCCCAGTGGGTTCAAATTTTCCTCCTATCTTGCGGTGTGCGAGAATAGGTCTTTGAGAACGAGAACTAAATCACCAACTTTGAAGGTTCTTGGGCGGACCGGTTTGTCATGGGCTTGAACCATCTTAGCTTGATATAGTTCTAAATTCTGTTGCGCATCAAGTCTTTTCCCTTCCAGGCTCTCTAATTCTTCGAGTCGTAATTTGGCGTTCTCTTACGTTGTGATTTTACTTGCAAGCCACGATTACGAGTGAAGGAAGGCTCGGACCTCTAAAGGTAACACTTGCCTCGGACCCATACACCGGAGCGTAAGGTGTAGCTTGAGTAGGAGTTACGAAGGTTGTCCGGTAGGCCCATAAGGCTTCTAACAACTTCTCGTGCCAATTTCTCTTATTATCGTCCAAGATTTTCTTTAAAATTTGAACGAGAGTTTTATTAAAAGCTTCGGCTGGGCCGTTTGCTCTTGGGTAGTAAATTGTTGAATATCGCCGGTCGATTCCGTGTCTCCGACAAAATTGTTGATTTGTGTGCTTCTGAATGCTGACCCATTATCTGAGATGATCCCGCGCGGCACTCCGAAACGGTAGACAACTTGGTTCTTGAAAAATTGTAGCACGTGGTGTGCTTTCACTTCTTTGAGTGGAACTGCCTCTGCCCACTTGGAAAAGTAGTCTGTAGCCGCAAGAATGAAGCGATGTCCTTTTGAAGATGGTGGTTCTATTGGACCCACTATATCCGTGCCCCAATATTCGAATGGCCACGACGCGATTGTCGGATGTAGCACATTTGGAGGTTGGTGTAGAACCACTCCGTGCACTCGGCACTAGTGACGGCTCTTGGCGATTTTCATGCGGTCGGTCATCATCGAGGGCCGGTAGTACCTCTAGTCTTTTAATTTTCATTTTCATCTTTGGACCCGGCGAGTGAGCGCCACGAGTCACGAATGTACCTCTTTAACAATTTCACGGGCCTCGGACCCGCTTAGGCACCTTAGCCACATTTGATCGAAAAGACCTTCGTATAACGTGTTGTTTATTAATGCGTAGGACGAGTTCTTTTCTTGATACGATGAGCTAGCGACCTATCGTCTGGTAGCTTTCTTGTTTGTAGGTAATCTATCAATAGGTCTGTCGCCGATCTTCCGTGTTTTTACGTCACTTGTTGCAGCTGATCCTTTTTCCTTTTCTGATTTGTGTATCGTGTCTATGTCAAGCTGTGATAGGACCTGACGTCCGTGAATTGACACTTCCATTGATTCATCTTGCAAACAGGCAAATTCTTTTGCGAGACGAGCTAGCGCATCCGCTAAAGCGCTTTCTTTTCTGGGGATTTTGTAGATTGTCACATTCGGAATTTGTTCCAACAATTTGTATGGCATCTTGGAAGTATTGTTCCGAGTCTTGGCTTTAAAATTCTATCTTGTCCGGCGATCCGTTGAATGATTAGCTTGTGAATCCCGTAGATGTTGATGTCTGTTATCCCCGTTTGAATGGTTAATTCCGGTCCGTTATGAGGGCTTCGTATTCCGCTTCGTTGTTTGTACACGGTTCTGTCGAGTGGTAGGAGTATCTTAACATCCCCGCTCCGGTGTTATAAAGATTAGTCCGATTCCTGCCTTACCGGACACTATCACTTGCGATTCTTCGTCTTTGTGCTGCTGAAGATGCTCCGTCGAAATATAATTCCCAACGTCGATCATCGAGGTCTTCTAGGTTCATTATTTGTTCATCTAGCGAGATCGTCATTGAGAGGAGATTCCGCTAGACGAAGGGTGTCTTTGCGAGGAAGTCCGCTAAGACTTGTCCCTTTACGGCACGAAGAGGCACGAAAGTTATATCGAATTGCGATAATATCATTGACCATCGGCAAGTCTACGGAAAGCGTTGGACGAGTCATCGAGTATTGCAATGGATTAAACTTCGAGATCGGGTTGACCTTATGAGAAAGCATGTAATGCACGAGCTTTTGAGCGGCGAAGATCGGAGGCCAAACAATGCTTTTCAATTGCGGGATACCTTATTTCCGTCGGCGATGAACGACGGCTTAAGTAATAAAGAGCATTTTCTTTACCCTCATCATTGACACAGGCTAACGGGGCTCCGAGAGAGTCGTCTAAAGCCGCGGTATAAAGTATTAGTGGTCTACACGAGGCCGGGGCTGCTAAGACGGGAGGTGTCATTAAATATTGCTTAATGTCCTCGAAGGCCCTGCGGCATTTCTCTTCCCGAATAAATTTGGCGTCCTTTTTAACTAGTGCCGAGAAAGGCTGACACCTACCGACAAGTTTGAGATAAAGCGTCGAAGATATGCCGACTTCCCTTGAAAAGATCGTAGTTGTTTTAAGGTTTTGGGAGGCGGCATTTCTAAGATAGCTTTAATCTTTTCCGGGTCGATTTCAATTCCACGATGCCGGACAACGAATCCTAAGAATTTCCGGAGGTGACGCCGAAGGCGCATTTAAGGGATTCATCTTAAGGTTAAATTGTCTTAATCGTTCGAAAACAATTCTCGAATCATACAAGTGGTTGTCCTTTACTTTGCTTTTGATGACCACATCATCCACGTAGCATTCGACTTGATTATGGATGAGATCATAAAAAATTCTTGTCATTGCTCTTTGGTAGGTTGCTCTGCGTTCTTCGATCCGAATGGCATCCTTTGTGTAGCAAAATACTCCGATCGGCGTTACGAATGCTTGTAAGCTTTTCATCTTACGGAGCCATTTTTATCCGGTTGTATCACGAAGATCCATCCATGAATGAGAATATTTCATGTGTTGAAGCAATGTCGATCATTAATTTTGGGATCGGTAGAGGAATTCATCTTTCGGACATGCCTTGTTTAAATCTACGAAATCCACACAAATTCCGATCCGACCATTCTTCTTCACGGTGGTACCACGTTGGCTAACCAAGTCGGGTATTGTTCTTCACGGACAAATTTAGCGTCTATTAGCTTTTTAACTTCGGCTATGACTTGTTGCTCGATTTCTAGACGCATTCTTACGGGACCTTGTACGGCTGGGACGGAAGTAGGATCCACTCTAGCTTATGGATTGCGACCTCTGGAGCTAATCCTGGCATCTCATCGTAGCTCCAAGCAAAACAGTCTTTAAATTCCATTAATAACTTGATTATTTCTTCTGAGTCTTCTTTATTGAGTAAGGAGCTAACAAAGGTAGGTCTAGGCTCTTCGCTAGTACCTAAGTTAACTTCCGTTAACTCATCTATTGTAGATTTGATTTCTTCTTCGAATTACGGTGGAGCTTCTCCGATTTGTAAATCTTCGAGTTCTTCGCGTAGTTTCCATGCAGTTTTCATTAGACTCACAGGTGACAACCAAGCAAAATTCAGTATCATCAACTGACCCTACTGTGCCGAATCCGAGACCATGCTTCGAATTGGGTGGACGACCGGAATTATTCCATAATTTTTCAAAATGTTGTGATCGACCTTTTGTCCATTGTCGAGGTAAGAAACCACGCTGAATTAAATTTTGAACACAGGGAGAGTACCACTCAAAAAGCAATTCCATTAATTCTGATGAAGTAGCATCTTCAAGTTGTACATTATTTTCAGTTTTGGAGGAAGGAGCACCACGGTAGAATTTGATTGGTTTTGCACCACCGCTACGTACCTCTTTGACCACCATACCCTCGATCTTATTAGAATGGATCGGGGTTAGGGTCATAGTATGTACATAGTGGTTAATCTTCTCGTACATCGATTTATATTCTTCGTTTCTTTCATCTTCAATAGGGATTTTGAATTGCGGCTTCTTTCGACTTATTGTCGCTTGCTTCTTGTTTGATTTCTTTTTCTTCTTCGGAACTATCTTCCCAATCGACATTGATGTTCGGTTTCCTCTGTCCAATCGTCCTAACGTCTCTACCACGACCTCGTCCCCGGCCTCGACCTCGGATGCGAGTTGTGGAGAAGCCTTCACCATCTCGCCGGAAGGGAGTGGTGAGTGACTGTTGGACTAGAATTTCAGGTTCTTTGTCGTCCCGAACTTTCTTTGCTTCATTTGTTATGGTATCTCTGGAGAAGATCGTTTTCTTCGGAGGTGCATAATAAGCTGCGTCTTTGTGGATTCCAATCTCATGTACGGAGAATGGTTGTAAGTCACCTTTGATGCACTGTTCCCCTCCATCGTAATATTTGATGCAGCGATGCAGAGATGATGGTACCATCCTCGTTTTCATGTATCCATGGTCGGCCCAGGTAGAGCGTTGAATGACGTTTCTGAATCAATTATGTGAAATTTCGCGGTTGTCTTTGCTAAGTCACCGGTCTTCATCAGTAGCGTTATTGATCCGAGGGCTCTTTCTCCTTTCTGATTGAATCCTCTTAATAACATTTTGTCTGCCTCGAGCTCGCGAGCATCAATTTCCAAGTATGCTAGCGTTCGAAGATTCATTATATTGATTGATGCTCCTGGATCCACCAATACTGCGGAGAGTGTAAACTTCCCGATTGTAAGCCGAAATGTACAACGGTCGGTTGTGGTCCGTCGTCCCAAGTAGTAGGTCGTTGTCCGTGAAGGTGACACCTCGTTGTTCCTTTAACGAGCGAAACCTCATCTAAGGACTCTCCGGCCATTTGAGCTAAGCAATTTGCGGATCGAAGTAAGGCCTTGATCGGAGCTTCTCTCATCTCTTTTGATAAGATGAGAGCGTCGTAGATGCTCGGTTTGGTCGGTAGTTTCCTAAGATGGGCTAGCACGTTGTAGTCCACTTTGTTTTCATGTGCATCGTTTTCTTCTCGAATGGGTATTTTTTCTGACGGGGTTGGTTCTTCTTGAACAACCACCTGCTTTCCTTTGTCTTTTGGACCCATTCTCGGAGGTAGAACTTTTCCACTCCTTAAGTTGACTTCGTAATTTCCTCCGAATCTATTGTTGAGCTTGCCGGTGTCTCTTCTTGAATCGGAATGACGGGCTCTTCCGGATTAGCTTCGAGTACGAAGGCTCTAACTCTATCGTGATCTGGAGCTCCTCGAAACTCGCGAGATAGATTCGTTGCTTGTTGAACTCTCGTAGCCTCCTTGATGGATGTCTTCTTCATTATTTTGCTTGTCGAGATCGTGTATGATTTGAGAATTGTCGTTGGTATCGAAATCGATATCCGGATTACCGTTAGTTACGTAATCGTTAGAAACGATCAAAACGTAGCCAACGCCATCACCCTTATCATTATATGATCCCACCGAAGTGAGCGAGATAATCATACGGAGTCGGGGGTTCGAGGGATTTCTCCCCGAATCGGAAACAACTATCCTAGGATAAGCGGCCCCTAGTCTAGCCTTAGGTGCCTCGGTCTTCTCTTCTTCGTCGATTTTCTTCTTTTCTTGATCGTCTCTGTTGAGGTGATTCTTCTATCGCAAGTGATAGTACCGGCTTAACAGGTTTCAAACTCCGAATTGAAGCTCGCACCGAAGCGGTTTGGATCTTGTCTAAAATCTTTTCGAAGACTTCGTCCAAGCGGTAGTCCATCCATCGTCGGTCGTATAGGGATCTATCGGAATGATGGGATCGGTCGAGACAACATTGACGGAACCTCCTTTACGGGGTTCCTTCATGTACTCCTTCGGGATTGTTATATTCCCTTTCCGAAGGTTGTCATTGAGCCAACTTTTGAAGGTAATGCAATCTTCTATTTTGTGCCCAAGCATCCGGTGGTAAGGGCAAAAGTTGGGATCACCTTTCTTGTTGACTTCCTCTGGTCTTTTAGGCTCTGGCAGTTGGAAATCTGGGGTCTTCATCAAACTGCGGAACATTTTCGAGCTTGCTTCATTCTTGAACGGATATTCTGCCGCTCAAAAGCTCCCTTAATGTACGTTGCGGACGAGGTGGTTGTTCATACTTGCGGAGATGAGCGATAGCTGGGCCGGGGTTGCGGGTAGTTCTGTTGTGGTTGCTTGCGGCCGTTCGAGTGGTATTTGCATCGGTTGCTTGCCTTTGTCAACTGCTCTGCAACGATCCCGGATTTCTTTTCAAAAGCCTTTACGGGCTTTTGTTTATCCGTTTTATCGGTGAAACTTAATTGCTTTGCCTCCTCTTGCAAGCTTCCGGCCTTGCTTAACAACTTCTCGAAAGTCTTAATAGTAAATCCCTTGAGGAGAAGTGCTTATCGGGCCATGGATGCTTTTTAGTAAAATGCCGATCGCATGTTGTTCTTGCGGTTGTGGTTCACACTTCATGCTTAAGTTCCTCCATCGGAGTATGTAATCCACCAAAGTTTCATTCGGCTTTTGTTTCTCTACCACTAAATCACCTATAGTGATGTGGTGCGAGCTCCGGCGAATCGCTTGATGAAGAGGTTCTCTAGCTACGAGAATGTCTTCACCGAACCATTTGGTAATTCGCATACCGGTCGAAGGCGATTCACGACGGATGGCTGACGAGCTGTCGGAAGAGTAATGCATCGCTCCCGCCGGCATTGCAACAGCGCGGCACGAAAGTGTGCCACATCTTGTCGGGGGTTCCCGGTTCCGTCGAAGGTCTTGAACGAGAGGTGGTACGAAGCCTTTCGGGTATTGGACGGCGTCGAATTCTTACGGGTAAGGTCTGCCCGTCCGAATGGATGTCCCGCTCTTCGATTGTGCTAAGGCTTCTCGCACATGCTGTTCCACCAAGTTCTTGATATCCTTTTCAGGAATCATACTTTGTGTTGCATCCTTCTTTAATTGATCATCCCCGTTGACGGATGTAATCTCCTTTCCTCCGTCTACGATGTGAATGACTTCGGGGGTGTTTCTGCATGTGGTTGTACTTGACTGCGGAGAGTGGCAAGAGCTACGGCCATTTCATCCATCCTTTTCGCCATTTGAGCGATCGTGTCGTCTTTTTCTCGAAGCTGCCTTCTCATCGGTTACGGCTCCTCTCTTTCGCGGCTGCGAGAGCACCTTGCGAAGGCTGCTGAAGCTCGTGTCTCGGCCATGTTGATTTCGCGTATTCGTCGTCCATGAATTCCGATGAATCGATCTCGTCTCCGAACTTTTCTTCTCTTTCTTTTGCCAATCGTCGGATATCGGTTCTCGACTTTTCCATGGCATCTTCTAGCGGGGCTTTACGTGTGTCTTCGTGGTTGTCGTGCGATAGGCTGCGGGTCCCCTTCTCACGAGTCCCCTTCATCGCGGTAGCACTTTCTTCGGATTCGAGTCTCTGGCGAGACTTTCTTTCTCGAGTTCGTTGTTTCGATCTCGATTGCCCGGTAGTGGGACGCCATACCATCCTTCTAACGACGGAAGGTCTAGGACCGGATGGTCCGTCGGCCGAATGCTTGGAAGGTGGTATCCTCCTTAATCTGTAATCTCGAGACGACGACAGGCGGACTAGCCTTCATTCTTTTACTTGGCTTTTCTGTCATGACGGCGGGCTCTACTCGGGGCCCAAGACGGGATTTGACCGGCACCCGCCCTATCCTTCGTAGAATTTCCGATACGGGGCAGTTTTCCTTCCTTGCTAACTTTTCTACCAAAGTTTGCAGTCGAGCAAACGGCGTAGTTCTAGTTCTTTTCTTGCGGCTATCGTTGTAATATGCGGGGTCGTGGTAATGTGGCGACAATCTTGCGAATATTTTCTTCATCTTCGCGGCGGAGTGGGGATGAAACCTGCTTCCTCCCAAGAGTGGTATGTATTCGGCAGGCGGTGTATATTACGCGGTTCGGAATTTCCTGCAGGAAAGCAATCTCGGCGGCTACGGCTTCTTTAGCGATCCTTCTATTTACGTTTCTTCTTTGGGTCTTTGTCGATGACGGAATCTTTGAAGCTGGACCCGATTTCGAAAACGAGAAGGTCTTACGGAAGATCCGTACCCACCACGGTAACGGGTCCATCATAATTCCGGATTTCTTTCCCCTTTGATTTGGCAAAGGTCGGGGTAGGTGCGAAACAACTAGACCGGTGGGGGTAGAGATAACGGTCCTTCTATGGACATCGGTACTCCTCTTAGTCGGGATCCTTTGCGGGGAGGGAATTCTTGGGTCGACTGAGGTTGAACTCGAGCGGCGGCTCCTCGGCTTCGGATACCTTGTTCATCGGTGCAAAGAGGGAGACGTCGGTGATCTTGACGTTCGTGTTTTCAAATCCTTGTCCAAATCGGATGATTCCATTGTCGGGCGGCTCATCCTTATAGACGGCGAGGTCCGATCTATGGGTGAAAGAGAAAATCGGTTTCGGGGCTTCCATTTCGCGGGGTAGATTCGGTTTGTCGATCCGAAGTTATGCTTCTTTTCTTTAGGACGAAAAGAAAGGAATTGAAAAGAGTCCGAACTCATTCATGTTCATGTATTTATAAGAAGGAATCACTTATTAAAAGAATCACTTATTAGAGAGTTTGTTTATTTAGAACGGAGTGTTCGAAAGGTGTAGAGAAGGTAAGGAATCGAATCGGAGTTGGATAGGAAAAGAGATTCTTAAGCAAGACTTCTCGACTCGAAGGATCACTCCTAAACTAACACCTGATTGGGGTCCACCCCACCTCGAAATGAGGTAAAAGGATCTCGGAACCTCTCTGTTTAGGGGTGTCTAAATAGTGGCTCCTAAATCCGAGAGAATGTTGGCTATACTTGTTCAAGGTAGAAATGAACATAGTATCCCAACGGAAGGAAGGGTTGTTTGACCCACAAGGGATATGGATACACTACCGATTTTTGAAAGCAGAATTATTTGATTATAATGGAGAGAGGAATTGTCCCCAGCGGAGTAGCCAGAAGTTGTCGGCATATTTTTAAGTTGAGTGTTGTATTTTTTAAAAGGGGTCGCCTACAGAAGTTGTTGGCGAATTTTAAATTTAATTTAAATATATACATAATTTAGAAAGTAGTATTTGATTTTGATAATAATTTTAAATTTGAAAATTTTAAGATATGAAATCAAGCTGATCTCGCATCCCGAATAGTTTACATAAACGAGCATCGTACCACAAACCGTGTATCTATCCCTAAGGATAGACACACTTGCTTGATGGTGGGGCTCGGTTAAATAAACTAGAAGATTTGTGACATCCGTTTGGTCCGCGAACCAATTTAATAAGCCGACAAATTCCCTGCTTAATATAAATGAATTAAGCGGGGTTTATATTACACAGGTTCTTTAAAATTCCATATAAGGGCAAGCCCCTATAGTTAATTACATCTTAAGTGACGGGAATCACCTAAGAAAACTCTCGATAATAATCGATAATTCTACTCTCGAGAATTTCGAAAGTTTAAGTTTTCGAAGAATTGAATTTTGGAAATCTCGATAGGGAATGTATCGAGTTTGGAGCATTTTATTTTGGGAATTCAAAGGAAGAAAAGTAGGAGAAATTACGGATTCGAAGTGAACTTCGATAATTTCCCGACTACCCTATTGTTTGGCTTGGATTTAGGAAAGTCCTAATGTTTATTTAGTATTTTAATCTTGCCGATTTTAGTTAATTAGGGTTTATATTTATATGATAGAATCATACAAATAGCCTGGAAGATGTGAGGGTTTATGTCGTATCGAACGACTACCTCGGAATCCTAAAACCGATTAGGGCTTAATTTGCAATGCAAATGCCTAACGAAGAGTTGAGGATTTATGTTGCACTAGGCAAACTACCTCGAAGTCCTATGTCTTTGTTGTTTAATTCTAGGAAAGTTTCTTTGAAGTAGGTTCGAAGTTTTGCTTGACGACGATGGCCGTGCTTGCCCACCATGCTTCGAGCTCCTTGTTGTTGCGGAGGTTTAGTTTTAGAAATCATAAATCGGGGGATGAGAAAAGTGTTTTGGTTTAGAGAAGTCTTAATTTCCAAGTGTTTTTTGTGTTTTAATTAAAACAAATCTTAAAGTTGATTATAACAACACCGGTTAAGATCCCACGGTTCCATCCTTCCGACATCATTATTTTTTATCGGATTCACTTAGTCCAGATGAATTTGCTAAACTCAACTGAATGAGTTCCACACTTTCATTTAGACCGTGGGAAATCCCGTTAGCAACACGTAGGTTACATCATCCGAGGTATTCCCGATCATCCAACAAGACGTTTTAATTTATTTGTAATTGTAGTTTTGTGTTATGTTTGTGATTAAATTTTGAGTTGTCTTATATTTTGAAATGTTGTTGAGGTGAATTTTATATTGTAGTGTCTTTTAATTTAGTTATGGGTTTCGAGTTTTGGTTTACATCCTAAAGGTGTAGGTTTTCATGCAGCTGTTGTTTATCATGCAAGAAAAATAAGTGCGATGCGATTAAATAAATTGTCGTAAAGTAAATTGCAATAAAATAAAGGCGTACACGGAGGGTCTTCCCGTCATCCCAAGCTGCACTTAAAACACGGTTAGAATATTTAAGCAAGTTCCTAGGTAAAGCTAAGGGAAAGGGTTACGGTTTTCTACCAAATTCCTAATCCTATATTTAGTCATTTTCTATGACGTCTAGGTTCTTGTATTTTGGTTTGAAGACGATTTTCTTCATCGAAGAACAATTAAGTTCATTTGTTCTTATAAATATCCTATCATATTGAGGAAGTGCTTAAGAAGAATCTTAAACATCTTTTCGATATTCTTAGGATTGTTTTAAGTCCGAATGAATTTAATTGTGTAAATGAATCGATCGTACGAGGTTTTCGAGTTTTGTTAACTTGCTCGGTGAACTAGGACATTTGAATGTCCTATAAGTGAAGTAACATTTCATTTAATATTCGTTTAGGAGTTATGATAACTAAAGCTCTTGAGGGTAAATTGGTGTTCAAATGGTTTGTGATTCAAATTTAAGTTCAAGTTAATGATTTAAGTTTGGAATAGTGTTCAAGTTATCTTAGATTCATTTTTGAGTTCTTTATGTCTTAGGTGATGTTATTTAATTCAACTTAATTCAATTTAATTTAATTTAATTTAATTTAATTCAATTTAATTCAATTTAGTTTGATTTGATGTTACATTGAATTAATTTGATTTAATTTAATTTTTAATTTAATTTGATTTAATTTAATTTAATTTTTCAATTTAATTTAATTTAATTTAATTCTTAATTTAATTTAATTTTTTAATTTAATTTTTAATTTGATTTAATTTTAATTTAATTTTTTATTTGATTTAATTTAATTTAATTTAATTTAATTTTATTCATTTTAATTTTAATTAAAGAGTTCAATTATTTAATTTTAGTTTAATGATTAAGTCTTTTAATGTTTTAAATTTGAATTATCATTTTGATTAAGAATTAAACATTAATGAAATGATTAATTTAGGGATTTTTAAATTAAAGAATGAATCTCTTCCTAATAATATCCCTATTTTAATAATTCCAATTTTATTATTCTTCCAAATTTAGTCAATTATTTAATTAAAGTTTAATCATTTTAAATTGCTTAATGGGTTTCTACCCTTCAATTATTAAATTTCAATCATCCAAATCAGATTAGGATCAAATATTTTACTTGTTAATTTTATTATTAGACCTAAAGTTTTAATTAAGGGTTAAAGTTTTAATTACCATTTTACCCTTTAAGCTTAATAATTTTATAACTCACTAAATTGAACTCAAATGAACTTGAAATTTTTATGTGACTTCACTCATATGTCAATAAAGACATGAGAGGAGAAAATGTGATTTTTCTGTATTTAATTTATTTATATAATTATTTTTAGTAGAAAATAGAGATTTTCAAGGAAAATTTGATAACATGACCAAGGGAAAGTTTCTGTCCTTAAGAAAATTAGGGGACATTCCTAATAACCAGAGGACCACTTGGACTAATTTTGGTGATTTTTTGAATTATATTATTTTTATTATAATTATTTTAAGTTTTAGAGTGTTAATTAATTTAAAAATAAAATAAATGTTGAAAAATGAATTTTATATTTTTCAAAAATCTCTCTGATATCAAAGAAATCAGAGAATCAAATTTTGCAATTTTCTAATTTTTATATGATTTATTATAATTATTTTAGTGAAAATGCTAGAAAATACATTTTTTTAATTTTAAAATTACCCTAGAGCTTTAAAATTTAATATCTCACTAAATAGACCTAGGAAAAATATGGGATTTGTTCCTAAGTTATTAAAATTCAAAATGTGACATTTTGGTGAATTTTATTATTTTTGTGATTTTTATTATTTTTTAATTATTTAAAAATATTAAAATAATATTAAAAATCAACTTTTTTAGAAAATTGAAATTTTAATTTTCTTAAACTCCCCTGATATCAGAGAGACTCCAAAACCAATTTGGTGAATTTTTGAAAGATATTTTGAAAGTTATGAATTTTTAATGTTTAAAATGACTAAGTGGCTTAATCAACCCAATTAGTGGGGCTAACCAAGTCCAATTGACCTCAAATTTTTATAGTGGGTTCCTCTGATCCTAAAAGTCAGTGGAGAATTGATTTCAAGTCAATTTGATGTATGGTTAGCTCTAATTAATTAGAGACCTATTTTGGGTGTCTAAGCCAATTAGGGTTGTCTAAAATGAACTAACTCAAAACCTATTTTTCCTAGGGTTCTCTAGTCATAAGGAACATCACCAAATTTTCCTAGAATTTATTTCACAACATGCTATTTATTGGAATTAAAATACTCAAAACGAGTGACATGAACTTGAAAAATCAATAACTCTTCATAGGGATGGCCTCGACTTTGGAAAATTCGGGGATTGTTCCCAAATTCGGAGGCTTCAAAAGCCCTATGGTCTCATGCTTATGGTGAATTGTATACATGTATGGAGAATTAAATGTATGCAGAGTGTAAATAAATTACTAAAAATAAAATACTTGATGAAATTAAATGATTTCTTTTCCACATTATTCTCCTCCATTCACTCGAGCGAGAGGGTATTTTTCTTTTATTTTTCGATTTTCCTACACAAAGTTATGAATTTTCCAAGTTTAGGGAATTAAATAAATAGAAAAATACCACTATTTTTCTATTTATCCACGCGGCGCCGGCGCATCCTCGGCATCTCCGAACTCACGCGCGTCGCGCTCCCATTCGACGCCGCCATCCGAGTCGGCGGCCCGGGCCCCGCGGTTCTCGTACCGTCTCCCGGTTCGACGCCATCCGAGCCGTCCGTCCGCGCGTGTATTAAATGGACGGCATCCGTTCATCGTCCCCGAGCGTCCTCGCCCGAGAGCCGTCCACACTAAATCCACTAAGATCTCACTCGATACTCGACGGATTTTTATGTTCTTATGCTCTCATGGATTCGTCTTGAAGAGACGAACACATCTATACGGTTATCATGCATTGAAATTAAGGCATTTGAAATGGAGAATCTCCGGAAGCTCGGGATGAAGAATTAGTTCATACCTTTGCTCGAGAGAAGTGTGGCTTCGATCCGAGAGTTGTTGCACCTTCGATTGGATCCTGAGCAAGCTCCGGATGAAGTCTCTCGGTACAGTGAATTGTCTAGATGTGATTTCGACCAAGCCCGATCATAAAGCTTGGAGGCTGGAGCAAGCTGGGTGGCTTCGGAGATGGGGCTTTTGCTTGGTGGACACCTTCCCTTGGTGCAGTGAAGGTGTAGAACCAATCGATTTGGGGATTGGCTCACTTGTGGAGAAGTGTCCCGGTTTTGGGTGGAATTTCGACTCTTAAATTGAGCTCGCGAGAGAAGAAATGGCGGGGGATCTCACTTGGGGATCAAGTGCTCGTGTATGGGGAGGAGTACGGAACAATTTTGGCGGAGTTTCCTTAAGGTTTTGTTTTCGGCTCTTACTCATGGCCGAGAGGGGTGGAGTTTAAATAGGAGAGGGTGGAGGGCCTCCCGGGGGAGTTAGGGCTTGGGATCAGTTTGCTCCGAGTGAGGAGAAGAACAGCCATGGTGACCACTAGGCATGGGACGACTCGACGAGGAGAATTTCAATGTTGGCTCACATGTGAGCTCTCGGCCATGGTGTTTTCCGGCGGCACGGTGGCCGGCGGCCGAGCATTGGTCACCATCTTGGTCAGGGAGGTCAGGGCTGGAGCTTAGTGCAATCAATTAGCATTGGCCATGTGTAAAGGGTTTGATTTAGATGGAATGGGGGCATGGCTAAATTTGGACCTAAATGGGTCAACCCACCCATTTGGGCTAGGTGCACCACCCAAGGCCTGGTTTTGGCTGAGGGAAAAGTGATTTGGCTCAGCATAATCGGTAGGGTCGAGTCACCATCCAAGCACGATTAGGCATAAGCATGGTTAAGGGGAATCATGGGAGTGGTTAATCACCTTTAGGAATTAAGGAAAGAGTCTCCTCCTTTTGCCCAAAATGGCATGGTGACATGTAAAGAGGCTCTCATGGCTTGCATATGGCTTGTGCATGGCTCCATGGCTCCATTTGGCTTGGGAAAAGGTTGGGTCGATTTCATAAAAATGGGTTTTAAGAATTTTGGATATTTTGGTGAAAATTTGCATGAAGCTTGATTTGGAATGGTTTAATTGATGATTTTGAAACTTAGGGGTGATTTTGATTAAATGGATGATGAAAGGAAGTGTCATGTGGGCTTTGGATGAATTTGGGCTTTTGAATTTGAAGGGAGTGGGCTTTTAGGAAAGTTTAAGGGAAATGGGCTTTTTGATTTTAGGATGGGCATTTGGGTAAAGATTTTGTGAAAGGCCTTGTCAAATAAATGTCATAATTGGTTTATGGATGTTCTATGAAGGGCTTGGAGTCAATTTGGTGTGATTTGGAGTTGAATTGGTTTGAATTTGGGTTTATTTGGTAAGTGGGCCTATATGGGTCCAAGTGGGCCAAGTTGGGCCAATATTGGGCTAGGGTTGAAATTGATGTAAAATTAATGTTGAGAAATATTTATGGGAGTGTTTCAAAGAGGTTTTGACTTTGGTTGGGTTTTGATTTTGGGGTTTGGGCTCATTTGGGTTAGGTTTGGGTTTAGGTCGAAAATGGGCCTTTTAGCTTTGGGTTGAATTTGAGTGGGATTTGGGTCTAATTTTTGGGCAAATCATGTTAGTGTTTTGTTTGTGGGAATGTTAAGGAAGATTTAGAAAAGGTTTGGGGTTAATTGGAGTTGAATTGGGTGAGTTTGGGTTAAGTTTGGGTCATGGGTCCAAATTGGGCTTTAAGGCCAAAAGTGAAATTGGATCCAAATGTCAATCAAATTAGACTTGGATTTGGTCTAGATTGGTGTTGGGAATGTTGAATTGAAGTTTAGAATTGAATTGGACCAGAATTTGGGTCAATTGGGTAGGTTTGGTTTGACATTGGGTTCACTTAGGGTTAAAATGGGTCAAATTGGGGGTTTTGACAAAAGTAGGGTAAATTGACAAAATTGGCCCATGGTGTAGTTGAACAAAATGAAATTGGGAATATTTGGGATTTTCTAGAATTTTCTGGGAATTTTCTGAATTTTTGGATTTTTTGGCTAGGAGGGGTATTTTGGGTATTTGGAGGGTATTGGGAGGTATTTTTGGAATTTTGGTATTTTTGGGTATAGATGATCAATTTGAGTGATGTGGAAATGTTTGGGAATGATTTTGGAGAATTTTGGGTGATTTGGAAATTTTTGAGAAATTTGGAGTTATTCGGGGCTTTGGGTAGGTTAGCGGGTGTAGGGTCCCGGGGGTCAAAAATTGAAAATTTGGAAAATTGAAGATTGGGTGGATGTAAGTGGAATGAAATCATTTTTTGTTGAGCCATGAAGCCATATCAAGCCCACATGAGCCATGAAGGGACTCATTTGAGGCATTCATCTATGTTGTTCCTAACCCTCTAGCCGAGGGCTTAGGGGTTAAGGGCCATCCATATGAATCACTTACATGAGTCAGGAGGTCAAGTTAGGTATAGGTGTGGTTTTAGGAGGTGTGTGAAAGTGTAGTGTGTAGGTGTAGTGTGTGTGCAAGTCAACCCTTCACCAGACCAGGCCACCCAGGGCAGTCCTAAGGCCAAAAAGTCCTATAGGAACTCATCCTTTAAACTTCCACATTTGATTTCAACCCTCTAGATGATTAGGGGTCTACGATCAAGTTTGTGGAGTTTGCAAGGAATTTAGAAGTGGTTTGAATTTCTAAAAGGTGGGTCCCAATTCTAATCCTCTAAGATAGTCAAAAGAAAAGCCTAAGGCTAGATCCTAAGTACTAAAGAGAAGAAGAGAAGACCTCATCAAAAATGAGGTCAACAGTCCTCTGCGAAGTTATAACAACATCCGCATTGTATTGTGACTCTTCCTTTCCCGGGCATCCATTTCCGGGGTTCCGAATTAGTCTTTTCTCTCAGACGGCCTGCTCGACCCATTTTCTGAAGTTCTAAGATGCAATCCACGATCTGACATTGCTCGTACTGCGAGAATACACTGTGTGTAACTCGAGGCCTTCCAAAATGTTGATTCTTTTGCCTCTATTCCTTTCAAAGCATTCGAAAGTTTTCTTCTCAACATTTTGCATTCTTTCTAGTTCATATTCCGGGATGATCCGCAAGTGACGAGGCCTAGTAACGTATTACGGGATGTATGGCTCAATCCCGTCATGTTCTCCTGCATACCTTGGCTCCTCGGGGATTGTCTCGCTCGGGACATCCTCCGGGGTTGCTTCGACAACAAGGTTCTTCGGATACGGTATCTCTATCCGACGTCGAGGCGATCTCTCCGCCTCTGATCTTCTCAGAGTTTCCCTTATCCTTTCTATTGTTCTTGGAGCTTGTTCTCTCTTTTCAGGTCCCTGATGAACCGGTATCTTTGAAATGTGTGTGTCGGCGATGGTGGCTGTTTCCTTGTGTTGATCTGCTACTAGTTTAGTCAACATCTTGCGGATACGGCGATTCTTATTCCTTCTTTGAGTAGCAATGAGCGTAGCTCTCCTCACTTCTTGAATTTATGCGGGCGCGGCGCTGACGAGCCTGCCCTCTGTCGTGGCAACTACTAACTTGATTTTCTTGCTTTCCTCGGTGTTTGTCTTTCTTTTCTTGTTGCTGGATTGGCGGCTTGGGCCACCCATCTTCATCACTTTCTGGCTATGAAGCTCTTCTCGGTCCACTAGGACCCAATCATTTTCTTCATTCTGTAGGCTAGCTGGTGTGAAGTCAGAATCAATTTCTATCACTGCTCCATCCTTCACCCTCTTTTCATCGAGTGCGAGACTCACGCCATTTTTAAAGTTTAGGACCAACCGCCGTTCGACATTTCCCTGCTAAGAAAACAAGGAAAGGATCAGGGGCTGTACTAAGAACAAGAACATTAAGAAAGTATTTATCACTGAAGATTCTTCTTCACTTATTTCAATTTTAATTTTTAAGGAAAGTAGGAAAAGATGAAGAAAGATCAGGAAAAAGATTTGATTTGAAAGGAAGGGTAAAACTTTATTATTATGATTTCACATATTTTATTTTTGGTACATACATTTTTTTAATGATTTTTCTTTTGTCATCCATTTTTATGTTTTTGGGCTCGGACCCAGTCACAAAGTGATTACTTCACCCGTGTTTCTAGGGATAAGAATCTATTTTAGAGGCCACCCTTCGAAACATCAAGTTGCGTAATACTTCTTCAAATATCGTCCATTGATTGGAAGCATTTGTCGTTCTCCTTGGCAATTCACAAGTTGGTAGGACCCTCCTGAGTAGACTGCCTCGACCACAAACGGCCCTTCCCAAGTAGGTTCAAATTTGCCTCCTATCTTGCGATGTGCAAGAATAGGTCTTCTGAGAACAAGAACTAAGTCACCAACTTTGAAAGTTCTTGGGCGGACAAGTTTATCATGGGCTCGGATCATCTTAGCTTGGTACGGTTCCAAATTTTGTTGCGCTGCAAGTCTTTTCCCTTCCAAGTTTTCCAGTTCTTCCAGTTGTAATCTGTTATTTGCTTCTGTAGTAATTTTATTTGCAACTGCAATCCTAAGTGATGGAAGCTGGACTTCCAATGGTAACACTGCCTTGGACCCGTATACTAAAGCATAAGGCGTAGACTGAGTAGGAGTCCTGAAAGACGTCCTGTAGGCCCATATGGCTTCTAACAACTTCTCGTGCCAATTTCTCTTGTTGTCATCCAAAGTTTTCTTTAAAATTTGAACGAGAGTTTTATTAAAAGCCTCGGCCAAGCCGTTTGCTCTTGGGTAGTAGATTGTTGAGTATCGCCAATCAATTTCATGTCTTCTGACAAAATTGTTGATTTTTGTGCTTCTGAATGCGGACTCATTATACGAAATGATTACGCGCGGTACTCGAAACGGTAGACGACTTGATTTTTGAAAAGCCGTAGCACGTGGTGTGCCTTTACTTCTACGAGTGGAACTCGCTCGCCCATTTAGAAAAGTAGTCTGTAGCTGCAAGGATGAAGTGATGTCCTCTTGAAGAAGGGGGTTCTATCGGACCCACTATATCCGCGCCCCAACACTCGAATGGCCACGACGCAATTGTCGGATGTAGCACGTTTGGAGGTTGGTGTAGAACCACTCCGTGCACTTGGCATTGGTGACAACTCTTGGCGACTTTCATGCGGTCGGTCATCATCGAGGGCCGATAATACCCTAGTCTTTTAATTTTCATTTTCATTTTCGGACCCGATCGATGAGCGCCACAAAGTCCCGAATGCACTTCTTTGACAATTTCACGAGCCTCGGACCCGCTCGAGCATCTTAACCACATCCGATCAAAAGACCTTCTGTATAATGTATTGTTTATTAATGCGTAAGACAGAGTTCTTTTCTTGATTTGATGTGCTAATGACTTATCGTTGTACGGCTTATTTTTAGGTTATGTGTTTTAAAAAGGGGTCGCCTACAGAAATTGTCGGCGAATTTTAGATTTAATTTAAATAAATAATTTAAAAAGTAGTATTTGATTTTGAAAGTAATTTTTAAATTTGAAGATTTTAAGATATGAAATCAAACTGATCTCACATCCCGAATAGTTTACATAAACGAGCACCGCACCACAAACCGTATATCTATCCCGGAGAATAGACACACTGCTTGATGATGGGGCTCGGTTAAATAAACTAGAAGATTTGTGACATCCGTTTAGTCTGCGAACCAATTTTATAAGCCGACAAGTTCCCCTACTTAATATGAAAACATTAAACGGAGGTTTATATTACACAGGTTCTTAAAATTCCCTATAAGGGCAAGCCCCTATAGTTAATTACATCTTAAGTGACGGGAATCACCTAAGAAAACTCTCTATAATAATCGGTAGTTCTCGCTCTCAAGAATTTCAAAGTTTAAGTTTTCAAAGGATTGAATTTTGGAATTTCAATAGGGAATGGATCAAATTTGGAACATTTTATTTTGGGAATCCAAAGGAAGAAAGGTAGGAGAAATCACAGAATCAAAGCGAACTCCGGTAATTTCCCGACTATCCTATTGTTTGGCTTAGATTTGAGAAAATCCTAATATTATCTTATATTTCAATCTTGCCAATTTTAGTTAATTAGGACTTATATTTGTATGATAAAATCATACAAATAGCCTTGAAGATATGAGGGTTTATGTCGTATCAGACAACTACCTTGGAAATCCTAAGATCGGTTAGGGCTTAATTTGCAATGCAAATGCCTAACAGAAGGTTGAGGATTTATGTTGCACTAGGCAAACTACCTCGAAGTCTTATGGCTTGGTTATTTAGTTCTAAGGAAAGTTTTGTTGAAGTAGACTCAGGTTTTCTTGATGAAGATGGCCGTCGTTGCCCACCATGCTCACGAGCTCCTTGTTGTTGCGGAGGTTTAGTTTTAGAAGTCATAAATCGGGAGATGAGAGAAGTGTTCGGTTTAGAGAAAATCTTAAAATCCAGGTGTTTTTAATATTTTAATTAAACAAATCTTAAAGTTGATTATAACAACACGGTTAAGATCCCACGGTTCCATCCTTCCGAGCATCGTTATTTTTATCGGATTCACTTAGTCCGGATGAATTTTCTAAACCCAATCGAATGAGTTCCACACTTTCATTTAGACCATGGGAAATCCCGTTAACAACACGTAGGTTACATCATCCGAGGTATTCCCGATCATCCAACAAGACGTTTTAATTTAGTTGTAGTTGTAGTTTTGTTGTTCTGTTTGTGATTAAATTTTGAGTTGTTTTATATTTTGAAATGTTGTGGCGGTGTATTTTGTCTTGTAATGACTTTTAATTTAGTTTTGGTTTCAGTTTTAGGGACTATCCTAAAGGTGTGGGTTTTCATGCAACAGTTGTTTATCATGCAAGAAAAGTAAGTGCGATGCGATTAAATAAATTGCAATAAGATAAATTGCGATAAAATAAAAGCGTACCTGGAGGGTCTTCCCGTCATCCCAAGCTGCACTTAAAACATAGTTAGAATATTTAAGCATTTAAAGCAGATTCCTAGGTAAAGCTAAGGGAAGGGTTATGGTTTTCTACCAAGTTCCTAATCCTATAGCTAGTCATCTCCTATAACGTCTAGGTTCTTGTATTTTGGTTTGAGGACGATTTTCTTCATCAAAGAACAATTAAATTCAAATGTTCTTATAAAAATCCTATCATATCGAGGAAGTGCTTAAGACGAATCTTAAACATCTTTTCGATATTTCTAGGATTATTTTAAGTCCGAGAGAATTTAATTATACAAATGAATTAATCGTCCAGGAGTTCAAGTTTTGTTATCTTGCTCAGTGAACTAGGACATTTGAATATCCTATAAGTGAGGTAACACTTCACTTAATACTCCATTTAAGAGTTGTGACAACAAAAGCTTTCGAGGGCAAATTGATGTTCAAGTGATTTATGATTTAATTTCATTTCAGTTAATGGATTTAAGTTTGGAATAGTGTTCAAGTTGTTTTAGATTTATTTTTGAATTCTTTATGTCTTAGGTGATGTTATTTTTAATTCAATTTAATTTAATTTAATTTAATTTAACTTAATTTAATTTAATGTAGTTTAATTTAATTTAATTTAATTTAAGTTAATTTAATATAATATGATTTAGCTTAATTTAATTTAATTTGATTTAATTTAATTTGATTTAATTTAATTTAATCTAATTTAATTTAATTTAATTTAATTTGATTTAATTTGATTTAATTTAATATGTTTTAATTTAATTTTATTTAATTTTATTTAATTTAAATTTTAATTTAATTTTATTTTTAATTTTAATTTAATATTTTATTTTTTATACTTTAAGGATGATTTAATTTTAATTGTTAAAGTATTAATTTAATTGAAATTTTAAAAGGATTTAATTTAAATAATTTAACTTTAATTTAATTTAATGATTAAGTCTTTTAGCATTTTAAATTTTAAATTTGGATTATCATTTTAATTAGGAATTAAATATTATTGAGATGATTAATTTAGGGATTCTTAAATTAAAGAACAAATCTCTTCCTAATAATATCCCTGTTTTAATAATTCTGATTTTCCATTATTCTTCCAAATTTAATTAATTATTTAATTAATGTTTATTTTTAATTATTTTTGAATTGTTTAATAGGTTTCTACCCTTTAATTATTTAAATTTCAATCATCCAAATCAGATTAAGATCAAATATTTTACTCTTTCATTTTATTAAGCCTAAAGTTTTAATTAAGGGTTAAAATTTTAATTACCATTTTGCCCTTCAAGCTTAATAATTTCATAACTCACTAAATTGAGCTCAAATGAATTTGAAATTTTTATGTGACTTCACTCATATGTCAATAAAGGCATTAGAAGAGAAAACATGATTTTTCTGTATTTAATTTATTTATGTAATTATTTTTGGTGGAAAATAAGGATTTCCAAGGAAAATCTAATAATATGATCAAGGAAAAGTTTCTGTCCTTAAGAAACTTATGGAACATTCCTAATGACCAGAGGACCACTTGGACCAATTTTGGTGATTTTCTGAATTATATTCTTTTTATTATAATTATTTTGAGTTTTGGAGTATTAATTAATTTAAAAATAAAATAAAGGTTGAAAAATGAATTTCATATTTTTTAAAAATCTCTCTGATATCAAGGAAATCAGAGAACCAATTTTCACAATTTTCTGATTTTTCTCTCGATTTATTATAATTATTTTAGTGGAAATGCTAGAAAATACATTTTTTTTATTTTTAAAATTACCCTAGGGCTTTTAAAATTTAATATCTCATCATATAGACTTAAGAAAAATATGGGGTTTGTTCCTAAGTGATTAAAATTCAAAATGTGACATTTTGGTGAATTTTATTATTTTTGTGATTTTTATTATTTTTTAATTATTAAAAATATTAAAATAATGCAAAAAATCAACTTTTTTAGAAAATTGAAATTTTAATTTTGATAAATTCCCCTGATATTAGAGAGACTTCAAAACCAATTTGGTGAATTTTTGAAAAGCATTTTGAAAGTTATGAATTTTTAAAGTTTAAATTGGCTAAATGGCTTAATCAACCCATTTGATAGGGCTAACCAAACCCAATTGACTTCAAACTTTTATGGTGGGTTCCTCTGATCCTAAAGGTCAGTGGAGAATTGATTTCAAGTCAATTTGATGCATAGTTAGCTCAAATTAATTAAGGACCTATTTTGGGTGTTTAAGCCAAATAGGGTTATTCCAAGTGGATTAATTCAAAACCTATTTTTCCTAGGGTCTTCTGGTCATAAGAAACATCACCAAATTTTCCTAGAATTTATTTCACAACATGTTAATTATTGGATTTAAAATACTCAAAACAGTAACATGAATTTGAAAAATCAATAACTTCTCATAGGGATGGCCTCGACTTTGGAAAATTCAGGGAATGTTCCCAAATTCGGAGGCTTCAAAAGCCCTATGGTCTCATGCCATGGTGAATTTCCTATATGCATGGAGAATTAAAACAATGCATAGGGTAAATAAATCATTAAAAATAAAATACTTGATGAAATTAAATGATTTCTTTTCCACATTATTCTCCTCTGTTCACTGAGCAAGAGAGTATTTTTATTTTATTTTTCTGACTTTCCTACACAAAGTTATGCATTTTTGAAGTTTAGGGAATTAAATAAATAGGAAAATAACCTAATTTCCTACTTATCCACGCGGCGCCCTGTCATCCTCGGCATCTCCGAACGACCACGCGGCGTCTCTTGATTCGGCGCCGCCATCCGACTCAGCGCTCCAGGGCCCCGCGGGTCACGTACCAACGCGCTGTCCGGCTCAATCCGGACGCGTCCACTCGATACACGCTCGATCCGACGGCTCATGGTCATCGTCTACGACTGGTGTGCACCCGTGACCGTCAACCTTCTAGCCCTAATTTCTCACTCGATTCTCAACGGATTTTCGTGTTCTTATGCTCTATGGATTCGTCTTGAGGAGACGAACACATCCATACGGTAAACATGTATTTAAATTGACTCAAATTAAATGGAGAATCTCTGTAAGCTCGGGAAGAAGAGTGAGTCCATACCTTTGCTCAGAGAAGTGAAGCTTCGATGCGAGAGTTGTGTCACCTTCGATTGGGTCCAAGCAAGCTCCAGATGAAGCCCCTTGGCCTGGTGAATTGCCTAGCTATGAAAGTGACCACAGCCGATCACAAAGCTTGGAGGCTGGAACAACTGGGTGACCTGGAGATGGGGCTTTCACTGGGAAAATTCTCCTCTTGGTCTGGTGAAGGTGTAGGACCAGTCAATTTGAAGATTGATCCACTGTGAAGAAGTGTCCTGGTTTTTGTGCTTGAAGTTTGAACTCGAAATTGAGCTCGATTGGAGGGAATTAGAGTCGGAATCCAGTGGGAATCAAGTGCTCTATGTGTGGAGAGTGATATGGAATGATTTTGGCGAGTTTCCTTAAGGTTTTGGTTCAGCACCTCTCATGGCCGAGAGGGCTGGTGTTTAAATAGGAGAGGGTGGAGGGCCTCCCGGGGGAGTTAGGGCTTGGGATCGAGCTGCTCTTGGCAAGAGAAGAACAGCTTACTAATGGCCACTGGGGATGGGGCAGCTCAGCAGGTGAGAATTCCAAGTTTGGGCTCACATGTGAGCTCTCGGCCTGGTGGTTTCCGGCGGCTGTGGTGGCTGGCCGGCCAGGGTCAGGTCACCCTCAAGGTCAGGGAGGTCAGGGCTGGGGCTTAGTGCAATCAATTGGCCATGGACATGTGTAAAGGAGTTGAATTGAAATGGAATGGGTGAAGGTTATTCTTGGCTAGGTTTGGTTAACCCATTTGTTTGGGCTGGGTTCACCTCCCCATGGCTGGCCTTGGGCTGAGAAAATCAGTTAGGCTAGCTGGTCAAAAGGTGGTGATCTCCTTATCCAAGAATATTTGGATTAAATCTTGGTTAAGGGGTATCATGGGTGAGGTTAAGGACTTTTAGGAATTAAGGAAAGCTCCCCCTCTTCTTACCCAATGTGGTATGGTCACATGTCAAACAATTCACATGGCTTGCATGTGGCTTAAGAGTGGCTTCATGGCTCACCTTTGGCTTGGGGAAAAGCCAAGTCAATTTCATGGAAATGGGTTTAAGAAAATTTTGGTATTTTGATGGGAATTTGTATGGGGCTTAATTTGGAATGGCTTCATGATGAGTTTTGAAACTTAGGGATTGATTTAATTGAAAATATGGTGTAGAGCAATTGTCATATGGGTTTTGGATTGATTTTGGCCCTTTGGATTTTGGTGGAGATGGGCTTTAGGAAGGTTTCATGTAAGTGGGCTTTTAAGTTTCAAAATGGGTTTTTTGGGTGGAGATTTTTGCAAAGGGCCATGCCAAATAAATGTTGGGTTTGATTTAAGAGTGTATCATGAGTGATTTAAAGCAAATTTGGGGTGGTTTGGGTTTGATTTAAGAGTGTATCATGAGTGATTTAAAGCAAATTTGGGGTGGTTTGGGTTTGAATTGGGTTTCTTTGGTAAATGGGCCAACATAGGTCAAATTGGGCTAACTTGGGCCAAGGTTGGGCTAAAGTTGAAATTGATGTAAAATTAATGTTGAAAATGGCTTATGGGGCTGTTTTAAAGAGTTTTCAACTTTGATTGGGTCTTGATTTTGGGGTTTGGGCCTATATGGGCTAGGTTTGGGTGTAGGCCCATTTAAGGGATTTTGGCTTTGGGTTGAATTTGAGTGGGGTTTGGGTCTAAATTTTGAACAAATCATGTTAGTGTTTTGTTTGTGGGAATGTTAAGGAAGGTTTAGAAAAGATTTGGGGTTAATTGGAGTTGAATTGGGTGAGTTTGGGCTAAGTTTGGGTCATGGGTCCAAATTGGGCTTTAAGGTCCAAAGTGAAATTGGATTCAAATGTCAATCACATTGGGCTTGGATTTGGTCTAGATTGGTGTTGGGGATGTTGAATTGAAGTTTAGAATTGAATTTGGGTCAATTGGGTAGGTTTGGTTTGACATTGGGTTCACTTTGGGTTAAAATGGGTCAAATTGGAGATTTTGACAAAAGTGTGGTAAATTGACAAAATTGGCCCATGGTGTAGTTGAATAAAATGACATTGGAAATATTTGGGATTTTCTGGAATTTTCTGGGAATTTTGTGAATTTTTGGATTTTTTGGCTAAGAGGGGTATTTTGCGTATTTGGAGGGTATTGGGAGGTATTTTTGGAATTTTTGATATTTTTGGGTATGAATGATCAATTTGAGTGATGTGGGAATGTTTGGGATTGGTATTGAGGATTTTTGGGTGATTTAGAGATTTTGAAAAATTTGGGTAATTTCAAGGGTTTTAGGTAGGCTAGGCGGGTGCAGGGTCCCGGGGGTCAAAAATTGAAGATTTGGAAAGTTGAAGATTTGGAAAATTGAAGCTTGGGTGAATGTAAGTGGAATGAAATCATTTTTGTTGAGCCATGAAGCCATATCAAGCCCATATGAGCCATGAAAGGACTCATTTAAGGCACTCACTATGTTGTTCCTAACCCAAACCCTCTTAGCCAAGGGCTTAGGGGTTAAGGACCATCCATGTGAATCACCTTCATGAGTCAGGAGGTCAAGTTGGGTATAGGTGTGGTTTTAGGAGGTGTGTGTGAAAATGTAGTGTATAGGTGTAGTATGTGTGTAAGTCAACCCTTCACCGGACCGAGCCACCTGTAGGCGATCCTAAGGCCAAAGAGTCCTATAGGAACTCATCCTTTAAACTTCCACATTTGATTTCAACCCTCTAGGTGATTAGGGGTCTACAATCAAGTTTGTGGAGTTTGCAGGGAGTTAAGAAGTGGTTTGAATTTCTAAGTGGTGGGTCCCAATTCTAATCCTCTAGGATAGTCAAAGGAAAAGCCTAAGGCTAGATCCTAAGTACTAAAGAGAAGAAGAGAAGACCTCATAAAAAATGAGGTTAACAAATGGACCCCCAATAGGTGTAGTGTGCTAACCAAGCACACTGCGCATATTGGCGTTGACCGAAAAGATCAACAAAACCAACACAGATGTCCAAGTGACAAACTTAGGACGAAGTAGAAGAATTCCCGCTGGGGAGTGTCAAGTATATCTTTGGGACTGGAGATTCCTGAACTCTCGCTGGGGAAAGGAAAAGGAGGTGAATCCCAAATCACATGATTTGGGGGAATTTCGATTTAGATTTCAGTTGTTTCAGTTTAAGTTTTGATGTGTAAGTTCGATTTTAACTTGGGTTTCAATTTAGATTGAAGTTTTGTTAAAATTAATTTGAAGGATTTGATTTGAATTGAAATTTTGTGGTTTTAGATGTAACATCTTTAACCTCAAAAGAAAATTGAATTGATTGAATTAAATCATTACAATGAGGAAAGAACTCAGAGCAATGCGGTATTGGATGTAAAATCCTTAACCTCAAGAGTTTGATTTGGTGTGCTTCATTACAATAGGGAGAGAACCTAAAGCAATGCGGTATTGGATGTAAAATCCTCAACCTCAAAAGTTGGATTTTGATATATTTCATTGTGATAGGGAAAGAATCCTAAAGCAATGCAGTCTCGGATGTAAAATCCTCAACCCCAAGAATTTGATTTTGATAGGGAAAGAACCTAAAGCAATGCAGTTTCGGATGTAAAATCCTCAACCCCAAGAATTTGATTTTGATGTATTTCATTGCGATAGGGAAGGAATCCTAAAGCAATGCAGTCTCGGATGTAAAATCCTCAACCCCAAAGGTTTAATTTTGATGTATTTCATTGCGATAGGGAAAGAATCCTAAAGCAATGCAGTCTCGGATGTAAAATCCTCAACCCCAAAGGTTTGATTTTGATGTATTTCATTGCAATAGGGAAAGAATCCTAAAGCAATGCGGTCTCGGATGTAAAATCCTCAACCCCAAAGGTTTGATTTTGATGTATTTCATTGCAATAGGGAAAGAATCCTAAAGCAATGCGAGTCTCGGATGTAAAATCCTCAACCCCAAAGGTTTGATTTTGATGTATTTCATTGCGATAGGGAAAGAATCCTAAAGCAATGCGAGTCTCGGATGTAAAATCCTCAACCCCAAAGGTTTTATTTTGATGTATTTCATTGCAATAGGGAAAGAATCCTAAAGCAATGCAGTCTCGGATGTAAAATCCTCAATCCCAAAGGTTTGATTTTGATGGTAATTGATATTGCAAAGATTTGTAGTGTTGATTTGAAAAGTATGGAATTTTGGTGTTTTGAGAATTTCATGAAAGTTTAAAAAGACTTTCATGGAAAGAAATAGATTAGGAGGGAATATGTAGGTGCTACATATCCCATTCAAAAGAGTTGATCGAAAGTTGTTGGTTTGGATTGGATACAATTCCTTGCCACTAGATCCGAATCAAAAATCTCGCTGCTCCGTGTCAATGGAATCGACCGCTTCCATCCTGGACAAAGGAGAGAGTAGAACGAATTGGATTTCAGATTTAGAAGGTTGAGTTTAAATTTGATTGAGATTTGATTTGAAATTTGGAAAATCGAATTTGAGTTCGATTGAGATTTGATTTGAAATTTGTGTTCATTTTGTTTGTCTTTTAACGATTCAGATTTTATTTCATCGTGAATTTGGAGTTTATCATCTTTTAGATTTTTAAGGAAAGTTTTCTTTTATTCTTTTTGTTTCTTTTTTGTTCTTTGTTCGAAGTTCATTTAACTTTAATGGCGTTTCCCAATCAACTTGCACAAAAGAGGTGAAGGCCAAAAATGTGACATGGTCACTTTCATTCCAATCATGTTGAAGATACATCATACAACTCGATGCGGAATACATCTCATACAATCCATATAGACTCAAAACGGACTATGTATGATCTTTGTCGATCTATCCAAAAATGTATCTGTCAAAAATCCATGTTTGAATAGTGAGGTACATGGTCAATAACATCACCTTCCAAGCCATCCTTGGCAAGGCTGCCGTATGGATGTACGTTGGAGGTGTGATATTTTCCATGTAACTCACGACTCGTAAGGCCTGGAGGCTCTCTAGCTCCGGGTCCGGCTGGAAGTGGTAAGGTGCTTTCCGTCATCCATCCTTCTAAAAGTAACGCGAGATCCGCTTCGGTGGTACTCCCGGTATGCAATGTTTAGCGACATCCGCTCCGTTGCCCTTTAGTATCATGACGGAACCTACCGGTAATGGTATCTTTACCGGCCCTCGGAACTCACTCGGGCTCGCTATCCGGAGGTCGGATCCGAACATGATATTACACTCGTTCGTAAAAGAAACGTGCGAAAGGTCTTACAAAGTCGTGGTGATCGATGTGTGGGGGTATGCGATCACCCTTCTTGTAAATGTTAATGATGCAACCGTTGGGTATGCAATCTGCTGGCGGTACCCTCCATGTTATCATTCTTTTTACCATCCTTTTAATGACTAATGGCATTGGATCCACTCAGCCATGACGAGTATCCCGGTGGGTTTCCCTTCCTGTCTTCTCGCGAAGTTGTAGCAAGCATCCACATTGTATTGTAATTCTCCCCTTCCCTGGCATCCATCTCCGGGGTTCTGAGTAAGTGTTTTATCTTAGGCGGCCCGCTCGGCCCATCCTTTTCAAATCCCGGATGCAGTCCACGATTTGTTGTTGTTCGTATTCTGAGAACACGTCTATATGTAGCTCGAGGCCTTCTAGTATATTGATCCTCCTGCCTCTAATTCTCTCGAAGTATTCAAAAGTTTTCTTCTCGACATTCTGTATTCTTTCTAGCTCGTATTCTGGGATAATTTGCGAATGGTGAGGCCTGGTGACGTACTGTGGGATATATGGCTCAATCCCTTCACGTTCTCCTGCTTACCTCGGCTCCTCGGGGATGATGTCCGTCGGGACATCCTCCGGGGTGCTTCGCAACAAGGTCATGCATTACCGGTGACTTTATCCGGTGGCGTAGTAGCCTTCTTTCTTCGTTCTTCTTGAGATTTCCCTGGTCTCTTCTCGTTATCCTCGGAGCTGGTCTCCTTTCTTCGAGTTCTCGGTGAATTGGTGTCTTTGAAGTGTATGTACTGCGCGTAGCAAGCTCGCCTCGTCGCGCCGGTCCGTTGCTAATTTAGTTAACATCTTGCGGATACGGCGATTTTTATTTCTTCGTTGAGTTGTCGTGAGAGTAGCTCTTCATATTTCCTGAGTTTCAGTGGGCGCGGCGCTGACAAGCCTGCCCTCTGCTGTAGCGACTACAGACTTGATTCTCTTGTCCTCCTCAGTGTTTGTTTTTCTTTTCTTGTCGCTAGATTGGTGGCTTGGGCCACCCACTTTCATTACTGTCTGACTAGGCAGTTCCTCTCGATTAATCGGGACCCAGTCACTTTCCTCGTATTGCAGGCCGGCTGGTGCGAAGTCTGAGTCAATCTCTATTATCGCTCCATCTTTCACCCTTTTTTCATCGAGTGCAAGGCTTACACCATTTCTAAAGTTCGGGACCAACCGCCGGTTCGACATTTCCTCGCGAAAAGACAAGGAAAAGGATCGGGGGTCGTACTTAAGAACAAGAACATTAAGAAAATGTTTATTAAAGACAGTTTTTTTTATTATTATTTCTTGTATTTTTAAATTTAATAGGAATGAAGTGGGAAAAGATCAGGAAAGAGATTTTGATTTGGGAAAGAAAACAAGGAAAACTTTATTATCATGATTTTATTTATTTTAGCACATTCTTTATTATTTTTGGGTTCGGACCCAGTCATAAGTAATTACTTCACCCGTGCTTCTAGGGATGAAAAATTCATTCTTTCGAAACATCGAGTAGCGTAATACTTTTTCAAGTATCGTCCATTGATCGGAAGCATATGTCGTTCTCCTTGGCGGTTCACTAGCCGGTAGGAGCTTCTCGAGTAGTCCGCCTCGACCACAAACGGTCCCTCCCAAGTGGGTTCAAATTTTCCTCCTATCTTGCGGTGTGCAAGAATAGGTCTTTTGAGAACGAGAACTAAGTCACCAACTTTAAAGGTTCTTGGGCGGACCAGTCTGTCATGGGCTTGAACCATCTTAGCTTGGTATAGTTCTAAATTCTGCTGCGCTGCGAGTCTTTTTCCTTCCAGGCTTTCCAATTCTTCTAGTCGTAATTTGGCATTCTCTTCTGTCGTGATCTTGTTTGCAACTGCAATCCTGAGTGAAGGAAGCTGGACCTCTAAAGGTAACACTGCCTCGGAACCATACACCAGAGCGTAAGGTGTAGCTTGAGTAGGAGTTCTGAAGGTTGTCCGGTAGGCCCATAAGGCTTCTAACAATTTCTCGTGCCAATTTCTCTTATTATCGTCCAAAGTCTTCTTTAAAATTTGAACGAAAGTTTTATTAAAAGCCTCAGCCAGACCGTTTGCTCTTGGGTAGTAAATTGTTGAATACTGCCAGTCGATTCCGTGTCCCTTGACAAAATTGTTGGTTTGCGTGCTTCTGAATGTTGACCCATTATCTGAGATGATCCTGTGCGGTACTCCGAAACGGTAGACAACTTGGTTCTTGAAAAATTGTAGCACGTGATGTGCTTTCACTTCTCTGAGTGGAACTGCCTCCGCCCACTTGGAAAAGTAATCTGTAGCTGCAAGAATGAAGCGATGTCCTTTTGAAGATGGTGGTTCTAGTGGACCCACTATATCCGTGCCCCAACATTCAAATGGCCACGACACAATTGTCGGATGTAGCACATTTGGAGGTTGGTGTAGAACCACTCCGTGCACTTGGCACTGGTGACAGCTCTTGGCGATTTTCATGCAGTCGGTCATCATCGAGGGCTAGTAGTACCCTAGTCTTTTAATTTTCATTTTCATTTTCGGACCCGACCGGTGAGCGCCACGCAGTCCCGAGTGCACCTCTTTAACAATTTCATGAGCCTCGGACCCGCTCGAGCATCTTAGCCACATTTCGATCAAAAGACCTTCGTATAATGTATTGTTTATTAATGCGTAGGACGAGTTCTTTTCTTGATCCGATGGGCTAACGACCTATCGTCCGGTAGTTTTCTGTTTGCGGGCGATGCCATTAATGGTCGTCGCCAATCTTCTGTGTTTTACATCACTGTTGTTAACCGATTCTTCTTCTTTTTTGATTTGTGTATTGTGTCTATGTCGAGCTGTGATAGGACCTGACGTCCGTGAACCGACACTTCCACTGATTCATCTTGCAAACAGGAAAATTCTTTTGCGAGACGGGCTAACGCATCCGCTAAAGCGTTTTCTTTTCTGGGAATTTTGTAGATTGTCACATTCGGAATCTGTTCCAATGACTGTGTGGCATACCTGGAAGTATTGCTCGAGCCTTGGTTTTAAAATTCTATACTTGTCCGGCGATCCGTTGAATGATTAACTGCGAATCCCCGTAGATGTTGATGTACGTTATACCCATTTGAATAGTTAACTCCAGTCCTGTTATGAGGGCTTCGTATTCTGCTTCGTTATTTGTACACGGCTCTGTCAAGTGGTACGAGTATCTTAACATCCACCGCTCCGGTGTTATAAAGATTAGTCTGATCCCTGCCTTACCGGGCACTATCAATTGCGATTCTTCGTCTTTGTGTGCTGAAGATGCTCCGTCGAAATATAATTCCCAACGTCGATCATCAGGATCTTCTAGGTTCATTATTTGTTCATCTGACAAATCGTCATTGAGAGGAGATTCTGCCGGCAAAGGGTGTGCTGCGAGGAAGTCTGCTAAGACTTGTCCCTTTACGGTACGAAGAGGCACGAAAGTTATATCGAATTGCAATAATATCATTGACCATCTGGCAAGTCCGCCGGAAAGCGTTGGACGGGTCATCAAGTATTGCAATGGATTAAATTTCGAGATCGAGTTGACCTTATGAGAAAGCATGTAGTGCTCGAGCTTTTGAGCGGCGAAGATCGAGGGCTAAACGGTGCTTTTCGATTGCGGGATACCTTATTTCCGTCGGAAGTAAACGACGGCTTAGGTAGTAAAGAGCATTTTCTTTACCCTCATCATTGACTCAGGCTAACGGAGCTCCGAGAGAGTCGTCTAAAGCCGCGGTATAAAGTATCGACGGTCTACACCGAGACCTAGGGCTCGCTAAGACGAGAGGTGTCATTAAATATTGCTTAATGTCTTCGAAGGCCTTCGGCATTTCTCTTCCCAAATAAATTTGGCGTCCTTTTTAACTAGTGCGAGAAAGGTCGACACCTACCGACAAGTTTGAGATAAAGCGTCGAAGATATGCCAACTTCCCTTGAAAAGATCGTAGTTGTTTTAAGGTTACGGGAGGTGGCATTTCTAAGATAGCTTTAATCTTTTCCGGGTCGATTTCAATTCCACGATGCCGGACAACGAATCCTAAGAATTTCCGGAGGTGACGCCGAAGGCGCATTTTAAGGGATTCATCTTAAGGTTAAATTGTCTTAATCGTTCGAAAACAATTCTCAAATCATACGAGGTGGTTTTCCTTTACTTTGCTTTTGATGACCACATCATCCACGTAGCATTCGACTTGATTGTGGATGAGATCATCAAAAATTCTTGTCATCGCTCTCGGTAGGTTGCTCCTGCATTTTTCGATCCAAATGGCATCACCGTGTAGCAATATACTCCGATCGGCGTTACGAATGCTCGTAAGTTTTTCATCTTCCGGAGCCATTTTTATCCGGTTGTATCCCGAAGATCCATCCATGAACGAAAATATTTCATGTGTCGAAGCAATGTCGATCATTAATTCTGGGATCGGTAGAGGGAATTCATCTTTTGGACATGCCTTGTTTAAATCTCTGAAATCCACACAAATTCTGATCTGACCATTCTTCTTCCTGACTAGTACCACATTGGCTAACCAAGTCGGGTATTGTTCTTCACGGACAAATTTAGTGTCTATTAGCTTTTTAACTTCAGCTATGACTTGTTGTTCGATTTCTAGACGCATTCTTCTGGGACCTTGTACGATCGGAACGAAGCTGGGATCCACCCCTAGCTTATGGACTGCGACCTGCGGAGCTAAACCCGGCATCTCATCGTAGCTCCAAGCAAAACGAGTCTTTAAATTCCATTAATAACTCAATTATTTCTTTGGAGTCTTCTTTATTAAGTAAGGAGCTAACAAAGGTAGGTCTAGGTTCTTCGCTAGTACCTAAGTTAACTTCCGTTAACTCATCTATTGTAGATTTGTTCTCTTCTTCGAATTCTGGTGGAGCGTCTCCAATTTGTAAATCTTCGAGTTCTTCTGTAGTTTCCATGCAGTTTCCATTAGACTCGCAAGTGACAACCAAGCAAAATTCAGTTTCGTCGACTGATCCTACTGTGCCGAATCCGAGACCATGCTTTGAATTGGGTGGACGACCGGAGTTATTCCATAAATTTTCAAAATGTTGTGATCGACCTTTTGTCCATTGTCGAGGTAAGAAACCATGCTGAATTAAATTTTGAACACAGGGAGAGTACCATTCAAAAGGCAATTCCATTAATTCGATGAAGTAGCATCTTCAAATTGTACATTATTTTCGGTTTTGGAGGAAGGAGCACCACGGTAGAATTTGATGGGCTTTGCACCGCCGCTACGTACCTCTTTGACCACCATACCCTCGACCTTATTAGAATGGATCGGGGTCAGGGTCATAGTATGTACATAGTGGTTAATCTTCTCGTACATCAATTTATATTCTTCGTTTCTTTCATCTTCGAGAGGGATTCGAATTGCGGCTTCTTCCGACTTATTGTCGCTGCTTCTTGTTTGATTTCTTTTTCTTCTTCAGAACTATTTTCCCAATCAACATTGATGGCTGGTTTCCTCTGTCCAACTGTCCTAACGTCTCTGCCACAACCTCGTCCCCGGCCTCGACCTCGGATGCGAGTTGTGGAGAAACCTTCACCACCTCGCCGTAAGGGAGTGGTGAGTGACTGTTGGAGTAGAATTTCAGGTTCTTCGTCGTCCCAAATTTCCTTTGCTTCATTTGTTATGGTATCTCTGGAGAAGATTGTTTTCTTCGAAGGTGCATAATAAGCTGCATCTTCATGAATTCCAATTTCATGTACGGAGAACGGTTGTAAGTCACCTTTGATGCACTGTTCCCCTCCATCGTAGTATTGGATGCATTGATGTAGAGATGATGGTACCATCCGGTTTTCATGTATCCATGGTCGGCCCAGGTAGAGCGTTGAACGACGTTTCGAATCAATTATGTGAAATTTCGCGGTTGTCTTTGCTAAATCACCGGTCTTCATTAGCAGTGTTATTGAGCCGAGGGCTCTTTCTCCTTTCTGGTTGAATCCTCTTAATAACATTTTGTCCGCTTCGAGCTCGCGAGCATCAATTTCCAAGTATGCTAGCGTTCGAAGATTCATTATATTGATTGATGCTCTTGGATCCACCAATACTATGGAGAGTGTAAACTTCCCAATTGTAACTGAAATGTACAACGGTCGATTGTGGTCTGCTGTCCCAAGTAGTAGGTCATTGTCCGTGAAGGTGACACCTCGCTGTTCCTTTAACGAGCAAACCTCATCTAAGGAATCTCTAGTCATTTGAGCTAAGCAAATCTCTGGATCAAGTAAGGCCCTGTTCAGAGCTTCTCTCATCTCCTTTGATAAGATGAGAGCATCGTAGATGCTCAGTTTGGCTGGTAGTTTCCTAAGATGGGCTAGCACATTGTAGTCCACTTTGTTTTCATGTGCCTCGTTTTCTTCTCGAATGGGTATTTCTTCTACCGGGGTTGGTTCTTCCTGAACAACCACCTGCTTTCCTTTGTCCTTTGGACCCATTCTCGGAGGTAGAACTCTTCCACTTCTTAAGTTGACTTCTGTGATTTCTTCTGAATTTAGTATTGAGTTTGCTGGTGTCTCCTTCTGAATTGGAATGACAGTTTCTTCTGGATTAGCTTCGGAATCGGAAGGCTCTAACTCTATTGTGACTGGAGCTCCTCGAAACTCGCAAATAGATCCATTGCTTGTTGAACTCTCGTAGCCTCCTCGGTGGATGTCTTCTTTGTCATTGTGATCGTCGAGATTGTGTATGATTTGAGAATTGTTATTTGTATCGGAATCGACGTCCGGATTAGGTTGATTGTCGCTAGTTACGTAATCGTTAGAAACAGTCAAAACGTAGCCAACGCCATAACCCTCATCATTATAAGATCCCACTGGAGTGAGCAAATAATAATACAAAGTCAGAGGTTCGAGGGATTTCTCCCCCAAATCAGAAACAACTATCCTAGGATAAGCAGCCCCTAGTCTAGCCTTAAGAGCCTCGGTCTTCTCTTCTTCGTCAATTTTCTTCTTTTCTTCAATTGTCTCTCGTTGAGGTTGTTCTTCTATCGCAAGTGATAGTGCCGACTCGACAGGTTTCGAACTCTGAATTGAGGCTCGCACCGAAGTGGTTTGGATGCGATCTAAAATCTTCTTCGAAGACTTTGTCCAAGCGGTAGTCCATCCATCGTCTGTCGCATAGGGATCTATCGGAACAATGAAATCCGTCGAGATAACATTGACGGAACCTCCTTTATGGGGTTCCTTCATGTACTCCTTCGGGATCGTTATATTCCCTTTCCGAAGATTGTCGTTGAGCCAACTTTTGAAGGTAATACAATCTTCTATCTTGTGTCCAAGCATCCGGTGGTAAGGGCAAAAGTTGGGATCACCTTTCTTGTCGACTTCTTCTGGTCTTTTAGGCTCTGGCAGTTGGAAATCTGGAGTCTTTATCAAACTGCGGAACATTTTCGGCACTGCCTCATTCTTGAATGGATACTCCCTGCTCAGAAGTTCCCTTAAAGTACGTTGCGGACGAGGCGGTTGTTCATACTATTGAGATGATCGATAGCTGGGTCGGGTTCGTTGCTAATTCGTTGAGGTTGCTTGTGGCCGTTCGACGATATTTGTATCGGTTGCTTGCCTTTATCGATCGCTTGCGACGATCCGGACTTCTTTTCAAAAGTTTTTACGGGCTTCTGTTTGTCTGTTTTATCGGTGAAACTTAGTTGCTTTGCCTCCTCTTGCAAGCTTCCAGCCTTGCTTAACAACTTCTCGAAAGTCTTAATAGTAAATCCCTTGAGGAGAAGTGCTATCGGGCCATGAATGCTCTTAAGTAAAATGCCGACTGCATGCTGTTCTTGTAGCTGTGGCTCACACTTCATACTTAGATTCCTCCATCGAAGTATGTAGTCTACCAAAGTTTCGTTCGGCTTCTGCTTCTCTACCACTAAATCACCTATAGTGATGTGGTGCTGAGCTCCGGCAAATCGCTTGATGAAGAGGTTCTCTAATTCTGAAAATGTCTTCACCGCACCGTTTGGTAATTCCGCATACCAATCAAAGGCGATCCACGACGAGTCGGCGACAAATTGTCGGAAGAGTAAAGCATCACTTCCGCCGGCATTGCAACAAGCGGCACGAAAATGTGTAACATGCTTGCCGATGGTTTCCGGTTCCATCAAAGGTCTTAAACAGAGGTGGTACAAAGCCTTTCGGATATTGGACAGCATCGAATTCTTCGGGGTAAGGTCTACCCGTCCTAATGGATGTCCCGCTCTTTGATTGTGCCAAGGCTTCTCGCACCTGCTGTTCCACCATGTTCTTGATATCCTTTTCCGGAATCACGCTTTGTGTTGTATCCTTCTTTAATTGATCATCCCCGTTGATGGATGTAATCTCCTTTCCTCCGTCTACAATGTGAATAACTTCCGGGGGTGTCTCTCTTTGGGGTTGAACCTGACTCTGGAGAGTGGCTAGGGCTACAGCCATCTCTTCCATCCTTTTTGCCATTTGGGCGATCGTATCATCTTTCTCTTGAAGTCGCCTTCTCATTACTTCGGCTCCTCTCTTTCTGCGTGCGGAGAGCACCTTGTGAAGGCGACGAAGCTCGTGTTTCAACCATGTTAATTTCTTCATATTCATCATCCATGAACTCGACGAGTCAACTTCATCTCCGAATTTCTCTTCTCTTTCCCTTGCTAGTCGCCGAATATCAGTTCTTAGCTTTTCCATAGCATCTTCCAGTGGTCTTTTCTGTACATCCTTGCAGTTGTCATGTGATAATTGTCGGGTTTCTTTCTTATGAGTCCCCTTTACTGCGGTAACACTTTCTTCGGACTCAAGTCTCCTGACGAGACTTTCCTTTTCTGGTCGTTGTTTCGGTCTTAATTGGTTGGTAGAGGGACGCCATACCATCCTTCTAGCAGTAGAAGGCCTAGGACCGGATGGTCACGTCGGTCGAATGCTTGGAAGGTGGTATCCTCCCCGATCCGTAAACTCTGAAACAACAACGGGTGGACTAGCCTTCATCTTCTTATTTGGCCCTTCGCGGCGATAGCAAGTTCTACTCGCGGCCCAAGACGGGATTTGGCCGGCACCCGCCCTATCCTTCTTAAAATTTCCGATACAGGGCATTTTTCTTTCTTTGCTAACTTCTCAATCACTGTCTGTAGTCGGGCAAATGGTGTAATCCTTGCCCTTTTCTTTCTGTTGTCGCTATAGTATGCGGGTCGAGGTAATGTAGAGGCGATCCTGCGGACATTTTCCTCGTCAGCTGCGGAGGAAAGGGGATGGAATCTACTTCCTTCCAAAAGGGGTGTATATTCAGGCAATGGTATGTATTCAGGTAGTGGTGTGTACTCAGGGATTTCTTCTAAGAAAGCGACTTCGACGGCTACGGCCTTCTCGGCAATCTTCACCGCCTCTGTTTCTCCTGCGAGTCCGTGTTAAGGGTGGAACCCTTGAGCTGGACCCAATTTCAAAACGAAGGTCTTGCACGGAAATCTATACCCTCCACGGTAACATGCTCGTTACAAATTTGAACTTCCTTCCCCTTCAGTTTGGCGGGAGCCGGGGTAGGTGCAGAGACGACTAGACTAGTGGGGGTAGAGATAACAGTCCTCCTTTGGACAGTAGTATTCCTCTCAGCTGGAACCCTTTGCAGAGGAGGAAACACTTGAGTTGACTTAAGGTTGAACTCGATCAAAGGTCTCTCAGTTTCAGATACTTTGTTTGTCGGCGCGAAAAGGGTAACGTCGGCGATCTTGACATTTGTGTTCTCGAATCCTTGTCCAAACCGGATGATCCCATTGTCGGGCGAGTTCATCCTTGTACACGGCGAAGTCCGGTCCATTTGTGAAGGAGAAAATCGGCTTTGGGGCTTCCATTTCGCAGGGCGGATTCGATTGTCGGTCCCAAGTTATGCTTCTTCTCATCAGGACGAAAAGAAAGGAATCGAAAAGTGTCCGAACACATTCTTTTTCATGTATTTATAAAAAAGGCGTTATTTGTTAAAAGAGTCATTCATTAGAGGGTTTGTTTATTAGGAACGGAATGTTCAAAGGTGTAGAGAAGGTAATGAATTTGATTCAGAGTTGGAAAGGAAAAGAAAGTCTTATGCAAGACTTCTCGACTCGAAGGATCACTTCTAAACTAACACCTATTGGGGGTCCACCCTACCTCAGAAATGAGGTAAAAGGATCTCAGAACCTCTCTGTTTAGGGGTGTCTAAACAGTGGCTCCTAAATCCGAGAGAATGTTGGCTATACTCGTTCAAGGTAGAAATGAACATAGTATTCCAACGGAAAGAAGGGTAGTTTGATCCATTAGGGACATGAATACACTACCGATTTTTGAAAGCGGAACTATTCGATTAAAAATGGAGAGAGGAATTTTTCCCACGGTAGTCGCCGAAATTGTACGGCTTATTTTTAGGTTGTGTGTTTTAAAAAGGGGTCGCCTACAGAAATTGTCGGCGAATTTTAGATTTAATTTAAATAAATAATTTGAAAAGTAGTATTTGATTTTGAAAGAAATTTTTAAATTTGAAGATTTTAAGATATGAAATCAAGCTGATCTCACATCCCGAATAGTTTACATAGACGAGCACCGCACCACAAACCGTATATCTATCCCGGAGAATAGACACACTGCTTGATGATGGGGCTCGGTTAAATAAACTAGAAGATTTGTGACATCCGTTTAGTTCACGAACCAATTTTATAAGCCGACAAGTTCCCTGCTTAATATGAAAACATTAAACGGGGTTTATATTACTCAGGTTCTTAAAATTCCCTATAAGGGCAAGCCCCTATAGTTAATTACATCTTAAGTGACGGGAATCACCTAAGAAAACTCTCGATAATAATCGGTAGTTCTCGCTCTCAAGAATTTCAAAGTTTAAGTTTTCAAAGGATTGAATTTTGGAATTTCAATAGGGAATGGATCAAATTTGGAACATTTTATTTTAGGAATCCAAAGGAAGAAAGGTAGGAGAAATCACAGATTCAAAGCGAACTCCGGTAATTTCCCGACTATCCTATTGTTTGGCTTAGATTTGAGAAAATCCTAATATTATCTTATATTTTAATCTTGCCAATTTTAGTTAATTATGACTTATATTTGTATGATAAAATCATACAAATAGCCTTGAAGATATGAGGGTTTATGTCGTATCAGACAACTACCTCGGAAATCCTAAGACCGGTTAGGGCTTCATTTGCAATGCAAATGCCTAACGAAGGTTGAGGATTTATGTTGCACTAGGCGAAACTACCTCGAAGTCCTATGGCTTGGTTATTTAGTTCTAAGGAAAGTTTCTTTGAAGTAGACTCAGGTTTTGTTGATGAAGATGGCCGTGCTGCCCACCATGCTCCGAGCTCCTTGTTGTTGCAGAGGTTTAGTTTTAGAAGTCATAAATCAGGAGATGAGAGAAGTGTTATGGTTTAGAGAAAATCTTAAAATCCAGGTGTTTTTAATATTTTAATTAAACAAATCTTAAAGTTGATTATAACAACACCGGTTAAGATCCCACGGTTCCATCCTTCCGGCATCGTTATTTTTATCGGATTCACTTAGTCCAGATGAATTTGCTAAACTCAACTGAATGAGTTCCACACTTTCATTTAGACCATGAGAAATCCCGTTAGCAACACGTAGGTTACATCATCCGAGGTATTCCCGATCTTCCAACAAGACGTTTTAATTTAGTTGTAGTTGTAGTTTTGTTGTTACGTTTTGTGATTAAATTTTGAGTTGTTTTATATTTTGAAATGTTGTGGCGGTGTATTTTGTCTTGTAATGACTTTTAATTTAGTTTTGGTTTCAGTTTTAGGGACTATCCTAAAGGTGTGGGTTTTCATGCAACAGTTGTTTATCATGCAAGAAAAGTAAGTGTGATGCGATTAAATAAATTGCAATAAGGTAAATTGCAATAAAATAAAAGCGTACCTAGAGGGTCTTCCCGTCATCCCAAGCTGCACTTAAAACACAGTTAGAATATTTAAGCATTTAAAGCAGATTCCTAGGTAAAGCTAAGGGAAGGGTTATGGTTTTCTACCAAGTTCCTAATCCTATAGCTAGTCATCTCCTATGACGTCTAGGTTCTTGTATTTTGGTTTGAGGACGATTTTCTTCATCAAAGAACAATTAAATTCAAATGTTCTTATAAACATCCTATCATATCGAGGAAGTGCTTAAGACGAATCTTAAACATCTTTTCAATATTTCTAGGATTATTTTAAGTCCAAGAGAATTTAATTATACAAATGAATTAATCGTCCGGGAGTTCAAGTTTTGTGATCTTGCTCAGTGAACTAGGACATTTAAATATCCTATAAGTGAGGTAACACTTCACTTAATACTCCATTTAAGAGTTGTGACAACAAAAGCTTTCGAGGGCAAATTGATGTTCAAGTGATTTATGATTTAATTTAATTTCAGTTAATGGATTTAAGTTTGGAATAATGTTCAAGTTGTTTTAGATTTATTTTTGAATTCTTTATGTCTTAGGTGATGTTATTTTTAATTCAATTTAATTGAATTTAATTTAATTTAACTTAATTTAATTTAATGTAGTTTAATTTAATTTAATTTAATTAAAGTTAATTTAATATAATATGATTTAGCTTAATTTAATTTAATTTGATTTAATTTATTTTGATTTAATTTAATTTAATTTAATTTAATTTAATTTAATTTAGTTTGATTTAATTTGATTTAATTTAATATGTTTTAATTTAATTTTATTTAATTTAAATTTTAATTTAATTTTATTTTTAATTTTAATTTAATATTTTATTTTTTATACTTTAAGGATGATTTAATTTTAATTGTTAAAGTATTAATTTAATTGAAATTTTAAAAGGATTTAATTTAAATAATTTAACTTTAATTTAATTTAATGATTAAGTCTTTTAGCATTTTAAATTTTAAATTTGGATTATCATTTTAATTAGGAATTAAATATTATTGAGATGATTAATTTAGAGATTCTTAAATTAAAGAACAAATCTCTTCCTAATAATATCCCTATTTTAATAATTCCGATTTTCCATTATTCTTCCAAATTTAATTAATTATTTAATTAAGGTTTATTTTTAATTATTTTTGAATTGTTTAATAGTTTCTACCCTTTAATTATTTAAATTTCAATCATCCAAATCAGATTAAGATCAAATATTTTACTCTTTCATTTTATTAAGCCTAAAGTTTTAATTAAGGGTTAAAATTTTAATTACCATTTTGCCCTTCAAGCTTAATGATTTCATAACTCACTAAATTGAGCTCAAATGAATTTGAAATTTTTATGTGACTTCACTCATATGTCAATAAAGGCATTAGAGGAGAAAACGTGATTTTTCTGTATTTAATTTATTTATGTAATTATTTTTGGTGGAAAATAAGGATTTCCAAGGAAAATTTAATAATATGACCAAGGAAAAGTTTCTGTCCTTAAGAAAATTATGGGACATTCCTAATGACTAGAGGACCACTTGGACCAATTTTGGTGATTTTCTGAATTATATTCTTTTTATTATAATTATTTTGAGTTTTGGAGTAATAATTAATTTAAAAATAAAATAAAGGTTGAAAAATGAATTTCATATTTTTTAAAAATCTCTCTGATATCAAGGAAATCAGAGAACCAATTTTCACAATTTTTTGATTTTTCTCTGATTTATTATAATTATTTTAGTGGAAATGCTAGAAAATACATTTTTTTTATTTTTAAAATTACCCTAGGGCTTTTAAAATTTAATATCTCATCATATAGACTTAAGAAAAATATGGGGTTTGTTCCTAAGTGATTAAAATTCAAAATGTGACATTTTGGTGAATTTTATTATTTTTGTGATTTTTATTATTTTTTAATTATTAAAAATATTAAAATAATGCAAAAAATCAACTTTTTTAGAAAATTGAAAATTTAATTTTCCTAAATTCCCCTGATATCAGAGAGACTTCAAAACCAATTTGGTGAATTTTTGAAAAGCATTTTGAAAGTTATGAATTTTTAAAGTTTAAATTGGCTAAATGGCTTAATCAACCCATTTGATAGGGCTAACCAAACCCAATTGACTTCAAACATTTATGGTGGGTTCTTCTGATCCTAAAGGTCGGTGGAGAATTGATTTCAAGTCAATTTGATGCATGGTTAGCTCTAATTAATTAAGGACCTATTTTGGGTGTTTAAGCCGATTAGGGTTATTCCAAGTGGATTAATTCAAAACCTATTTTTCCTAGGGTCCTCCGGTCATAAGAAACATCACCAAATTTTCCTAGAATTTATTTCACAACATGTTAATTATTGGATTTAAAATACTCAAAACGATAACATGAATTTGAAAAATCAATAACTTCTCATAGGGATGGCCTCCGACTTTGGAAAATTCGGGGAATGTTCCCAAATTCGGAGGCTTCAAAAGCCCTATGGTCTAATGCCATGGTGAATTTCCTATATGCATGGAGAATTAAAACAATGCAGAGGGTAAATAAATCATTAAAAATAAAATACTTGATGAAATTAAATGATTTCTTTTCCACATTATTCTCCTCTCGTTCACCGAGCAAGAGGGTATTTTTATTTTATTTTTTGACTTTCCTACACAAAGTTATGCATTTTTGAAGTTTAGGGAATTAAAAAAATAGGAAAATAACCTAATTTCCTACTTATCCACGCGGCGCCCTGTCATCCTCGGCATCTCCGAACGACCACGCGGCGTCTCCTGATTCGGCGCCGCCATCGGACTCGGCGCTCCGGGGCCCCGCGGGTCACGTACCAACGCGGCCGTCCGACTCGATCCGGACCGTCCACTCGATACACGCTCGATCCGAGCGGCTCATGGTCATCGTCTTCGGCGGTGTGCACCCGTGACCGTCAACCTTCTAGCCCTAATTTCTCACTCGATTCTCAACGGATTTTCGTGTTCTTATGCTCTATGGATTCGTCTTGAGGAGGCGAACACATCCATATGGTAAACATGTATTTAAATTGACTCAAATTAAATGGAGAATCTCTGTAAGCTCGGGAAGAAGAGTGAGTCCATACCTTTGCTCAGAGAAGTGAAGCTTCGATCTGAGAGTTGTGTCACCTTCGATTGGGTCCAAGCAAGCTCCAGATGAAGTCCCTTGGCACAGTGAATTGCCTAGCTATGAAAGTGACCACGGCCCGATCACAAAGCTTGGAGAGTCTGGAACAAGCTGGGTGACACTGGAGATGGGGCTTTCGGTGGGAAACTTCTCCTCTTGGTCCGGTGAAGGTGTAGGACCGATCGATTTGAAGATTGATCCACTGTGAAGAAGTGTCCTGGTTTTTGTCGTTGAAGTTTGAACTCGAAATTGAGCTCGATGTGGAGGGAATTGAGGTCGGAATCCGGTGGGAATCAAGTGCTCTATGTGTGGAGAGTGATCCGGAATGATTTTGGTAGAGTTTCCTTAAGGTTTTGGTTCGAGCACCTCTCATGCCCGAGAGGGGGTGGTGTTTAAATAGGAGAGGGTGGAGGGCCTCCCGGGGGAGTTAGGGCTTGGGATCAGTCTGCTCTTGGCAAGAGAAGAACAACTACAATGGCCACGGGGATGGGGCGGCTCGGCGGTGAGAATTCCAAGTTTGGGCTCACATGTGAGCTCTCGGCACGGTGGTTTCCGGTGGGCTGTGGTGGCGGGCCGGCCGAGGTCGGGTCACCCTCGAGGTGCGGGAGGTTAGGGTCGGGGCTTAGTGCGATCAATTGGCCATGGACATGTGTAAAGGAGTTGAATTGAAATGGAATGGGGGAAGGCTATTCTTGGCTAGGTTTGGTCAACCCATTTGTTTGGGCCGGGTTCACCTCCCCATGGCTGGCCTTGGGCTGAGAAAATCAGTTAGGCTAGCTGGTCAAAAGGTGGTGATGTCCTTATCCAAGAATATTTGAATTAAATCTTGGTTAAGGGGTATCAAGGGTGAGGTTAAGGACTTTTAGGAATTAAGGAAAGCTCCCCCTCTTCTTACCCAATGTGGTATGGTCACATGTCAAACAATTCACATGGCTTGCATGTGGCTTAAGAGTGGCTTCATGGCTCACCTTTGGCTTGGGGAAAAGCCAAGTCAATTTCATGGAAATGGGTTTAAGAAAATTTTGGTATTTTGATGGGAATTTGTATGGGGCTTAATTTGGAATGGCTTCATGATGAGTTTTGAAACTTAGGGATTGATTTAATTGAAAATATGGTGTAGAGCAATTGTCATATGGGTTTTGGATTGATTTTGGCCCTTTGGATTTTGGTGGAGATGGGCTTTAGGAAGGTTTCATGTAAGTGGGCTTTTAAATTTCAAAATGGGTTTTTTGGGTGGAGATTTTTGCAAAGGGCCATGCCAAATAAATGTTGGGTTTGATTTAAGAGTGTATCATGAGTGATTTAAAGCAAATTTGGGGTGGTTTGGGTTTGAATTGGGTTTCTTTGGTAAATGGGCCAACATAGGTCAAATTGGGCTAACTTGGGCCAAGGTTGGGCTAAAGTTGAAATTGATGTAAAATTAATGTTGAAAATGGCTTATGGGGCTGTTTTAAAGAGTTTTCAACTTTGATTGGGTCTTGATTTTGGGGTTTGGGCCTATATGGGCTAGGTTTAGGTGTAGGCCCATTTAAGGGATTTTGGCTTTGGGTTGAATTTGAGTGGGGTTTTGGTCTAAATTTTGAACAAATCATGTTAGTGTTTTGTTTGTGGGAATGTTAAGGAAGGTTTAGAAAAGATTTGGGGTTAATTGGAGTTGAATTGGGTGAGTTTGGGCTAAGTTTGGGTCATGGGTCCAAATTGGGCTTTAAGGTCCAAAGTGAAATTGGATTCAAATGTCAATCAAATTGGGCTTCGATTTGGTCTAGATTGGTGTTGGGGATGTTGAATTGAAGTTTAGAATTGAATTGGACCAGAATTTGAGTCAATTGGGTAGGTTTGGTTTGACATTGGGTTCACTTTGGGTTAAAATGGGTCAAATTGGGGATTTTGACAAAAGTGGGGTAAATTGACAAAATTGGTCCATGGTGTAGTTGAACAAAATGAAATTGGGAATACTTGGGATTTTCTGGAATTTTCTGGGAATTTTCTGAATTTTTGGATTTTTTGGCTAAGAGGGGTATTTTGGGTATTTGGAGGGTATTGGGAGGTATTTTTGAAATTTTTGATATTTTTGGGTATGAATGATCAATTTGAGTGATGTGGGAATGTTTGGGATTGGTATTGAGGATTTTTGGGTGATTTGGAGATTTTGAAAAATTTGGGTAATTTCAAGGGTTTTAGGTAGGCTAGGCGGGTGCAGGGTCCCGGGGGTCAAAAATTGAAGATTTGGAAAATTGAAGATTTGGAAAATTGAAGCTTGGGTGAATGTAAGTGGAATGAAATCATTTTTGTTGAGCCATGAAGCCATATCAAGCCCATATGAGCCATGAAAGGACTCATTTGAGGCATTCACTATGTTGTTCCTAACCCTCTTAGCCGAGGGCTTAGGGGTTAAGGACCATCCATGTGAATCACCTTCATGAGTCGGGAGGTCAAGTTGGGTATAGGTGTGGTTTTAGGAGGTGTGTGTAAAAATGTAGTGTATAGGTGTAGTATGTGTGTAAGTCAACCCTTCACCAGACCAGGCCATCCAGGGCAGTCCTAAGGCCAAAGAGTCCTATAGGAACTCATCATTTAAACTTCCACATTTGATTTCAACCCTCTAGGTGATTAGGGGTCTACGATCAAGTTTGTGGAGTTTGCAGGGAGTTAAGAAGTGGTTTGAATTTCTAAGTGGTGGGTCCCAATTCTAATCCTCTAGGATAGTCAAAGGAAAAGCCTAAGGCTAGATCCTAAGTACTAAAGAGAAGAAGAGAAGACCTCATCAAAAATGAGGTCAACAATCGTCTGGTAATTTCTCTGTTTGCAGGTAGTCTATTAGCGGTTGACGCCAATCTTCTGTGTTTTCCGTCACTGCTGCAACTGATTCCTCTGCTTTTTCTGATTTCTGTATCATATCCATGTCGAGCTGTGATAGGACTCGTCGTCCTTGAACTAACACTTCAACTGACTCATCTTGTAAGCAGGCAAATTCTTTTGCAAGGCGAGCTAGCGCATCCGTGAGAGCATTTTCTCTTCTGGGGATCTTGTAGATTGTTACATTCGGTATCTGTTCCAACAGTTTCATGGCATACTGAAAGTATTACTCGAGTCTTGCTTTAAAATTCTGTATTGTCCGGCGATATGTTGAATGATCAACTGAGAATCTCCGTAGATGTTGATATCCGTTATTGCCATTTGAATGGTCAGTTATAGTCCTGTTATGAAGGCCTCGTATTCTGCCTCATTTTTTGTGCACGGCTCTGTTAAGTGGTAGGAGTATCTTAACATCCCCCGCTCCGGTGTTATAAAGATTAGTCCGATTCCTGCTTTACCGGGCACTATCGTTTGCGATTCTTTGTCTTTCTGTGCTGAGGACGCTCCGTCGAAGTATAGTTCCCAACGTCAATCATCAGTCTCTTCTAGGCTCATTATCTGCTCATTAGGCAAATCGTCGTCGAGAGGCGAATCTGCTGGTAAAGGGTGTGCTGCAAGGAAGTCAGCTAGAACTTGTCCTTCTACGGCACGAAGAGGAACGAAAGTGATGTCGAATTGCAATAGTATCATCAACCACCTGGCAAGTCTGCCAGAAAGTGTTGGACGGGTCATCAAATATTGCAACGGATTAACTTTCGAGATAAGGTTGACCTTATGAGAGAGCATGTAATGCCTGAGTTTATGTGCGGCGAAGATCAGGGCCAAACAATGCTTCTCAATTGGAGGATACTTTACTTCCATCGGAATCAAACGACGGCTTAAGTAGTAGAGAGCATTTTCTTTTCCCTCATCATTGACTCAGGCTAGCAGGGCTCCAAGGGAGTCTTCTAGAGCCGCGGTATAAAGTATCAATGGTCTACCTGAGACTGGGGCTGCTAAGCCAGGAGGTGTCATTAAGTATTGCTTAATGTCCTCGAAGGCCCGTTGGAATTTCTCTTCCCAAATGAATTTCGCGTCCTTTTTAACTAATGCCGAGAAGGGCTGACACCTACCTGACAAGTTCGAGATAAAGCGTCAAAGATATGCCAGCTTCCCTTGAAAGGATCGTAGCTGTTTTAAGGTTTTGGGAGACGGCATCTCTAAGATAGCTTTAATCTTTTCCGGATCAATTTCGATCTCGCGATGTCGAACAACAAATCCTAAGAATTTCCCAGAGGTGACGCCGAAGGCGCATTTTAAGGGATTCATCTTAAGGTTGTATTGCCTCAGTCGCTCGAAAACAATTCTCAAATCATATAGGTGATCTTCCTTCAGTTTGCTTTTGATGACCACATCGTCCACGTAGCACTCGACTTGGTTATGAATGAGATCATAAAAAATCTTTGTCATTGCTCTTTGATATGTTGCTCCTGCGTTCTTTAGTCCGAATGGCATTACTGTGTAGCAATACACTCCGATCGGCATTCTGAAAGCTGTAAGCTTTTCCTCTTCTGGTGCCATCTTTATCTGGTTGTATCCTGATGATCCATCCATGAATGAAAATATTCACGTGTTGAAGCAATGTCGATCATCAGTTCTGGGATTGGCAGTGGAAATTCATCCTTTGGACATGCTTTATTTAAATCCCTGAAGTCTACACATATTCTGATCTGACCATTTTTCTTTTTGACTGGTACCACGTTGCCTAACCAAGTTGGGTATTGTTCTTCACGGACAAATTTAGCGTCGATTAGCTTCTTAACTTCGGCTATTACTTGTTGTTCAATTTCTAGACTCATTCTTCTTGGAGCTTGTCTGACTGGAACAGAAGTAGGATCTACTCCTAACTTGTGAACTGCGACTTCTGGAGCTAATCCCGGCATTTCGTCGTAACTCCAAGCAAAACAGTCCTTGAATTCCATTAATAGCTTGATCATTTCCTCGGAATCTTCTTTATTGAGTAAGGAGCTAACAAAGGTTGGTCTAGGCTTTTCGCTAGTACCTAAGTTAACTTCCATTAACTCTTCTATTGTAGATTTGATTTCTTCTTCAAATTTTGGTGGAGCATCTCCGATTGGTAGATCTTTGAGGTCCTCTGAAGCTTCCAAGCAGTCCTTATCAGGCTCGCAAGTGACAACCAAGCAAAATTCCGTATCGTCAACTGAACCTACTGTGCCGAATCCGAGACCATGTTTTGATTTGGAAGGCCGACCGGCATTATTCCATAATTTTTCGAAGTGTTGTGATCGGCCTTTTGTCCATTGTCGAGGTAAGACACCACGCTGAATTAAATTTTGAACACAGGGAGAGTACCACTCAAAAGGTAATTCCATTAATTCGGAAGAATTGACATCTTCAAATTGTACAACGTTTTCAGTATTGGAAGAAGAAGTGCCACGGTAAAATTTGATTGGCTTTGCACCGCTGCTATGTACTTCTTTGACCACCATACCCTCAATCTTATTAGACTGGATTGCGGTCAGGGTCATAGTGTGTACATAGTGGTTAATCTTCTCGTACATCGATTTGTATTCTTCGTTCTTCTCATCTTCGAGAGAAATCTTGAATTGTGGTTTCTTCCGGTTTATTGTAGCTGCTTCTTTCTTGACTTCCTCTTCTTCCTCAGAGCTGTTTTCCCAATCAATGTTGATCACCGGCTTTTTCTGTCCAACTGTCCCAGTGTCACTTCCACGACCTCGTCTCCGGCCTCGACCTCGGATGTGAGTTCTGGAGAAACCTTCACCATCTCGCCGTAAGGGAGTGGTGAGTGACTGTTGGACTAGAACTTCAGGTTCTTCATTGTCTCGAATTTCTTTTGCTTCATTTGGCACGGTGTTTCTGGAGAAGATTGTTTTCTTCGGAGGTGCGTAATAAGCTGTATCTTCATGGATTCCAATCTCATGTACGGAGAAAGGTTGCAAATCACCTTTAATGCACTGTTCTCCTCATTCGTAGTATTTTATGCACTGTTGCGGAAACGATGGTACCATCCGGTTTTCATGGATCCACGGCCGTCCCAGTAGAGCGTTGAACGATGTCTCAGAGTCAATTATGTGGAATTTTGCGGTTGTCTTTGCTAAGTCACCGGTCTTCATCAACAGTGTTATTGATCCAAGGGCTCTTTCTCCTTTCTGGTTGAATCCTCTTAGTAACATCTTGTCCGCTTCAAGCTCGCGAGCATTAATTTCCAAGTATGCTAGCTTCCGAAGATTCATTATGTTGATTGACGCTCCTGGATCCACCAATACTCCGGAGAGCGTAAATTTTCCGATTGTGATCGAAATGTACAACGGTCGGTTGTGATCGGCTGTCCCAAGTAGTAGATCACTGCCCGTGAAGGTAACACCTCGCAGTTCCTTTAACGAGCAAACCTCGTCTAAGGAATCCCCGGCCATCTGAGCTAAACAAATCTCTGGATCAAGTAAGGCCTTGATCAGAGCTTCCCTCATCTCTTTTGATAAGATGAGAGCGTCGTAGAAGCTCGGTTGGTCAGTAGTTTCCTAAGATGGGCTAGCACGTTATAGTCCACTTTGTTACCATGTGTCTCGGCTTCTTCCCGAATGGGCAATTCTTCTATCTGGGGTTGATTCTTCCCGAACAACTACCTTCTTTCCTTTGTCTTTTGGACCCATTCTCGGAGGTAGAACCCTTCCTCTCCTTAAGTTGACTTCGTGATTTCTTCGAATGCGGTATCGAGTTTATCGGTGTCTCCTTTTGAATCGGCATGACAGGTTCTTCTGGAGTCGCTTCGGAATCTGAAAGCTGTAACTCTATTGTGATTGGAGCTCCTTGGAATTCACAAATAGATTCATTGCTTGTTGAAATTTCGTAGCCTTCTTGGTGAATGTCTTCTTTGTCATCGTGATTGTCGAGGTTGTGTATGATTTGAAAATTGTTATTGGTATCGAAATCGAGATCCAGATTAGATTGGCTGTCGTTAGTTGCGTAATCGTTAGAAACAGTCAAAACGTAGCCAACGCCATAACTCTTATCATTATAAGATCCCGCCGGAGCGAGCAAATAATCATACAGAGTCAGAGGTTCGAGGAATTTTTCCCCCGAATCGGAAACAAACATCCTAGGATAAGCAGCCCCTAGTCTAGCCTTAGGAGCCTCGGTCCTTTCTTCTTCTACGATCTCTTTCTTTTCTATGATCTTTTCTTCCTATGGCGGTTCTTCAATTGCAACCGATAGCGCCGGCTTGACAGGTTTCAAACTCCGAGTTGAAGCATGCTCCGAAGCGGCCTGAATGTGGTCCAAAATTTTCTTTGATGATTTTGTCCAGTACGATACTCCATCCATCATCAGTCGTGTAAGGGTCTATCGGAACAATGGGATCCGTTGAAATAACATTGACAGAACCTCCTTTCTGGGGTTCTTTCATGTATTCCTTTGGGATCGTTATGTTCCCCTTTCGGAGATTGTTGTCAAGCTAACTCTTGAAGGTGATGCAATCCTCTATCTTATGTCCAAGCATCCGGTGGTAAGGGCAGTAGTTGGGATGGTCTTTCTTATTAACTTCCTCCGGCTTCTTGGGTTCTGGTAGTTGAAAATTCGAAGTCTTCATCAAACTGCGGAACATATTTGGCACTGCCTCATTCTTGAATGGATATTCTCTATTTATAAGCTCCTTTAACGTGCGCTGTGGGCGAGGCGAGTTGCTCATATTGTTGAGTTGGCTGATAACCGGGTTGAGGTTGTTGGTAGTTCTGTCGAGGTTATTGATAGCTGAGCTGCTGGCCGCTCCAGCTGTATTTGCATTGGTCGCTTGCACTTAACGACCGCCACGACGATCCCGCATTTCTTTTCAAGTGTCTTCACGAGCTTCTGTTTGTCTGTTTTGTCGATGAAACTTAGTTGCTTCGCTTCCTCTTGCAAGCTTCTGGCCTTGCTTAACAACTTCTCGAAAGTCTTAATCGTAAATCCCTTAAGGAGAAGTGCTATCGGGCCGTGAATGCTTTTAAGCAAGATACCGACTGCATGCTGCTCTTGTACCGTGGCTCACACTTCATGCTTAGATTTCTCCATCGAAGTATGTAGTCCACTAAAGTTTCGTTCGGTTTCGTTTCTCCACCACTAGATCACCGATGGTGATATGGTGTCGAGCTCCGGCAAACCGTTTCACGAAGAGGTTTTCTAATTCGAAAATGTCTTTACCGAACCGTTCGGTAACTCGCGTACCAATCGAAGGCGATCCCCGACGAGCCGCCGACGAATTGTCGGAAGAGTAAGGCGTCACTTCCACCGGCGTTGCAACAACTAGCGAGAAAATGTGCAACATGCTCGTCGAGGGTTTCCGGTACCATCAAAAGTCTTGAACGAGAGGTGGTACGAAGCCTTTTGGGTATTATATCGCATCAAATTCTTCGGGGTAAGGTCTACCCGTCTGAATAGATGCTCCGCTCTTAGACTATGCTAAGGCTTCTCGCACCTGCTGTTCTACCATGTTCTTGATGTCCTTCTCTGGAATCATATTCTGAGTAGAGTCTTTCTTCGGCTGATCGTCTCCGTTAATGGATGTAATCTCTTTTCCTCCGTCCGTAATATGAATAACTTCGGAGGCGTTTCTCTTGGGGGTTGAACTCGACTCGAAGAGTGGCTAGAGGCTGCAGCCATCTCTTCCATCCTTTTTTCCATTTGAGAGATTGTATCATCTTTTTCTCGAATTTAGGCTCTTAATGCTTCCGATTCATCTCTCTCCGCAGCTGCCGGAGCACCTTGCAAAGCTGACGATGCTCGTGTCTCAACCATGTTGATCTCCACATATTCCTCATCCATGAACTCCGACGAGTCAACTTCATCTCTAAACATTTCTTCTCTTTCTCTTGCTAATCGTTGAATGTCGGTTCTTAGCTTTTCCATAGCGTCCTCCAATGGTCTTTTTCGTACGGTTTCGCAGCTATCATGCGATGACCGTTGGATTTCCTTCTTGGGAGTCCCCTTCATTGCAGTGGCGCTCTCTTCGAACTCGAGTCTCCTGACGAGACTTTCCTTTTCTGGTCGTTGTTTCGGTCTTAATTGGCCGGTAGTAGGACGCCATACCATCCTTCTAGCAGCCAGAAGGCCCAGGACCGGATGGTCCGTCTGGCCGAATGCTTGGAAGTTGGTATCCTCCCTGATCTGTAAACCTGAAACAACAATAGGTGGACTAGCTTTCATCTTCTTACTCGGCTTTTCTGTGGCGCTAACGGGTTCTACTCGCGGCCCAAGACTGGACTTGGCTGGCACCCGCCCTATGCTTCTTAAAATCTCTGATACAGGACATTTCTCTTTCTTTGCTAACTTCTCTATCACAGTCTTTAGTCGGGCAAATCGTGTAATCCTAGCCCTTTTCTTTCGGCTGTCGCTATAGTATGCGGGTCAAGGTAATGTAGAAGCAATCTTGAGGATATTTTCCTCGTCAGCTGCAGCGGAGAGGGGATGGAATCTACTTCCTTCCAAAAGAGGCGTATACTCAGGCAATGGTATGTACTCAGGTAGTGGTGTGTACTCAGGTAGTGGTGTGTACTCAGGCAGCTCTTCCAAGAAAGAAACTTCAGCAGCTCTGGCTTTCCTTGCAATCTTTCTACTCCTGTTTCTCCTCTGAGTTCGTGTTAGGGGTGGAACCCTTGAGCTGGACCCAATTTCGAAAACAGAAGGTCTCGTACGGAGAACTGTACCCTCCACGGTAACATGCTCGTCACAAATTTGAATTTCCTTCCCCTTCAGTTTGGCGGAAGCCAGGGTAGGTGCAGAGACGACTAGACCGGTGGGGGTAGAGACAACAGTCCTCCTATGAACAGTAGTATTCCTCTCGAGCTGGAACCCTTTGCGGGGGAGGGAACTTTTGAGTTGACTTGAGGTTGAACTCGATCAAAGGTCTTTCAGTTTCAGGCACTTTGTCTGTAAGTGTGAAAAGGGTGACGACAGTGATCTTGACATTTGTATTCTCGAATCCTTACCCGAGACGGATGATTCCATTATCAGGAAGCTCCTCCTTGTAGACAGCTAGGTCAAGTCCATTGGTAAAGGAGAAAATCAGCTTTGGGGCAGACATTTTCTGCAAGGTAGATTCCGATTGTCGGTCTCAAGTTATGCTTCTTCTCATCGAGACGAAAAGAAAGGAATCGAAAAGAGTCCGAACACATTTTTGTTCATGTATTTATAAAAAGGAGTTATTTGTTAAAAGAGTCATTCATTAGAGGGTTTGTTTATTAGGAACGAAATGTTCAAAGGTGTAGAGAAGGTAAGGAATCCGATTCAGAATTGGAAAGGAAGAGAAAGTCTTATGCAAGACTTCTCGACTCGAAGGACCGCTCCTAAACTAACACCTATTGGGGGTCCACCCCACCTCAAAAAGGAGGTAAAAGGATCTCGGAACCTCTTCGTTTAGGGGTGTTTAAACAGTGGCTCCTAAATCCGAGAGGAGTTGGCTATACTCGTTCAAGATAGAAATGAACGGGGTATTCCAATGAAAGAATGGTAGTTTGGTCCACTAGGGGCATGGGCTCACTACCGATTTATGAAAGCAAATCCATCTTATCAAAATGGAGAGAGGAACTAGTCCCCAGCGGAGTCGCCAGAAGTTGTCGGCATATTTTTAGGTTATGTGTTTTGCAAAGGGGGTCGCCTACAGAAATTTTCGGCGAATTTTCATATTTTAAATTTAATTTAAATATATATAGTTTAAAAGATAACATTTAATTTTGAAATTAATTTTAGTTTGAAAATTTTAAGATATGAAATCAAACTGATCTCACATCCCAAATAGTTTATATAAACGAGCACCGCACCACATACTGTATATCTATCTCGGAGAATAGACACACTGCTTGATGATGGGGCTCGATTAAATAAACTAGAAGATTTGTGACATCTGTTTGGTTTGCGAACCAATTTTATAAGCCGACAAGTTCCCTCGCTTAATATAAAGGAATTAAGCGAGGTTTATATTACTCAGGTTCTTAAAGTTCCCTATAAGGGCAAGCCCCTATAGTTAATTACATCCTAAGTGACGGGAATCACTTAAGAAAACTCTTGATAATGATCAGTGGTTTTGCTCTCAAGGATTTCAAAGTTTAAGGTTTTCAAACAATTGGATTTTGGAGTTTGAATAGGGAATAGATCAAATTTGGAACAGTTAATTTTTGAGAATCCGAAGGAAGAGAAGTAGGAGAAGCTGAGGATCAAGAGGAATCTTGGCAACTTCCCAAACTATCCTATTGTTTGGCTCGAATTTAAGAAAATCCTAATATTGTCTGATATTTCAATCTTGCCAATTTTAGTTAATTAGGACTTATATTCGTATGACATAATCATACAATCAGCCTAGAAGATGTGAGGGTTTATGTCGTACCAAACGACTACCTCGGAGTCCTAAGACCGGTTAGGGCTTAATTTACATAACATGATCACGCAAATGCCTAACGAAGAGTTGAGGATTTATGTTGCACTAAGCAAACTACCTTGAAATCCTATGGCTTTGTTGTTTAAATTCTAGGAATGTTTAGTTGATGTAGATCCGAGTTTTGCTGATGACGATGGCCTTGCTGCCCACCATGCTCCGAGCTCTTTGTTGTTGCAGAGGTTTGGTTTTAAAAGTCATAAATCAGGAGATGAGAGAAGTGTTTTGGTTTAGAGAAAATCTTAAAATCTAAGTGTTTTTAATATTTTAATTAAAACAAATCTTAAAGTTGTTTAAACAGAACCGATTAAGATCCCACGGTTCCGTCATCCCGCACCGTTATTTTCATCGAATTCACTTAGTCCAGATGAATTTGCTAAACTCAACTGAATGAGTTCCACACTTTCATTTAGACCTTGGGAAATCCCATTAGCAACACGTGGGTTACATCATCCGAGGTATTCCCGATCATTCAACGAGACGTTTTAATTTAGTTGCAATTGTAGTTTTGTTGTTCTGTTTGTGATTAGGTTTTGAGTTGTTTTATATTTTGAAATGTTGTGGCGGTGAATTTTATCTTGTAATGATTTTTAATTTAGTTTTGGTTTCAATTCAAGGACTATCCTAAAGGTTTTGGTTTTCATGCAACAGTTGTTTATCATGCAAGAAAAGTAAAGTACAGTGCATGTAATTAAATTGCAATAAAGTAAATTGCAATAAAATAAAAGCGTACCTGGAGGGTCTTCCCGTCATCCCAAGCTGCACTTAAAACACATATTAAGGCATTTAAATATTCTGATAAGTACCTAGGTAAAGCTAAGGGAAAGATTTTTGGTTGTCTACCAAAGTCCTAATCCTATAGCTAGTCACTCCTATGACGTCGAGGTTCTTGTGTTTTGGTTTAAGGACGATTTTCTTCATCAAAGAACAATTAAATTCAATTGTTCTTATAAACATCCTATCATATTGAGGAAGTGCTTAAGACGAGTCTTAAACAACTTTTCAATACCTCTAGGATTATTTTAAGTCCAAGAGAATTTAATTATACAAGTGAATTAATCATCCGGGAGTTTAAGTTTTGTTTTTTTGCTCAGTGAACTGGGACATTTGAATATCCTATAAGTGAGATAACACTTCACTTGATACCTCATTTAAGAGTTATAATAACAAGAGCTTTAAAAGGGCAAATCAACTCATTAAGTATTTTAATGATTTAAACATAATGACTTAATTTTAATTTTGACTTAATTATAGAAAATTAGTTTAAGTTTGGAATAGTGTTCAAGTTATTTTAGATTTAATTCTTAATGATTTCATTTAGGTTTGTTATTAAATGATTTTAATTTAATTTAATTCCATTTAATTTAATTTTGATTTAATTTAATTTAATTTTAATTTAATTTAATTTCAATTTAATTTTAATTTAATTTAATTTCTATTTAAACTTAATTTAATTTTAATTTTAATTTAATTTAATTTCAATTTAAATTTAATTTTAATTTAATTTTAATTTGATTTAATTTTAATTTAGTTTAATTTTAATTTAATTTAATTTAATTTAGTTTAATTTAACTTAATTTGATCTCAAGTTATTTTTCTTTTAAATTAATTTAATTTGATTTTAATTTAATTTCAATTTTAATTTAATTGAGATTATTCTTTTAATTTTTTTAATTAAGACTTAAGTATTATTGAAGTGATTTATTTAGGGATTATTAAATTAAAGAATAAATATCCTCTTAAATAATATCCCTACCTTAATAATTCCAATTTGTATTATTCTTCCAAAATTTCAATTAATTAATTGATTAAAGTTTTATTTTAATCATTTAATTTTTCTACCCTTAATCATTTAAGTTTAAATCATCCAAAATCAGTTTAAAATCAAATATTTTACCCTCCCTTTTTTTGATTAATCCTAAAATTTTAATTGAGGGTTAAAGAATTTAATTACCATTTTTGCCCTTCAAGCTTAATAATTCTATAACTCACTAAATTAAGGTCAAATGAACTTAAAATTTCTATGTAACCTCACTCACATGCCAATTAATACATTAGAGGAGAAAATGTGATTTTTCTGTATTTAATTTATTTATGTAATTATTTTTAATGGAAAATAGGGGGTTTTCAAAGAAAATTCAATAACATGACCAAGGAAATGCGTCTTTCCTTGAGAAAATTATGGGATGTTCCTAATGTCTAGAGGACCATCTGGACCAATTTTGGTGATTTTTTGAATTATACTTTATTTATTAGAATTATTTTGAGTTTTGGAGCATTAATTAATTTTAAAATAAAATTAAAGTTGAAAAATGGATTTTATATTTTTCTTAGATCTCTTTGACCTCAAGGAGTCTAGAGAAATAAATTTTATATTTTTCTGATTTTTTTTTATTTATTAGAATTATTTTAGTGAAAAGGTTGGAAAATACATTTTTTAATATTAAAAATTACATTAAGCCTTTAAAATTCAATATCTTACCCTAGGGACTTAAGAAAAATATTTGGTTTGTTCCTAAATGATAAGAATTCAAAATCTGACATTTTGGTGATTTTTAATATTTTTATGATTTTTATTATTTTTTTAATTATTAAAAATATTAAAATAATGATAAAAATCAACTTTTTTAGAAAATTATAATTTTAATTTTCCTAAGTTCCTCCGATATCAGAGAAGCTCCAAAACCATTTTTGTGAATTTTTGAAAAGTATTTTGTGAGTTATGAATTTTTAAAGTTTAATTTTACCCATTTTTGCTTAAGAGGCTTAATCAACCCATTTGGTGGGGTTAATCAAGTCTAATTGGTTTCAAATTTTTATGTAGTGTTCTCCTATCCCTAGAGGACAGTGGAGAATTATTTTTAAGTTAATTTGATGTGTGGTTAACCCTAATTAATTAAAGTTCAATTTTGGGTATTTAGGCCAATCAGGGTTGTTCCAAGTGATTTAACTCAAAACTTATTTTTCCTAGGTTCCTCTGGTCACAAGAAACATCCCCAAATTTTCCTAGAATTTATTTCTCAACATGCTAATTATTGGAATTAAAATACTCAATATAGTAACATGAACTTAGAAAATCAATAACTTCTCATGGGGATGGCCTCTGACCTTGGAAAATTCAGGGAATGTTCCCAAGTTCAGAGGCTTCAAAAGCCCTATGGTCTCATGCCATGATGAATTGCCAATGCAAATGGATAATTAAAACAATGCAGAGAGTAAATAAATCATCAAAAATAAAATACTTAATGAAATTACTTGATTTCTTTTCAACATTATTCTCCTGTTTCACTGAGCAAGAGGGTATTTTTATTTTATTTTTAGGATTTTTCTACACAAAGTTATGAATTTTTGAAGTTCTGGTAATTAAATAAATAGAGAAATACCCTATTTTCCTACTTATCCACGCGGCGATGACTCAACCTCGGCGCCTCCGAAGCTCCACGCGTCGTCTCTTGATTCGGCGCCGCCATCTGACTGGGATGCCACGTGGCCCGTGGTTCATGTCCCATTGCGCTGTCCGACTCGATCCCGACCATCCGCTCAATACACGTGCGATCCAACGGCTCCCAGTCATCGTCTAGGACTTGTGTGAACCCGTGACCGTCGACCTTCTAACCCTAATTTCTCACTCGATTCTCAACAAATTTTTGTGTTCTTATGCTCTATGGATTCGTCTTAAAGAGACGAACACATCCATACGGTAAACATGCATTGAAATTGACTCAAACTAAATGGAGAATCTCCAGAAGCTCGGGAGAAGGAGAGAGCTCATACCTTTTCTCAGAGAAGTGAAGCTTCAATCTCGGGGCTATGTCACCTTCGATTGGGTCCAAGCAAGCTCCGGATGAAGTCCCTTGGCACGGTGAATTGCCTAGGTACAAAAGTGACCACGGCTCGATCACAAAGCTTGGAGGCCGGAAGCAATGGCTGGACTCGGTGAGAGGGCTTTTCTTCGGGAAACTTCTCCTCTTGGTCCGGTGAAGGTGTAGAGTCAATCAATTTGAGGATTGACTCACTGTGGTGAAGTGTCCCGGTTTTGGGCTTGGATTTCAACTACGAAATTGAGCTCGCGAGAGAGGAAATGGCAGGGGGATTTCGGTGGGGATCAAGTTCTCCGGGTGTGGGGAAGAGTACTGGAATGATTTTGGCGAGTTTCCTTAAGGTTTGTTTCAGCACCTCACTTGGCCGAGAGGAGGGGGTGTTTAAATAGGAGAGGCTGGAGGGCCTCCCGTGGGGGTTTAAGGGTTGGGATCGACTGCTTCCGGTGAGGAGAAGAACAGTGCTCGAATGGCCATTTGGAGTGAGGCAGCTCAGCAAGGTAGAATTCCAAAATTTGGCTCCTCCCAAGGTCTCGGCCATGGTGTTTTTCGGCGATCCAGGCATGGGTCACCCTCAGGTTCAGGTGAGTCAGGGCTTGATGTTGGTGAATTTAATTGAAGCTTGACATGTGTAAAGTGGTTTGATTCAAATGGAATGGGGAGGTGGCTCTTTTGCACTTGGTTTGGTCAACCCATGGAAATGGGCTTGGTTCACCTCCCCATGGCTGATTTGGGCCGAGGGAGGATCATTTGCATCGGCTAGAAAGGGGTGGTGAAGTCCCCATCCATAGTGATGTGGCTAATCTTGGTTTAGTGTGTAGCATGGAAGGGGTTAAAAAGCTTAATGAAGGTTTAAGAAAGAGAGCCCCCTTTTGCCATTAATGGGTTGGTCACATGTCAAACATCCCATGGCTTCATATGGCTTGTACATGGCTTGTCTTTGGCTCACATATGGCTTGGCAAGAGTTTGGTCAACTTTCATGGAAAAGGGCTTTAGGAATTTTTGGAAATTTTGGGGTTATTTGATGGGATTTGGCATAATACCATTTTGGTTTGATTTTCATGATGGGTTTAGCACTTAGGGAATGATATCAATTAAGTGAGGATGAGATGTGATTGTAATGTGGGCTTTAGGATGGGTTTGGGCTTATGAATTTGGTAGAAGTGGGCTTTTAGGAAGGTTTAAGGGAGTGGGCCTTTATGTTTACCAATGGGCTTTTAGATGAAAAATTTTGCAAAGGGCCATGCCAAATAAATGTTGATTTTAGTTTAAGGATGTGTCTTGAATGATTTGAAGCAAATTTGAGGTAGTTTGGAATTGAATTGGGTTGAATTTGGGTTCATTTGGTAAATGGGCCAATGTAGGTCAAATTGGGCTAATTTGGGCCAATGTTGGTCTAGGGTTGAAATTTATGTACAATTAATGTTGGGAAATGTTTATGGGAGTGTTTCAAAGAGGTTTCAACTTTGGTTGGGTTTTGGTTTTCGGACTTGGGCTTATTTGGTTTAGGTTTGGATTTAGGTCAAAATTGGGCTTTTTGGTTTTGGGTTGAATTTGAGTGGGGTTTAGGTCCAAATTTTGGGCAAATTATGTTAGTGTTTTGTTTGTGGGGATGTTAGGGAAGGTTTAGAAAAGGTTTGGGGTCAATTGGAGTTGAATTGGTTTGGTTTGGGCTAAGTTTGGGTCATGAGTCCAAATTGGGCTTTAAGGTCAAAAGTGAAATTGGATTCAAATGTTAATCAAATTGGACTTGGATTTGGTCTAGATTGATATTTTGGATATTAAATTGAAGTTTAGAATTGAATTGGACCAAAATTGGGGTCAATTGGGTAGATTTGGTTTGACATTGGATTCACTTGGGTTAAGAATGGGCTAAATTGGGGGTTTTGGTAAAAGTGGGGTAAATTGACAAAATTGGCCCATGGTGTAGTTGGACAAAATGAAATTAGGAATATTTTGAATTTTCTGGGAATTTTCTGAATTTTTGTATTTTTGGGTCAAGAGGGGCATTTTGGTAATTTGGAGGGTATTGAGGGACACTTTTGGAATTTTTGGTATTTTTGGCTATGGATGATCAAGTTGATTGGTGAGGAAATGTTCAAGGTTAATTTTGGGGAATTTTGGGTGATTTGGAAATTTTGGAGGATTTGGGCAATTTTAAGGGCTTTTGGTAGGTTTGATAGGTGTAGGGTCCCTGGGGCCAAAAATTGAAATATTGGAAGAATGAAGATCGATCAAATATGAGTGAAATGGAATCACTTTGGTTGAGCCATGAAGTCATATTAAGCCTATATGAGCCATGAGAGGACTCATTTGAGGCATTCACTATGTTGTTCCTAACCCTCTTAACCGGGGGCTTAGGGGTTAAGGTCCATCCATATGAATTACCTACATGAGTCAAGGAGTCAAGTTGGGTATGGGTGTGGTTTTAGGATTTGGATTGTGTGTGTGAGAGTGTAGAGTATGAGTGTAGTGAGTGTGTAAGTCAACCCTCACCAGACCAAGCCACTCAGGGTGGTCATAAGGCCAAAGAGTCCTATAGGGAACTCATCCTTTAAACCTTCACTTTTGATCTCAACCCTCTAGGTGATTAGGGGTCTACAATCAAGCTTGTGGGGTTTGCAGGGAGACAAGAAGTGGTTCAAATTTCTAAGGGATGGGTCCCAATTCTAGTCCTCTAAGATAGTCAAAGGAAAAGCCTAAGGCTAGATCCTAAACACTAAAGAGGGAAGAGAAGACCTCATCAAAAATGAGGTCAACAATGGTTGATAAGAGGAACTGGGATAACTATTGTTGCTTCTTCGCTGTTGCTGTTGTTTTTGTTATTAGAGAATTCTATTCGAATTTGCCTACATCAGAAGAGAATTTAGTGATGGTTAGGGGGCATGATGTGAACTTTTCTTTTTGGGTAATTAACACTTTCTATCAACTGCCTGCTGCTATGTTTTGTTTTTATTCTAATTTTCCTCCTATGGAGGGAGAGTTAGATGAGATAATGGGTTTTTTGACTGATGGAAGAGCATTATGGAAAATAACAAATGATAGTAGAGTGAATTTTCCTGCTTCTAAATTAAATGCCACTTCTAAGGCATGGCATTATTTTATCTCTTCTAAACTGTTGCCTTCTAGTCATACTAGTGACGTGATGAGAGAAAGAGCTGTTTTGAACCATTGCATTCAGCAAGGGAAGCCTATGGATATTGGAGCAATCATTTATGATTATATTGTGAATTGTGCCAGATCTACCACTACTACAGGTATGGGATTTCCTTCCCTGATTCATTTAATATGTGAATACTCTAACGTGAAATTTGAAACCTAGGAAGAGGTACTTCAGCCTTTGAGACCTATCTCGAGTGTAAACATTGGAGCTTACACTGTATATTGAGAATTTGGTTGGAGAGGAGGATTTGGTAGGGCTTCTACTACTTCTGCTTCTACTTCTGCTGCATCTACTTCTCGTGCTACTACTTCATGTGCTTCATCATCTACTGATTTATAGACTGGTTTATTAATAAAATTTTTGAAGAAAGTGAGTCTTACTCGAGAGCATATGAAAGATATGGATGGTAAGATGGATAATATGGAAAGATATATTGTTAAACATGATGAGTTTGAGGAGAATTATCCGTATTATTTGGATAGACTGATTAGAGGTGATTAGAGGGATGAGATGCCCCTCATCCATTCTACATACCTTATGTGCCATCCAGAGATTGGAACGAGCAAGATGATGATGATGATTATGAGGATGAAGAGTAGATGTATGTTGTTTGTTTTAGTTGTTGTGTTGTTATGCTGTGTTATTGTGTACTTTGTCTAGTATTTTGTTTGATGATTGTTGTTGTGATATGAACTCTGATAGTATGCAGATTGTAGTTGTACTATTTATCTATTATGCATATTCAGATGTATTGTTGTTGGATTGATGTTTTATATGTTGCTTCGAGTGCAGTGTGTGTGGTAGTAAATGTCTTAATGTGTATGTTGTACTAGAGTTTTTTTAGGGTGTACTTTAATTCTAAAACTGTTAGGAGATTAGAGAACACTATAGAAACTACTATTTAGGAAACTTTAAAAAAAATGTACCACTATCATTTGCTATCTAGTATCAGTGTGATTTCAGTTGGTGTGTATTTGCTTTGAAAACCTCCACTACTGTAGAATTCCTTTGAAATTTTTACTTTTCTTGTTACAAAAATAAAATGTTTTGAAAAACTAAATTTGATTTCATTTTACTTCTGTTGTTTAAATTGTTATACTTGCATATTTAGGATATTTAAATTCCTGCGAGCATGTTATGTTAGTTTTTAATTCTCACCCATGTATCATTTCTTATGCTTAAATGTTTTATCCTAACTAAAAATTAAAGTTTGGGGGGGGGGGGATTTTAAAAACAAAAAATTTTCAAAAACCTAAAATTTTATTTGTTCTCAAGAATACTTAAAATAAATCTTATTTCTTGATTGAGAATAATTTTGTATATGAAGTTATATTAGGGGAATAAAAGTTTTGAATATAGAAATGAATAAAAGAATTTAGTTGAAAATTTATAGTAATTATAAAAAACTTAAAGTTAAAATTTTCTTAGTGAAGAGATGTTAAATATAGCTATCTATCTTTAGTAAGAAATTTGATATTTTTGGATAGATAGAAGATTTGACTTTTATTTTTCAAAGCTTAAATTTCTTTTATTGAGGAATAATTTTCAAATACTATTATTATGATTTTTAAGTGAAAGACATATATTTGACCTTTATTTTAAATGGAAGGGTGGAATTCAAAATCATTAAAGGCCTATCCAGATACAGTAATCCTTTCCTAAAAATAAAAAGAGAAAAAGAAAAAAAAGAAAAAAAAGTGAAAAATAGTATGTAAAAAGGGAGGAGAAGCTTGAGGATTTAAGGGCCTAATTAAAAATTGGTTCCATACCTAAAAGTTTAACATATAAGTTCAGAGAAAATTTAAAGCTTCACGTTATAATATAGTAAGTAAAATTATTATCAAATAAAGATTTTTAAGTGAGAAAAATAAGATTTTTGAATCCTATATTTTGAAGAATCTACAAATATTTCTGAATTAGATAGAGACTTATATTTGTCATTTTTCTTTCCTTAAGAACTTTCTAAACTTTAAGCTGTTCTTAATTACTAAATTTTTTTCTAAATTGGACTATTCCATTTCTAGAACAAAACTTTGTTATCTTCCTAAGAAACTCGTTACATAATTTGTATGTTAAAATTTTCCTATGAGATTAACTGTCACTTAAGGACAAGTAACATTTTAAGTTTGGGGGATTTTGATACACCAAAATTATATAGTATTTTTTATGCACATTTTTATACCTATTTTTGATGATATTACACTTTAATGGAAGGTATTTTGAGTTTTTCTTGCATGTATGATGAAAATGAGTGATTATGATGAAAGGAGCAAAATTGGATCAAATTTGGAGTAAAAAAATGAAAAATGAAAATTTGGGCACTGGCAGCTAAGCGCCGCTGGGCCGGCACTTAACCACCACAGTTAAAAATTGAGTTTAATTTGAATTTGGCGTCATTTTCAAATAGGATGGGATGCAACTCTTGGTGGTAACTACCATAATATCCTTTGGGCGGCAAGTTTGAATGAAGGGGTGCATTCTTTGGTGGATACATCGAATCTGGACACATTTTGAAGAGACACCAAGACACCTTATGGTTTAATATAAAAAGAGAGTCTTAGGAAAAATTAAGGGGCTCTTCCTTTGCATTTTGAAGGGCTTTTCCTTTACATTTAGAAAGTTTTAATTAGGAGTAGGAATAGAGAGTAAAAAGGAGAAAAGGGTAGGATTGAAGCTTTCTTCTTTCCATTACTTTTCTTTCCTTCAGTTTAGTTTAGTTTTTATTGAAGTTTGAAGTCTGTATTCTAAGTCATCCGAGTTGGGAAACTTGCTCTGAGGAGTGGTTTAGTGAAGATTCAAAGTTTCAGAAGAACTTCCTGAGTCTTGTGGAGAGGATTTTCAGATAAGTGTTTACTTTTATTCTTATATTTAGTTTTCTAATTAATACTTGTTTTTGTTTGTTGTTTTTCTTATGGTTTTTAATTTCAAATCAATGTGTTTATGTATTTTCTCAATACATTCTGAGTAGTTTACTTTCTCTTTTATTTGTCAAATGAAGACGTAAGTAATTTATGAAGAATTGTTGTGGAAAGTATATGTGTTTAAAGTTGGAAGAAGTTGTAAAAATTGATTCTATAAACTTTGTTTACTTCTTAATTTGGCTTGTTAAGATGTAAAATTTATGGTGAGATTATGTAAGATCCAATGCAATATTGTCTCATAAAAGTTAGAAAGAATCACATGCAATTATATGGATGAAAATTGTAGTTCATATAATTGAATGTAATATATTAGAAGATGTTTTAAAAAGGGAAGTAAAATTAAAGGATTTTTAGTGTGACAGGCTAAAATCCCTTAATTTGGTTTGAAGTTTTGAATTTTGTTATGAGAAGTTAGCCCCCAGGTGGAGGGAATCGAGGGAACTTTAGAGTGAGAGCTGGTATCTTCCCTGCCTAACCATGTTCAAAATGATAAAATTTCAAATTAACCAATGTTCTTTATAGAACCAAGTAAGGGTAAAGAATACATTTGCTTCTATTTTTCACAACAGATTTAAATACTTCCACAAAAATACTTTCATAATTATTACTACTTTTTTAAAGAAAGAAAAAGATATTTTAGTTAATAGTGTTTTTCATACCAATTCTAGTTAATAGTGTTTTTCATACCAATTCTAGTTTATGGTGTTTTTCATACCAATTCTAGTTAATAGTGTTTTTTATACCAATTTTAGTTAATAGCGTTTTTTTATACCGTGTTTAGAATTATTATCATTTTAATTTCTCGTTTAATTTTTATAAGAAATTTAAAGAGTGAAATGAACTATCAAACTTTTCAAAATCAAAACATACTTTCAAAAGCCAATTTAAAAAGTAAAAAGATATTTTTCTTATTTCTTTAAAGATTTATCACTTTCCCTATGGGTTCAATATCTCAGAGCTTAATCAGAATGTCCTATATTATTTGATAAACGATATGTATACTTGCGTAGTATCCCATATTATACAATCATAATTTTCATATCTAAATCATCAGAACATATATTTATTGGTGCGGAGTCAAGTTTTTGGCGCACATATATTTTTCAGGGATCACCAAACTTTTAAGCTGACATTCCCATCGATAGAATGATCCACTCTAGCTCTAAAAAACTGAATGGATGAGACTGAGCGAATAATGAGAAGTGGAAAAAGATCATCTTGAATAAGAGGAAAACTGCAGTCCAACTGTTGGATCAGGTGGGATCATATGATTCGATCATCGACGCAACATGGAAGCACCTCTAACTGTCTGACCAGACCTTCAATCTGAATGCTCAATCATTCGTTGCAGCTCAGGACCCTCCGATTGATCGATCATTCAAATGTCTTTGTGCTTTCTTTAGTAGCTTTTGTGAGTAGCCCTTGTTTATCCTGCCAAGTCGTTTACAATATCTGAGTTAAATCAGATATTAGGCACGGGAGAGTTTTGACTTGTTTTTGTGGTTTAATTTGTTGAAGGTTTCTTTTCATTTTTATGGTGACTCTTATTGTAGATGATCCAGCTCCGATAATCTTGTATGATGGTCAAATGGGGGCTCTTGTGAATGCAGACTAGATGCCTGACATAAATGGTCAGATCTAAAGTGAGGATGGTAAGTTGATTGCCTAGATAATCCTTTTAAAAAATGTGAAGAAAAAATTATAGGCCCCAAAGATCTCTTGGATCATTGGTTCATTGTCTTGATAAAATTGAGAGTTCCATCACTCAGTTAGCCAGAATGTAATTGGGTGAGGTGATACGTGAGCTATTGGCTCATATAAAAAGGATGGAGGAGATTGTGGTGAATTTTCATCAATAACTATCAGATGTCTGTGATAGATCCCCGATCTTCCAACCACAAGTCGTGTTGGATTAATGAAATTAGTTTAGATTTGAAGGGGAATTTGTGTATAGGAGGTTACTTCGGTTGCAAATGTCTTGCTGAAGCGGTGTCAAGTCCCCTTGTAAATAATATCATGTCATACTAATTTCCGAACATTTTGTTATACTATAATTGAAACTTTCTGAATAAAAGTATTTTCTTGTCTCATTCTTTGCGTTGATGTAAGCTAGCTAATAGTTTATTATAGAAAAGATACACTATAAGAATTAAGTATTTTTTATCGGTCTCAAATCTGAAGTTGTTTAAGTTTTATCGTCACATTTATGTATGATATATGAACCGACCTGCAATTACACAGATTATTAAATTTCCAATAGATGGCCAAATTTGACTCAAATTATATTAAGCGGCTAGTGTGTAAAATCAAAATGTTATACTTTTTTGAAAATAATAAATAAATTAGGGGTACTACGCAAGTATACATACCGTTTCAAGTAATATACGATTTTATTTCAAAATTTTCAGATATCGATCCCATAAGGAATTAAGTATGAACTAAAAGAAATTTAATTTTTAAAATACCAAAAATAAAAAGAAGTGTTGATTTGTAACTTTTCTTTTTAACTAAAAAAAAATAAAATTAAACTTACAAATTTCTAAATTATGCAAGAAAATTTAAAGCAAAAAATTTAAATATGTATTTAAAGTAACTTTCTCCTTACAAATATTTAGTAATAATAGAACAATTCAAATTGTTTAGAACTTAAAATTTTTGTATTATGACAAATATGAGCATAAATACTCTTTACCCTATGGTCAAGGTATAAAGAACATTGGCTAGTCTAAAGGTTGTTGCATAAGTGTTTTTAGTAGTGCTGGGTAGGTTCTAGTCTCTCACTTCTATACTACCCGCTGTGCCCTCTTTATAGGAACTATCAGTGACCCTTTGATGCACCAAAAATATATACTGTTTTTGCTATATAATTTTACCAATATTTGATGATATTTCACTTTAAAGAAAGGTATTTTTCATGATTTATTGCACTTATAATGATTTTAGGTGATTGGAGCGAAAAGAAGTGAAAAAAATGAATTCGGAGCAAAAAGGAGCAAAAAGGAGGAAAACAGCTTCTGGCACCACCGGCGCCATTTTCCAGAGAGCTCGGCAATATTTAGACGATAGAGCACCGCCGGCGCCCAATGTTGGTGGACTTCAAATTTGAAGAGTTTTGGCGACTTTTTGAAGGGATGCCTATGAAAACTCTTGGGATTTTGCTTATAACTTATAAGTAACTGTTTTTAGATGAAAAGTAGTGTGTGGTTTTGTGGTTTTGGTGTGTGTCCTATGTATTTTATAGAGTCTAGTGTATTTGAGTGGTAGGGCTTAGGAGAGAAGAGTGTAGAAGTGAGAATTTGAGAGGAATTCTTCTCTAAGGAGTGAAGGAGAAGAAGTAAAGTGAGAGATTGCTTATTCCTTTTCATTCTAAAGAGGGAATTAAGTGTTGCAAAGATGAGAGAAAAGGATTCAAAGGAACTTCAAGGGAATTGCATTGGGGAAGAGAAAGAGATAAGTTGTATTTTCTTTTATGGTTTGTATGACTTTTCCTTTTTATATAAAATCTATGTTTTATTGTATCTTCTTCATGAATACTGAGTAGTCTTCTTTGTCTTTCTTCTTGCATAGAGATGTGTTGATGTGTTGATGTGGATTTGAAGTGCCTTTAATGTATTGAAGAAATTGTGATGGTTTTTCATTTCAAAATTAATTTACTTTTCAATCTAGCCAATTGAATTGTTAAAATATGTTGTTGAACATTAAATCTGAAAAGATTTAGTGTCCTACAATAATAATGAAGAATCCATTCAATTTCCATGGATGAATTGCGTAGTTCATAGGAATTGAGTGCACATAAATAGGGAAATGTGTTTTAATGGACTTCAAATTAGAGGTTTTAGGGTGACAAGCTGAGATCCCAATTTGGTCCTAAGATTAGTAACTAAACTCGAAGGTTAGCCTTCAGGTGATGGGTGAGTGGGAGCTCCGTAATGAAATTCGGTATCCTCTCAGTCTAGCCTTAGATTTAGTGACTAAACTTAAGATATGTCAATGTTTTTTTCATGCTTGGAAGAGGGGGGTACTCTTTTAAGAGTAAAGAAACATTTATGCTCCTATTTGGCAAAATACCATAGATAATCATTCCATATCATCCACACATCATATTCTCGTTGCAAGAGGAAAGATACTTTTCTTATATATCAAAAACCTTTCAAATATATAGCTTTGTGTGTGTCTGTTAGTTAATTCTATTTTAAAAGATATTAAAAATAATTGTAGTTTGTTTAATTGTTACTGTTTTCTGCCTCTTAGTAGTAGAAGTAAACATTCAGCTTTAATACATTACCTATTGTGAAACACATTCTTTTTACTTCGTCACTTCCCTATGGGATCGATAACCAAGACTACATTAGAGCCTTGTATTACTTGATACGATACATATACTTGTGTTGAATGCTTGGACTTTACAAAATCATTATAAATATTTATAAATTTGAGTTCATAAATTCTTGCAATTCAAAAGTCCGAACCGCATCAAGTTTTTGGCGCCGTTGCCGGGGAACAATAACGAGGTAACGAGATAACAAGGTAACGAAGTAACTAAGTAACTAAGTAATGAAGGAAGTATAAACGGTACTTATTGATAATATAATAACTAAAAACCTTTACTTTGTAGTGTGTAATTATGTGTGTTTGTTCACTTTTTAATGTATTTGTGTGATTGTATATGCGTCGTAGTGGATCTATAGGTTTAGTGCCTTAGGATTTAGAGTTAGAGCGTACTGTTAGAAAAATTAAAAAATAACAAAAACAAACTGAAAATCCTTGTGAGATGGCTAACCCAACAACAGATGAAATTCACATAACTATTGAAAATTCTGATGTTGCTGCTAATTCATTTGAACTTAAACTTGTTATTATCCAAATGGTACAAAATAATCAATTTGGAGGAACACCTAATGACGATCCAAATTTACATCTCGCTAGTTTTCTAGAACTGTGTTTTACTTTTAAATATGACAGAGTGTCGAGTGATTCTGTCAGACTTAGACTTTTTCCTTTTTCATTAAGTGATAAAGCTAAGGCGTAGTTAAATTCGTTAGCACCTGGATCTATTAGAACTTGGGGAGAATTATCTCAAAAGTTTCTATCAAAATATTTTCCTCCATCAAAGACTGCTAAGTCAAGAATTGATATTACATCTTTTGGTCAGTTTGAAGGAGAATCAATATATGAAGCTTGGGAGAGATTTAAAGATATTATTAGGAAGTGCCCACATCATGCTTTACCAAATTGGTTAATAATTCAAACATTTTATAATGGATTAGTGGGATCATTGAGATCAATTATAGATGCTGCTCCTGGTGGATCGTTAATGTCAAAACCTTTTGATGAAGCATACATATTAATTGAAGAAATGGCTACTAATAATTTTTAGTGGCCCTCTGAACGGGTAAATCCTAAGAGAGTAGCTAGTGTTCATGATTCAGATATGATGACTATGATAGTTTCTCAAATTGCAGCCCTTTCTAAGAAAATAGATTAATATGGATGAATTATTCTCAACCACCTCAAGTGTTAGATGAAAATTCATTTGGACAGATAACAGAATCTCAAACACCTTATGAGACTTTGAATGCTATAAATAGACCTAACAATCCTTATTCGAAATATTACAATCCTTGTTGGAAGAATCACCCAAATTTCAATTGGAATAATAGTAATGCCAATGTTAACTGACATTACGGAACAGTTCTATAAATCCAATTGGAAATCGAACAATCAAGGAATTACCAATTTTAGATCATCTTATCCTCTGGGATTCAACAGTAACCCGCAATTTAAGGATAAGAAGTATTCTACTGAAGAAATGATTCTGAATATGGGAAATCAATAACAAGCTCAAGGTGTTGCTATGAAAAATATTGAAAATCAATTGGGGCATATTTTCACTGCACTTAATAATAGACCTTCTGGAACGCTTCCAAGTATTATTGAGGTCAATCCAAAAGATCAAAACAAGGAACAACTTAAGGCTATTCAATTAAGGAGTGGAAAAGAATTGGAAACAAGAGTGCAAAAAGAAGTTGAAATAGAAAAGGAGAAGGTGGAAATCGAAAAAGTTTCAAACAAGATTTATCCAAACTTGGATTATCCTCTTGAGCCAATGAAGATAACTGTTGAAAAACCACCACCTCCATTTCCTCAAAGATTGAAGAAACAAAACAGGGATAACAGATTTGGAATTAGAGATCCTTAAGAAATTAATAATTAATATTCCTTTTGTTGAAGCATTAGAACAGATGCCTCACTATGCCAAATTTATGAAGAATATTCTAAAAAAGAAATTAAAGTTTACAGATCATGAAACTGTTGCACTTAGCGGAGAGCGTAGTGAAATAATTTAGAAGAAACTTCTGGAAAAACTTAAAGATCCTGGTAGTTTTACTATTCCGTGTGCTATAGGTGAACATTTTTTCGGAAGAGCCTTATGTGATCTGGGAGCTAGTATTAATCTTAGGCCTTTATCAACAAAAGGTTGGGAATATGAGAAATTTCTCCTACATCTGTGACTCTTCAGTTGGCTGATCGTTCAATTACTTACCCTAAAAGAGTGGTTGAAGATGTGTTAGTGAAAGTGGATAAATTTATCTTTCCTGTGGATTTTATTGTACTTGATATGGAGGAAGATAAATAAATTCTAATCATTTTGGGAAGACAATTCTTTGCTACTGGAAGAGCAGTGATTGATGTTAAAAAAGGAGAATTAACGATGAGAGTTAATGATCAAGAAGTGACCTTTAATATTTTGAAATCTATGAAGTATCCCTCAATGGAAAAAGATAATCAATGTTTTAGGATGGAGGTCTGTGAATATTTGAGAAACGATCATTTTGAAAATATATTTGAAAAAGAAGTAGAGTATGTAAAATATGTTTGAAGAACAAATTGGAAATAAAGAAAATTCAGATAGTAAGAAGAATGAAGATTTGGAGTATGTTCAAGAGAGATTCGAAGTATTAGACATTATGGAAGGTGGAAATAAAAGCTTAATTCAATCTATAATAAAATCTCCTGAACTTGAGATGAGAATTTTCTCTAATCATTTGAAGTTTATGCTTTTAGGAGAATCATCTACTCTGTCAGTTATTGTATCTTTGGAGTTAAATGATTACCAAGAACAGAAGTTGTTGGAAAATTTAAAAAGATACAAGAAATCTTTTGGATGGACTTTAGCAGATATTAAAGGAATTAGTCCTCCAATTTCTATGCAAATAATTTTATTAGATGAAGAGCATAAAACGAGATTTGATCCATAGAGGAGATTGAATCTAATAATGAAAGAAGTAGTTAAGAAGGAGATTTGAAAATGGCTGGATGTTGGAATTATTTATTCTATTTTGGATAGTCCTTGGGTGAGTCCAATACATTGTGTGCCGAAAAAGGGAGGAGTAACCGTTGAAGTGAATGAATGTAATAAAATTATATCCACAAGATAATTTAATGGATGGCGAATTCGTATTGACTATAGGAAATTAAATGCTGCCACCCTAAAAGATTACTTTCCTTTTCCTTTTCTCGATCAAATGCTGGATAGACTTGCTGGACACAAGTACTACTGCTTTCTGGATGGATGTACTGGTTACCATCAAATACCTATTACCCCTCAGGATCAAGAAAAGACAACATTTACTAGCCCTTATGGAACCTTTGCTTTTCGAAGAATGCCTTTTGGACTGTGTAATGCACCTGCAACATTTCAGAGATGTATGATGTCTATCTTCAGTAGTATGATAGATAATGGAATAGAAGTTTTCATGGATGATTTCTCTATATTCGAGACTTCATTTGAAATTTGCCTGGAAAACTTAGCAAAAGTTTTGAAGCTTTGCGAGAAAACAAATTTAGGTCTGAATTGGGAGAAATGTCAATTTATGGTTGCATGACGAATTGTGTTTAGGCATAAAATTTTTGAATATGGTATGGAGGTCGATCCTGCTAAAATTGGAGTGATTGAGAGATTTCCGCCACACACTATCGCGAGAGAGGTGAGGAGTTTCTTAGGAAACGCTGGATTTTACAGGTGATATACTAAAGATTTTTCTAAAATTACTAAACCTTTGTGTCGACTTCTAGAAAATGATATAAAGTTTGATTTTAATGATGAATGTTTGAGTACTTTTGAATTATTGAAAAAGAAATTAATCACATCACCTATATATGTTTCACCAGATTGGGAGAAACCATTTGAACTCTTGTGTGATGCTAGTGATTGTGCAATTGGAGTAGCATTAGGGCAAATGCATGATAAAGTTTTCAAAGTCATTTACTATGCTAGTAAAGCTCTAAATGAGGCTCAAATTAATTATACCACTACTGAAAGAGAGTTATTAGCTATAGTATTTGCTTTTGAAAACTTTAGATCTTATTTAATTGGATCTAAAAGTATTGTGTATACAGAACATTAGACTATAAAATATTTAATGCAAAAGAAGGATGTGAATCCTAGACTGATTAGATGGATACTTCTTCTGCAAGAATTTGATTTTATGATAGTTGATAGGAAGGGAACTAATAAACAAATAGCTGATCATTTGTTAAGATTAGAGTATGATAAATTATCTGAATTTGAGAAGGAAGTTACAGAAGCTTCCCTGATGAACAACATTATACTATTATGGGAATAAATTTACCTTGGTATGCTGATATTGTGAATTATATGGTGAGTGATATAGTACCATTTGATCTAACAATGCAACAACAATAGAAGTTTAAATATGATGCAAGATTTTATTTTTGGGATGAGCCCTATCTATATAAATAGTGTAAGGATCTGATTATTAGTAGATGTGTGCCATAAGAAGAAATGAATTTGATTATTCAACGATGTCATGATTCTGAATTTGGAGGTCATTTCGATGTTGATAAAACTGCTTTTAAGATTTTACAATCTGGATTTTATTGGCCTACTCTTTTTAAGGATGTTTATAAATATATTAAATAACGTGATCAATATCAGAGAGTAGATAATATCTCTAGAAGAAATGAAATGCCTCTAAATTATAATTTGGAAGTTAAAATTTCTGATGTATGGGGATTAGATTTTATGGGTCCATTTACTCCTTCATTTGGGAATTTATATATACTGGTTGCCATTAATTATGTCTTGAAATGGATTTAAGCTATTGCTTTACCTAGATGTGATGCATGGAGTGTTTCAAAATTTTTAAAGAAAAATATATTTACAATATATGGAATGCCGAGAGTGATTATAACTAATGCTGGAACCCATTTAAGGAATAATCAAATTAAGAGATTGATTGAGAAATATAATATTATTCATAGAATCTCTACTGCTTATCTTCCCTAGACTTGTGGTTTAGCAGAAGTGTCTAACGTGAAATTAAAAGAATTTTGGAGAAAACTATGGATAATCATAAATTAGATTGGTCTGCTCGATTAGATACTGCTTTATGGGCTTATAAAACTGCTTTTAAAACCCCTATTGGAATGTCTCCTTATAGACTAGTGTTTGGTAAGACTTGCCATTTACCGGTTGAATTGGAGCATAAAGCATATTGGGCGATAAAAAAGTTGAATTTTAATTTGAAAAATGTTGGAGAAAAGAAATTTATGCAATTGAATGAATTGGAAGAGATTAGAAATGCATCTTATCACAATGACAAGATTTATAAAGAGAGAATGAAATTGTGGCATGATCGAAAGATATTGAAAAAGAAATTGGAATTTGGACAAAAAGTTTTGTTATACAACACAAGATTGAAGTTATTTCCTGGAAAGCTCAAGTCTAGATGGTTAGGACCTTTTACAGTTGTAAAAGTTCATTCTTTTGGAGTTGTTGATATTAAAGATCCTGATATTGGAAAGATTTTCAAAGTTAATAGGCATCGATTAAAGCCTTACTTTGACGGGTTTCAACCTGACTTCAAAGAGGTTTTAATGCTGAGTCATCTCGATTAACTGAATGGTTTATCGGGCTGACGACGTTAAACCAAGTGCTTTATGGGAGGCAACCCATATGTATCTTTGTGGTGTGTTTGCTTTTAGATAGTTATTTTTGAATCCTAATCACTCCTAAATACTTTTAAAATTGATAATTACTGGATCGAATTAAGATGGGCCTGATTAATCTGATGAAGAAGAATGTGGTGATAGCTGGGGATTCATTTGATGAATTCCCATTTTGTCCATTCTACAATTTGTTCGTGCATCAGCAATATATAGGAGATATCAGAGGAGAAGATAGTTCTGAAACCGATGTGGAGTGATTATTGGATTCTACTTATCTTTGATGTGTGTTTAGTTTACGTTGCTTAATTTTGTTAGGTGTGTGTGGTATTTACTTTGCTTTGCTTTGTAATTTGAATTTGGATTTGATATGCTTACTTTCATTGTGTGCTTAGATTTTATTGTGTGCTTATCGTAGCGTACTTGCAGCACTAAAAATCTAAGAGTTGTTAGTTTGGTTTGAATGAACATATTTGGTGTTTATAATGTAACATGGATTATATATATGAAAGTGTGTTTTTTATTTTTTGTGTAAGAATTGTGTTAGTTGTTGGTTGCGAGATGAAGTAGATGCTAAATGAAGTGTTAAATGTTATTGTGGAGGTCGAAACGATCGAAATTAAGAAAAAATTTTCGGGCCTAGAAAAAATTTTGGACTGACGCCGTGATGCTCGACTTTATATATACTTTAAAATACAAGACTTTGATACCACTGCTAAAAGATTTAATCCCCGGGAACATCGCCAAAAACTTGATGCTCGACTTTATATATATTTAAAAATGCAAGAATTTGATACCTCTGCTAGAAGATTTAATCCCGGGCAACGAAGCCAAAAACTTGATGCGGAGGACTTATATTTTGCAAGAATTAATGAACTCAGATTTATAGATTTATAATAATTTTGTTAAGTCCAAGCATTCAACGTAAGCATATGTATCATATCAAGTAATACAAGGCTCTAATGGAGTCCTTGATATCGATCCATAGGGAAATTTTTGAAGTTTAAGAAAGCATTACACAATATGTAATAAGCACTAAAGTTAAAGTTTACTACCTACTGCTATTATGCAAGAAATAGTAAGAACTGCTAAACAGAAAAAATTAACTAACTACAATTATTCCTAACAACTTAAAGAACAAAATTAACTAACAGACACACTAAACTAAGTATTTGAAAGGTTTTTGATATATGAGAAAAATATCTTTCCTCTTGCAATGAGAATATGATGTGTGGATTGATATGGAACAAATATTTACGTAAGTAAGAAAAGAACATTGACATATTCTAAGTTTAGTCACTAACTCTAAGGCTAGGCTCGGAGGATACTGGCTCTCACTTCGGAGCTCCCACTCACCTTTCACCCGAAGGCTAACCTTTGATATTAGTTACTACTCTTAGAACCAATTTGTGGATTTCAACCTGTCACCCTGAAATCTCCATATTGAAGTCCATTGACATATTTCCCTATTTATTTGCACTCAATTCTCATGAACTATGCAATTCATCCATAGACATTGAATGGATCTTTCATTATTGTTTTAGAACATTAAATCTTTTCAAACTTATTGTTCAAAAACATACTTTAACATTTTAATTGGCCAAAACGAAAAGTAAATTAAGTTCAAAATCATAAACCATCATAATTTCTTCATTACATTACAAGCAAATCAAATACATATCAATCCATCATTACATCTCTATGAAAGAAGAAAGACAAGGGAGAGTACTCAGAATTCATGGAGAAGATACAATAAACCATGGATTTTATATATAAAAGAAAAGTCATACAAACCACAAAAGAAAATACAACTTATCTCTTTCTCTTCCTCAATGCAATTCCCTTGAAGTTCCTTTGAGTCCTAATCTCTCTTCTTTACAACACTTGAATCTCTCTTTAGAATGGAAAGGAAGAAGTAATCTTTCACTTTACCTCTTCTCCTTCCCTCCTTAGAGAAGAATTCCCCTCAAATGCTCACTCTACGCTCACTTCTCTTAAACACTAACACACTAAGACACTAAGAGAAAGTAAGAGACACCACCAAAACTCTCTAGAACCTCTCCATTTTTTGTCCAAAAACAGTTACATACAAGATAGGGATGAAATACCAAGAGTTTCCATAGGCATCCTTTCAAAAAGTCGCCAAAACTATTCAAATTTGAACTCCACCGACTTCGGACGCCGGCGGCGCCAGATAGAGCGCCGGCGGTGCTCTATCGTGCAATTAATTCTAGACTCTCTGGATTTGGGCGCCGGCGGCGCCTGAACACCTTTTCATCATTTTCCTCTTTTTTGCTCTTTTTTGCTCAGGATTCGTTCCTTTTTGCTTCTTTTTATACCAATCACCTAAAATCATCATACCTGCAACATATCATGACAAATACTTTTCTTTAAAGTGCAATATCACCAAAAAAGGGTAAAATTTTATAGCAAAAACCGTATATATTTTTAGTGCATCAGAGTCCCCCAAACTTTAACTATTACTTATCCTCACGTAATCCTTTTACTACATAAAATATAACTCTAGGCAATGTACTTTTCAACTGTAAGAACTAAAATTTTTCATGCAAAATAATATATTGGTTAGATTTTCAGAATGAAATTTAGTAACTCAGGTCAACAGTACAGGTATAAGAATATTTAGCAATCAAGTCTAACAGTTCTAGTCTTCTATTTATTTCAAGATGAACCATAATTTGTTACATTAAAAGTGCCTCAAAAGATTATGTGAGAAAGAAATTCATGTATGTTGACCTCATTTTTATAATAGGTTATCTCTTTGACCCAAAAAATCAACTTTGGTCAAAATGGTCAATCCTGACCCGATGACCAACCCTATTGACTCAACTGGTCAACCCATAACCTAAAAAGTCAAATTTGGTCAAAATGGTCAATCCTGACCCAATGACCAACCCTATTGACTCAACAGGTCAACCCATGACCTAAAAAGTCAACTTTAGTCAAAATGGTCAATCCTGACCCAATGACCAACCCTATTGACTCAACAGGTCAACCCATGACCTAAAAAGTCAACTTTGGTCAAAATGGTTAATCCTGTCCCAATGACCAACCCTATTGACCCAATAGGTCAACCTTGGACCTAAAAAGTCAACTTTGGTCAAAATTATCAATCCTGACCCAATGACTAACCCTATTGACCCAATAGGTCAACCACGTGACCCCAAAAAGTCAACTATGGTCAAACTGGTCAATTTTTGACCAAATTAACAATTGTTGACCCAATAACCTGTTTAAGACCCCAAAATGATAAAATTAATCAAATAATTAATTTCAAAATTATTTTGAATTGACTAATAATTTAATTTTCAATAATTTAATTATTTAATGACATAGTTAATTAAAATAAAAATTAAATTAAAAGTCATAAAATGATAAAATGCATCAAAATGAAATAAAAATGATAAAATTAATCAAATAATTAATTTCAAAATTATTTTGATTAAATAATGGACAAAAAATTTAATTTTTAAAATTTTATTTAATGACATAATTAATTAAAAAGAAAAATTAAATTAAAAGTCATAAAATGATAAAATCCACAAATTAATTAAAAATAATGGAATTAATCAAATAATTAATTCCAAAATTATTTTTGATTAATTAATTGACCAATAATTTAATTTCCACATTTTAATTAATGACATAATTAATTAAAATGAAAATTAAATTAAAAAATCATGAAATGAGACAAAATCCAACTTTAAATAAAAAAACATGAAAGTTAATCAAATAATTAATTTGGAATTATTTCTAATTAAGAATTGATTAATGAAATAATTTCTAATATTTTAATTAATGACATAATTAATTAAAATGGAAATTAAATTAAGAAAGGAGTATTAAATGGAATTTTAACCTATAACATTATGGTCTTTTAAAAATTCCAAATCGCCTTTATCACATCACACATGACCTCATATGGGTTAGACACAACCCATATAACCCATTAAAAATGAAATAACCCCTGAATGACCCATCATGTGCCATGCTTAACCATGGTAAACACTTGTGCTGATGCCTTCATCATTATGAAAAAAATGACGTTTCACCTCCTCATGCAACCCTAAGAGAACCTTTGGTGACTCATCTAACACCTCACCTCTTCACCAATAGGAGAAAGGAAGAGCTTAGATCACCATTACTTCATATGATGATCTCATAAATCAAAAATGGGAAAATTAAAGAAATTAAAGGGATATGTGTCATCTCCCCATGAACCCTTAAATGAGGTGGTGGATGATGAAGATCTTAGCCCTTTGAGTCACCATTAACCTCTCCCTTGGCCAATGGAATGGAAATAAAGAAATCAAAGGCTATCATGACAATTTGGAATCCATAATTGCCATGATACATGAGCTTGCTTAAGTGGCATAATTCTCATGGAATATGGAGAGGTGATAGATGTATTACATGGGGGAGGCTGTACTCACAGCTCTAACCATTCCATGGTTAATTCTAAGCCAACTAGGGTTCAATTATAGCCTTCCATGGCTATAAAAGAAGCCCCTACGCGAAACCATGAAAAAAAGGAAGAAAAAATTCCTAGAGACTTATAGGTTGCTCAAATCCCTTAGCCTCCAACACAAAAAATCTTGCTAATGATCTTAAAAACCTATTCTAACCAAAATCAAGCCATAAGATCAGCCCGATTGAGCCAATTTGGCTAAAACCCAAACTGAGCCTAAACCTAGCCACTTTGCCAAAATTACCCATCAAGGCTAGCTGCAAATCCAAATTGAAGTGACAAAGATCTTCTGTGGGAGTACTAGAGGCTGACCAACAAGTTTGATCAAGCTCAAGACTATTGTGGCTAAGGTTTGGACTTTTTTTTCCAAATTAATTTGTATAATCGAAAAATCATGGGTGAAACTAGCCCAAAAAATATGATCACCGTATAAAAATGATCTACTCCTCCAGATGATTCCATAGGTTCAAAAATCACTCAATTTTGATTGAGAAATGATTGAGATATTGAGCTTAGAAGTGGACGGTTTGAATTTTTTTTGAGTTTATGGGGTTAAATCTCCACCGTCCGTTCCCGTGTTTCGGAACAGACGGCGCTGATCACGCGCTGCTGTGTTTGGTGTTCAGATCCACACATCGGATCGTCTTGCGTCTTCGATGCGTACGAGGACACATGGCACGCCGAGGAAATTCTTGGTTAAATTAATTCATTTTAACCTTAAAATTATCGAAAAATCATATCTTTTTGCACAGACCTCCTAAAAATAAAATAAAAATATCTCTGGAAAGCTCTTGAAGAGAAGAAAATTATGAAATTAAAATCATAATTTTATTCTCTGTATTTAATTTTTAAATAATTAAATACTCTCTGGAGTATTTTAATTATTAAAAATTATTTACAAGTTAGAAAATTATGAAAATTTTAGGGAAGAACCATTAAGTCCTTAGGCACATCTCCTGATTTTTCTAAGGCTAGGATAACTCTCTAAGACAGGATTTTCTAATTTTCATGATATTTTATAATTATTTTCAAAAGTAATTATAAAGTTTGAAATTTTGGAAAATTAAAATTCAAAGATGGTTAAGAATTTTAGGATGACAGACAATAATCCTAAAACAATAATTCTTAAGCCATTAAATCAATCTTAAAAGACATTTTAAAATAGGGTTAAGATTAATTAAAAATAAATTAATATTTTAAAACACCTTTCTTCATTTACTTAATCCATTTCATAATGGACTAACCCAATGATAAGTCTAAATCCAAATGAATTTAAATCAAACATTAATTAAGTTTAAAGATAAGTTAAACTTAATTAGCTCATTAAACCTTAATCACATTAGGTTTAATACAAAGTTAAATTTTAATTAGGTTTAAAGACATATTAAACCTAATTAATTCATTAAACCTTAATCATATTAGGTTTAATACAAAAATCAAACATTAATTAAGTTTAAAGACAAGTTAAACTTAATTAACTCATTAAACCTTAATCACATTAGGTTTAATACAAAACTAAATTTTAATTAGGTTTAAAGACATATTAAATCTAATTAACTCATTAAACCTTAATCACATTAGGTTTAATACCAAATAAAAAATTTAATTAAGTTTAAGGACATATTAAACTTAATTAATTCATTAAAAATTAACTAAATTAGGTTTAATACCATATTAAACTTTAATTAAATTTAAGGAAATATTAAACTTAAATTAATTCATTAAACCTTAATTACGTTAGGTTTAATACAAAATCAAACTTAAACTATGTTTAAGGAAATATTAAACTTAATTAAAATCATCAAACCTTAACTAAATTAGGTTTAATACAAAATCAAGCTTAAATTTAGTTTAAGAACATGTTAAACTTAATTAACACCTTAAACCTTAATTACATTAGGTTTAAGACAAATGAAACCCTAATTAGGTCTAACCCATTAGACATAATTAAACCATTGAGTCTTAACTAAATTAGACTTAATCAAACCTAAAACCTAATTAGGTCTAACCCATTAGACCTAATTAAACCATTAAGTCTTAACTAAATTAGACTAAGTCAAATATAAACCCTAATTAAGTCTACCACATTAGCCTTAATTAATCAATTAAACCTTACCCAAATTAGGTTAAATTAACCTTAAACAGTTAGACTTAACCCATATTAATTCTAATTAATCAATTAAACCTTACCCAAATTAGGTTCAATTAACCTTAAACAATTAGTCTTAATCAATATTAAGTTTAATTAATCAATTAAAAATTAACCAAATTAGGTTTAATTAATCCTAAACCAATCCTAATTAAGAACAATCAGTATTAAAATAACTCAAACTTAAATGAAACACAAGTTAAACTTGAGCTCAACCCACATTGAAATTAAGTTAACCGTAAGTCTAGGTTTAATCTAACTTGAACTTAACTTAACTCAAACCCAAATCAAACATGAGTTCAACCCACTTTGAACTTAAGTTAACCCTAAGTCTAGGTTCAATCTAACATGAACTTATCTTAACTCAAACCCAAATCAAACTTGAGCTCAACCCACATTGAACTTAAGTTAACCTTAAGTTTAGGTTCAATCTAACTTGAACTTAGCTTAACTCAAACCCAAATCAAACTTGAGTTCAACCAATATTGAATTTAAGTTAACCCTAAGTCTAGGTTTAATCTAAATTGAACTTAACTTAACTCAAACACAAATAAAACTTGAGTTAAACCAACAATGAAATAAAGTTAACCCTAAGTCTAGGTTCAATCTAACTTGAACTTAACTTAACTCAAACCCAAATCAAACTTGAGTTCAACCCACATTGTACTTAAGTTAACCCTAAGTCTAGATTCAATCTAACTTGAACTTAACGTAACTAAAACCCAAATCAAACTTGAGTTCAACCCACATTGAACTTAAGTTAACATTAAGTTTAGGTTCAATCTAACTTGAACCTATCTTAAACCTAAATCAAACTTAAGCCCAACCCACATTGAACTTAAGTTAACCTTAAATCTAGATTCAACATAACTTGAGTCTAACTTAACTCAAACTTTAATCAAACTTAAATTATAATTAAGTCTATCACATTAGACTAAATTAAACCATTAAACCTTATCCAACTAAGGTTTAATCAAACATAAACCCTAATTAAGTCTACCACATTAGACTTAAATAAATTATTAAACCTTAACTAAGTAAGGTTTAATCAAACCTAAACCATAATTAAGTCTACCACGTTAGACTTAATTAAACCATTAAACCTTAACTAACTAAGGTTTAATCAAACCTAAACCATAATTAAGTCTACCACATTAGGCTTAATTAAAACATTAAACCTTAACCAACTAAGGTTTAATCAAACATAAACTCTAATAAAGTCTACCACATTAGACTTAATTAAACTATTAAATCTTAATCAACCAAGGTTTAATCAAATAGAGATCATAATTAAGTCTACCACATTAGACTTAATTAAATTATTAAACCTTAATGAACTAAGGTTTAATCAAACCTAAACCCTAATTAAGTTTATCACATTAGATTTAATTAACTAAGGTTTAATTAAGTTAAGTCTAACTTAGTAGACTTAATTAATGTTTAAACCTTACTTAAGTAACCCAAATAAATCCCGGTTAAATTAAATTAGACTTAATTAAACCTTAAGCCTTACCTAAAAAGGACTTAGAAAGTCTATAATTCTAATTAAGTCTAATCTCTTTAGACTTAATTAAACAAGGCTTAAAACTTAATTAGGTCTAACTTTTTAACTTAAGTTCGAACAGACATGAACTCAAGTTAAATAGATTCAACCCACATTGAATCTAACTTCAAATTTTAACTTATGTTCAAACAGACATGAACTCAAGTTAATTAGATTCAATTCACATTGAATCTAACTTCAAATAGACATGAACTCAAGTTAATTAGATTCAATCCACATTGAATCTAACTTTAAATTAAGTTGAAACAAATATGAACATAAGTAAATTAGATTCAATATACAATGAATCTAACTAAACTTAAAATTAACCTCAAAACTTAAGTTTGATCCATGTCAAACTTAACTCGACATAAAATTTCAAATCCGAATCGACATAAATCTTAGGTTCAACCCGAATCGAATCTAAATCGACAACATAAAACACAAATTGACATAAATGACATAAATTTGACATTTCAAACATAAATCGACATAATCGACATAAATTTGACATTTCAAACTTAAATCGACATAAATAACATAAATTTGACATTTCAAACATAAATCGATAGGATCAACATAAATTTGACATTTTAAACACAAATCAATATAAACGACATAAATTTGACATTTCAAACACAAATCGACATAGACAACATAAATTTGACATAAATTTGACATTTCAAACACAAATCGACATAAATGACATAAATTTGACATTTCAAACATAAATCGACATAAATCTGACATTTCAAACAAAACAAAAAAAATCAACATAAATCCTAAAAACCGACATTCAAGACATAGTAAATCAACATTTCAAATCAAATTTAGACATCCTAAAAAATTCTGAGACAATGAACATTTTTATGACATTATTTCTGACAATGTTCTCTTTGCAAAACAAAAACAAGTTGCACTTAGATTCTTTTGCATGTTATAGGGTGTGCTAACTCTGCTTTGCGTAGACAACATTCTTAATATGAGACGAATAACAACCACATCAAAATAATGACATTGACAAAACAAAACACAACAACGACATTGACAAAATAAAACACAACAACGACTTTGACAAAATAAAACACAACAATGACATTGAAAGAACAAAACACAACAAGGATATTGACAAAACAATAGACAACAACGACAAAACCAAAACAAAACCAAAACCTTTAGGGTAGCCACAAAAATGACAGATAAACAAATCAAAATGAAAAAATGACATAAAATCGACATGACAAAATGACATTTAGGATTGATAGTGGGTATATCATTCCTTAAAAATAAAAATTTCCAGAACACAAGTGATCAACATTAATCAGAAGTTTTCTTAGACAATTATAAATTGCTTAAGATGTAATTGACTATAGAAGCTTGCTTCTATAGGAGAATTAAAAGAAGCCATGATAGATATCACATCTAGAAATCTCTGTTTAAAACTTCATGATTTTCCTTATATAAAAATTTTAGGATATGACATTCTATAATCTTCTTTTATAAGGATTATCAAAAACATCCTTTTTCTACTATTTTCTATTAGCCCTAAATTTATTAATTCCTTTATAAGATTTATAGAAATAAGATTAGGGCAATATTAAACATAGTGGCGACTCCTTGACGTTGACATGATACAGGAATTGATAGCGATGAAAGCCGACAAACATGACAATGAAGATTTTTTTTTCATCGCCACCAAAGATTGGCGAATCTGCTGGGGAATTTCTTTATTCTCATCTTTTGTTATCACTTATTTTCATTTGACATTTCTTTCTTTGACAAAAAGAACTACAAACTTTTAAAAAAAAATTCCAAGTTTATAAAATAAGTCAACAACATTCGTTTTTCTTAAATTTTCAGAAAAGTTGCAATGGATTCTTCGAATTCAATCTTTTCTTATTATCAAGACTTCAATATAACAATGGAGGAAGATCTTTCCTTTTATCAGAATGATTATGGATTATTTGGTGAAGCAGAATTCATATTAGATAATCCATACCAAACTGATATACACACTTTTGAAGAACTTGATCTGCAACCTTATGAAGACTTTCTAAATTTTACAGAAGACTTGCCTTAATATACACTTGAAGAACCTTATACTCTTCAAGAAATGAAAAGACAAATTGACAGGAAAGAGAAATAAATATATGAGGAGGATGATAATCCACCACCATTTATATACGAATTTGGATCTTGTTCTAAAAATATTTATAAAAACAGGGTTCGTCCTCTTAAAAGGAAGAAAAGGTGCAACGAGAATGATAATTTTGAAATACCTGAATTTGAGCAAAGTGTTTTCGGAAACCCTTCCTTTTTAGAAGAAAATTGGTATATTCCAATTCCTGTTGAATATACTGATAATTTCTTTCAACCTAAGAGTTCTCCCTCAATTCATGCTACACATTCACTTTTAAAAGATTAGCATGAAAAGACAAATGTTCAATTTCCCAATTGTTGGACAAAATGGGATGTGTAGTCTATAAAACAATGAAAAGGAGAATTCTAGCAATAAAGAACTCAATTTATGAATAAACAAGTTATTAAATGCCAACAGATGATCAATGTACTTGGTTGCCAGTAAAGTTCTGACTAGGGCCAAGAGTAAAAGATGTGACAATTACAAAAGACAAAGCCAGATATGACAAATTGATGTTGGAAGTGGAAGATAAATCAACTAAAATGACAAATTTAGTCCATATGTTACAAAATGCAGATTGTTCATATGATGATACACCGCCTAGAAGATCTCGTCCCATACTAAGAAATAATGTATGGAAACGAAGATCCTCTGAAAGAAATTCAGATGCTATGAGCACTCCTGCAGATAGTTCACAAGAAGGAACTTATAAAGAACATCCTGCAAAATCATTTAAAGAAAGATTGAAAAAGTTAAAAAATGATATCAAACAATTCTCGGTGCGAGGAAAGAATGACAATTCTGACAGTTCGAATGAAAATGTTGCCAGCATTAATATGGTAGAAACACGGTCTACTTTTTTAGCAGGAGAACTAAATGAAGAAGATGCAATAAACAAATTACGAGTAGTTATACGACAGTGAGACGAACTAATCAGTGTCTTGAGCAGAAAATGGAAGAGTTGGTAACAGCTTTACAAAATCCACAAACAAATCCATCGTCGGCCATTGAAACTGTTAGGCCAGAGGCTATCCATATTTTAGATGACAAAGGAGAGCCAATAGATGTTGAAGAAAGCACTCAAAAGAAAAAGGATTCCCTTCGTAGTGGAATTCCAAAAAAAGATATCACACAACTCGTGGAACAAAAGATAAAAGAAACAATGGCTCAGGTAAAGGCTGGATCATTAATTCCAAAGGGTAGACCATATCCAGAGGAATTTGATTCTATCCAATACCCTAATGGTTTTGTTTCTCCTATCTTTAAAATGTTTGCTGGAATTGGTAATCCCCGACAACATTTGGCACACTTCAGAGCAAGTTGCTGTAATGTGGGGGGATGTGACGCTATTTTATTCTGTAAATTTGTTAATAGTCTGACAGGAGTTGCCTTTGACTGGTATGCTGAACTTCCTAATGGATTTGTGAAAACTTTTGTAGAGCTTGAAAGTCTCTTCATTCAATGATTTGCTGGAGCTCAACATCATACTACTGTTGGTGATCTAGTAGTAGAAAAATAAAAACAGGAGAAAGCTTAGTGGATTATATTTTGCACTAGAGAAATCTCAACATGAAATGTGAACCGCAACTTCAAGAACAAATCGCTGTTGAAATCCTGCTTAAAAATATCCATGGTCCTATAGCATTTATGCTTAAAGGATTTACAATAAATACTTTTGAAAAATTGCTCAGTAAAGTTGTCAATCTTCAAGATGAAGCTAAGCAGATGAGTGTAACGGAAAAGACTGAAAAGACAAAGACTGTCAAGACATTTGAAAAGAGACCAGAAAATGTTGTAGAGAATGGTAAACAAGTGATGCAGGTTCAACCTGAATAAAAGAAACAACGACAGAATCCGTCAACGTCACAAACATCGCCTCAATTATAACTTCAACAACCAATCCCAGTACTGGCAGATAAAAGAACAATGGCCGAAAGAATGAATAAAGAATATTCATTTAAAATGGAAGCCGTCGACAAAATATTTCGTAGCTTGCTTAAAATACCAGAATTTAAGCTACCAGAAGCTAAAAGGCCAGCAGGAGTATATATGAAGGACAATCCCAATTATTGTCCTTATCATAGAATGCTCGGACAGAAAATTGAAGAATGTTTTGTCTTCAAAGACTGGTTAGAGTGCAACTATAGAGAAGGAAACATAGTAATCCCGAAAAAATATTTGAAAGATCCTAACAAGGATTCAGTCAGTATGATTTCAGAAGAAAAACATAATTCCAACAACAAGAACAAAGACAACACTGTTCGAGGTAAATCTTCTAAGGAGATCCTTACTGAATATCAGGTTGTAAAGCCTCCCAAGAAAGAAAAGAAAAAAGAAGAATAAAGAACCGAAAAGGATTCGAGATCTTCTAAATATAGGGACTGTAGTTCCTTTTGTATCTTCTAGTTCTTATTTTTCTTCGTCTTCTACTAGGGTAGTTATATCGGATCAAGGATGAAAAATCCTTAAACCGATGACTTTGTATGACTTCCTTTTTGCTACTACTGTGAATAATAATAACTCCAGTTCCACTTGCATTCTGTCTATTTTGGGTGATGCTTCTGAAAATGATCATTCAAATCCTAATCCTGTAGATAATACTAAAATCATACATGATCTCGATCTATCTAAAGACAACTAAAATGACAAAAACATTGGTGATAATTCTAACAATGACAAAGATGGAAGTGACACTGCTACGCCCTAATTGCAGGGAACCTCGATTTCCCTAAAATTGGAATCTTCAGACTCAGAGAGGAAAGAGTTGGACAACCAATTTGAAGATATAGTTGAAATAAATTTGAGGAGTGGAAAGGTTCTACCTCTTAGGGTGGCTCCACATGAAAAGGAAAAACAAATAGTCACATCAGAAAAGATAATTCCTCCAATACATCCTCAACTCCCTGAAAAAGATAAGGATGATCTTCATAATAAATTGGACTATAACGTACTAGCTAATTTTAGGAAATTACCAGCAAAATTGAGCATCTACGACGTTCTTATACTTTCTAAAGAATTGAGAGAGACATTGATAAAAGCCCTTCTAGATCCAGACATTTGCCTAGCTCAACTTGCTAGTATTACTCAGAATGAAGTCTGTCCATTAGAAGAATCAATGAAGATTACTTTCTCTGATAATGAGTTGTTGCTTGGAACAACTGAACACAATCACCCATTGTATATTACGGTAAACATTAATGACACTTTCAAGGGTTCTTATTGACCCATGTCCTCAATTAACATTATGAAATTGAGAACTCATGCATATCTAGATATTGATGCATCCAAACTATCAAGATATACAATGATGTTACGAGGATTCAATCAACAAGGAGACCGAGCTCTTGGATCAATAACATTGCTCTTAAAGATAGCTAACTTGATGACAATGGAAAAATTTCATATCATTGATTCTAATACCTCTTTTAATGCCTTACTTGGTAGACCATGGCTTCATGAACACAAAATGGTTCCTTCTTCGTTACATCAATGTATAAAATATTTACGAAAAGGAGAAGAATGTTGTATTGTAGGAGATTTGCAACCGTTTTCGATGAAATCAGTATACATGAAGATGCAACATATTATGCTCCTATAAAGAAAACAATATTCTCTAAAGGGACAATGGTGGATATGAAAGAAAAAGACAAAAAAATAAATAAAAGAGAAAGATCATTTTTTCATCAAAAATAACAAAAGTAGTTAATTCCTGTCAGACTGATACTCGAGGCCGAGGCCGAGGACGAGGATGAGGGAAAGAAGATGCAATTGTTACAATGAAGAAACCATTGAAGTTCAAAATTCACCTAGACTCTAAGGAAAATACAAAAGAAGAAAAACATCGGTGGTTTTAAAGGAACCTCAATTCAAAATATCTCCAGAAGAAGAAGACAAAGATGAACAATTTAAATCTATGTATGATAAAATTAATCATTATATACATTTTATGACTCTAACTCCAATCTCTACTGCTAAGATTGAGAATTTAGTAGTCAAAGAAGTATGTAGTGATGACAAAAAGCCAATTAGGTTTAGACTTGCCTCTACTTCTTCTAGTACTGAAACTGAGTAAAAATAGAAGATGAAAATCTTCCAAAATTAATGAAAATTCCTTTTGAGTTGTACTCTCCTTGGGCACAAAAATTTATTCAAAATAGTTTAATGCTCAAACAATGGTCTTTAAAACAACCACATTTTATCAAACAAATGTGGAATAATAACAAACAAAATCCTAACTCCAAATAAGGTGTTGGATTTGGTACTCTAGAACCACTAGATGATGCAGAATTTTGCCTGCTCGTCACTGAAGAACATAATTCTGAATTGATATCTGATCTTCCAATCGAAAATACTCCTCTAGAATTGGAAGAGGAAATTAAATCGATAATTGATGAATTAGAAGAAATAAATTTGGGAACTAATGAAAATCTGAAACCAATTTTCATTAGTTCATTCCTTAAAGATGTGGAAGCAAAAGACATAATTGAATTGTTAACAGAATACAAAGATTGCTTTGCTTGGACTTATGACAAAATGGCTGGTTTATTTCCAGAAGTCGGAGTCTATAAACTTGGGATAAATCAGATCACGATCCTGTTAAACAAGCTCCAAGAAGGATGCATGTTGAAATATAGTAACAAGTCATTGCAGAAGTTAATAAATTGATAGAAGTTGTTTTCATACGAGAAGAAAATTATCCGACATGGTTAGCCAAAGTGGTGCCAGTTAAAAAGAAAAATGGTCAGATAAGGGTCTGCATAGACTTCAGGGACTTGAATAAAGCATGTCCAAAAGATGAATTCTCTTTACCAATTCCTGAATTACTGGTTGATATAGCATTTAAACATGCAATATTTTCCTTTATGGATGTATCATCAGAATATAATCAAATAAAAATGCTTTCGGAAGATGAAACAAATACAACCTTCTGGACACCCATAGGGATTTATTGTTATAAGGTTAGGCCATTTGGACTAAAGAATGCTGGTGCGACCTATCAAAGAGCCATGACACAGATTTTTGATGAATTAATAAACAATCAAGTCGAATGTTATGTGGACGATCTAGTTGTCAATAGTAAATAAAAAGATTATCATATATACGATTTGAGAATTCTCTTTGAACGACTACGACAATACAATCTTAAAATGAATCCTTCAAAGAGTGCTTTTAGTGTCACTTCAGGAAAGTTTTTAGGATTTGTAGTTCGACATCGTGGGATAGAAATTGATCCTCTAAAAATTGAAGCTATTCTAAATATGCCTCCTCCTGAAAATCTAACTCAATTGAGATCATATCAAGGAAAATTAGCATATATACGACGTTTTATTTCCAATCTTTCAGGCAGGTGTCAGCCTCTTACTGCCCTAACCAGAAAAGATACCAAATTTGTGTGGGATGAAAAATGCCAACATGCCTTTGAAAATATTAAACAATACCTGACAACCCTCTTGTTTTAGCAGCCCCTATAATAGGAAGACCTCTAATCCTTTACACTGCAGCGTTGGTTAATTCCCTTAGAGCATTATTGGCACAAGTATATGATGAGGTAAAAGAAAATGCATTATACTACTTAAGTCTTTGTCTAGTTCCAACAGAAATAAAATACCCAACAATTAAGAATGATTATTTAGCCTTGATTTTTGCAGTTCAAAAACTAAGGCACTATATGCTTTCTCACAAAGTAACTCTTATTTCAAGAGTTAATCCACTACAGCCAACACTTTCTGGAAGATTAGCAAGATGGGAAATGATATTTATCCAATTCAACACAACATTTGTACCATTACGTGCTTTCAAAGGACAAATCTTGGCAGATTTCTTAGCAACACACCCAATTCCAACTGGACCACCTCTCATTGATGATTTACCTGATGAACAAATATCAGAAAAAAAAAAGTTCCAATGTGCAACGATGGGAACTGTACTTTGATGAAGCATCATCTGCAGGGAAAGATAAAGACAAACAGACAATTATACAAGGTAAAGCTGGAGTAGGATTGATTTTCATCACTCCAGACAAAACAATGATGCCTTTTTCTTAGCATCTGACTGAACCATGCACAAATAATGAAGCTGAGTATGAAGCGCTCATGACCGATCTAGAATTGACAATACTAATGGAAATTAAAAATATTGACATCTATGGAGATTCTCAGTTGATTTTCAATCAAATCGTTGGCAAATATAAGACTCTGAAACCTCGAATTGAACAGTACTCTCGTTAAGCTCTGAAGCTGCTTCAGCAAATTCCTGATGTGACATTTTTCTTAATCCCGAGATGAGATAATTCTCTAGCAGATGTTTTGGCAAAACTTGCAAAAGAGTTTGCTTGTCCAGAAGAAGATAACATACCAATTTCTATAAAAGGACGACAAGTTATTTCTCAAATTGACATGGATAATCTGCATAAAATTGGTGAAAACATGACAGTGATAACAAATGACGAAAAGAATGATTGGCGACAACTAATTATTCAATATTTACAAACCGGAAGGTTACTTGAAAACACTTCTATTACCACTCAAATTAAACAAAGAGCATTATCATATTCTCTAATAAATGATGTCCTTTATGAACGATCTTTTGACCAAATGTGGTTAAGGTTCTTAAACCAAGTGGAAGCTCAAGAGATTGTTAAGGAGATCCATTCAAGTTTATGTGGCGCACATCAATCTGAACCTAAAATAAAAATGAAAATAAAAAGGATGGGATATTATTGGTCGACAATGATGACTAATTGTCTTTAGGTTGCAAAGAAATGTCATCAATGTCAAATACGTCGAGTAGTTTTACACTAGTCGCCAAATGTCTTACACCCAACTATTGCATCTTGGCCGTTTGAATGTTGGGGCACTGACATAGTAGGCCCTATAGATCCTCCATCATCTAAGGTTCATCGATTTATTCTAGCAGCCACTGATTATTTCTCTAAATGGACAGAAGCAATACAGCTTAGAGAAGTCAAGGCAGAACAAGTCCTTTATTTCTTTAAGACACATATTATTTATAGATTTGGAATTCCTCGAAGGGTCATATCAGACTATGGATTGGCCTTTAAAAATATGAAAATGAACAACTTTATCCAAAGACATGCGATAGACTGGAGGTATTCCACAATCTATTGTCCTAAAGCCAATGGTTTAGCTGAAGCCTTTAATAAAACATTGTTTCAAATTTTGAAAAAGATATTAGTCAACAGCCGAAAAAAGTGGCATGAAAGATTAATAGAAGTTTTATGGGCTTATTGAACTACATACCGAACACCAACACAATCCACACCGTTTGCTTTGTATGTGGTTCTGAGGCTATATTACCACTCAAAGTTCAAATCCTTTCTCTCAGAGTTGCGATAGGAAATAAAATAACTGAAGAAGAAAATGCCAGATTACGACTTGAAGAACTTGAGAGTTTAAAAGGCAAACGTCTACAAGCTCAGCTAAATCTCTAACTGTATTAAGCAAAAATGATACGGGCCCATGATAAATTAGTTTGCCCTAGAACCTTTCGAATCGGTGAATTAGTTTTAGTTATTAGAAGACCTATACTAGCTCATCTTAAGATAGGTGGTAAATTTGAACCAATATGGGAGGGCCCATATGTAATTGAAAAGACATATTCCGGAGGATCTTACCAACTGGTGGATTGTCAAGGAGAAAGAATCTTGCCTCTAATCAATGGTCGTTTCCTAAAGAAATATTACACGACATAAAAAAAATGAATGATGAATTATTTATAAACTGGGATAATAATAAAAAAATCTTTTCTTCAAACCATCTTTGTGATACGAATCTTGACTTTTATGTTTTGTGATATCTACTTCGCTATTAAACAAATGTTTATAAGCGTCATCCCTTAACATAAAAAAAAGGTCTAAAATGATACATTATCATGTTTTTTCAAAAAAAATGTCTAACAATAGACTTCTTTTCACATTTCAAAGTGGTGTTTGTCTGGCCTTGGAACGACGATGTGTTGAAAGAGGATCTTGAATCCACTTCGATTTTGAGCTCTCTCAAGTTCATTTACTCTACGACGGACCGTTAATATCCATTGCTAATCGATTAGAAGAAGAAGGAAAACCATCAGTATTGGAATTCAAGCTTCGACAACAAACTAGGGAAACATAAAATGTTATTGATATTGGAAAATTGAAGTCGGTAATGAAAATTCCACCCTGTGAAGACGAAATGGCATCTACTATCGGGGTAAATAAATTTGCTTCTGGAATGACAAGAACCTAAAGGAGAAATCGCAATAAACGACTCAAGAAACTGGCAGAAAAAGAAAGACAAAACATGAAACCAATGGAAGAATATTATGGATTCAAATTTCTAATATATGAAAACATTTCTAATGAGACATATTATGTCTTAGGAGAAGAAATGATCGAAGAAGAGGAGAGAATTGAAAGGACAGTATTCACTCCTGTTCCCTACGAGCCAGCATTGGATCTCCTGACAACAGAAGTAATAAATGACAAACGAATTGTTTCTCAAGAGGAAGTGAGATGTATTAGAACAATCAAGAAACAATCATTCAAACAATTTCAATATATTAATGGTCGAACCATTAATTTATTGGAAGGCATTCAATTGTTCACCCAAGTTTTTGACGAAGTGAAGCAAGGTGCCATTATCGAGCATATGATGGAAGCACGTAATCAAGGGTGAGCTGGACATCTGAAAAGAAGGACATACTCTGAACTAAATAGATGGATTAGTGGAAAAGGTCATTGGTGGCGACGAATTGGATCGTCACCGCTAAGATTATGTCTATGTCAAGGAGTCGCCAAACTATATTTAATATTGTCCTAATCTTATTCCTATGGAAGAAATTGAGAAATTTAGGACTAATAGAAAACACTAGAAAAGGATGTTTATGATGATCCTTAAAAAAGAAAATTCTAGAATACCAAATTCTAGGATTTCTATATAAGGAAAATCATAAAATTTTAATAACCAGATATTTCTATCATTGGTTCTTTTAAATCTCCTATAAAAGCAAGCTTCTATAGTTAATTACATCTTAAATAATTTTTAATTGTCTAAGAAAACTTCTGATTAATGTTGATCACTTGTTTTCTAAAATTTTGTTTTTAAGGAAAGATGTACCCACTATCAATCCTAAATATCATTCTGTTGTTTTCGACTATCCTAAAAGTTTCAGATTTTGTCTTGTCATTTCATTTCATATATATTTTTTTTTGTTGTTTGTCGTTTTTATTTTGTCAATGTTGTTATCCTAAAAATTTCAATGTCATTACGTTTTTGTTTTGGGTTTTGTGATTATCCTAATAGTTTTAGTTTTGTTTTATTTTTCGTCGTGATTCAATGACATCATGCAAAACAAAGTTAACACATCCTATAACATGCAAAGGAAATCTAAATGAAGTTAATGTCGTCATTTTAGTTGTCCTGCTAAACAGAGTTAGCACATCTTATAACATGCAAAGGAAATCTAACATTTCAAAAAATATCAAGTTTATTTAAACATTAGATTTATTTGTAATTTAAATGTTAAGTTTAGATTCAGTGTCATTTGAATCTACATTAAATTTAATAAATTTGATTTGGTCAATTTTATTAATTTAGATCAATTTTAACTAAGTTTGATTTGTGTTAAACTTAATTTTATAAGTTTGATTTAAGTTGAATTTAATATTAGGTCAAAAGTTAATTTATATCAAATTTTAGTATTTATGTCAAAATAAGTTCAATTTAAGTTGAACTTAATGTTCAAATTAGTTCAATTTAAGTTGAACTTAATATTCAATTAAGTTTGGTTTGATTTGAATTTATTGTTTGATTTAAGATTGATTCAGATTCAATATGAATTGAACTTAAATTCATTTTAAGTTAGATTCGATTTAGGATTGATTTAGTTTAGTGTTGATTGAACTGAAATTTGATTTAAATTTGATTTAGATTTAGTGTTGAATCTAAATATAGGTTTTGGATTAATTTGGACTCAAGTTAAGTTTTGGTGAAGTTAGGTTCAATGTAGATTGAATCTAATGTTTAGGTTGACATGGGTTCAAGTTAGGTTGAACTTAAATTAGGTTTTGATTAAGTTAGGTTCAATATGGGATGAACCTAATGTTTAGGTTAACTTAGGTTCAAGTTAGGTTGAACTAAAGTTAGATTTTGGTTAAATTAGGTTCAATTTGGGTTGAACCTAATGTTTAGGTTAAATTGGGTTCAAGTTAGGTTGAACTCAAGTTAGGTTTTGGTTAAGTTAGGTTCAATATGGATTGAACCTAATGTTTAGGTTAACCTGGATTCAAGTTAGGTTGAACTCAAGTTAGGTTTTTGTTAAGTTAGGTTCAATATGGGTTGAACCTAATGTTTAGGTTAACTTGGGTTCAAGTTAGGTTGAACTCAAGTTAGATTTTAGTTAAATTAGGTTCAATATGGGTTGAACCTAATGTTTAGGTTAACTTAGGTTCAAGTTAGATTGAACTCAAAGTTAGGTTTTGGTTAAGTTAGGTTCAATATGGGTTGAACCTAATGTTTAGGTTAACTTGGATTCAAGTTAGGTTGAACTCAAGTTAGGTTTTGGTTAAGTTATGTTCAATATGGGTTGAACCTATTGTTTAAGTTAACCCGGGTTCATGTTAGGTTGAACTCAAGTTAGGTTTTAGTTAAATTAGGTTCAATATGGGTTGAACCTAATGTTTAGGTTAACTTGGGTTCAAGTTAGGTTGAACTCAAGTTAGATTTTAGTTATATTAGGTTCAATATGGGTTGAACCTAATGTTTAGGTTAACTTGGGTTCAAGTTAGGTTGAACTCAAATTAAGTTTTAGTTTAAGTTTAATTAAGGATAAATTTTGTTAGGGTTTGAAGTTGTTTAAGCATAATTTAAATAAAACTTAAGGATTAATTAAGCCTAATTAGGTTAGACTTAATTAGGGTTTAAACGTTACTTAAGCCTAATATAAGTAAAGCTTAAGGATTAATTAAGTCTAATTAGGTTAGACTTAATTAGGGTTTAAAGGTTACTTAAGCCTAATGTAAGTAAAATTTAAGAATTAATTAAGACTAATTAAGTTAGACTTAATTAGGGTTTAAAGGTTACTTAAGCCTAATGTAAGTAAGGTTTAAGTATATTAATTTGGTTTAACAAGGGTTAAACCTAATAAAGATTTGTTTATTATTAAACCTAATGTCTTTAAAGATTAATTATAATTAATTAAGTTAAAGGATTTTTTAATCCTAATTAATATTTTTTTATTAAACCTAATGCTTTTTAAGGTTTAATTATGATTAATTAAGTTTAAAGATGTTTTAAACCTAATTAATATTTATTTATTAAACCCAATGTCTTTAAGGTTTAATTATGATTAATTAAGTTTAAAGATGTTTTAAACCTAATTAATATTTTTTTATTAAACCTAATGTCTTTTAAGGTTTAATTATAATTAATTAAGTTTAAAGATGTTTTAAACCTAATTAATACTTGTTTATTAAACCTAATGTCATTTAAGGTTTAATTATGATTAATTATGTTTAAAGATGTTTTAAACCTAATTAATATTTGTTTATTAAACCTAATGTCTTTTAAGGTTTAATTATGATTTGTTAAGTTCAAAGATGTTTAAACCTAATTAACATTTGTTTATTAAACCTAATGTCTTTTAAGATTTAATTATGATTAATTAAGTTTAAAGATGTTTTAAACATAATTATATTTGTTTATTAAACCTAATTTCTTTTAAGGTTTAAGTATGATTAATTAAGATTAAGGATGTTTTAATCCTAATTAATATTTGTTTATTAAACCTAATGTTTTTTAAGGTTTAATTATGATTAATTAAGTTTAAAGATGCTTTAAACCTAATTAATATTTGTTTATTAAACCTAATGTCTTTTGAGATTTAATTATGATTAATTAAGTTTAAAGATGTTTTAATCCTAACTAATATTTGTTTATTAAACCAAATGTCTTTTAAGGTTTAATTATGATTAATTGAGTTTAAAGATGTTTTAAACCTAATTAATATTTATTTATTAAACCTGATGTCTTTTAAGTTTTAATTATGATTAATTAAGTTTAAAGATGTTTTAAACCTAATTAATATTTGTTTATTAAACCTAATGTCTTTTAAGGTTTAATTATGATTAATAAAGTTTAAAGATGCTTTAAACCTAATTAATAATTTAAGGTTTAATTATGATTAATTAAGTTTAAAGATGTTTTAAACCTAAATAATATTTCTTTATTAAACCTAATAATATTTTAGACCTAATTTGTTTTATCTTAAGTCCAATATGATTAAGGTCTAAATGTGTAACTAAGTCTAAAATGATTAGACCTAATTATGTTTTAAAAGGTTCTTCATATATTTATTCACCCTTAAGGATTTAAAAATGTCATTTTAAATTTTCAAAAGGTTAAAATTTATATTTTAGGGTTTAGTATCATTCCCCTGAATTTAAAACCAATTTCCAATTTAAACTTTGTATATTTTCTTAATTTCTGATCTTTTAGAATTATTATTAAAATAATTGCTAAATGTCAAGAAAATTTGGAAATGTCATCTTAAAATATTTTTTCTTTCTCTGGAAAAATCAGAGATTATTCCTAAAGACTTAGAAATTAATCCCCTAAAATTTCACAATTTTATGATTTATAAATATTTTTTAATAATTAAAATACTCTAAGGGGTATTTAATTAATTAAAAATTAATTATAAATGAAAATTTAAAAATTTCAATTCCACATTATCGAGCTCACTGTCTTGAGTTCAGGAATATTTTTAATTTATTTTTGTGATATTTATATTAAAAGATATGTACTTTTGATTAATTTAAGGTTTAGCTGAATTAATTAAACCTAAATGTAAATATAAAAAGCAGGGGAGCGCCACGTGTCCTTGGAGTCGTCGAAAACGCGGCTAATCCCCTGTGGGGATCCGAACACCGGAGATAGCGGGATATAATCTTAACCGTCCGTTTCCAAAACACGGGAACGAACGGTTATGGTTCATCGTCTTCATCCCGCTGATCCCGCAGACCGTTCATAATCCAAAATCAATTTCATGCTTGATTCTTGATGAAATCAAGTGATTTTTGATTCTACACCTTTGTCTTGAGGAGACGAAGACATCCATATGACTTTGTAGGGATTTTGAAATGGTTTATTTCATAAAGTGTGAAACCCGACCACCATTGATAGGGACGAACAACATCTTGGCCTCATTGTGTTAAATTTTGATCTGATTGCTTTAGATTGGTCGTCTTGGTCCCAGAAAGCATCTAGAGACTTCAATATGAGCTCAAATTAGGTCTCTATGTGATCTTGATTTTTGAGGAGCTCGGTTAAATGTGAGATGGTGAGTAGAAGGCTGGAGACTATGGGGAGGCTCAATTTTAGTTGGGCTCTTCTTCTTCTGACCCCTAAATGAATTTGGGAAGGTTAATTTTGAGTTTTGTGGAGTTTGATTTCAAAAACCTATTATGTCCTGGTTTGGGTTAATTTGGGCTCTCTCGGGTTGGCCAAATTGGGAGGATTGAGTGGGTTTTAGGATCTAATTTTGATGGGGTTCAGTTGCTTAGGTCCTAAAGAGAAACTTTGTTGTTAAAAGTTTCTAGATTTAAGTAGTATATGGGAATTTAGAATTTCCTCTTCCTCACATAGTTTTAAGCTCTCAGGTTAGCCTATTTGAGCCGGTTTCATGGAGTTTTGGGGCTAGCTAATGGCTGGATCTTGATTGGATTCACTCCTAAGGTCCTAAGGAATAAGTTTGCTGTTGGGAGTTACGGGAATTGGATAGAGCTTAGGCCACTATTACCCTCCTCTTCTCTCCTTGCTTAGGCTTATGTTAGGCTCTATTTTTATCCATGGGGGGGAGGGTTTGGATGAATTTGAACTGAAGTAGGCTCATCCAAGGATGCTACCAACCATCTCATTAATGTTTTGAAGATAGATTTCAGTTAAGGAAATGATGAATTTGGGTTTTCCAAGCTTAGCCATCATTACCTTTAACCATGGTAAGGATTGAACCCCAACCTTGTCTTGTTCTCATTGGTTCCCCTATGAGGTGGATATAGCTGATTATAATCAGTTAGATTAACCTTCATATGTTTATTTAATGGAATAAAGGAGAGGATGACACATATTCTCTTCATCCACCATGGTATGACAAATAAGGTGGGTGACTCATTTCATGCATAATCTCCTCATTATTTAATCTTGCAATGGTTAAGGTTTAATCCATGCTAATTTCCTTTTTCATTGGGTGCTTAGGATGGTGACCAAGATCATCTCTAAGGTGGCCGACCACCTCATTTCATGCAAATGGGTGAATTGAAGGAAAGATGACACATATCCTCGTCCCTTCATTATTTATGTCTTTTATTCATGATAGCTTCTTAACCTTGGCAGAATTTAAACATATGTCTTGGTTTATTTCCGTTGGATTAAGGAAGAGGTGCTTAACTCTTAACTTAACCATCATGATAACTGATCACAGGAAAATGTATTGAGAAATTCATACCAATTTTATATGAAATTACACTTTTAAAAAAGGTATTTTCTATGTTTTTTTGCAGGCATCAAGAATTATTGGTAATGGGAGCAACAAGATCGAAAAGAAGTGAATCTGGAACAAAAAGGACTAAAAGAGATGAAAATTGAACTATCCCACCGACGGCGTGGAATAGGCTGCTAACGACGTGATTTTCCCGAAATTTTTTGAATATATTATAATGGAGCCTGCCGACGGCGAGATCAAGCACGCCAATAGCGAGCTTTAGCAGTTGGTCAATTTTCTAGAAGCCCGCCGACGGTGCCAACGAGCCTGCCGATGGTGAGAAGGTCTGTTCAAGCAAATGTTCAATGAATCTATACGCTTTTTGAAGAGGAGCTTAAGTAAAATTTGGAAATATTTCTCCCTCTTTAAATGGAGACAAATTTAGGCCGAAAAAGGTGTGTTCTGTTGGTGTGTGTGTCTTAATCTGAGTCTGGAAAGTCTAAGTTTGGAGAGTCTATAGTGTGTGAGTGTGTTCTAGAGAGTTCATTAGTAAGTTTAATTGTGTGTGTTGTACAAGAAGGAAGAGTCAGAGGAACTTCAAGGAGTCTGCTTGTGGAGAAGATTCGAGATAAGTTTTTGTTTATTGTTTAATAGCTTTAAATGAAATCAAAGTTTTGTGTTATTCTTCTTATGCATTCTGAGTAGTTTTCTCTGTCTTTCTCCTTGTTGTTGAGATTTTGTGAGATGGAAAATTGAATTAGTTGTGCCTTAAATATTAAATAAAAATTGTGATAATCTTTTACTTAAATCTTAATTTACTTTCAATTTAGCCAATTGAACTGTTAAAATATGTTGAATTATCAACTATAGTAAAGATTACATCCAATATTCAAGGAAATCAAAAGCCTTGAAAGGAGGGTGCAAATAAATAAGGAATATTACTTATCGGGCGTAGAATTGGATATTTTAGTGTGACAGACTAAAATCTTTAATTTCGGTCCTATCGTTTGAGAGCTGAAGTGTAGATATTAGCCCTCAGGCGAGGTAAACGTGGGAGCTCCGAAGTGGCAGCCAGTATCCTCCCAGCCTAGCCGCAGATTCAGTAACCAAGCATAGGATAAGTCAATGTTCTTTATGCCTGGAACAAAGGGTAAAGAATAAGAATGCTCCTATTTGGTACAATATAATTCAATTTAAATTAATTATCCATTCACTTAATTCTCTTAACAAGGAGAAAGATACTTTTTCTAAATTGCAATCTTCCATTAAGTAATAGAGTAGAGTATAAGCGTTCTTTATTTCCCTATACTAGATAGTAATGGCATTTCATTGAAATTAGTTCTTAATCTCTAAACTTCCCTGTGGGATCGATATCTAAGACTCCATTAGAGCCCTTTATTACTTGAAAGATACGTATACTTGCATTGATAAAAAGGGGCACAATTGTTATTTTTACTCTGTTAAACACTTATATAGTTATAAAGCTCCGTAAACATATCCATCCTGTGCGTGCCACCTTTGTTGTCAAGTTTTTGGCACCGTTGCTGGGGAAGTAAAGTAATTATTAAGGTAACTAAAAATATATATAATTATTAAAGATAATTACTAGAGTAACAGACTATTTTAAAATCTACTTAAGTTGTTTATTCGTAAATTTGGAATCGAAAATTTCATACCTTATGATCCAGAATTAGAGCACATTATTAAAAGAATTAGAAAATAGAAGAAAGAAATTATAAATTTAAATCAAATGGCAGTTAATCCAGTAATTGAAAATACAAATCAACCAAGACCTTTAAGAGATTACGCTAACCCTACATTAGATGATATTCACATAACTATCCAAAATCCTGATGTAGCGGCTAATTCATTTGAGCTTAAACCTGCAATTATCCAAATGGTACAGAATAATAAATTTAGTGGTTCACCAAACGAAGATCCTAATTTTCTTGCTAGTTTTTTGGAACTTTGTGCTACTTTTAAAAATGACCTAGTATCTAATGATGCTGTTAGAATTAGGCTTTTTCCTTTTTCTTTAAGGGATAAGGATAAGATGTGGTTAAATTTGTTAGCACCTGGATCTATTAGAACTTGGGGAGAATTGTCACAAAAATTTCTATCCAAATACTTCCTCCTTCAAAAACTGCGAAACATAGAAATGACATAACATCTTTTAGTCAGTTTGATGGAGAATCAATATACGATGCTTGGTAGAGATTTAAAGATCTTCTTAGGAAATGCCCACATCATGTGTTACCAGATTGGTTAATTATTCAAAGTTTTTATAATGGATTAGTAGGATCTCTTAGATCTATTATTGATGCTGCTGATGGAGGTTCATTAATGTCGAAACCATTTGATGAGGCTTATTCATTAATTGAAGAAATGGCTACCAATAATTTTCAATGGCCTTCTAAAAGGTTAAATCTTAAAAAAATAGCAGGTATCCACGACTCTGATGCAATATTTATGTTAGCTTCTCAGATTGCTGCTATATCGAAGAAATTAGATCATTTTGGAATGAATTATTCTCCTAACATAATATAAGAAAATTCATCTGGACAACTTATAGATGCTCAAACTTCATATGAAACTTTAAATGCTATTAATAATAGACCTAATAATCCTTATGCAAATTATTACAACCTGGTTGGAAGAACCAACCAAATTTTAATTGGAATAACAACTCTGCTAATCAACAATGGATGAACAACTCAGTAAACCCATTAGGAAATTCATCTAACCATGGAAATTCTAATTATAAACCTTCTTATCCACCTGGATTTAATAATAACTCTCAATTTAAGGAAAAGAAGTTATCTATGGAAGAAATAATATTAAATATGGGTCAGCATTTGCAGAATCAAGGAAATCAGCTACAAATTCAAGGGAACCGATTACAAAATCAAGGAACTGCAATTAAAAATATTGAAACTCAACTTGGATATATCGCTACTGCACTTAATAATAGAATTCCTAGAACTTTTCCTAGTAATGTAGAAATAAATCATAAAGATCAAAGAAAAGAACAAATCAATGCGATACAGTTACGAAGTGGAAAAGAGTTAAAAACAAGAATACAAAAAGAAACGGAAAGTGAAAAAAAGAAAGTGGAAACTGAAAAAGAAAAGGATCAGCAAGATCAAAATTTAGAATATCCACTAATACCTATGAAAATTTCTGTAGAGAAACCACCACCACCATTTCCTCAGCGATTAAAGCAACATAAAAAGGATAAGCAATTTTCTAAATTTCTTGAAATCGTAAAGAAATTAACGGTGAACATCCTTTTGTAGAAGCATTAGAACAAATGCTAAATTATGTGAAGTTTATGAAAGATATTTTAAGCAAGAAGAGAAAGTTCACAGACAATGAAACAGTTGCACTTAGCGAAGAGTGTAGTGCAATTATACAGAAAAGCTTCCTAAGAAATTAACGGATCCTGGTAGTTTCACTATACCTTGTGCTATTGGAGAAAAATTTTATGGAAAAGCTTTATATGACTTAGGAGCCAACATCAATCTTATGCCTCTATCAATTTCTAAAAGATTTCGATTGGGAGAAGTCTCACTTACTTCAGTAACTCTTCAGTTAGCTGATCATTCAGTGACATAACCTAAGGGAGTTATTGAAGATGTGTTAGTAAAAGTGGATAAATTTATCTTCCCTGTAGATTTTATTGTTTTAGATATGGAGGAAGATAATGAAATACCTATAATTTTAGGGAGACCATTCTTAGCTACTGGAAGATCTATGATTGACGTTCAAAAAGGAGAATTAACTCTGAGAGTAAACGATCAAGAAGTAACTTTTAACTTTGCAAAATCAATGCAATATCCTGCTATAGAAAAGACGATGAATGTTTTCGAATGGATATTCTTGAACATCTACGAAATGAACATTTTAAAGAATACTTTGAAGATAAACTAGAAATAGAAAATACAAAATTAATTGAATAAACAGAAAATGAAAAATTAGATTATATACAAGAAAGATTTGAGATGTTGGATATTACGAAAAACGCTGAAAAGAATATAGTTCCGTTGATTATTAAACCTCCTGAACTTGAGTTAAAAATTTTACCTACTCATTTTAAGTATACATTTTTAGGTAACTCTTTAACTTTATCGGTTATTATATCGGCAGAGTTAAACGAATCACAAGAGAAAAATCTTCTGGACAAATTTAAAAAGTATAAGAAAGCTTTTGGTTGGACCTTAGTAGATGTTAAAGGAATTAGTCCTTCAATTTGTATGCACAAAATTATTTTGGATAATGAACATAAACCAAGAGTTGATCCCCAAAGGAGATTAAACCCAAAAATGAAAGATGTAGTCAAGAAAGAAATATTAAAATGGTTAGACAATGGTTATATATATCCTATTTCGGACAGTGCTTGGGTAAGCCTAATTCATTGTGTTCCTAAGAAAGGAGGAGTGACTGTTGAAGCTAATGAAAATAATGATTTAATACCTATAAGACAAGTTACTGGATGGCGTATATGTATTGATTATAGAAAATTAAATGCAGTCACCAGGAAAGATCACTTTCCTTTACCATTTCTAGACCAAATGTTGGATAGTCTAGCTGAGCACAAATATTTTTGTTTTTTAGATGGATATACTGGCTATCGTCAAATTCCTATTGCTCCTGAGGATCAAGAGAAAACTACATTTACCAGTCCTTCTGAAAAATTTGCTTTTCGAAGGAAGCCTTTTGGACTATGTAATGCACCTATAACATTCCAGAGATGTATGATGTCTATATTTAGTAAATTAATTGATGATGGAATGGAGGTATTTACGGATGATTTCTCTGTATTTAGAACATCATTTGAAACATGCTTGGATTATCTTGAAAAGGTTTTGGAGTTATGCGAAAAAACTAACTTAGTTCTAAATTGGGAGAAATGTCAATTTATGGTTGCAGAAGGAATTGTGTTAGGGCATAAAATTTCAGAAAATAACATGGTAGTAGAACCTGCAAAAATTCAAGTTATAGTTAAATTACCACCTTCTGCTACAGTGCGAGGGGTACGATGTTTTCTTGGACATGCTGAATTTTACAGACGCTACATAAAAGATTTTAAAAAAATTACTAAATCTCTATGCCAACTTTTAGAAAAAGACAAGAAATTTGAATTCACTATAGAATGCTTAAATGCTTTTGAACTATTAAAAGATAAATTAATCACAACACCTAGAATAGTTTTGCCTGATTGAGAGAAACCTTTTGAACTTATGTGTGATGCTAGTGATTATGTTATAGGAGCTGTTCTTGGTTAAAGGCATGATTAAATTTTTAAAGTTATATACTATGCTAGTAAAACTCTCAATCATGCTGAAATTAACTATACAGTTACAGAAAAAGAATTATTAGCAATTGTATATACTTTTGATAAATTTAGATTGTATTTAATTGGAACTAAATGTATTGTGCATACTGATCACTCTGCTATTAAATATTTAATGCAAAAGAAGGATACCAAACAAAAATTTAATGCAAGAATTTAATTTTGAAATAATTAATAGAAAGGGAACTGAAAATCAAACTGTAGATCATTTGTCGAGACTAGAATATAATGAATTATCCGACACCGACAATGAAATTACGCATGATTTTCCGATGAACAACTTTATAATATAAATGAGTGGAAAATACCATGGTATGCTGATATAGTTAATTATATTGTAAGTGATATTTTATTACCCATGCTAACTCTGCAACAACAGAAGAAATTCATTCACGATACTAAAACATATTTTTGGGATGAACCATACTTATATAAACATTGTAAGGATCTAATTATTAGAAGATGCGTGCCTTATGAAGAAACTGAACAGATCATTCAAAAATGTCACGATTCTGAATTTGGAGGACATTTTGGAACTGATAAAACTGCTTATAAAATTTTATAATTTGGATTTTATTGGCCTACTTTTTTTAAATATGTTTATAGATATGTCAAAACTTGTGATAAATGCCAATGAGTAGGTAATATATCTAGAAGAAATGAAATGCCTCTGAATTTTATATTAGAAGTTGAAATTTTTGATGTTTGGGGATTAGATTTCATGGGACCATTTTTTCCTTCTTTTAAAAACTCATATATATTAGTTGCTGTTGATTATGTTTCTAAATGGATTGAAGCACAAGACTTACCTCATTGTGATGCTAAGAGTGTTTCAAAATTTTTAATGAAAAACATTTTCACAAGATACGGATTGTCGAGAGTGATTATCACTGATGGAGGATCCCATTTTAGGAATAAATATATTCAGAAATTGGTAGAAAAATTCAACATTATTCATAAAATATCGACTGCTTATCATCCAAAAACCAGTGGATTAACTGAAGTTTCTAATCGAGAAATTAAATAAATTCTAGAAAAAATTGTCAACCATAGTAGATTAAATTGGTATACAAGACTAGACACTGCATTATGGGCATACAGGACTGCTTATAAAACCCCAATTAGAATGACTCCTTACAGACTTATTTATGGAAAAACTTGTTAATAACCAGTTGAATTAGAGCATAAAGCGTATTGGGCGATTAAAGATTTCAATTATAATTTAAAAGATGCTGGTGAGAAAAGATTGTTGCAGATGAATGAACTAGAAGAATTAAGGAATGAATCCTATAATAATGATAGAATTTTTAAGGAGAAGATGAAATTATGGCATGATCGGAAGATTAACAAAAAAAATTTTGAACCAGGACAAGAAGTTTTTCTTTATAATACAAGAATGACATTATTTCATGGGAAATTGAAATCTTGATGGTTAGGACCTTTCACTATAACTAAAATATTTACATATGGAGCTGTAGAAATTGAAGATCAAAAGACTGGACACAGATTTAAAGTAAATGGACACAGATTAAAACCATATTTTGAAAGAAAAAGACCAAACTTTAAAGAGATTTTAATGCTCAGTCAACCTGATTAATAACTAGAATAGGTCGGGCTGACGACGTTAAACCAAGCGCTTTATGGGAGGCAACCCATAATTATCTTTATTTATGTGTAATGATTGTATATTTATTTGATTTATTATTAATTATGGTATAAAATGAATTCTACTACTCATATTTATCTCTATAGTCATCATGATATTGGATCCATAGAAAAAAATTAGAAAGCATTTGAACCAAAGCGAAACTGGGCAAATTTTGCTTTAGCCATCGCCGACGAGATCAACGCCACCAACAGCAAGTTCTGCCCACCAAAATTCAGTTTATATTATTTAAGAATCCCACTGACGGCGAGATCGTTGCCGCCGACGGCGAGATCAGTGAATGAATGGTTTAGGGAGTTATTTTGACAGTTTTCGACAATTCCAAGAGTTTTAACTCTTTAAAAATGCCTAGAACTCGAATTCTAAATCATTTACTTCCTAAAAATGATTTGAAACTCCACAAAAACTCATCATTATGGCATCCAATCACCTTGAAATCACTAGATCTCGAGTGTTCAATCGAAGAAAATTTGTCAGTTATGAGGCCCAGCAAATCTTCAACAAAGTAATGATGAAAAAGAGACTGATCAAAGAAAGAGGATTCGTGTATAGAGGAGTGGAGAATTCGACAATGCCTATTGAGGAGATGATTGTGCGACGACGTTGGGAGGTATTATGCTATACAACTTCTGCAGTAGTCATCCCTGTAGTAAAAGAATTCTACTCCAATCTTCACGGAATCAACAACAGAAATGTCTATGTGCGAGGCAGATGGGTAACTTTCACTCCTTCTAGAATTAATGAGTTATATTCAATTGAGAATACACCCGTTTGCCACTATTCCAACTTTGTTCCTACAAGAAATAATATGAATGAGATCTATTGATATTTGACTGATGAAGCAGAAGATTGGGAAACAAGAGAAGACGGGTATGTTAGCTTTTCTGCATCACTTCTAAACCTTGTCTCTAAACACTGTCACTTCTTTATTTCTTCAAAATTATTACCCACTATGAGGGTAAATAAAGCTTTTCAGGAGTGTAAGATTCTGAATTATTGTATTCAAGCGGGATTACCTATTGATGTTGGTTCAATTATTGTGAAGTCTGCTTTAGGATTGATTGTTCATGGATTGATTTATGGGCTTGGACATTCTTCAACAATTTTTGCACTATGCAGTTAGTACCAAGTTTCATATGAAGCCTGGGAAAAGGTACTTTTGCCTTGGTAACCCTTAGATCCAACTGATATGTTTACTAGTCTGGATAACGATAATGAAACAACCATTAATACGGATCAAGCATCACAAAATTTTCTTTCAATCAGGCCTTTTACTGATAAAACAAATTTGATCTTACGGAAACTTAACAGATTAGAAAAAGAGGAACAAAATGTGATGAATTCAATTAATAACATCTCTGATTTATTTTGTCATATTGATTGGAATATGAAGAAGATTTTACAGAAGAATTTCCTTACAGGCCTTTCGACAATCTATTCGTTCATTTACGTTCTATTGGAGATATCAGAGATGAGTTTAGTACAGACCCTGACGAGTAGAAGACATTTGTATTTGTTTATGTGTTGAGTTAGTTTGAATCTAATTTTTATGTAATTTGCACTTTTGATATTTTAGATTTTAAGATTTGATCTCAGTATAGATGAGATTATGTGTTCTTTGTTTATATTCAGTGTTTTGAGTATTGTGGTTTGGATTGCAACGCTAAATTTGGTGTGTTAAGGTTGTAAAAATACCTTGTTAGTAATGTGGTGTACAGATATTGTAAACACTTGGATTTTATATAAAATTTGTGATGTTTTATCTTGTGTAATATTAATTGAGTAAAAATAGTATCTTATCACAATCAAATATATTTAATTGATTGATCGGACATTAATGAGGTTTGAAATGAATTGAAAACATTATAAATATTAAAAATATTAATTTTTGAAAAATCCCGCAGACAACGAGATCGAAGCTGCCGACGGCGACTTTTTCCAGAGACTTTGAGCCAATTTGAATTAATTAGCTTGCCGACGGCGAGATCTCAAAAAACACTTTTATTGGACGGTCAACGATCGCTATTCATCGTCCCCTTCCTCAAAACTTCGAAAAAACTGACCTAGGGCTTGATAGATCTTGGATTTGGAGCAATTTCAACACATTTTGACACCGGATTTTATCTTTCCTTGGTAAGAGATTCACTCCCATGCAAAAATTTTTGATTTTCACCGTGTATTTCTTCCACATTTGGGGATTTTGGAAAAAAATTGAAATATAGAGAAAATAGTCGGAAGAAATCCATGGAATTCATTTTAGATTATTTTAAGTCACCTTTGGAAGCCATTCTAGTATTATTTTGGAATTTAGTTGAGATTTTTGTAAATTTGATAGATCGAGAAATGGCTCCACGACAGAAGAGGCGACTAGATTTTGATGAGACATGATTCGTGAATGCTAAAGCTCAATCAAGATACAACTTTAATATCAAAGCAAGAAAATGCATTCAAGATAAAGTTTTTAAGAATTTGGGAGGAGAAGTGGAACAAATGATCGAAGAGAGAAGATGGGAAAATTTCTGTTATACGATAAATAAAGCTGCAGTTGATGTCATAAAAGAGTTTTATGCCAATTTGACCCAGATAGAGGATGGGCCTATAAATGTTAGAGGATTTTTAGTTGATTTTAATGCTGCACGGATAAATGCTTTCTACGAAATACAAGATCTTCACTCCAGCGAATACGATACTTTTGGAACAATGGAAGGACTGCTGGAGGAGGTGATTAGCTTTCTCACTGATGGGAAAGGGACTTGGAAAATTAAGCAGTGTGAACGGGTAAACTTCCCCCTTTCAATGTTAAATGCAACCTCTAAGGCTTGGCATTATTTTATTTGCTCTACTTTTCTTCCGATCTATCACCATAGTGAAGTTACAAGAGATAGAGCAGTTCTAAATTTTTGTATTCAGAACCACAGAAGTATAAATGTGGGGATTATAAAAATATATTAGCCATTGCAAAAAGTGAAAGTGGAGGAGGACTAGGACATCCTAGTCTAATTTATGCAGTCTGCCAATTGTCTGGAGTAGAGGCGAGAGATGATAAGGAATGGGTTCAACTTATGAAACCCATTACCCAGGCTAATATAAATACTTATGAATCCAACGAAGGATGGAGATCTGGGATTAGGAGCTATGAAGCTTCAACTGGTTGGGATATTCCCTCTACCAATTATGACCCTCCTACCTATAGTCCTCCTACCCTTTATGATTTGATGAATGAAATGACTCGCGACAGAAAAAGTTTTGAAAAGATTGAAGAAAAATTGGAGCATATTGATCAGAGAATTGGAGGATTAGAGCGGAGGCATGATTATGACAGTGATTATCTTCAGAGGCATTCTGAATTTGAGATAGCCTACTATGATGCTGAGAATCGTTATCGGAGAGGAGAGCTTTATGTTGCATTTCCTGAGTGCCCCCATTATACTCACTACCAGCCTACTCCCCCTGCTGAACAAGGAGATGAGGATATAGTTTGAGATTTTAATGTTGATGATTAGATTCTATGATTAGATATTTATGTTGTGTGTTTATTTAGTTGTTTAGAATATGTATTTTGATAATTATATTGTGTAAGACATTTAAACTTTGCTGTATAAGTTAAATTTGTGTTGTTTTAAAATTTAATATTTCAAATTGTGATTGTAACTTTGAAACTGGATTAGTGAAATATATGTGGATGTTATGTTAAATTGTGCTTAGTATTATAATAAGTATAAATTGTGTTAGTATTTTGTACTTATTTCAAAACTTCTTTACTCAGCAATTTCATTGATATTATATATGTGTAGAAAATTATTAACAGTACAGGTTAATTAAGTGATGAAAAGAACCTGCAAAACTTCAAAAGAAGAAATATCTAAAGGACGAAGGTATGATTTAAATTTACAGTTTGTTTTCTTTTCACCCTATATAAATAAATAGAAAAATTTAAGTTTGGGGAAGGGAAAAAACAAAAATTTAATTATTAAATTGTTCTCAATTTATATTTTCAAAAATTTTTATATAAATGATTTTTTGTAGTAAATTTAATTCAGTAAACTGGAATTAATTTTTTTAATTTATTATAGAAAGTTAAAAGAAATACTTTTAGTGATTAAACAAATTTTGTAGATTAAGATATTTGGAATAAAGGATAAGAATATAGTTAACTATTTAAAGTAAGGAAAACTATATTTTAAAATATTAAATTTCGAGGTATTTAGAGGAGAAAGAAAAGATTGAAACTCAATGAAATGAAAACTATGAAATACATATAAGATAAAGAAATATTTCAAGTTTCAAATTTAGGAAGAGGAAAATGAAGTTCAAAATTATTAACAGGCTATCCAGATACATGTCGGCATATTTTTAGGTCATGTGTTTTGGAAAGGGGTCGCCTACAGAAGTTGTCGGCGAATTTTAAATTTTTAAATTTAATTTAAATATATATATAGTTTTAGAAAGAAACATTTGATTTTGAAAATAACTTTAAGTTTGAAAATTTTAAGATATGAATTCAAACCGATCTCACATCTGAAATAGTTTATGTAAACGAGCACCACATCACAAACCGTGTATCTATCCCTAAGAATAGACACACTGCTTGATGATGGGGCTCGGTTAAATAAACTAGAAGATTTGTGACATCTGTTTGGTCTGCGAACCAATTTTATAAGTCGACAAGTTCCCTGCTTAATATAAAGAGATTAAGCGGGGTTTATATTACTCGGGTTCTTAAAGTTCCCTATAAGGGCAAGCCCCTATAGTTAATTACAACTTAAATGACGGGAATCACTTAAGAAAACTCTCGATAATGATCAGTGGTTTTGCTATCAAGAATTTCAAAGTTTAAGGTTTTCAAAGGATTGAATTTTGGAGATTTCAATAAGGAATGGATTAAAGTTGGAACAGTTATTTTCATGAGTCCAAAGGAAGAGAAGTAGAAGATGCTGAGGATCCAAGAGGAATCTTGGCGACTTCCCAAACTATCCTATTGCTTGGCTTAAATTTGGGAATTTACTCATGTTTCAATCTTGCCAATTTTAATTAATTAGGACTTATATTTGTATGACATAATCATACAAGTAGCCTCGAAGATGTGAGGGTTTATGTCGTACCGAACGACTACCTCGGAGTCCTAAGACCGGTTAGGGCTTAATTTACATGACATGATCATGCAAATGCCTAACGAAGAGTTGAGAATTTATGTTGCACTAGGCAAACTACCTCGATGTCCTATGGCTTGGTTATTTAATTTTAAGAAGGTTTTCCTGTAGTAGATCCGAGTTTTGCTGATGACGATGGCCGTGCTGCCCACCATGCTCCAAGCTCCTTGTTGTTGCAGAGGTTTAGTTTTAGAAGTCATAAATCAGGAGATGAGAGAAGTGTTTTGGTTTAGAGAAAATCTTAAAATCCAAGTGTTTTTAATATTTTAATTAAAACAAATCTTAAAGTTGTTTAAACGGAACCGATTAAGATCCCACGGTTCCGTCATCCCTAGCACCGTTATTTTCATCGAATTCACTTAGTCCAGATGAATTTGCTAAACTCAACTGAATGAGTTCCACACTTTCATTTAGACCGTGGGAAAACCCGTTAGCAACACGTGGGTTACATCATCTGAGGTATTCCGGATCATTCAACGAGACATTTTAATTTAGTTACAATTGTAGTTTTGTTGTTTTGTTTGTGATTAAATTTTAAGTTGTGTTATACTTTGGAATGTTGTAGCGGTGAATTTTATCTTGCAATGACTTTTAATTTAGTTTTGGTTTCAGTTCAGGGACTATCCTAAAGGTTTTGGTTTTCATGTAACAGTCTTATTTATCATGCAAGAAAAGTAAAGTACATTGCATGTAAGTAAATTGCAATAAAGTAAATTACAATAAAATAAAAGCGTACCAGGAGGGTCTTCCCGTCATCCCAAGCTGCACTTAAAACACATGTTAGAGCATTTAAACATATTTTGCAAGAAATACCTAGGTAAAGCTAAGGGAAAGGGTTTTGGTTGTCTACCAAAGTCCTAATCCTATAACTAGTCATCTCCTATGACGTCTAGGTTCTTGGTTTGGTTTAAGGATGATTTTATTCATCAAAGAACAATTAAATTCAATTGTTCTTCTAAAACATCCTGTCATATTGAGGATGTGCTTCGGACGAGTCCTAAACATCTTTTTAATACTTCTGGGATTATTTTGAGTCCAAGTAAATTTAGTTGCACATATGAATTAATCATCCAGGAGTTTAGTTAAACTTTGTCTCTTGCTCAGTGAACTTGGGTATTTGATTACCTGATGAATGAAGTGACATCTCACATAATACTCTATTTAAGAGTTATAATAATTAAAGCCTTTAAGGGCAAGTTGGGTATTGAGAATTTTAATCATTCTTAATTTAAAGTTTGAGTTAATGATTTAAAGTGATTTAATTTAATTATGAGGTTTTAATTAATAATTTTAAGTTTGGAATAGTGTTCAAATTATTTTAGATTTAATTTAAATCTTTACACTTTCAATTATCTTAGTATTTCAGATTAATGTTTATGTTTTAAATTTACTAAGATAGAAAGAGGTGTTGAAATTATTGATATATTTTGATTTAACTCTTAATGATTTCATTCAGGTTTGTTGCTAAGTGATTTTAAATTAATTTAATTTTAATTTAATTTTATTTTAATTTAATTTAATTTTAATTTAATTTAATTTTAATTTAATTTTTGATTTAATTTTAATTTAATTTGAATTTAATTTAATTTAATTTTAATTTTAATTTTAATTCAATTTAATTTTAGTTTCAATATTTTAAATTTAATTTAATTTAACTGTTAAGGTGTTAATTTAAGTTAATTTAAACTTTGACTTAACTTAATTTAATTTAATTTAACTCAAAGATTTTAAATTTGATTTTAATTATTGGACCATTCAACAATTTAAGCTTTAATTCATTTAAGGGTTATCTTCTTTTTTTTTTTGATTTATTTAATTTGGATTATTATTTTAATTTTTAATTAAGAACTAAATATTATTGAAGTGACTTATTTAGGGATTTTTAAATTAAAGAATAGATATCCTCTTAATAATATCCCTATTTTAATAATCCAAATTTTAAATATATTCTTTCCAAAATTTAAATTATTTAATTAATTAGGGTTTCATTTTGATATTTTCAAAGTATTTAATGGGTTTCTACCCTTTAATTTTCCTAAGTTTCAATCATCCAAGATAAAGTTAAGATCAAATATTTTACCCTCCATTTTGATTAAACCTAAAGTTTTAATTAAGGGTTAAAATTATTAATTACCTTTATGTCCTTTTAGGCTAATTTATTTCATAACTCACTAAATTGAGCTCAAATGAATTTGAAATTTTTATGTCACCTCACTCACATGTCAATTAAGACATTAGAGGAGAAAATGTGATTTTTCTGAATTTAATTTATTTATATAATTATTTTTAGTAGAAAATAGGGGTTTTCAAAGAAAATTCAACAACATGACCAAGGTAAAGTTTCTGTCCTTAAAAAAATTATGGGATATTTCTAATGACCAGAGAACCACTTGGACCAATTTTTGTTATTTTTTTAATTATATTTGATTTATTATAATTATTTTTAGTTTTAGAGTATTAACTAACTTTAAAATAAAATAAAAATTATATTTTTCTTAAATTTCTCTAACCTCAAGGAGTCTAAAGAAACAAGTTTTATAATTTTATGATTTTTCTTTGATTTATTAGAATTATTTTAGTGAAAAAGGTTGAAAATTCATTTTTTTAATATTAAAAATTACATTAAGCCTTTAAAATTCAATATATTATCGTAAGGACTTAGGAAAAATATTTGGTTTGTTCCTAAGTGATTAGGAGTCAAAATGTGACATTTTTATGATTTTTAATATTTTTGTGATTTTTATTATTTTTTAGTTATTAAAATATTAAAATATTGTGAAAAGCAACTTTTTTAGAAAATTCTAATTTTAATTTTCCTGAACTCCCCTAATATCAAAGAAGCTCCAAAACCATTTTTGTGAATTTTTGAAAAGTATTTTTGGAGTTATGAATTTTTAAAGTTCCATTTTGCTTATGAGGCTTAATCAATCCATTTGGTGGGGTTAATCAAGTCTAATTGATTTCAAAATTTTATGTGAGGTTATTCTGACCCTAAAGAGAAATGGAGAATTATTTTCAAGTAAATTTGGTGTGTGGTTAACCCTAATTAATTCAAATTCAATTTTGGGAGTTTAGGCTAATTAAGGTTATTATGAATGAAATAACTCAAAATATATTTTTCATAGGGTCCCCTAGTCCTAAGAAACACCATCAAATTTTCCTAGAATTTATTTTACAACATGCTAATTATTGGAATTAAAATACCTAAAACAGTGAGATGAACTTGAAAAATCAATAACTTTTCACAGAGATGGCCTCTGACCTTGAAAAATTTAAAAAATGTTCCCAAGATCAGAGGCTTCAAAAGCCCTATGGTCTCATGCCTCAGTGAATTGTCCATGCGAAATGGAGAATCAAAACATTGGAAACAGTAAATAAATTATTAAAAATAAAATACTCATCCAATTAACTTAATTTCTTTTCCACATTATTCTCCTCTGTTCACTGAGCAAGTATTTTTATTTTATTTTTGTGATTTTTCTAGGCAAAGATATGAATTTTTGAAGTTGAGGGCATTTAAATAATTCAAAAATACCCTAATTTCCTACTTATCCGACTCGGCGCCGCGTCATCCTCATCCGGATCGAAAGCCCACGCGTCGCTCTGTGATTCGGCGCCGCCATCTGACTCAGTGCTCCAGGGGCCCGCAGTTCACGTAACATTCCGCTGTCCGGCTTGATCTCGACCTTCCGCTCGATACACGCGCTATCCAACGGCTCCTGGTCATGGTCTACGACTGGTGTACACGCGTGACCGTCCACACTCAAACCCTAATATCTCTCTCGATTCTCAATGGATTTTCGAGTTCTTATACTCTATCGATTCGTCTTGAAGAGATGAACACATCCATACGGTTTATAAGCTATGAAATTAACCCAAACAAAATGGAGAATTGCTGGAAGCTCGGGAGGAAGAATGAGTTAATACCTTTGCTCAAAGAAGTGAAGCTTCGATCTGAGGGTTGTATCACCTTCGATTGAGTCCAAGCAAGCTCCAGATGAAGTCTCTGGCTCTAGGGAATTGTCTAAGTATGAAAGTGACCAAGGCTGATCAGAAAGCTAGGAGGCTGGAAGCAATGGCTGGCCTGGTGAGGGGGCTTTCGCTGGGGAACTTCTCCTCTTGGTCTGGTGATGGTGTAGGGTCAATCAATTTGAAGATTGGCTCACAGTGGTGAAGTGTCCTGTTTTTTGGGTGGATTTTTAACTCAAAAATTGAGCTCTGTTAATGGGGTTTAGGGCAAAGGAACACTAGGGATCAACTGCTCTTGGTTAGGAGAAGGTCTTGGAGCAATTTTGGCAGAGTTTCCTTAAGGTCTGGTTCATCACCTTGTTTGGCCGAGAGGTGAGTGGGTTTAAATAGAGGTGGCTGGAGCGCTTCCCAGGGGCAATTGGAGGCTTGGATCAACTGCTCAGGGCAAGGGAAGAACAGCTGCAATGGCCATTTAGGTTGGGACAAGTCAGCTAGTTCAAATTGAATTTTTGATTCAAATTAAGCCTCTCGGCCAGGTGGTTTCCTGCAGCTGTGGTGGCTGGCCGGCCAGGCATGGGTCACCCTTAGGGTCAGGGAGGTCAATGCTTGAGTTTGGTGCCAACAATTGGCTTTGGACATGTGTAAAGGAGTTAGATTGAAATGGCATGAGGAGAAGGTTATTTTGGGTTCAAATGGGTCAACCCATGGTTTTGGGCTTGGTGCACCACCCAAGGCCTGGATCTTGGCTGAAAAGGTTCATTTGGGTCAACCAAGAGGAAATGATATAGTCTCCATCAAGGATTAGGTGGCTAACTTGGTTTAGTGTGTATCATGGTTGAGGTTAAAAAAGCTTAAGGAAGGCTTAAGAAAGGGGCCCCTCCATTTGCCATAAATGACAAGGTGAGGTGTCAAAACTCTCATGGCTTCATATGGTTTGTAAATGGCTCACATTTGGCTTACATTTGGCTTGGAAAAGGTTAGCTTGTTTCATGAAAAAGGATTTTAAGGATTTTTTAGTATTTAGGGGTAATTTGGCACATGGCTTAGTTTAGAAAAATTCAATGATGAATTTGAAACATAAGGAGTGATTTAATTAAATGGATGATGAGATGAAAGTGTCATGTGGGCTTTGGATTGATTTTGGGCCTTTTGAAATCATTTTGGATGGGCTTTTAAAGTGGTTTAAGGAAGTGGGCTTTTGGATTTAAAGTAAATTTAGGATGAAAATTTTGTAAAGGATTGTGCCAAATAAATGTTGCAATTGGTTTTGGCATGTGTCATGAGTGGTTTGGAATCAATTTGGTGTGATTTGGAGTAGAATTGGGTTGAATTTCGGTTTTTTTTGGTAAAGAGGCCAAGGTGGGCCAAATTGGGCTAACTTGGGTTAAGGTTGGGCTAATGTTGGATTTGATGTAAAATTAATGTTGAAAAATGTTTATGGGAGTGCTACAAAAAGTTTTCAACTTTGGTTGGGCTCTAATTTTGGGATTTGGGCCCATTTGGGTTAGGTTTGGGCTTAGGTCAATTTAAGGGATTTTGGTTTTGGGGTAGGTTTGGGTAGAGTTTAGGTTCAAATTTTGGGCAAATCAAGTTAGTGTTTTGTTTATGGGGATGTTATGAAGGCTTTAGAAAAGATTTGAGGCCAATTGGAGTTGAATTGGGTTGGTTTGGGCTAGGTTTAGGTCATGGGCCACAATTGGGCCTTAGGCTTCAAATTGAAATTGGGCTCAAATGTCAATCAAATTGGACTTGGATTTGGTCTAAATTGATATTGAGGATACTTTAAATGTGCAGGCAACATTTTTAAATTGATATTGATGTAAAGTTAATGAATCTCCAAGAAATGCATACTTTAAATGTGCAGGTAACATTTTTAGTTCCAGTTCAAGGGCTTTTTTAATTGAGGGTTAAAGTATATCATTTTTAGTTGTGTCTAAAATTTCCCAATTTTCATGAATATAATGAGTTTCTTCAGATAAATTTTCTTCATTTAATGACTCATTATATAACATAGATTCTTTATCATTATCATCAGAAATGATCTTACATTTTTCTTGGTAATGTTTTTCAATTATAAAATCAAAAATATCCATTCGATAGCATTTTTCTTTTTCAGGATACCCCATTGATTTCAGAACATTGAATGTTTTCTCTTGATCTTTAACTCTCATCGTTTATTCTCCTTTTTTTACATCAATCATAGTTCGACTGGTAGCTAGAAAAGGTCTCCCTAAATCGATAGGAATTTCTTTATCTTCTTCCATATCTAGAACAATGAAATCCACAGGGAAGATAAATTTATCTACCCAAGAAAAACATCCTCTATAACTCCTTTGGGATAAGTGATTGATCGATCAACTAACTGAAGAGTTACAGTGGTAAGAGAAATCTCTCCTAAATCTAACTTTCGAAAGATTGAAAATGAGATGAGATTAACAATAGCTCCTAAATCACATAAGGCTTTTCCACATAATTTTTTTCGAATAGCACATGGTATAGTGAAACTTCCAGGATCTTTAAGTTTCTGAGGTAATTTTTTCTGAATTATTGCACTACATTCTTCACTTAATGTAACAGTTTCATAAGCTTCAAATTTTCTCTTCTTACTTAAAATATCCTCCATAAATTTTGCATAGCTTGGCATTTGCTCCAAAGCTTCAGCAAAAGGAATGTTTATGGTAAGTTTCCTAAAAATTTCAAAGAAATTAGAAAATTGATGGTCAAGCTTCTGCTGTTTAAGTCTTTGAGGAAAAGGTGGTGGTGGTCTTTCAACTCCCACTTCAATTGGTACAACAGTCTGATCATTACTTGGATAAAGGGTATTGTTGACCTCATTTTTGATGAGGTCTTCTCTTCTCCTTTTAGTACTTAGGATCTAGCCTTAGGCTTTTCCTTTGACTATCTTAGAGGACTAGAGATGGAACCTACCCCTTTAGAAACTCAACCACTTCTTAACTCCCTGCAAACCCCACAAGCTTGATTGTAAACCCCTAATCACCTAGAGGGTTGAGATCAAATGTGGAGGTTTAAAGTATGAGTTCCCTATAGGACCTTTGGCCTTTGGATCACCCTGGGTGGCCTGGTCTAGTTAAGGCTGACTTACACATACACTACACTCTCACACACACATTCCAAATCCTAAAACCCACACTCTCAACCAACTTGACCTCTTGACTCATGTAGGTAATTCAAATGGATGGTCCTTAACCCCTAAGCCCCTGGTTAAGAGAGTTAGGAACAACATAATGAATGCCTCAAATGAGTCCTCTCATGGCTCCTATGGGCTTAATATGGCTTCATGGCTCAACCAAAATGATTCTATTCTACTCAAATTCGATCAATCTTCATTTTTTCCAAAATTTCAATTTTTGACCCCTGGGGCCCCGGACCCACCAAACCTACTAAAAGCCCTTGGAACTACCCAAAACCACCAAAATTTCCAAATCACCCAAAACCTTTCCAAACTTAACCTTGAACATTTCACCACCAATAAAATTGATCATTTACTGCGAAAAATACCCCCAATACCCTCTAAATTACCACAATGCCCCTCTTGACCCAAAAATCCAAAAATTCCTAGAAAATTCCAAAAAATCCCAAATATTTCCAATTTCATTTTGTTCAACTACACCATGGACCAATTTTTCCAATTTACCCCACTTTTACCAAAAACCCCAATTTAGCCCAATTTAAACCCAAATGAACCCAATGTCCCACCAAACCACTCCAATTGACTTCAATTTTGGTCTAATTCAATTCTAAACTTCAATTCAATATCCCCAATATTAATCTAGACCAAATACAAGCTCAATTTCATTTTTTAGCTTAAAGCCCAATTTTGACCCATAACCCAAACTTAACCTAAACCAACCCAATTCAACACCAATTAACCCCAAATCTTTTCTAAACCTTCCCTAACATCTCCATAAACAATACACTTACATAATTTGCCCAAAACTTGAACCCAAACCCCACTCAAATTCAACCCAAACCCAAAATCCCTAATTTAGCCTAAACCCAAGCTTAACACTAACTTAGCCCAAATCCCAAAATTGAACCCCAACCAAAGTTGAAAACTCTTTGTAACACACCTATAAATATTTCTCAACATCAATTTTACATCAAATCCAACATTAGCCCAATCCTAGCCTATGTTAGCCCAATTTGGCCCACCTTAGCCCCTTTACCAAATTAACCCAAATCCAATCCAATTCAATCCCAAATCACTCCAAATTTGTTTTAAATCACTCATGACATATCCTTAAACTAAACCCAATATTTATTTAGCATGGCCCTTTGCAAAATTTTTTATCTAAAAGCCCATTTTGAAACATAGAAACCCATTCCCCTTAAGCCATTTTTAAAGCCCACCTTTACCAAATTTTAAAAGCCCAAACTTCATGCTAAAGCCCATATGACACTCCATTCATCATTTCACTAATTAAAATCATCCCTAAACTCTAAATCAACAATCAAATTTTTCTTAATCAAGCCATATGACAAACCATCCAAATTTCACACCAAAGTACCAAAATTCCTAAAACCCTTTTCCATGAAAGTTGACTTGACTTTTCCCAAGTCATATAGAAGCCATGGAGCCATCCTTAAGCCCCATGTGAAGCCATGAAAGGTTTGACATGCCACCATGCCACTTATGGCAAGAAGGAGGGCCCCCTTTCCTAATCTTTCATTAAGCCTTTTTAGCCATATCTATGTCACACACTAAACCATGTTTTTCCACCTAATCCTTGATGGAGACTCCACCACACATGGGAGGTTGACCCAACTGATTGCCTCAGCCCAAAATCAGGTTATGGGAGAGTGAACCCAATCCATTTGGATGAGTTGACCAAACCAAGCCTAAAATGGCCTTATCCCCATACCACTTAGAGCCAAGCCCTTTTCACATATCCAAAGCCAATTCACTTCACCAAACCCCAGCCCTGACTTCCCTGGTCAAGATGGTGACCCATGCCTGGCCGGCCAGCCACCACAGCCGCCGGAAAACACCATGGCAGAGACCTTGGAAGGAGCCAAACATTGAAATTCCATCTTGCTGAGCAGCCCCATGCCCAGTGGCCATTGCAGCTGTTCTTCTCTTGATCTAAGCAGCTGATCCCAGCCTTCAACCCTCCCTGGGAAGCCCTCTAGCCAGCCCTATTTAAACACCACCTCCTCTCGGTCAAAAGAGGTGCTGAAACAAACCATACAGAAACTCTGCCAAAATCATTCCAGACTCTCCTCCACACCTAGAGAACTTAATCCCCACTAAAATCCCCCTTCCATTTCCTCTATGTGAGCTCAATTTCAGAGTTGAAATCCAAGCCCAAAACTAAGACACTTCACCACAGTGAGTCAATCCTCAAATTGATTGACTCTACACCTTCACCAGACCAAGAGGAGAAGTTCCCCAGCAAAAGCCCACTCACAAGGCCGGCCATTACTTCCAGACCTCCAAGCTTTGTGATCGGCCGTGGTCACTTTTGTACCTAGGCAATTCACCAGGCCAAAGGACTTCATCTGGAGCTTGCTTGGACCTAATCGAACGTGACACAACTCTCAGATTGAAGCTTCACTTCTCTGAGCAAAGGTATGAGCTCTCTCTTCCTCCTGAGCTTCTGGAGATTCTCCATTTGATATGAATCGATTTCAATGCATATTTACTGTATGGATGTGTTCGTCTCTTCAAGACGAATCCATAGAACATAAGAACATAAAAATCCATTGATAAATGAGGGAGATATTAGGGCTAGAAGGTCGACGGTCACGGGTTCACACCAGTCGGAGACGATGACAAGGAACCGTTGGATCGCGCGTGTATCGGATGGACGGCCAGGATCGAGTCGGACCGGAGGATGTTACATAAATGGTGGGCCCCGGGATGGCTGACTCAGATGGCGGCGCCCAATCACATCGCGAAACTTACCCTCTTTGGAGCCGCCGAGGTTGACACGGCGCCGTGTAGGATAAGTAGAAAATTAGGGATTTTTCTTATTTATTAAATACCCATAACTTCAAAAATGCATAACTTTGTGTAGAAAAATCCAAAAAATAAAATAAAAATATGTTCTTGCTCAGTGAACAGAGGAGAATAATGTGGAAAAGAAATCAAGTCATTTCATTAAGTACTTTATTTTTAATTAATTATTTACTCTCTGCACTATTTTGATTCTCCATGCATGTAGACAATTCATCATGGCATGAGACCATAGGGCTTTTGAAGCCTCTAAACTTGGGAACATTCCTTGAATCTTTCAAGGTCAGAGGCCATCCTTATGAGAAGTTATTGATTTTTCAATTGCATGTTACTGTTTTAAGTATTTTAATTCCAATAATTAGCATGTTGAGAAATAAACTCTAGGAAAATTTGGTGATATTTCCTATGACTAGAGGACCCTAGGAAAAATAGGTTTTGAGTTAATTCACATGGAACAATCCTAATTGGCCCAAATACCCAAAATTGAATTTTAATTAATTAGGGTTAACCACACATTAAATTGACTTGAAAATAATTCTCCACTGATCTTTAGGATCAGAGGAACATTACATAAAAATTTGAAGTCAATTGGATTTGATTAGCCTCACCAAATGGGTTGATTAAGCCTCTTAAGCAAAATGGATAAAATTAAATTTTAAAAATTCATAACTCACAAAATACTTTACAAAAATTCACAAAAATGGTTTTGGAGCTTCTCTAATATTATAGGAACTTAGGAAAATTAAAATTGTAATTTTCTAAAAAAGTTAATTTTTATCAATATTTTAATATTTTTAATAATTAAAAAATGATAAAATCATAAAAATATTAAAAATCAATAAAATGTCACATTTTAACTCCTAATCACTTAGGAACAAACCAAATATTTTTCCTAAGTCTCTAGGATAAGATATTGAATTTTAAAACCCTAAAACAATTTTTGAATTAAAAAATGATTTTCTTTAATATTTCCACGAAAATAATTCTAATAAATAAAATATAATTCAAAAAATCACCAAAATTGTTCCAAATGGTCCTCTAGTCATTAAGAACATCCCATAATTTTCTTAAGGATAAAAACATTTCCTTGATCATGTTATTGAATTTTCCTTGAAAACCCCTATTTTCCATTAAAAAAATAATTACATAAATAAATTAAATACAAAAAAATCACATTTTCTCCTCTAATGTTTTAATTGACATGTGAGTGAGGTTACATAAAAATTTCAAGTTCATTTGAGCTTAGTTTAGTGAGTTATAGAATTATTAAGTTTGAAGAGCAAAAGGGTAATTAAAAATTTCAACCCTTAATTAAAATTTTAGGAATAATCAAAAAGGGGAGGGTAAAATATTTGATTTTAAACTGATTTTGGATGATTGAAATTTAAACAATTGAAGGGTAGAAACCTACTCATCATTTCAAGAATAATTGAAATAAACTTTAATTAAGTAATTAATTAAAATTTTGGAAGAGTAATGGAAATTTGAATTATTAAAAGTAGGGATATTATTAAGAGGATATTTATTCTTTAATTTTAAAATCCCTAAATAAATCACTTCAATAATACTTAATTCTTAATTAAAAAAAATTAATTAAAATGATAATCCAAATTAATAATTAAAACTAAAATTAAACTAAAATTAAATTAAAATTAAATTTAAACTAAATTAAAAAATTAAATCAAATTAAATTAAAATTAAATTAAAACTAAACTAAATTAAATTAAATTAAATTAATTAAATAAAAAATTAAATTAAAGTTAAAATTAAACTAAATTTAAATTAAAATTAAATTAAATTAAAATTAAGATTAAAATTTAATTAAATTAAATTAAATTAAATTAAAATTAAATTAAATTAAACCAAATTAAATTAAAATCAAAATCAAATCAAATTAAGTTAAAATTAAAATAAATTAAATTAAAATTAAGTTGAATTAAATTAAATCAAAATCATTTAACAACAAACCTAAATGAAATCATTAAGACTTAAATTAAATCTAAAATAACTTGAACACTATTCCAAACTTAAACTAATTTCTATAATGAAGTCAAAATTAAAATTAAATCATTAAGTTTAAATCGTCAAAATACCTAATAAATTTGCCCTTTTAAAGTTCTTATTATTATTATAACTCTTAAATGAAGTATCAAGTGAAGTGTTACTTCACTTATAGGATATTCAAATGTCCTAGTTCACTGAGCAAGGGAACAAAACTTAAACCCCTGGATGACTAATTCACCTGTACAACTAAATTTACTTGGACTCAAAGCAATCCCAGAAATATTGAAAAGATGTTTAGGACTCATTCTAAGCACTTCCTCAATATGACAGGATGTTTTAGAGGAACAATTGAATTTAATTGTTCTTTGATGAAGAAAATCATCCTTAAACCAAACCAACAACCTAGACGTCATATGAGATGACTAGTTATAGGATTAGGAATTTGGTAGACAACCAAAACCCTTCCCTTAGCTTTACCTAGGTATCTGTTGAAATATTTAAATACCTCAACATGTGTTTTAAGCGCAGCTTGGTATGACGGGAAGACCCTCCAGGTACGCTTTTATTTAATTGCAATTTACTTTATTGTAATTTACTTACATGCACCGTACTTTACTTTTTCTTGCATGATAAACAAGACTGTTGCATGAAAATCAAAACCTTTAGGATAGTCCCTGAACTGAAACAAAAACTAAATTAAAAGTCATTACAAGATAAAAATCACCGCCACAACATTTTAAAATATAAAACAACTCAAATTTTAATCACAAACAGAACAACAATACTACAATTATAACTAAATTAAAACGTCTCGTTGAATGATCGGGAACACCTCGGATGATGTAACCCACGTGTTGCTAACGGGATTTCCCACGGTCTAACTAAAAGTGTGGAACTCATTCAGTTGAGTTTAGCAAATTCATCTGGACTAAGTGAATTCGATGAAAATAACGGTGCCGGGATGATGGAACCGTTGGATCTTAACCGGTTCTGTTTAAACAACTTTAAGATTTGTTTTAATTAAAACACTAAAAGACATTTGGACTTTGAGATTTCTGAACCATAACACTTCTCTCATCTCTTGATTTTCATCTTCTAAAACTAAACCTCTGCAACAACAAGGAGCTTGGAGCATGGTGGGCAGCACGGCCATCGTCATCAGTAAAATTCGGGTCTACATCAGCTAAACATTCCTACAATTAAACAACAAAGCCATCGGATTTCGAGGTAGTTTGCTTAGTGCAACATAAATCCTCAACCTTTTCGTTAGGCATTTGCATAATCATCTTATGTGAATTAAGCCCTAACCAGTCTTAGGACTCCGAGGTAGTCATTCGGTACGACATAAACCCTCACATCTTCGAGGCCATTTGTATGATCATGTCATACGAATGTATGACCTAAATAAATAAAATTGGCAGGATTACAATATTAAATAAATTCCCAAATTTAAGCCAAACAATAGGATAGTTTGATAAGTTGCCAAGATTCTTCTTGGATCCTCAGCTTCTCCTACCTCTCTTTCTTTGGACTCTTAAAATAAATTGTTCCAAATTTGATCCATTCCCTATTGAAATTTCCTAAACTCAAATCCTTTGAAAACCTTAAACTTTGAATTTCTTGAGAGAAAAACCACTGATCATTATCGAGAGTTTTCTTAAATGATTCCTGTCATTTAAGATGTAATTAACTATAGGGGCTTGCCCTTCTAGGGAACTTTAAGAATCCAGGTAATATAAACCCTGCTTAATTCATTTATATTAAGCAGGGGAACTTGTCGGCTTATAAAATTGGTTCGCAGACCAAAAGGATGTCACAGATCTCCTAGTTTATTTAATCGAGCCCCATCACCAAGCAGTGTGTCTATTCTTCGGGATAGATACACGGTTTGTGGTGAGGTGCTCGTTTATATCAACTATTTCGAGATGTGAGACCGGTTTGATTTCATATCTTAAAATTTAAAAACTTAAAATTATTTTCAAAATAAAATGCTACTTTCTAAATTATATATATTTAAATTAAATTTAAAACCTAAAATTCACCGACAACTTCTGTAGGCGACCCTTTTTTTAAAAATACAACACAAACCTAAAAATATGCCGACAAGTATCTTTAGGTATTTCAATCTCTTCAACTTCTTTCTCTTTTTCAATCTCATTTCGTGTTTTTTCCTTTATTTCCTTTCGACTTCTAAGTTGTACAGCTTTTGATTGTTCATGTTCTTTTCCAGATCCTTTAGAATTAATTTCGACATTACTAGGCAGTGTTCCTTGAGGTCTGTAATTAATGAAATTAGCGATTTTACCCATCTGATTCTCAATATTACGAGTAGTACTGTTTTGACTTTGTAGCTGATTGCTTAGTTGCAAGATTAATTCTTCTATAGACAACTTTTTCTGCTGATTGTTATAACCAGGAGGATAAGTTGGTATATAGTTTGAATTTCCTTGATTATTCCAATTTGGATTAACTTGATGTCCGTTACTCCAATTAAAATATAGGACGATTTTTCCAACTAGGATTATAATAAGAATAAGGGTTATTAGTTCTACTAGCAATAGCTTGCAAAGTTTCCATTGTTTTAGAATCATCAGAATTTGCAGAATTATCATTACTTACATGTGATATATTAATAGCAAAATTATCTAATTTTTTAGATATAGCAGCCACTTGTGAAGCTAAAATAGAAAAGGCTTCATTATCATGAATACTGGCTATTTTTTTGGGATTAATCCTTTCAGAAGGTGATTGAAAATTGCTATTAGCCATTTCTTCAATTAAGGTGTAGGCTTCTTCAAATGTCTTAGCCATTAAAGAACAACCAGCAGCAGCATCAATAATTGATCTATGTGATCCAATAAGTCCATTATAAAATGCTTGAATAATTAACCAATCTGGTGAAACATGTTAGAACATTTTCTTAATAGTTCTTTAAATCTTTCCATAGGTTTATAAATTGTTTCTCCATCAAATTGCGTAAATGAAGTAATATCATTTCTCAATTTAGTAGTTTTAGTAAGAGGAAAATATTTAGTAAGGAATTTTTGTGCCATATCTGCCCATGTTTTAATAGAACAAGTTGCTAATGAATGAAGCCACGTCTTTGCTTTATTTTTTAAGGAAAAAGGAAAGAGCCTAAGCCTAATAGCATCATCAGAAACATTATTATAATTAAAGGGAGCATAAAGTTCTAAAAAACTAGCATGATGTAAATTTTGATCCTCATTAGGTGTTCCTCCAAATTGATTATTTTGAACCATTTGAATAATAAAAGGTTTAAGCTTAAAAGAATTAGCATCTACAGCTGGAATTTGAATACTAACATGAAGTTCATCAGCTGTAGGGTTTGCATATTCCCTTAATGGTTTACAATTGGACTTTGATTGTTATTATGTAAGTTAGCCATTTTTTGATGTTTTGAAATTTTTTTTTCCTTTTTTAATTCTTTTAATTGTTCTTTCTAATTCCGAATTGAAAGGTAGTAATCCTTCTGATCCAGAACTACGCATAAAAATTTAAAGAAAATATTTTTGTTTTGTTTTGTTTTATGTTTTTTTTTGTTCTTTTTATTAAATTCTAATCTATCCTCGACAACAGTGCCAAAAATTTGATGTGATGCAACTTTATATATGATTAAAAATACAAGAATTTGATACCACTTTTTAGAATGTTTAACTCCTGGTAAATGGCTTAATAAACATGATGCGTGAGGTTTAATTTTATAATTTTATATTTAGATTTTATTATTGTAAAATTCACACTTTTAAACGCAAGTATACGTATCGTTCAAGTAATACAGGGCTCTAGTGGAGTCCTGGTTATCGATCCTAAAGGGATAGAGAATTTTATAAAAAGTAAGAAATATAAGTAATATTCTAAATTTTTCTAATGCAATATATATATATATATATATATATATATATATATATATATATATTAAAATTTAATTAACTAATAATTTTTACTAAAAGAAAGTAAGCAATAAGCATAAAAGTAAAGTAAGCAGTAATTAAAATTCAATGCAAGTATAAAAACGACTTTTCCCCTTTTTCAACTAATTCAAGAATTATAGAGTAATTATCTTATGTAGGGAATTAAGATTATGGTATTGTGCCAAATAGAAGCATTCCTATTCTTTACCCTTTGGTCCAGGTGCAAAGAACATTGACTAATTTATAGATAAGCTTAGGATGTTTTATTAGTAGAATGGGTTAATCTAGGCTCACACTACTAGATGTCCAAGGGTGGCTATGGTCGGCCCTACCAGTGACCCATTACCTTTCTATAAACCAAATTATTAAAATTTACTCTTTCACTCTAAAAACTAAATAATTTTACGCCTAATAAATATTATCTTCCTATTTATTTGCACTTCACCTTAAATAATCCGCGTATAGCCTACGATTACTTAAGGACTCATGTGATATCTACAAGTTAAGAATTTATCTCCAGATAGTTTTAAAAATCCTTCAACAGGTTTTAAGAAATTAAATGGCCAATTTAAAAAGTAAACTAAGATCAGGTATTAATATCATCACAATGTTCTAAAATATTTTATATTTAATTCTCCTATAAAATTTAATTAATTTATAATCTTTTCATAGTTGAGAGGAGAAAGATAACTAACTACTCAGAACACATTGAAATAACACAAGAAAACATATTTATAAAACTTTGAACCAAAGTACAAATACTTATCTGAATTTTTCCTTCAAGTGATCCGCTGACTTCTACTGACTCCAAAGCAATGATGAAAGACACCAACATCAATAACACATAATAAACACTCAAAATAAACTCACTAGATACAAAATAATGTTGTACCCTAAGTATGAAATAGACTAAATAAAACTAGAGATGAGGGTGAAGATACTAAAATGGGTATGTGTACAAAGAAGGGGGGGGGGTTTGGTGTGATTTTCTCTGTAGAATAGGCTCCTATTTATAGAGCTCTGAATTTGACAAGGGGTTGCTTAAGGCACCTCCACAACATTCATCCAAATTCAATGTATCTTCGAGAAGGTAACCGTCGCCCCTAGGTACCGGAATCTGGCGCCTAGGCATCGGACTTTGTGACCAGGTCTTTCGCACCTCTTCACTTTGGGTCGTACCTCTTCGCGATCTAGACTGTTTCCTTCTGTCCAAATACATTGTATCACATATCTTATATATTAGGAGTAACTTTTGGTCTTCTAGAAGCTCCAATAACTGCTTAACACCATCAAAATAAATTCCCAAAGTTATCAAAAAAACTTGACAGCATCTGTATCGAACTGGCGCTTAGGCGCCGGATTCTGGCGCCTAGGCGCCAAGCCAATAATTCCAAAATTTTTCTCCATAAGCTCTATTTTTGCTCCTTTTTGCTTCTCTTTCCTTTTTCTTTTCTTTCTTGGACTCTTTTTAAATCATCTACATCCAAAAACATGAAAATACCTTTCATTAAAGCATAATATCCTTAAGAAATGAATTATAAATAAGGCATAAAAATGGGTATTTCTTAGGTAGATCATGAAGCAAATAATTGTTTTGATTTTCTATGTGGTAAGGGTTCCATTGCTAGTATTTAAAGCTAGTTACCAGGAAAGTCCTATGGCTAGACCCTAGATTGTTCTAAGGAAAGACTTAACCTCAACCAAAAGTGAGGTCAGCAATGTGTGTGTCTGTGTGTTTATTGGAATTTTTAAAAATAAAACAAAAAAATTAAGCCAAAAATAGAAATATGAAGGGAAATAAAAGTTCTAAACTCTAAGCGTTTTAACTAAAAATTATCCTAAATTCAAAAAATGTGGACTCCTTTCTCTAACAATGATGCCGAAAACATAATATCTGAAGTTATTGAGTGGTAAGTCAGTCAATTACATAAGTACTTGTATTAATAAAGTAATATATGGATTTTGTGCACTCATATCGATCCCACAGAAAAATTTGTCAAATAAATCTAATAGGTAAATCTATAATTTATTAAACCTTAAAATCTAGTTTAAATTTTTAGAAACATAAAGATTAAATGCTCTAAAATCCTAAAAGTAGAAAATAAACTATGTTTTATAAAGTTTTCAAGAGATGAAAAGATTAAACTTCTACGACTCCAGTTTCGTGGTTTCTCTATATTTTTATATGAAACTCACACTATTGATGAAAATCAAGGATAACTCCTACTTAGCCTACGTATAAGTCAAATGAAGAGTTGAAACCATATTATAATTAATGCTTAATTATGCAGCATTTCCCTTAAATTCTCTAATCCCTTATCTTCCCTGCATTTTTTTACTGGCAATATGTATGTTCCACAGTGTTTTATGTGCTAACCAACTTGTTCTTCTTGTTAATAGTTAAAAAATCTAGATACAAGAAATTTAATATTCTATTTGGTCAAATTTGAAGTAAAGTAAGACCAGAAAGTTAACACATAAAAATATGAAATGCAAGAATATATAAGAAACTAAATAGTATGATAAAATAACAAGAAAACTACATGCTTTATATTGCATGAGTATAAAAATGAGATTTACAACAATTCATTAGATAAGACAGCACAAAAATTATTATAAAGGGATCAAAAAAAAAAAAAAAAAACAAGAGGTAAATAAAACTCAAGCTTGACCAAATTTGTCCTTGTAATAAAACATCTTCCGCTTCAATCAATGCATGCGTCTGTGAATCTTCTTCACGCAAGTGCACCCAATCTCTCATCACAACAGCTAAACTCACAATATACAATGCAAGAAATCTTCCTCGAGAAAAACCATTGGTATGGTTGATAAAGACTCTATTAAAACTTGAAGAGAAATGGCCACCACAATATCGAAGGGTGCCCTAATCATCCCCTAGCATCTTTTTTTTTAGACTTTACCAAAATAACCATGAAACATCGTGTCAAATCAAGAAGCATGGATGGCCTACTATGTAGCTATGCTTGCGGTTGGTGTAGTTACATCGTGCCCGTCGTATTTATGTCATATGGTTTCATAAGTATACTAACTTTATAGAGGGTTGACATATTATGCCAAAGGCTGGCATAACTATGCTATTTCTCTAAGCTTTGCGACCTTGTATTTTATTTTCGTGATGCACACTTGATTGCTTTAACCATCAAAATACCATCAATAAACCTTCTAAAATTATATAATCATTGTAATAATGGAAGTAAATATTGTATTTAAAGTAGAAAGAAAATATAAATTTAAATCATATCAATATGTCATCTTAAAACTAATGTAATATAGAATGATCAAAAGACTATTTTACTCATTGATTGTAGATGCTCATGATCCTTCATGGGAAGAAAACAAGAGACATTGAAAAATATTTATAGTTACAGAATTGATTAAATATAAAGCTAAACTTAATCTTTGTGATGCTTTAATGATTAATGCAGTTCTTTTAGTTCATGTACAATATTGAAAGATAAAAAATGAGCGGTTGAAATATATTTGAAAGAAACAACTAATGAAAAACCTTGGTTTATTTAAAGTTCTAATAGAACAATATAAGTTTGTGTGTGTGTTTGTGTGTGAGAGAGAGACTAAGAGAGAGAGAGAGAGAGGGAGAGGGAGGGAGAGAGAGAGATTAATTGCATGTTATTTTATAATGACAATTTTCACTTATCAAAAAGTACTGTTTGTCGACATTTATGCTATATGCCAAGAAAAAAAGTTCATATTGTTTATGATGTTCTATAAAAGGTGGTTTATTATATTTTAATGACTGCAAGACTTTTAATTTTATATAGAGTAGGAAAGACTATATAACACATGATTTATTATTTTAGAAAAATCTTTTAAGATTAATGCTAACCCATATGTTTGTGGATGCTTAGAATTATTTTGGCTATACTTTTCTATTTTTTTGCTTTTAATCCTTTTAAATAATAAATTGTTTCATATACATTTAAGCATTTCCTTACAGATGTATATAAATTATTATTTTATTAGCCATGATAAAAACTTTTATTATTTTCATATTAATCATAAAAGGGATAAATATCAAACAATGAATTTAGATGCCTTTCTGAAATTACTAACTGACCGGCTATATATGTTATGGATACAGTCACAACTTATGATAAATTCAAGTAACAAAATTTTCAACTAAGAGTTGTTGTCATTTGAACAATTATTAATCATATTGTATATGAAATTTTCCCTAGGTAGACTACTTATGTGAGATTGACATATCCTTGGAGGGTAATATGTTATTTATCTGGAATGTGATGCAAAATAATTTCTCCTACGATCAAAGTACTTTTTTTCTCATGAATCACTCTTATAGTTGGCAAAAAGAAAAACATAGAAAAGTAAATTGATATTGAACATCCTCATCTTTGAATCTCAAGTGTGTAGATGTTTGTAAATTTATCTTTAGTACATGTTAGCTGATATGACACAAGTGACATAAATCATTGATTCCAAGCTTTAGTAAGGAGTATAATCAACAAAAAAGAAGAGTATATTATAATGTTTATCATATCACTACCACAGTATTACTCTTTATAATCATGATTTAGTGCATATTAACAAAATATATTTTAGAATTTTTAATATATTTAGGAATATTTAAAACAATACAAATGATAAATTGAAAACATGACTTTACTTGGCTATTATTTAAAGGACTTCAAATTGAGTTTACCAAGAAAGTGAAAATAACTTCAATCATAAGTAAAAATTTGTTAAATACTAAAAAAAATAAAAATTAAAATAGTGTGTACTGATGTTCATAGTTATGGATTTAAGAATGAATATGCATCAAATTTTTCTATGAGTATGAATTTGGACAACTATATATTTTTTTGTTATAATGAATATGTTATCTTTTATCAAAGAGTAATGTTAATAGCTTTACTTGGCTTCCTACCAAAGCTAATTTAGAAAGCATTGATTAATTTGTCAAATTTTAATATTTTTTCTATAAATTCATATGATGATCATATGAGACTATTAGAGATGAACATTTTTCAGACCATATGAAAGTATGAAATATTATTGTACCATCAATCTTTGATTTTATTGATCACGGACCATGTTACAAAACTTATGAAACATTTTATGGAATCACCTTTAATGTTAGTGTATTTAGTCTTTAAAAATGCTTCAACATAATCTAGATGGTCTAAATATTGCTCCATAACTTTTGAGATATGATACTTAGTTTTATTCCATTAAATACATCTCTTAAAGAAAGAGAGTTCAATATAAGGAAAATAATGAAGGATAGATTCACGAAGTTCAAGTGACCAAAGAGGTACCCTCAGTTTATTTTATGTATTTTGACCAATTCTAGTGCAAAATGTATTCAAATGTTATGAAAAGACTAGGATTCAGCTAGCAAAATAGTTCATACGGACAGTGTTAAAAAATTTATTATAGTAAAATTAGTAAATAAGGATGTTTAATTTGAAAATTTATCTTTCAAGGGAAGTACATAAGTGGCTATTGATCTATGACCCGCAATTAAATAAGTCACTTAAGTTCCAAAAGATATCCAAATATTTGTCCCACTTTATATTTAGAGGCTAGTGTGTAATATAAATAAGTTATAAAAATTAGAATTTTGATTAATGGCTTACACACTAGCGATATTACACAAGTATATGTATCGTTTCGATTAATAAAAAGTTTTCTTTAAAATCCCCAGTATCAAACTCATATGGAAGGATATATTTTCTATAACAATTTAGAAAACTTCTTCCTAAACTAAAATTAAATATTTGCTAATTCCAATTTTAAGCAGATAGTAAATGCAGATTTTCTAACTAATTATGTTTAAAGGAGTTTGAATAATATATAAAGATCTTTCCCCTTACAAAGAGATCATAATCATTATAAGACTCAATAAGTTAAAGGTTTGATTGTAGTTATGTGAAAAATAGGTGCATATTTAATAAAAACATTGACAATCTACATTAGGTTCTCGACATATATGGTTATGCTGGGTAGTTTCTAGCCTCTCACATCAAGATTACGTACTGAGCCCTCTCTATAGGCCTAACTAGGTCTCAGGTTCAATAATATAGACCAAATTGGTAAAGGATCTAGCCTGCCACTCAAGAAACACCAATTCTACCCTTATTAAAATGTATCTCCCTATCTATTTGCACTCCCCTTAGAACTTTATCGCCCTTCATCCTAAGGTTAGTGTGGTATTCACTAGTTTGGTGATATTATAGCCCTCCTGTATCATTATGTTTTGTAACAGATTCTAACATTACAAATGGCCAGTTTGCAAAGTAAATTAAGAGCCAGTAAAAATACCACAATAATTTTGGAATAAAAGAAATCTTCAAACATTTCTAATCTCACACATGATTAAGTTTTATTATTAGAAAAAAAGTAAAAGAAAACTAGTCAAAATGCATGGGGATAACACAACAAAACATGATATATATTGATTGCCAAGTCTACACAATAAAATAAAAATTAAACAAAAATACAATCTTAGAATTCTCCCCAAGAAATACATTTGGAATTCCTTTGTTGTCTTCTTCCTCCAATAAAAACACTAAAATAGTCACAAATGACGCTCTTTCACACCCACACTCTAGAGTCTAAACTCTTAACTCACACCCCTCTCTAGGCTCTATTTTTCTGGCCAACTAATGACCCTATTAAATAAAGCTCCAAGAATAACCAAGTATCACTTGATAAACCTCTTCAAAATTTATCCAAAGTCAATGCATAATAGTCAAAACAGATTCTGGCGCCTAGGCGCCATATTAGGTTTTTTCTCCAATTAACCGATTTTCTTATCTGTTTTTTCTTATTTTTATCTTTAGGCTCCATCTTTTTTATTTGCAATAAAAAACACACAAAATACTTTTTAGTAAAGAGCAATATCCTTAAAATTGAGTAAAAAATGTATATAAAAAAGTGGCACATTTTAAGGCTTATTAGTTATGTTCTACGAAAGTGTCGCTACAAGCAATATTTTATGTTTCTCTAAATAAATTTATTTTATAAAATAATAATTTTTTTCGTCATATTAATACAAATGTGAGCTATCTATCTTTAATCATTTTTTAATCTCAAAATTCCTTATATCATTAACTTTTGTTATTAAAAAAATGTTGGTATAGGATTTGAAAAAAAATATGTTAAAAATATATGGTAGCAATTACTATCATATGTCTATGGTTAAAGTCAATTTCTTAGTTCCAACATGAGGAAAAGCAAACTGTTCAATACTCCAAGTTGAGGAGTAATAGTGACATGCATATACTGGTTATATTGTCCAAAACATGTAAGAACATGTAGTTTATTAAAAATTTTAATTAATTAACGAATAAAACATTCAATGCTAAACAATCATTTTATTATTTTGATTTACTTGAGCTTCAATAATCCAATGTTGATGATGCCTTTAGCTCTTATTGCACATTATTAGGGAGATGACATGAGAACATCAAATAGCATTCGATTGAATATCCAATTTAAAATGAATATTTACATTTTTAATGAATCATCCCTTGAAGGGAATGGACATCAAATAGCATTCGATTGGATCTATTTCATTTATTACACTTAAGCTCCACAATATTATTACACAATAAATTTTAAAATATTTTAGATAAAAATAAAAAAGAATATGTTGTTATAATGACCAATAAAAAAGCACTTGAAACCTTTTTTATTAATTCAAAAACTTGAATTCATCACTGAAAAAATTGAAAAGCTTCATACATATAAACTTTTGAATAATCATTGCTTATGTAATTTGAAAAGTTACAATAAAAATGTATACAAATTAGTATGAAACCCACAATAACGATAATATAAACTAAATAAATGACTATAAGATAATTTAAGAACTTTAAATACTAAAGCTATGTCTATCTCATTTCCAAATGTCAAAACAATTAAAAGCACCTATTCAATTCACAATCCTTCAAAAATTTGGATATAATTTCTATTAATACTAATGAACACATCATGATAAGTCCATGAAGTCATCAACCACTATGAATCAAATCCATAATCATAAATCTATAACAATCCTTATATAATACTAAAATAGAAAAAATAATCAATATTTATAGTGTATCAAGCACACCATCATTCCAATCTCTATGTAACCACAGCTTCTTGCTACTTCGCACTCACCATTTCCATCACTATTAGTTCAAGTTAATAAGTAACGCGAGTAAATTTATAATTAGGAAAAGGAGATAATTGAATATCCAAATAATAAGCAGCTGTAGAACAACCTTTAATCACTTTAAAATAAATGAGACTAATGATGAAAAGTTTCTTAACTTTATAATAAATCTTTTTGATAACCCTAATATGTTCCATCTATCATGATGTTTAGAATTCTTATATATGCTCAAATGAAAGAAATCAATTAATGAAAAAATAGGTGTAATAATCTTAATGTTAACATTTATGATAGTATTGACATATTTGAATAATGTTAATCATAATAATAAAATACAAACACTTCTAAATAAGGTTTAAAATCAAATCAATCATCTAACATTATCTCGATAATGAATACAAGCTTTAACATTACATAATAAGAAAATTTGTTTTTTTATAAAAATTCATCAACTTAAAAAAAAACTCTTTTTGTTTCAAAAAGATAAACTGAAGTAACATAAAACAATTGGGAAAGTAAGCCAAGTTGCTTTGATAGACTTTCATATATACTTTATTGTAAACATATCAGATATTAATGGAGTACAAATTTAAAAATTTATTATTGTTAATTCATAATAAATGAATTTAATTTTATCCACCAATGAAGAAATTAAATAAACAAAAGTTAGTAGCTTGATTATATTGTGGTTTCCCCTAAGAAATTCACTTGACTAAAACTAATACTAATGTATGGGTATTCAATATAAAATCTATAGAACTCCGGCTCATCTTAAGATCTTGTACAAAGTAAGAAAGACCATTACCAATGACACAATGAATGAATCTTTTAGATTCTCATTAATATTATCTAGATAATTTCTTAATACAATATATTTCCTTATAGTGATTCTCTTGAGTTAGTCGAACTCCTTGAAAAATTAATCTCCAGATAGTTGTTTTTCATAAAAAGTTCATCTCCCTTGGACAAGTTTATCTCCATGAATATTTCATCTCATGGGAGACTTCATCTCTTCGAAGAGTTCATCTCATGGGAAATTTTATTACATATGAGTGTTATTATACTAGAAAAGTTGACTAGCTACACGCCTTATACTAGGTTTATGATTTTTCTAGTTTGTGAATCCCAAATTTTCTAAGAATCAACATGGCCAGGAGAGAGTTAGAAAGCAAGGGTTAGACCGAGTAAACAAAGAGAGAGCTTTAGTTAAGTTCCCATCTAGTGTTTAGGAAATACCCTTTCGTTGGTAAAATCATTATAAATGAAGCACTTATTACATTTGAATCCACAAAGATATTCTTCTTATTTTTTATTATCTTTATCTAACATGGTCATTAAAATATTTAACTAATATGCCTTGCATTAATTATCATTTTTTTAAAAAATACTTCTCATTTGATATTATTTATGCCTCTATGAGCCCGGTTTGCACTGTGATGAATAGGCTAGTTTGTTCAAATAGGATCAATAGAGAATGATATGAATTCGCCATAACCTTAATATATTGTATTTTTCTTGAATGACTTTTTTGTCTCTTCTTGCTTATAGACTTTTAAAGCAATATTTCTTTACATGGTGACTTAGTCGAGTTGCTAGGTAACATTGTATGACCGATATGTCATGTTAGCTTATCTTTTGGTTCTTCCTGATATGCTTTTGATCATACAAATTGATCGCATGCTAATTAGTGACCCAAACATGACCAAACACCAACAACAAACTTTTTAAAAAACCACCGTCTTAAAGTCCAATTCAAATTTTTTCTAATCCAAATGGCATAGTTGTGGTCTTGGCTTTCCACCATCGGGGAAATGGTGCAGTGGTGAGGCTCCATGGATTGACTTTAACACCACCTCAGCTCAAAACATATGATAATGGTTTTAGAAATGAACGACAACTTGCATTCCTTCATGATGAGTTCAATTATGGTGTGGAGAGTAGCTTAAGTAAGGCTCCTGTTCCAATTGATGAAGAGTCAGGTGATTGATGAGTTCAAAAAATGTTCCTTCAATGTTTACAGGAAGGAATGAACCTTTTCTCCCCTCTCATAATGGCCTCAAGATAACCTTTGATTTTGTTCAAGGACTGTGGATCATGTGTTTTGGATGTGTTATTCATGTCATGGTGAGCCTTTAATGGGTTATGCATGACCCATCTACAATCCCCCATGGGTTGAATTCAAGTTTAAAAGTCACCCATGGGTTTAGATGTCATGTGTGATGTCTTTCGGATTGACCAAATGGTCCATGCGGTGGTTGTCGGGTCTAAAATTGACCATTTTGACCAAGTTTGACCAATATGGTCTTGGGGTTGATCAAATGGTCCATGTGGTGGTCATTGGGTCCAAAATTCACCATTTTGAACAAGTTTGAACAATTTAATCTTAGCGTTGATGAAATAGTTCATGTGGTGGTCATTGGATCTAAAGTTGACCATTTTGACCAAGTTTGACAAATTTGTATCGGTCGTTTTAAATTCTTGTTATCGTTTAAAAATATGTTTTTGGGTTTTATTTTGAAAAGGGTCTTAATTTTATAAATAATCAAGCATTTCGCCGCAAGACATGTATTCATCCAGAAGAATGAGTAGAAGGCTTGAGGTGAAGCTTGATCAAATAAACTAAAGAATTTATGACATCCGTTTAATCTATGAACCATTCTTGACCGACAAGTTTCCCTACCTAATATGAAGGAACAAGGTAGGGTTTATATTAATCTGGGTAAGCTTCCTATAAGGGCAAACCCCTATAGTTAATTACATCTTACCTAACTGAAGTCACCTAAGAAAACTACTGATATTTATTATGAAATATTTATATTCATGACTTCCAAAAGTAAGGTTTTCCAAGAAAATATGATATTAAAAAATTCAATAGGTGAATGGCTCAAATTTTGGAACATTTCATTTTTTCGGAATCCGAATGAGGGAAGGCTAGGGGAAAGAACACAGATTCAATGAGGAAACATCGATGTCTTTCCAAACTATCCTATAGTTTGGTTTTGATTTAAGAAATGAAGTTATTTAAATTTCAATCCTGCCAACTTTATTACTCAGGACTTACATTCACCTGATACCGATCATGTGATTGGCCTGGAAGATAGGAGGGTTTATGTCATACCCTAAGACAACCTCGAAATCCTAAAGCAACTTAGGGCTTATATTGCACAATAGAGTTGCGCAAAGGCCTAAAGAAAAGGTGAGGATTTATGCTGCACTAGGCAAGCTACCTCGAAGTCCTATGGCTTGTTGTTTAGTCTAAGGAATGGTTTTGCTGGTGTAGACAAGTTTTGTTGTTGAAGATGGTCGTGCTGCCCACTATGCATGCTCCAAGCTCCTCATCGTAGCAGGTTTAGTTTAAATAAGTGTCAATTGAGGAGAAAAGAGAATTGTCAGGTTTTAGAAATATTCAAAATTGAGATGTCTTAATATTTTATAAGAGGAACATTAAAGTTGATCGTAGCAACACCGATTAAGATCCCATGGTTCTATCATCCCGGCACTGCTATTTTCATCAGATTCACTTAGTCCAAATGAATTTACTAAACTCAAATCAATGAGTTCCATACTTTCATTCAGACCGTTGGAAAACCTCGCTAGCAACACGTGGGCTACCTCCTCCAAGGAATTCTTGATCATCTAACGAGACGTTTTAATTTAGTTACAATTGTAGTTTTTGTTTTACTTGTGATTAAATTTTGAGTTATTTTATATTTTGAATGTTGGCAATACCTTGGCTCTAAGAAGTGAAGCTTCATTCAGAGATGCTCTACACTTTTGTTGGAGTTCCAGGAGCTCATGGATGAAGACTCTTGCCCTAGTGAATTGCCTAGGTATGAAAGTGACCAAAGCCGATTTTGAGCTTTGATGGAAGTCTGGTGCAGAGGCCTTCTATGATGGGGCTTTGATGGGGCATCTTCTTCTCTCACTGCTGTGATGTTGTGGGTACAGTTAATTGAGATTTGGTGTTTTGTGGAGGTGTATTGGAAAGTGTCCTGGTTTCTAGCCAAGTTTAAGTTCTAAAATTGAGCTCAGGGAATGAGGACTAGAGGGGAAAAATGGCCAGAATGGCCTTAGAGAGGTCTGGAGAGGCTCTGGCGAGATTTTGGCAAAGTTTCTTTAAGAAATTTTCAACACTTAGGTTTTGACCGTGAGGGGGTGATTTTATAGCGATGGTCAATTGGCTTAGCTCTGGGCCTGGCTTTGGGTGCTTTAGGCCGCTTAGGGTGACGGCAGAGCAGTGCCATTGATCACTGAGGTGATCCCTCACTAACAAGGCTCAATTTTGAACTTTAATGGTATGAGGGAGCTCGGGCTGAGCTGTTCCGGCAGTTAGGGCAGCCGAGAAGGACAAGAAAGGTGGCTGGCAGGCTGAAGGGAGGCAAGAGAGGCGTTAATCAAGTTAATTGCCAGCCATGATGAGTGGCTTGCTTGGAGATATGGGTTAAGCCAAAAGGTGAGGGGTAGTTATCCTTTGTGAAGGACCTTTGGTCCATGGCTCAATGGACTTGGGCCTATTGGGTATTGGCTGGTCTTTGGGGCCCCAAGGTTGGCTGTCATGGAATTGGTTTAATCAATTTGGTTCAATTGGGTTCAATTTAAGTGTCATTAGATCATAGGCTCAATTTAGGTCATATTGGGATTAGGTTAGTCTAGCTTGTGTTTGAGCATGAGTTAGACCAAATTGATTGTTTAAAATGGTCCACATGATTGACATAAAGTGTTTAGAAAAGGATTGGGGTGATTTTGGAGAGGTTTGGGGGTTCAATTTGGCATGGTTTGGTGCTTTGGTTAATTTGGGGCAAGTTAGCTGAGCTTGAGTTTAGATTGGGATAGAGTGGGGTTTAGGCCAATTGAAGGTTCCAAATGGCCTATGGGGATGTCATAACGAGTTCCCAACATCAATTGGATAGAAACTTTGGGAGTAGGGCAATCAATTTGGGAGATTTTAGGCATATGGCATGTTTGGATCAAATTAGGAGTTTTGGTGTTTAAGTGGATTCGGGAGAGACTTTGGCTCAAATTGGGGGAAATTGATGATCAATTCAATTTAGGAAAGTTTTATGAAGGGTCTAGAATTCAATTTGGGGAGAAATTGATTGACATCAGGTTAATTTGGGGCTTTGGGTCACTTAGACAAAATTGGGGATTATGGGTTTTAGGTGAAATTGAATTCAAATGTGGGTCAATTTGGGCTTGGATTTGGTTTAGATTGGTACTATAGATGTTGAATTAAAGTTTGGAATTGAAATTGGGCAACATTGGGAACAATTGGGTATACATTAGATTTAATTTGGGCACTTTTGGGTTAAATGGGTTAAATTAGGGTTTTTGGTTAAATTGTGCTAAATTAGCCAAATTAGGTCATGTGGTAGTAGAGAGAAATGAAATTGGGAATATTTGGGAGGTTTTCAAAATTTATGGGATTTTTTGGAATTTTTGGATTTTTGGGCTAGGAGGGACATTTTGGTCATTTTGGTGATTTTTGGGGAAATTGAGTAATTTTGGGTAAATTTAGTTAGTTTGAGTGGTAGGGAGTGTTTTGGAATGATTTTTGGAGATTTTGGGGGCATTTTAGGTATTTTGGGTTTTTTGGTTATTTTGGTTTTTTTGGGGTAAAGGGCTAGAAATTTGAATTGATTAGGAAAATTGGGATTGGTTGAAGGAAAGTAGTATGGAGTTGTTTAGATTGAGCCATGGACCAAGGGTCACCCTCATTTGGTCCTCTATGTGTTGATACTAGTTAAACCGTAGCCTGAGGCTAAGAGCTTAGGAAAACCACTTGCATGAGTTTCCAAAGAGTTAGGGGATCAAAGTGGGATGTGCTTTGTTCAGGGTTGTGAGTGTGTAGTGTGAGTGTGGTGTAAGCTCCAGACCTCCTAGGGTAAATCCTATGGCCTGACCACCTATACAAGACTTCCCCTGGGCTTCCTTATGCTTGGTCTCTTCCTCCCAAAAGTTGGAGGTTAGACCTTAAGCATATGAAAACTCCCGGTGAAGTAAGAAAAGTTTGAATTTCTATGGGGAGGGGTGCCATGAATAGTCTTCTAAGAAAGTCACTAATAGAGTCCTATGAGTAGATCCTAGGCTATTCTAAAGAGAGACTAGACCTCAACCAAAAGTGAGGTCAACAAATGGACCCTTAATTGGTGTGGTGTGTTGGGAAAGCACACTACACATATTGGTGTTGACCGACTAGATCAACAAAACCAACACAACTGTCTAAGTTAAAAATCAGAACAAACACAGAATTTAGTGAGGAAGTTTCCAGTCTGGATTAGGAGATAGAACTTCAAGTCCCGGGAACACTCGCTAGGAAAGGAAAATGGAATACCTTCATGAAACAAGCTATGTATTATAAGCTTTCAAGCTCTGAAGGGGTCCGATCTGAATCAATTTGGAGTTGGAATTTGGATTTAGAATTAGGATTTATAATTTGGATTTGATTTCAATTTAAATTTTAAATTTCAATTTTTATTTTAATTTTTGAGTTTTAATTTTAATTTTAAGTTTTATGGAATTTACGAAAATTTCAGAATTTTATGGAATCTTAAATTTGAATATTTTAGTTTTGTGCGGAAAACTTTGAGTGAGAGGGGAAATCAGAATTTTAGTACCGATCCCAGAAGGATGAGAACAAGAATTTAGGTACCAGCCTAAAAAATGAGAATCAAAATTTCAATACCAACCTTGAAATTTTTTGTGGATGCGGAAAATTTTCTCGTAAGGGAAATGGAAAAATAGGGAATTTCGGGGGAATCAGACGATTGAGCTTTGTACTAGGAATTTCATGGAAGACAAAAAACTTTCTCGGATGGAAGATGGAAAATTAGGTAATTTCAGGGGAATCGGACGACTGAGCTCTGTTCCTTGAATTTCATGGAAGGCGAAAAAATTTCTCGGAAGGGAGATGGAAAATTAGGGAATTTTGAGGGAAATCAAACGACTAAGTTTCGTTCCCGGAATTTCATGGAAGGCGGAAAAATTCCTTGAAATGAAGATGGAAAATTAGGGGATTTTGAGGGAAATGGGTTGACTAAGCTCCGTTCCTGCAATTTCATGGAAAGCAGAAAAATTTCTCGCAAGGGAGATGGAAAATTAGGGAATTTGGGGGAATCAGACGACTAAGCTCCGTTCCCAAAATTTCATGGATGGCGGAAAAAATTTCTCCGAAGGGAGATGGAAAATTAGGGAATTTTGGTGGATTCAGATGACTAAACTCCGTTTCCGGAATTTCATGTAAGGCAAAAAAATTTCTCTGAAGGGAGATAGAAAATTAAGGATTTTTGAGGGAAATCGAACGACTAAGCTCCGTTTCCAGAATTTCATGGAGGGTGGAAAAAATTTCTCGGAAGGGAGATGGAAAATTAAAGAATTTAGGGGGAATCATACGACTAAGATCCGTTCTCAGAATTTCATGGAAGGCGGAAAATTTTCTCGAATGTGAGATGGAAAATTAGGGAATTTTAGGGGAAATCGAACGACTAAGTTCTGTTCCTGGAATTTCATGGAAGGCGGAAAAATTTCTCTGAAGGGAGATGGAAAATTAGAGAATTTTGGGGGAAATTGAATGACTAAGCTCTGTTCCTGGAATTTCATGGAAAGAGAAAAAATTTCTCGAAAGGGAGACGAAAAATTAGGGAATTTCACGGGAATCAAAAGACTAAGCTATATTCCCAGAATTTCATGGAAGGTGGAAAATTTTTCTCAGAAGGGAGATGGAAATTAGAGAATTTTTGGGCAATAAGATGACTAAGCTCCATTCCAGGAAGTTCATGGAAGGCGAAAAAAATTCTCGGAAGGGAGATGGAAAATTAGGGAATTTTGAGGGAAATCAGACAACGAAGCTCCGTTCCCGAAATTTCATGGAGGGCAGAAAAATTTTCTCGGAAGGGAGATGGAAAATTAGGGAATTTCAGAGGAATCAGAAGACTAAGCTCCGTTCCCGGAATTTCATGGAAGGGGGAAAATTTTCTCGAAAGGGAGATGAAAAATTAGGAAATTCTTAAGGAATCTTGGGGAGGAAAGTCCAAGGACTCATATACGGCCAACGGTGTCACGTTAGTAAGGAAAGCTCAAGGACTCACATCCAACCTAAAAGGTGACAGAAAGGGATTAGAACTTAGGTACTGATCCCGAGATTTCATTTGAGGAGAATTTGGTAAAACTTGGTATTTGACGTTCAAAGAAAGCGATTTGGTGTAATTCAGCCAAGATTGGTAGCCATTACAAGATTTGTAGAATTTCGAGATATTTGAGATTTGTGAGAAATGGCATTATATGAAAAGTGCCACATTTTGCGGAGTGCCCGAGATAGCGAGGGGCTTTGAAGATGAGTGGAAAGACTCGGGATCTCGAGAGAGAGGAAAAGTGAATATTATTATTGTTTGTTTTTAATTCATCATCATTTTTTTTAATTTGTTTTGTTTCATTATGTTTCATTTTATTTAAATTTTGATTTTAAATTTTAATTTTGATTTCATTTCATTTTCATTTTCATTTGAATTAAGTTTCAGGTTCATTTCAATTTTAATTTCATTTCGTTATCATTTTATACTTTTCTTCTGCATTATATTATTTATCTTTTTTTTTGTTCTTTCATTTTGGAACCAAACATGTGGTTCAACGGCTTTCGTCTATCGTACTGAAAAGAAAGCATTTCTAAAAACATAAATTTTCATTCATTCTACTGGAAGTAGTACAATTGATCTTATGCTAACAAGTATCCAAAAGTAGATCACGTGTACAAAACTTGAACAAAGCTGACATGTCACATCATCTGGCTACTACAAAAAGTGGCGACACCGACTGTTATGACCCATTGTAAGGGGTAGTAGTTTTCTGTTGTTTCAAACTGTTGAGGGGACAAGCCAACCTGCCAAGGTTAAGCACTAGAACAAAAGTCCACTCGCGAACACCCGGAGGTACAGCCGTCACAGTGGCAAAGGACGAAGGTTCTCTAGTTCTGGATCTAGCTCACAGTAAAATGACATTTTGTCTTCATCCATTCTTCTGAAAATGACTGACACCCTTTTTCTTCGAACCCCTGGGATGCAATATTTTGCTAAGCCTGCTCCATTTCTTTTTAACAGCAGTACTGATCCTACTGGTAGGGGGATTTCAACAGAACATCGGAATTCTCCCGGTCCAACGATCTGGATTTCTCATCTAAACAAGATGTTGCTTTCATTTATAAAGGAGACCACGTAGAATGGTCTCACAAAGTCATGGTGGTCGATATGAGGCGAATGTAGTCCCCATCCTCATAAATATTTATGATGGAGCTGTTAGGAATACAGTCTCCAGGCAACACGTGCCACTCAACCATCCTCTTTATCATCTTCTTGATCTGTGGCGGCATCAGATCCACATCATCATGCTGCAGAATCCCCAGGGGATTACCTTGTCGATCTATCATGAAATTATAACAAAAACCGCCTTGAATAGTGACTCTGCCTTCTCCTCTTTTCCATTTGGTTGGCTCTATATATGTTCTCAGCCTCAAGCAACCTACTCTGCCCAAAGTTTGAAGAGCATCAATGCAATACAAAATTCCTTCTTCATCTTTCTTCGAGAATATGTCAGTGTATAACTCGAGTCCTTCCGGGATATTGAGAAATTTCCTTTGTATTTCTTCATAGTGTTGAAATTCCTACTTTCTGATCCTTCTAATTTTCACCATCACGTAGTCTGGAACTCCTCATGGTGGTGGCGGTGGTAGGATAAACTGTGGTATTTACGGCTCTACATCAGGATATTCATGGCTCCTGAGTGGTATTGAGTCAGCTGCTTATGCCTCAAATATGTCATATTCTTCAAGAGCTAACACATGACATTCTAGGCACTCTGAAAATACCCTTGACACCGTAGGCGGTCTGGGCAAACTCGAGTTGCAAGTCGGACACCCAGTTAAAATTTCTTCCATTACATTAAATGTTGGCATGGGATCCTCTGCAGTCTCCGGCTCGGTATCGTTGCACGGTGCACTATCATCAGTTTCTCTCATTTCAGGAGTGTAAGAATCTTCTGGAATAGGATCTGCCGCACCGGCGAGCTCCCGAGCCTGTCTCCTCTCTATTCTGTCCAAGAGGGGGCGATTTGAATTTCTTCTCTTTGTACGTGCAAACAGTGCATCTGGAGCTCTCTCGGCTGAAGCAGCAACAAGATCCCCTTCTGGAGTAGTGATCATGGATGGAATCTAAGTATGTCTCGTGTCGAGGTGGTGTAGGTCGAAGAATCCCCCAGTTCCTTTGTATCCTGAAGTCTGTCCGGTCTCTCTGTGACCACTTTTCCTCATCGACTTCATGTTTGTAGCCTTCTTTTGTGTGTTTATTTTTCAAGACGTGAAGTCCAAGCCATTTATGGAAACAAACACCAACTAGCAACCTGACACCACCTGCACAAGTAAACAGGGGAAGTGTCAGTGGGTGGTGTTGTGCAGGAATAAGAATAAGGACAAAAATCATTATCCTTCAAGTTTTAATAAGTTTTATAATTGTTTTGATGCCATTATCTTATTTAATATAGTTTAATGAGATTTATATTTAGAAATTTCAACAAGCGTATTTTATTTTGTAAGAAAATTTTACTTTACTTTATTTCATTACAGAATTTGGACCCAATCACAGACGCTAGCCCTATTCTACATCGGAACAGAAAATTTTCTCCAAATTCCTCACGTTGCATAGTACTTCTTGAGATATCTTCCATTTATTGGCAACATGGGTCTCTTCCCTTGAGAATCTACTAACTGGTATGATCCTCTAGAGTAAACCTTCTCTACCACAAATGGTCCTTCCCAAATCGGTTTAAATTTTCTGCCTAACTTGCGATGTGGATGAATAGGCCTTCTGAGAATGAGCACGAGGTCAACAGTTTTGAACGACCTCGAGCGGATCAACTTATCGTATGCTTGAATCATCTTTGCTTGGAAAATTTCAAAATTATGCTGTGCAAGCAATCTTTTTTCCTTCAAGACTTTCCAGTTCTACCAGTCATAGTTTGGCGTTCTCTTCTATTGTAATTTGATTAGTGACGGCGATCCGGAGTGACGGTAGTTGAACTTGTAGCGGATGGACTTCCTCGGACCCGTACACAAGTGCATACGGTGTAGACTGCGTTGGTATTCTGACTGTCGTCTAGTAGTCCCACAAAGCTTCTAGCGATTTCTCGTGCCATCCACTTTTGTTGTCGTCGAGCGTCATCATTAAAATTTAAACGAGCATCTTGTTGAAGGCTTCTGCCAAGCCCTTCACTTTGGGGTAATAGATTGTAGAGTATCTCCAATCTCTCCCGTGTATTCTAATGAAGTTGTTGATTTTCGTGTTCTTAAAGGCAGAGGCCTTGTCGGAGATGATTATTCCCGGCAAATCGAAGCGGTAGACAACCTGATTCTTGAAGAACTGTAGAACTTGATGTGCTGTAACTTACCATTCTGAAACTGCCTCAGCCCACTTGGAGAAGTAGTCTGTAGCTGCGAGTATGAATCTGTGACCAGGAGGCGATCAAGGGGAGTAGAACATTCGTAGGATGGTGCAAGACCAATTCGTGCACCTAGCATTAGTGACACTTATTTGTTGTTTCCATGCAGTCAGACATCATTGCTGACCAATAATATCCGAGCCTCTTAATTTTCAACCTCATTTTTGGTCCTGATTGGTGAGCACCACACAATCCGGCATGCACTTCTTTGACGATTTTCTGTGCTTTGTACAGAACACTGTCAGTTAATCAATTAAACCTTTCCCAAATTAGGTTTAATTAACTCCTAAACCAATTAGACTTAACCCTAATTAAGTCTAATTAATCAATTAAAGCTTACCCAAATTAGGTTTAATAAACTCTAAAACCAATTAGACTTAACCCTAATTAAATCAAATTAATCAATTAGACCATACCCAAATTAGGTTTAATTAAGTCCTAAACCAATTAGACTTAACCCTAATTAAGTTTAATATATCAATTAAACCTTACCTAAATTAGGTTTAATTAACTCTTAAACTAACTAAACTTAACCCTAATTAAGTCTAATTAATCAATTAAACCTTATCCAAATTATGTTTAATTAAATCCTAAACCAATTAGACATAACCCTAGTTAAGTCTAATTAATTAATTAAACCTTACCCAAATTTGTTTTAATTAACTCCTAAACCAGTAAGAATTAACCCTAATTAAGTCTAACCAATAAATTAAACCTTACCAAAATTAGGTTTAATTAACTTTAAAAACAATTAGACTTAACCCAAATTAAGTCTATTTAATCAATTAAACCTTACCCAAATTAGGTATAATTAACTCCTAAACCAATTAGAATCAACCTAATTAAGTCTAATTAATCAATTAAACCTTACCCAAATTAGGTTAAATTAACTCTTAAACCAATTAGACTTAACCCTAATTAAGTCTAATTAATCATTAAACCTTATCCAAATTATGTCAATTTAAATACTAAACTAATTAGACTTAACTCTAAATAAGTCTAATTAATCAATAAACCTTACCCAAATTAGATTTAATTAACTCCTAAACCAATTAGACTTAACCCTAATTAAGTCTAATTAACTAATCAAACCTTACCCAAATTAGGTTTAATTAACTCTTAAACTAATTAAATTTAACCCTAATAAGGTCTAATAAACCAATTAAACCTTACACAAATTAGGTTTAATTGACTCCTAAACCAATTAGACTTAACCCTAATTAGGTCTAATAAACCATTTAAACCTTACCAAAATTAGGTTTAATTGACTCGTAAACCAATTAGACTTAACCCTAATTAAGTCTAAATAATCAATTAGACCTTACCCAAATTAGGTTTAATTGACTCTTAAAACAATTAGACTTAACCCTAATTAAGTCTAATTAATCAATTAAATTTTACCCAAATTAGGTTTAATTAACTCCTAAACCAATTAGACTTAACCCTAATTAAGTGTAATTAATCTATTAAACCTTACCCAAATTAGGTTTAATTGACTCCTAAACCAATTGGACTTAACCCTACTTAAGTCTAATTAATTTATTAAACCTTACCCAAATTAGGTTTAATTGACTCTTAAACCAATTAGACTTAACCCTAATTAAGTCTAATTGATCAATTAAACCTTACCCAAATTAGGTTTAATTAACTCATAAACCAATTACACTTAACCCTAATTAAGTCTGATTAATCTAGTAAACCTTACCCAAATTAAGTTAAACTAACTCTAAAACCAATTGGTATTAACCCTAATTAAGTCTAATTAATCAATTAAACCTTACCCAAATTAGTTTTAATTAACTCCTATACCAATTAGACTTAACACTAATTAAGTTTAATTAATCAATTAAACCTTACCCAAATTAGGTTTAATTAAATCTTAAACCAATTAGACTTAACCCTAATTAAGTCTAATTAATCAATTAAACCTTATCCAAGTTATGTTTAATTAAATCCTAATCCAATTAGACTTAACCTTAATTAAGTCTAATTAATCAATAAACCTTACCCAAATTAGTTTGAATTAACTTTTATACCAATTAAACATAGCCCTAATTTAGTCTAATTAATCATTTAAACCTTATCCAAATCAGGTTTAATTAACCTTAAACCAATTAGATTTAACCCAAATTAATTCTAATTAATCAATTAAACCTTACCCAAATTAGGTCTAATTAGTTCTAAACCAATTAGACTTAACCCCTAATTAAGTCTAATTATTAACTACAATAGGTTTAATTAACCTTAAATCAATTAGACTTAATGCTAATTGACTTTAATTATCTTGTCTGAATTAGGTTTAATTAATTTTAAACCTATTTGATTAAACCATACTTAAATCTATCACATTAGACTTAATTAAACTATTGAATCTTAACCAGCTAAGGTTTTATTAATCTTAAACCATAATTAAGTCTATCACATTAGACTTAATTAAACTATTAAACCTTAAACAACTAAGGTAATCAATCTTAAACCATAATTAATTCTATCACATTAGACTTAATTAAACTATTAAACTTTATCAATCTCAAATAATAATTAAGTCTATCACATTAGACTTAATTAAACTTTTAAACCTTAACCAAATAAAGTTTAATCAATCCTAAACCTTATTTAAGTCTAATTCATTAGGCTTAATAAAATTGTTAAACCTTAATTAAATAATGTTTAATCAAACTTATGCCTTTCTTCAATTAGTTTTAAATAACTTTAAATTTCAGTTAAGATTAATTTAAATTGGATTTAATTAAACCTTAAGTTCTAACTAAATAATACTTGAATGGTCTTCAAATTCTAATTAAGTGTAATCTAATTAGACTTAATCAACCTTTGAGTATTATTTAAATAAAACTTAAATTTTAATTATGTTTATTTTAACAAAACTTAACTCAAACCTTAATTTTAGGTTATACTTAACATGAACCTAACCATACCTAAATCAACTTAAGTTCAACCCATATTTAGCTTAAGTCAATCTTAAGTTTAGGCTCAACCTAACTTGAACCTAATCAAACCTAAATCAATTTAAGTTCAACCCATATTGAACTTAAGTTAACCTGAAGTTTAGATTCAACTTGACTTGAACCTAACTTAAATAAAACTTAACTCAACATTAAGTTCAACATGAAATAGATATGAACCTAACTTAATAAAATAGACATGAACTCAAGTTAATAGATATGAACTTAAGATCAACTCCGGTTGAACCTAGATTAAAATCAAATTACATCAAACTACTTTAAAGATCAAAACAAAAATATTCAGATTCAAACGACAATGAATTTGATTATCAAATGACATTATTTAAGTTTAATTTCTATTAAACTTAACACTTTTTCTAGATTCAAATGAAATTGAATCCAGAATTTTAAAATCTAACTTAGGATAGATTTTGTAATTAGACTTAATATTAGATTTTAAAGACACTGAATCTAAGATTCAAAAGTCTAATTTATGACATTGAATCTAATCATTAGATCTAAATCTTTAAATTCAAATAAAATTGAATCTAAATTCCTAGATCTAACCAAATCTCAAACACAATTTATCAAATTTAATCAATTATTAGATTCAATCGACAATGCATCTAAAATCAAAACACATCAAATTTAAAACTTTAGGTTCAAAAGACATTAAACTTAAGATTTTGATATGAAATGCCATAAAAATCTTAACAAATCGTAAACAACCTAAAATTGGAAAAAGACACTAAAACTTAAATTAAATCTTAATGAACAAACATCACCAAATGCAACTTGAACCCCAGTGTTCTTAGTTTACGAAGATTTCTCGGACTATGCAATCTTAGTTGCTAACAGAAACCTTCATGTCCTGATTTAATCACCTTTCGGACTTAGTAGATTAAAACATCTAATAACCTTGGGACGACGGAGCCAGTGGCATCTTGACCGGGTTATCTAAACCAAACAAAATAAATTATTGAAGAAATAAAATTGACAATATTTCTTTCTTATACATATTTTCCTTTGCAGGATGAAAATAAATTTTGTTTTAGATTTTCTTTGCATGTTATAGGATTTGCTAACTCTGTTTTGTAGGACGACATTCCTAAGACGTGAGGAAAGATAACAAAACAAAATAAAATCATAATGACATCAAAACAACAATATTAAGGAAACAAAACAAAATAAATGACATTAAAATAATAAAATCAAGTCAAAATAAAACTAAAACTTTTAGGATAGCCACCAATTAAATAAGCAACAATAATAAAAATGACAAACAACAAAATAAAAATGATAAACAAGATGACAAGACAATAAGATAAAACTTACATGACAAAATGACATTTAGGATTGATAGTGTGTATATCTTTCCTTAAAAGCTTTCTAGAAAACAAGTGATTAGCATTAATCAGAAGTTTTCTTAGACAATTGTAAATTGCCTAAGATGTAATTATCTATAGGTGCTTGCTTCTATAGGAGAATTAAAGAACTCAGAATAGATATTATATGTAAAAAAAATTCAGGTTACCAAAATCCTTATATAGAATCTCTAGGATAAGACAATCCTAGAATCTTCATTTTAAGGATTATCACCAACACCTCTTTTTCTACTGTTTTTTATATTATTAGCCCTTATTTTCTTCAAATTTCTTATTATCTAAAGATTCTTTTAAAGAATCCAAAGAAATAAGATTTATTGAAGATTATGGCAATACTAAAGATAAACAGAGTGGCGACTCCAAATCGATATCGACACGTCAGAAAATCTCTGACTTGGCGATGATACCACCATCACATGCTTTATTCAATTCCTTGAAGTCGACAAACACTTAGATTTGTCCATTTTTCATCTTTACTGGTACGATGTTGGCTAGCCATGTCGGTTATTGTTCTTCTTTCACAAAGTTAGCGTCTATAAATTTCTTTATTTCTGCTGTAACTTGATGTTTAATTTCGAGGCTCATTCTTCTGGGAGCATGCTTTACTGGTATTGTATTTTGATCCACACCTACTCGGTGAACTGCAATCTCTGGAGATAGCCCAGGCATTTTTTCATAGCTCCAAGAGAAGCAATATTTGAATTTTGATAGTAATTTGACCATCTATCACCTCTTATTTGTTGAGCAGCGAACTTATGAAAGTTGGTCGTCTTCGTGAAAGCCTACTTCATGTATTGAGAAAGGTTGTAAGTCTCTCTTAATGCAATGTTCTTGTCTGTCCTTGTAGTACTTTATGCATTGGTGAAGTAACGACGGGACCATATTGTACTCATGAAGCCACGGCCGACCAAGCAGGGTATTGAACGATGTATCCGTATCGATGACAGGGAATTTGCAGTTATTACAAGATTTCCAACTTTCATTTGTAGTGTTATAGATCCGATGGCTCTTTCTACTTTCTGATTGAATCCTCTTAGCATCATCTTATCCATAGAAAGTTCTCGAGCGTCGATGTCCATGTAGGCTAGTGTCCGCAGACTAATTATGTTGAGTGAAGCTCCAAGATCTAATAACACTCTAGAAAGTATGAACCTATCGATGATGACTGAAATGTAAAGTGGACGGTTGTGATCGGCTGTACCAAGTAACAAATCTTCATCGGTGAAGGTTATGTCAAGCTACTCTTTCAAAGTGCAAACTCCATCTGAGGATGTGCTAGCCAACTATGCTAAGCAGATATCCGGATCAAGTAGAGCCTTGATCAAATTTTCTCTCATCTCCTTTGATAGGATCAGAGCATCGTAGATGCTTAGTTTGGCTGGCAACTTCCTAAGATGAGCTAGCACGCTGTAATCCATTTTGTTCAAATTCTCAATTTCATTTTGAACTTGCATTTCTTCCATTGCTAGAGATACTTCTTCTTGAGTAATTGCCTATTTTTCTTTATCCATTGGAGCTGTCCATGGTTGTAGCAACTTGCCACTTCTTAAATGTACTTATGTTATTTCTTCTTCTTCTGGAACCAAAGATCCTTCTATTAATGTATCTGGCTCTTTTGTATCTAAAAAGTCTACATTGATGGCAAGTGAAGTTCCTTTACATTCGAGGACTGGCTCCTCACTTCCGGTGCTATCATAGACGGTATTATCGATATCTTCTTTATTTTCGTTAACATTCTCAACAGGAATAAACACGATTTCAGGATCATTTTGGGAGTCAAAAACAGGGTTAGAGAGGTTGTGATTAGTTATGTCATCACTAGAGACAGTAAGAACGTAGCTAATATCATTCATATTATAGTTATGAGACCCTGGAGGGGCATAAAGATAATGGTACAAAGTCAAGGGTTTGAGGGGTTTCACCCCCAAGTCCGAAATAACCAATCAAACAGGGGCAACATCTATCCTACCCTTTGCACTATCGTCCTTAATTTCATTCACGATCGACTTCTTCCTCCATTTTTGTCGAGACGGTCTTCTTGGTGTAACCTTCATCTTGGTCTGGGCTGGCGGCAGACTTCAGACAACAGCTTTCTTTAGAGTAGACTGGATCTGATCTAGAACTTTCTTATGCTCATTCCAAATTGTGCTTCATCCACCTTTGCTGGCATACGGATCAATCAAAGAGATTGGCTCAGCTGAAATTACATTTATAAAACATCGTTTAGGTTCTTTTAAGTATTCCTTTAGTATTGTTATGTTTCCTTCTTTGTAGTTCCGCTCGAGCCAATCCATAAAACTGAAGCAGCTTTCTATAGTGTGTCCGAGCATCCTATCGTAAGGGCAGAAGTTGGGCTGATCCTTCTTGTCCACTTCTTCCGGCTTCTTCGGCTTGGACAATCTAAACTCGGGCTTCTTCATTAGATTCCTGAACATCTTTGCTACATCGTTGTCTTTGAAGGAATAGTTTCAGCATAGTCGTTATGACATTATCGGACCCTGTCGTCCATCTGTCTTGTATGACTTCTACTGCTGACCAGACTGACTACTCTGCTGTGCACGAGGCTAACCATACTGCTGAGGCTAACTGTAATGGGATAAATGACTGTGCTGCTGCTCAGGCTGAATCTTCATTGGCTGCTTTCCTTTGTCGATCATTGCCACTACGCCAGATCTCTTTTCTTATGGTTTAATAGGTTTTGTCTTTTATATCTTTTTTGCAGGATCCATATGCTTGAGTTCTTCTTATAAGCTGCTGACTTTACTAAGTAGATTTTTAAAGGATTTGATAGTGAGACCCTTAAGCATGAAGGCTATAGGACCGTGGATACTCTTGATTAGTATCTCGATCACGTGTTGTTCTTGTAGCTGTGGTTCACATTTCATGCTTAAGTTCTCTACCTGAGAATGTAACCGACCAAGGAATCGTCAGGCTTCTGCCACTCCATCACGAGATCTCCTATGGTAACTTGATGTCGGGCACCAGTGAATCTTTTCACAAACAGGTTTTCTATTTCTACAAAGGTCTTTATCGATCCGTTGGGAAGCTCGACATACTAATCAAATGCTATTCCTGACTGGCAACTGACAAACTATGATAACAACAAAGCTTCGCTTCCTATTATGTTGCAACAACTAGCTCTGAAATGTGCTATGTGTTGAATAGGATTCCCTGTCCCGTCGAACGTCTTGAAAGCAGGAGGCACGAAGACTTTAGGGTAAGGAACGAAATCGAACTTCTCCAGGTAGGGTCTACCCTTTGAAACTGATGCGCCTCATTTGGACTTAGCCAAGGCATCACGAACTTGCTGTTTGACCATCTGGTTAATGTCTTTTTCAGGTGGATTCAGAGTCGGATCTCTTCTTGGTGGTTTGTCTTCATTGGCTGAAGGACCTCCTTCTTTCATCGGTGATGTGTATAATCTCAGGTTGGTTAACCTTAGGAGACGCTGTTGGTCATGGCTTTGACTATCCGTGGAGTGTAGCCATGGCAGTTATGGTAGCGGTCATCTCCTACATTCTCTTTTCCAGGTCGCTAATCTGTTCATCTCTTCTCAGGATGGTCCTCCACAGCTCATTCGCAGTGTTCTCCTGACTAGGAGCTCCGCACGCAGATGACGTGGACTGAGTTTCAACCATATTGATTTCCATTAATTCCTTGTATATGTAATCCGACAGGAAGTAATCCTCGTCATCAATATCCAACCCTTGCTATTTGGCTAACTCATAAACTTCTGCCCGGTGCTTTCGAACTCTATCATCAACTGTCTTCTTCTTAGTCAGCTTTAAATCTGTAGATTCCTTATACTATCACTCTTTTTGGCAACTGATTCAGAAGCAATGGCGGCAGTGGCAACTGAAACTTCAGACTCATGATCCATTTTGTCGTCAGTAGACCTTTCAGAAAGTACTGGTACAACACCTCTTGGTAACCACACTTTCCTCTTAAAATTCAACGTCTTGAGACGGGGTGTCTCAGCGAGGACATTGGGGTTACAAGGAGAAGTGTGCTCCCTAGTGTGTAGACCATGTACAAAGGATAATAATCCTTTCTTACTCTTTATCTTTCGGGGTTTCTCTTGATCATCGGTAGTTGGTGCTCTCGAACCTGGCCAGGGCTTGAATGACTTGCTTCTAATAGCATCATCTGTAACAGTTGTATCAACACGCTTCCTCAAATGGTATTTGATGGGAACTCAGAAGCTTCTTTCCATTTCCAGAATTTTATCCTTGATTTCGGGTGATATTGCACATCCCATCCTCTTGAGGAGTTTGACGATGGAACAACCCTCTATTTCAGACAACCTTCGTAGAAGGGTGTGAGCACGGGTGAAAAGTGTGGGCCTTCCCCTCACCTTATCACGACTATGTGGTGCTAGAAGTGTAGCAACAATATTATGCAGATTTTAATTTCTAGTAGTTCCAGCTAACTGGTGGAACCTGCTACCTCGAAGAATAGGAGTGGTATCTGGTAAGCTGAGTTCCTCCTGTTTAGGAATCTCATCAATTATTGGCAGGTCCGTGACTTGTGTTCTGGCAGCCCTGCGCATCCTGTGGTTGTGGTTTCTTCTTTGAAATTGGTTAGCAGGGGAGGTCTAGAACTTGAGCTGACTTTAAAGACTGGCAGCGGGGTGAAAAAGGTATCCTCAGAATCATCTTCATGCAAAATCTCATCCGCTGTGGCAGATGGGAAAGTAGGTGCGATGATGATGAAGCCAGTGGCAGTAAAGGTAACAAATCTCCTTGGCACGGAGATGACTGACTTGACGGGGAAATCAGTTATTTTCACCTTCTTAGCAGAAGGGAAATCTTCATGGTAGTTCAGGTCGTACTCAGTAGACGGTTCTTGAATTTCGTGAGTGGCAACTTTCATGACCACGAACAGAGCTTTTCCAAGTACAACTTCAAACTCACTGAAGCCGGTCCTGAATTGAATCATTGGTGCTGTAAGATGGGCTTCGCAGGAGGAAGGCAAGTTACAGGAGAAAGTCAGTGTAGAGGCTGACATCTTTAACTGTCAGGTGAAGCAGTCCAAAAGTTAATGAGGGCCAAAAACCTTGTCATCATAGTGCAAACACTACGAAAAAGGTTGTTCTGTAGACTGGGAAAAATGTCAACCCATTTTATTATCTTTTTATTTCATTTTTTTAGATTTTCACGTGTTGGTTAAAAGAAACATTAAGGTTTAAAGAAGAGTGGGTCAATCTGCCATCCTATCGGAGGTCCCCTTCATAGTGCAGATTGCCCTAGCAAGATTTGCTTACCGATACACCTATTGGGGGTCTGACCCCACAAGATCAAAAGGAAAACCTAGGGACTCCTAAACCCTTCTCTTTAGGAGTGAATAAACAGACGGTCCTAAAATCCAGAGGAGTTGATCACACTTTCCCAGATAAGAAATGGGTGAAGTATGTCAACGGAAGAATGATAATCTAGCTCATGAGGGACATGAACACATTACAGATATATAAATATAATGTTTCCTGATCTTAATGAAGAGAGAAACTAGTCCCCAGTGAAGTCGCCGAAAACTGTCGGTCATTTTAAATTCTCGTTGTCATTGAAAAATATGTTTTTGGGTGTTTTGTTTTGGAAAGGTTTTAATTTTATAAAATAGAAGTTTGATTTATTTTAATATATATATATATATATGTGTGTGGATTTTAAAACTAATATTTTTATTTTGAAGAAATATGAAATTAAACTGATCTCATATAAATAATAGTTTAGATAATCGAAGCATTTCATCTGTAAAACATGTATTCCTCCGGAAAAATGAGTACAAGGCTTAAGGTGAAGCTTGATCAAAGAAACTAAAGAATTTATGACATCCGTTTGATCTACAAACCATTTTTGACCGACAATTTCCTCTACCTAATATGAAGGAACTAGGTAGAGTTTATATTAATCTGAGGTCTTTAAGTTTCCTATAAGGGCAAGCCCCTATAATTAATTACATCTTAGATGACCGAAGTCACCTAAGAAAACTCTTAATATAGATCAGGAAATATTTATATTCATGACTTCCAAAAGTAAGGTTTTCCAAGAAAATATGATATTAAGAAATTCAATAGGTGAATGGCCAAAATTTTAGAATATTTCATTTTATGAGAATCCGAAGGAGAGAAGGCTAGGGGGAAGAACACAGATTCAAGGAGGAAACCTTGATGCCTTCCCAAAATATCCTATAGTTTGGTTTTGATTTAAGAAATGAAGTTATTTAAATTTCAGTCTTGCCAACTTTATTACTCAGGACTTACATTCACCTGATACTGATCATGTGATTGGCCTGGATGAGAGGAGGTTTTATGTCATACCCTATGACAACCTCAGAATCCTAAAGCAACTTAGGGCTTATATTGCACAGCAGAGTTGTGGAAAGGCCTAAAGAAAAGGTGAAGATTTATGCTGCATTAGGAAAGCTACCTCGAAGTCCTATGTCTAGTTGTTTAGTCTAAGGAATGGTTTTGCTGGTGTAGACATGTTTTGCTGTTGAAGATGACCGTGCTGCCCACTATGCGCTCTAAGCCCCTCATCGTAGCAGGTTTAGTTTAAATAAGTGTCAATTTAGGAGAAGAGAGAAGTGTCAGGTTTTAGAAATATTTAAAAATTTAGATGTCTTAAAATTTTATTAGCGGAACATTAAAGTTGATCGTAGCAACACCGATTAAGATCCCACAGTTCCATCATTCCGGCACCACTATTTTCATCAGATTCACTAAGTCCAAATGAATTTATGAGTTCCATACTTTCATTCAGACCATGAGAAAACCCCGTTAGCAACACGTGGGTTACCTCCTCCAAGGAATTCCCGATCAACCAACAAGACATTTTAAGTTAGTTACAATTGCAATTTTTTTTTTATTTGTGATTAAATTTTGAGTTGTTTTATATTTAAAATGTTGTGGCCATGAATTTTATCTTGTCTTGATTTTTAATTTAGTTTTGGTTTTAGCTTTGTGGCTATCCTAAAGGTTTCAGTTTTCATGTAGGGTTCACATTATTGTTTATCTTACAAATTGCAAGACAAGTAAAGTGTAGTAAGGAAAACACGGGAAAAGAAAGCATTGTAGAATTATAAAAGTGTACCTGACGAGTCTTCTCGTTCCTCCACCTGAAACTTTAGTATCTTTGCAATAAACATTTATATTTGCAGGGAAGTAAAACCTTATGGATATGTTCTTCGCAGGCCTACCCAGTCCTAGGTCATAACCCGACAAGTCCTATTTGTTCATTTGAGAGATATTTTCATTTTATAAATATGATTGGTGCAGTTGTCCTGCGAAGTGTCCAAAAGACTTATGAAGAGCCTCTAGGAGATACCTAAATGTTTCACAATTCTTTTGAGCTTCCTTGAGATCATTTTGAACCTATCATAATTATTAAATAATCTTTGTTTTTTATACCCTTATGCTCAGTGAGTTGGTTTTTTTATTTAACCTGAAAGACATGGTAATTATCATTTGTTATTTTATGTAGAGATTATGTAGGTGAAAATCCCTTTAGGCAAAGTTAATTTGTTTGGGAAAATTAGACAATTAATTTCATAACTGGGCTTGTAGTGTTTCTTAGGTGTTTATAATTTGATTATGTTTGCTTTTCTAAACTTTTTTTAGCAAGATTGATTATGCCTAGCTCACTACCAAGCCCTTAAATTTTGATTGATACATTTATAATTCTTTTTGGATAATGTTAAATGAGTTTAGTTAATATTTATCAAAATATTGAGCTATCATTTAATATACCAAAGAGGGGTTTAAGTTAGTGGACTATTAACCTCCAAGATCAACCCCTAACCTTAAGGATCATTTTGCTTAATTATCTTCCAACTTACAACTAATTAGAAAAATCCAAACATTTAATTCTGATATGGCAAAATTGAAGTTGGTTTCTACCATTTATCTCTTTAATTTCTCAAACATCCAAACATATCATCTAGGATCATTAATTGCTCATTTCATCCATTGATGTGGCCTAAATATTATTTAAGGCAAAAACCCTTAAAATTATAACTTTGCCTTTGGGGCCTTATCTCTTCATAATTTCTTAAATTCAATTCAAATGACTTTGGAATTTTTATGTTACCTTACTAATGAGATAATTAAAACATCAGATGAGAAAATGTGATTTTTCAAATTTCAATTTAATTTATATATTTATTTTAATGCAAAAATAGAGGTTTTTAGTGAAAATCCAATAACTTGATCAAAACAAAATATTTTAGTTTGACATTTTTACTGGTAGTAAATCTAGACCGTAGAACTACTTAGACCAAATTTCATGATTGTTTTAAGTTTATTTTAATTATCAAAATTATTTTAATTTCTTGAGTTTTAATTAATTATAAAATATTTTATAATTTGAAAATTCAATTTTATATTTTTGAAAAATCTCTGTAAGGTCAGGGAACTCAGAAAAACAAATTTCATATTTTTCTAATTTTTCTTTCAATTTATAGAATTATTTTAGTGCAAAATTAATGAAATTCATTTTTTGGCTTTTAAAAAATCATTTAAGCCTTTAAAATTTAATATCTTCATTTAGAGACTTAGAAAAATTATGGGGATGGTTCCTAGGTGATTAGGACACAAATTGTGATAATTTGATGATTTTTAATATTTTTGTAATTTTTAATATTTTTGTAATTATTTAAATATTAAAATATGTTCAAAAATGAAAATTTTATAAAAATTCCATTATTATTTTTAGAAAACTCCTCCAATCTCTGAGAACTCCAAAAATAAATTTTATAAACTTTTTAGTGGTATTATAATTATTAAAATTCATTTAAGTGCCAAAAAAGCCATTGTACTTAAGAAATCATTTTACTTATTAAGTTAATTCCAAATGACTTCAAAATTTTTAGGGGAGTTCCTCTATCCCTGAAGCACAATGGAGAATCTTTTTTAGGTTATTTTGATTTTTATTTTGTTTTAATTAATTAAGAGTTCATTTTAGATCAAGTTAATGATTAGTGCACATCTTAGCGATTTAGCCCATGAAATAATTATCCTATGGTCCTCTGATCATAAGAAACCTACCAAAATTTACTTTACAATTTTCTTATTATTATTTTATTTATTACAATTTTTATACCAAAATAGACACAATAACTTGAAAAATATAGATCTTCTCACAGGGATCTCCCCTGACTTTGGAAAAATCAAGGAAGTTCACTTATGACAGATAGAACAAGACACCCAAAGCTCAAGCCATGGTGAAATGTCTGGCTCAGTGGAGAATTAAAAGATTGAAATTAGTATTTAAATCATTAAAAATAAAATATACATCAAACATACATAAAACCATTTCCACATTGTTCTCCTCTGTTCATTGAGCAACATGATTTTTTTCTTTTATTTTCTTATTTTGCTTGGCCAAGATATGGACTTTTAAAGTTCTGATAATTTAAATAATTCAAAAAATAGGGATTTTCCTACTTAACCATGGGGCGCTGACTGGATTCTCAGTAGCTGCTAAAGACTAAGCGTCGCTCCACCATTTGACGCTGCCATCTGACTGAGATGCCACGCAGCCACGCTTTATGTACCCAATCTCCGTCTTACTCCATCCTGGCTATCCAAGCATTACACGCACGATCCGACGGCGCTCCTTCATCGTTTTTGACTGGTTCATCCCGAGAGTCGTCCACACTAAAACCTTAATTTCTCAGCCTAGACTCAACCAAATCACTCTGGGTTTGATCCTATGGACTCATCTAAGCATGGAAAACATATCCATACGACTAATCACAGTTTAAATTAACCCTAATTACATGGAGAATCCAGAGAAACTTGGGAAGAAGAAGGAGGCAATACCTTGGCTCTAAGAAGTGAAACTTTAATCAGAGATGCTCTACACCTTCAATAGAGTCCCAAGAGCTTAGGGATGAAGCCTCTTGCCATGGTGAATTGCCTAGGTTTGAAAGTGACCAAGGCCGATTTCGAGCTTTAATGGAAGTCTGGTGTAGAGGACTTCTGCCAAGGGGCTTTGATGGGGGATCTTCTTCTCTCATTGCTTTGAAGGTGTTAGTGCAGTTAATTAAGATTTGGAGCTGTGTGGAGGTGTATTGGAAAGTGTTCTGGTTTCCGGCCAAGTTTAAGCTCTGAAATTGAGCTCAGGCAATGGGGACCAGAGGTGAAAAATGGCTGAAATGGTCTTAGGGAGATCTGAAGAGGCTTTGGTGAGACTTTGGCAGAGTTTCTTTAAGAAATTTTCAGCACTTGGATTTTGGCCGTGAGGGGGTGATTTTATAGTCATGGCCAATTGGCAAATCTCAGGGCCTCGCTTTGGGAACTTTAGGTCGTTTAGGGTGAAGGCAGTGCAGTGAAATTGATCACTGAGGTGATCCCTCACTAACAAGGCTTAATTTTGAAATTTAAGTGGTATGGGGGAACTTGGGCTGAGTTATTTCGGTGGCTAGGGCAGCTGACAAGGACATGGAAGGTGGCTGGCAAGCTTATGGGAGGCAAGAGAGGAGTTAATGAAGTTAATTGCCTGTCATGATGAGTGGATTGCTAGGAGAGATGGGTTAAGCCAAAAGGTGAGGGGGACTCAAGCCATTGGTAATTTCAAAGCTTCTAGAGGACTCAAGCAGGGAGACCCTCTATCCCCTACTATTTTCATTCTTGCTCTGGATTACTTCTTCAGGCTGATTGACAGGGAGGTGCTGAACCAAAGCTATTCCAGGTATCTCCATAAATCCAACATTGCCATTTCTCATCTTACCTATGCGAGATGAAATTATGTTGTTCTCAAGTGCTCAAAAGAATGCTTGTTAAAAAGTTAAAAACTGCCTGGAAGCATTTCAAGCTCAGTCAGGAATGGTGTTCAACATTGATAAATGCCAGCTGATCTTCTCTAAGAGGACCCCTATACACATCAAACTCTGGATCATGGATTACACAGGTTTCTCTTACAGCACCATCCCCATCAAATACCTTGGGGCTTTACTCATTACTGGGAGGGCTAAGCAGACTCAATTTGAAGATATCCTCAATAAAATTAACTCCCAACTTAATAATTGGACAAATGCTTTCCTTTCCAATGGAGGAAGAATTACACTACTCAAGAGCATCCTCACTACTTTCCCATCCTACCTGATGCAAATGACTACTATGAAGAAAAGTACTCAAACACAATTGGAGAGGGCTTTTAACAGATTCCTTTGGTCTGGACAAAGACAACAGATGCATTGGGCATCCTGGCAAAAAGTTATCAAACCAACTATGGCTGGTGGTTTGGGCTTCAAAGGTCTCCAGCATATCTTGCAGGTGAATGTGTGCAAACTTTGGATCCATTTCAGAGCCCAGACTTCATTGTGGGTTAAATTCATGAAGGGGAAGTATTGTAGAAACACTCACCCAAATCTTACTGTCAGGAAATTGGGTGACTCCAAAATCTGGGTGAAGATGATTAAGCATAGGCAAACTGCAGAAGATCTTTTCTTATGGGAGTTGGGTAAAGGGGAAATTAATTTCTGGCTGGATAACTGGTGTCCCAAGGACTGGCTGATTCCTAGACTGGCCAATGTTGATAATTCCCTTAAGGTGGCTGACTTCTGGGATGGTCATCACTGGTCTTTACCTCACCTTAGGGCTATACTGCAAGATCACTCAGCTAATCAGATCTCTACTATAAAATTTGACAGGGGCAGACCTGATAGGATAAACTGGCAATTTTATAATCATCAAAGTATTACTAAGGCAATTTATTACAAATCCTATCAATGGTCACATGTTTCTTGGGGAAATTGCATTTGGAGTAAATATCTATTCCCCTCCATGTCCTTTCTTTGCTGGAGAGTTTTTCATAATGCCATTCCCACTGATGACATTCTCACAATGAAAGGTCTAAGGGGTCCTTCAATTTGTTTGATGTGCTATAAGAAGGAAGAATCCATGCCTCATATGTTTTTTTAATGTTCCTTTTCTCATGCTGTATGGAAAGAGCTGCTCACCTTGTTGGACAGATGGGGTTCCGACATCCAGTGGGACCTTTTCCATACTTGCTGGCAAAACTGGTCCAACCAGAAGTTTCACACCATGCACTTCATTGTGCTTTGGTTCATTTGGATGGAAAGAAACCATTCTAAATTTGATGGTACTCAGGCAAGTTCTTCCCAGGTGGTGAGAAACTGCAAGTCTTTCTTGATCAAAATAATTTCTTATAAAGGGTTCCCTAATACACTCCAAATTGATCTCCATAAGGTGAAAGTTCCTTCTATCATTAAAACTGTCATCTGGAAGCCTCCAACCGACCCTATCATTAAAATTAACATTGTTGGTAGCTTCACCAAGGACAGTGCTCGAGTGGGTGGTGTCTTCAGAAGTCAGTCTGGAAAATGTCTCTTATTATTTCAAGCCCCTGTTGATGCTCACGATCCACTTGAAGCTGAGCTTATTGTTGTACACTGGGCTTTGCAATTAGCCTAGAAGGCTTCCTGGAACAACATTTGCATCGAAGTAGACTCCAGAGTGCTACTAAAGAAAATTGAGGATGCAAACTGGAATAATTCTAACTGGAACCAAAATTACTGGATAACCCAAATTCACAGCATTTGTCCCCCCAGGCTACTTTCTCTTTCATCTATAGAGAGGGGAATAAGCCTGCTAACTGGTTAGCCTGCTCTAGTGCTGCTTCCTTGAAAACTCTAGTATTTAATAACCCACCTTATGATCTTCATCTTCTTCTTGCTGGGGATATGTTGGGACTGCCTTACCTCAGACTGGATGTTACTTCTTAGCTCTACTCCCCCGGTGCATTGTTGTTGTGCTTGTCTCCTGTGGATGTGTGTCTTATTTTGTTTTTTGGTTTTGTTTTTCTCTCCAGTATGTCGAGAATGTTTTGGTGGGTTTTGTTCTTATTGGGTCCTTGGTTTTGTTGGGTTAAAACCATGCCCAATTTCATCCTGTAACCTCTTTTGTTGAAACATGTAAGGAGCTATTGCTCCTTTAGCTGAAAAAAAGAAAAAAAATATATACTGAGTTTGCTCTGCTAGGGTTTCTAGCATGAGTCTGCCGGCGGTAGTCCTTTGGGAGGTGGCTCAGGTAAGGGAAGGTTGGTGTAGACTTGTTTTGGAGTGGAGTTTGGAGAGGATCAGGCTTTTTCTGAAGGAAAAGTATTTCCCGGGCTTTCCCTCTTTCAAACTTTACTGTTCCATTGGTTCTTCTCTATGGTTTTGTATTTCCTGGATTAGATACTGGGCTGCTGTTCCAGGCTTGAGGCTGAAGTTATTTTGTACTTCCTGGTTTCTTTTCTGTTCTTCTGGTTTCCTTCTGGGTTAGCAGCTCTCATGGTCAGCCCTATTGATTTAGAAACTAACAATGAGTGGGCTAAAGCCACTTATACTGCAGTGGTAGGCAATGCTCCTTCCATTTCAGACCCTTCCAAACTGATTTTCCCTCAAAGACTACATGATGCAACAGCTGGTAGGATTTCCTACCCCTTCATCAAACCCATTGAGGAGAAAGAGGGTTGCTCTGCAGTTATATTAACTGAGCAGGAATTAGATGAACTGGATGCTGAAGAAAACTACCTTAATTGGTATGTTTCTATTGGGTCACCCAAAGATGGATCTTGTGAGAAAATATTTTGAATCACTGAATTTTAAAGGAATTTGGAAGATTGGGCTCTTGGATGGCAGGCACCTGCTCATCAATTTCACCTCAGAAGAGGACTATGCAATGGTCTTTTCTAAACAATTAGTTAGCATTGCTGGAGTTAAGATGAAGATAATAAAATGGACACCTGATTTTGATCCTAGCAAAGATCCCCCCATAGTGCCAATTTGGTTTAAATTCCAAAATATCCCCTACAGATATTTCAACCAAAATGCTCTTTTTCAAATTGGGAGGTCCATTGGAACCCCTCTTAAGCTGGATGCTGCAACCATTAACAAGGCTAAACCTGAAATGGCCAGAATTGAAATTGAAAGATATATCTCACTACCTGATATAAAGAAAATCTGGATTGGATCAGCTAATGATGGACAGTGGCAAGAAGTCATCATGCAGCAAAAACCGTACTTCTGTTCTCACTGTAAAATGTTTGGCCACACTATTGATAGATGCTATAGAATCCACCCTCCTTCTAGAATACCTACAAATATGAGCAAAGATAATCCACCTCTGCAAGCTGTTGGTGAAACAGGTTCAGTTGTGGTGCAGCAGGCCATGGTCTCTAAACAGCCAATACAGGAGAACAGCTTTGCAGTTCCTATGAAAACTGTTTCCCCAAGGAAGACTAACTCCCCAGTTGGTGTTAGGGGGTCTTTTTCTCCTACTGGACTAGGGTCCTTTCCTGGTGATAGTGTGGACCATCTAAATTGGAGTAGAAGAGAATTAGAAGAAGTCAGAATCCTAACTCCCTTCCAATCATCTGAAAAATTATTTGATACACAGGCCCCAACTGCCCTTGTGGTCAGTGATATGCAACATGAATTAGAAGGGAAATGTCACATCCAAACATCCAGAAAAAAGAAAAAAATTTTGTTTCTGAAGTGCATAAATTAGGGACCCAGTTATCTGAGGGGGAGTTGGCTGGTACTTCAAAAAAAAAGGGGCAGGTCTAGATCTAGATCTCAACCTTCTTTTCGTCACCCCCCCCCAAATAAATGATCAATTTCTTATGTTGGAACATTAGGGGTATTGCTAACCCCTTATCCTTAAAAAGACTTTTAAATCTTAACAAGAAACACAAGTTTTGGTGTATTACTATTTTGGAACCTCTGGTCCATAAATACCCATAGAAAGTCATCAGCAAGCTGCATGGCATTACTCATTATACTAACTGCAACAACAAGATTTGGATTTTTTGTAGAAGAGAGATCTCTTGGTCTATCCTTATTGACAATGAACAATTTATACATTCCTCTTTCCAAATTAATAGAAGGAGTGGTGTGGTAAATTTTGTATATGCTGGCTGTAGCAAGGATGATAAATAGCTTTTTTGGGCAAATTTATAAAGTATTAGTGATCAGCTGAATTCCTCCTGGTTGGTGGGTGGAGATTTTAACAGCATTGGATCTACTGATGAAAAATTAGGGGGCAGGGCTCCTAATATCTCTAATATGATTACATTCAATGATAACATCCAAGCAGCAAATTTGTTTGATATTGATTTTAGGGGTCCTGCTTTTACTTGGAAAAGAGGAAAAATTTGGGAAAGGTTGGACATAATTTTGGTTAACAACTGCTGGATCTCAAACTGGCTTCTCACTTATGTGACTCATCTCAGCATAGCAGGATCTGACCACGGGCCCCTTCTCATTTCCATTACCTCCCCCAAACTTTCAAATACTCCCCCTCCTTTCAGATATCTTAATGTTTGGTCTACCTATGATGAGTTTCAAAGCATTGTTCAGAAAAATTGGTGTAAAATAGACCATCCTGATCCCCTTACTAAGTTAAGTCTTCTGCAGATTAATCTCAGCAAAGCACTCAGAAAATGGAGTTGGAATTCTATTGGTGATTTCTCTCTTGGTGTACAAGAGGCTGAAAATGAGGTTACTATGCTGGAAGCTAAAGTCCAAGCTGGCACTGCCACTAAGGAAAAATCTCTTCTGCACAAACTAATCTGCTACTTGCTACTGAAAAACTGGAACAATACTTAAAACAGAAAGGTGCCTTAAATCATTTCATCAATGGTGACAGGAACACTCAATTTTATCATGCCTGTATTAAGTATAGAAGAAATTGTAACAATATCCATTCCATTTATTCTGATGAGGGCAGAAAACTTCAGGATAACACAGATATTGCCAAAGATGCAGTTAAGCACTTTGAAAATTTACTTAAGCACTCTTCAATGCACAAAATGCCTATAGATGGGTCTCTTTTCCTTGATGATTTCTAGTATACCAGTGAGCTGGTGCTTACAGATATTCCTTCTAATCAGGAAATCTGGAATGCTTTCAATTCAGTGGATAGCTCCAAAACTACTGGGTCTGATGGCTACACTACAAATTTTTTTAAAAAAACCTGGAATCTAATTGGTAGGGATGTTGTAGTTTCTATTAAAAGTTATTTCCAAGGTCAACCTCTTCCTAGCTATTTTTGTGCCTCTAACTTTGTGCTGGTGCCAAAAAACACCACCCTGCAAAGATGGGATCACTATAGACCTATTTGCCTCACTTCTGTGGTAAGCTAGACTATCAGTAAAATTCTAGTGGGGAGACTCCAACTCCATCTTGATAGACTGATCAACCTTAACCCGTCTGCATTTATCAATGGTAGATCTATAATTGATAATGTCCTTCTTGCTCATGAGCTAATGCTGGATTTGGAAAAGGTTCACATGCGGGGTAATTTGATCTACAAATTGGACATCCAAAAGGCTTATGACACTTTGAATTGGGATTTCATTAAGGAAGTTCGAACTTCTAGAGGGTTCAATCTCCAGTTCTGTAACCTCATCTGTAGGTGGCTGAACTCCAATGAGCATTCCATTGTGATTAATGGTCAAGCAAGGGGCAACTTTAAAGCAACTAGAGGTCTAAAGCAAGGAGATCCACTATCATCAACTATCTTTATCTTGGTAGTGGATTACTTCTCCAGAATGATTGATAAAGCCATCCAGAGTAAAAGCTATGCCAGGTACCACCATAGATCTAACATAGCTATCAATCATCTTATGTATGCAGACGACATTATGCTATTCTCAAGTGCTCACAAAACTGCTGTGAAAAAGCTAAACCATTGATGTCAATTGATATTCTCCAAGCAGACACCAGCACACATTAAGCATTGGATCCTGGAACATACTGGCTTCACCTGCAGTACTCCTCCCATTAAATATCTTGGGGCCTACCTTATACTGGAAAGGGCTAAACAAATTTAATTTGATGATATTCTCCCCAAGATCAATTCCCAAGTTAATTGCTGGACAAATTCCTTCCTCTCAAATGGAGGAAGAATCACACTTCTAAAGAGTATACTCACCACCTTCCCCTCCTACCTTCTATAAATGATAACAATGAAAAAAAGTACACAATTACAGATGAAAAGGGCTTTCAATAGATATCTTTGGTCAGGTCAGAGACAACAAAGGCATTGGACCTCAAGGCAAAAAGTAACTAAACCAGCCTTGGCAGGTGGTCTTGGCTTCAAAGGCATTCCTCACATTCAGCAGGTTAACCTATGTAAACTTTGGATCCATTTCAGAGCACAGACTTCCCTATGGGCTAAATTTATGAAAGGTAAGTACTGCAGGTCCTTTCATCCTTCTCTTGCAGTCAAAAAACTAGCAGATTCCAAATTTTCGGTAAAACTCCTCAGAGTTAGACAAACTGCTGAGGATCTCTTTATTTGGGAATTGGAGAAAGGAGAAATTAACTTCTGGTTGGATAACTGGTTCCCCAAGGACTGGTTAAATTCTTGGAGGGACCCTGTTGATCACACAACTAAGGTTGCTGAATGCTGGGATGGTCAAAATTGGTCACTACCACATCTTAAAGCTATACTACAAGATCAATCTGCCTATCAGATCTCCACCATTAAATTCAACAGAGGTAAACCTGATAAAATCAACTGGCATATCCTTCAACTTCAGAGCATCACTAACGCCATCTACAAGAAATTATACAATTGGCCTCATGTACCTTGAGGGATTACTATATGGGGTAATTTTCTGTCCCCATCTATGTCCTTCCTGTGAGGGAGAGCCTTCCATAGCATAATCCCCACTGATGATATTCTTAAATTGAAAGGAGTAAGGGGGCCTTCAAAATGTGTGTTGTGTCATAATCAGGAAGAGTCTATCCCTCATCTATTCTTCAGTCTGTTCTTTCTCCAGTGTCATGCAGTTGGAGTTAAATTCAAGTATAAAGAGAATCAATTTTCATTGGGAAGTGTTCCACAACTCGCTAGGCGACTTGGAAGAACCAAAGAATTCATATTGTCCATCTCATTGTTATCTGGTTCATCTGGATGGCTAGGAACCAATCTAAATTTGATGGAATCACTGCTACTGTTTCAAAAGTTATTAGAAACTGTAAAGCCTACCTGAACAAGATCATCACACATAAAAAATTCCAAAATATACTTCACCTTAATCTACCACTCTCTGCGAGCACCATTATCAAAGCGTTATATGGGACCCCCAATAGCCATATCATTAAAATCAATACAGATGGAAGCTTCTCTAATGACAGTTCTGGAGTTGGGGGAATTTTCAGAAATCACCATGGCAAGTGCTTACCGTACTATTATGCCCCCGTGAATGCACAAGCTGCTCTTGAAGCTGAATTACTTGCAATGTTGTGGGCACTGCAATATGCCAGGATTACCAATTGGAGTAATATATGGATTGAAGTTGATTCTACTGTGCTATTAAGTAGTCTCGATAATGACACACATACAAACTGGCTTCACAACTACTGGATTAAGCAAACTAATCATTTTAGACCCCCCCCAGACAATATTTTCTTCCATTATAAGAGAGGGGAATAAATCTGCACATTGGCTGGCTTGTACTGGTGCTGCAACCCGGCAGATTTTGATCTCAATGTCCCCCCCACCATAACTAAAGTTCCTAATTGCTGGGGATATTCTGAGGCTTCCCCACCTCAGACTGGAGTCCCTTGCCCAGAATTGACTCCCCCTGCTCCCATTGGCTGCTGTTTTGGTCATCTGTTGTTACCTTTTGTATTTTGTTTTAGGTGGAGTTTTATTCAGCTATTGTTATGTCTGTACCTCTAGCCAGAGTCCTGTTGTTTGGTTTTGCTGCTTTATCTAGGGATTGGCTTTTTTACTGTGGAACCACCTCCTACTCCTTGTTTTGTAATCTGTTTTGCAACATGTAAGGAGCTATAGGCCTTTTTTCCAAATATATATATATATATATATATATATATATATATATATATATATATGTGTGTGTGTGTGTGTGTGTGTGTAAAAAAGTGTATATACTACCAACATAGATAAGTTTGAGATAAAAGCACTGAAAGTTCTTTATATATATAATTTCTTTCTATAGAAAGATGCAGTTATCAATCATGTCGAACATCTCTTGGGAGTCCCCCTCCACAATCAGTGAGGTCCAATGGAACTTCACAACCAGTTTCATGGCCCAGAACACTGCTAGTAATTCAGATTCTAAAGCATCAGTTGCAACAATGGGGGCCTTGAAAAATAACAGACCAGAAGATTCAAGTTGATATTAGGGGTGCATGGTTGTAACCATTCTTGGGGACACCAGTGATCAAGCCAGAAGTTAAGACTACCTTTACCAATATGCCAGATATAGAGCTGTTCAGCTAAATGCCTGTTTTTGATCATTGCTCTCCAAAGTTTGGAGTCCCCTAATTTTAGGCTCACCAAGGAAGGGTGGGTATGTTTACAGTATTTCCACATCAGAAAATTTGACCAAAGGGAGTCTTGAGCTCTGAATTTAATCCATAACTTGCAGTGGTTCACCTAAATCATATGGTTTAAACCTTTAAAACCCAATCTAACTGCCCACATAGGTTTATCTATTTTTTGCCAAGAAGCCCAATGAATCTGCTTTTTTTTACCAGCCCAAAGAAAGTGGTTGAAAGCCCTTTCAAGTTGCACTTGGGTGCTTTTTTTCATAGTAGTCATCTACATTAGATAAGTGGGGAGGGTTGTAAGAATGCTTTTAAGAAAGGTTAGCCTCCCCCCAGAAGATAAGTAGATGTGGGTCCAGTTGGAAAGGTAAGTGCTGATCTTGTTATGAATTTCATCAAAGTGATTCTGTTTAGTTCTACCAATGTTGAGCTGGACCCCCAAATATTTGATTGGCAACTAGGTTCTGGAAAAACCAGTGAGGTTTAGAATCCAGTGTTCAAAAGTCTGGGAAGCCTTCTTAGGAAATACTATTTGGCATTTGGCAGTGTTGAAGCTTAAACCAGACCGTCTCTGAAATAGCTGAATGCACTGATAGATGTAACTCACTGTCCTCTTAGAAGCATTAGAAAAAACCATAACATCATCAGCATAAATGAGATGGGAAATGGGGATGTTGGATTTGTGATGGTACCTAACTTGCAGATGGGGATTATGTAGATTATTAAGCATAGAGGATAAAAAATCCATAGCAAGGATAAAAAGAGTGGGGGAAAGGGGATCCCCTTGCTTGAGGCCCCTAGAAGCAGAAAAGGTTCCCCAACTAGAACCATTAATCAGAATAGAGTGAGAATTGTTCCTGAGCCATCTCTGAATTAGAGTGCAAAAGTTGTTATTGAAATCCCTGATAGACAGCACCACTAAGATGAAATCCCAGCTGATGGTGTCATAAGCCTTTATAGTGTCTAATTTATATATTAAATTACCCCTTCTACACAGCTTGTTCAAGTCCAGGAGCAATTCATGTGCTAACAACACATTATCAGAAATGGACCTACCCTTGATAAAGGCAGATTGATTTAGGTTAATGATTCTGTTCAGATGAGGTTGAAGCCTTGTGATAATGACTTTACTGATGATCTTACTGATAATAGAAGTAAGGCTAATTGGTCAGAATTGATCCTAATTAATCAATTCAGAATTCTTAGGGATAAGGACAATGTTGGAAGAGCTGATGAAATGAGACATAACCTTACCTTGGAAGAAACTAATAATAGCAGCAATAACATCAGTTTTGATGACATTCCAGGCTTTCTTATAAAATTCAGCAGTAAAACCGTCTGGACCAGCTGATTTAGTGTTGTGAATGCTGCTGAGAGCCTGCCAGATCTCTTCTTCTGATGGAGGTTCAGTAAGGGACAAAAAATTGGTATATTGATAGTGTTCTTGTAACCATGTGGGGTTGATCTGTACCCTTTGAACAAGGGGATGTGATACAAGATTTTGAAAATATCTAATTGCACTTCTGCTAATCTCCTGATTGTTCGTCAGCCATGATCCATTCTCAGCCTTAATGCTATGAAAGGTGTTACAGCTTCTTCTGTACTTGATATAAGCATGAAAAAATTTAGTGTTTCTGTCCCCTTCAGAAAAACACTTGAGTTAAGCCTTCTATTTTAGGAACATATCTTGGATGTCAATGGAATTGGAAAGTTTGGTTTGAGCAGCTAAAAGATTGATATATGTGGCCTCCCCCTCAAGGCCAGCTGTTCTAAACGATTCTCCTCCTCTTCAGCTTTAGAGACAGCAGAAAAAACATTGCCAAACTCCCTCCAACCCCACTTTTTGAGATCTTTACAGGTTTTAATATGGAGAAGCCCCAACTTAATCCAGGGGTCAATATGAGTCACCCCTTGCCACAAGGACTGGATTAGAGAAACAAAATTTGGGTGGGTAGACCAAAAATTTTGGTATCTGAAGGGATGGCAGGGATTTTGTTGAGGAGGAGCTGAGATAGAAAGAAGAAGGGGTTTGTGGTCAGAACAAAGAAGGGGAAGGTGGGTGATAGTGGAATGTCGAAACTGGGAGTGTCAAGCTTCATTAACCAAGAATCTGTCCAACCTCTCCCAGATGTTACTTCTTCTACAGGTAAAAGGGGGACCCCTAAAACCAAGGTAAAAAAGGACTGTAGTATGAATGTTGTCACTGAAAAAGTTCATGGTGCTGAGGGTAGGGGTCCTACCACCCAACTTTTCAGCAGAATTGGCAATAAAATTGAAGTCTCCCCCAACCATCCAAGGGAGATCCATTAAGTGACTGATTTGCTGAAGTTGCTCCCAAAGATTGAGTCTGTCTTATTTTCTGCAGCCAGCATAAATGAAAGTGGCACAGACATTGTAGCCAGCAAATTGTAAAGAGAGGTGGACAAATTGATGATGATCAATGAGAATGGACCAACTAATTTCAGTTCAACAGAGAATCCAAATCTTATTTCTGATGTTAACATGGTAAGAATAGCCTGGAAAGTTTTTGAGAATCTTTATAGAGTTTATATGAACCATGGGTTCCAAAATAACAATAAACCAAGGGGTGTGTTTTTTATTAAGGTTTCTCAATCTTCTTAGAGAATGTGGACATGCCACCCCTCTAATGTTCCAACACAGGAGGTTTATCATTAGGGATAGGAGGTGGGGAAAGTGATTTGTGGGAGCTGGATCTGGTTCTGCCTCTAGTGAGGGGGGTTGGGGGTGAAACCTCCCTAGTCAAGGTAGTTGAAGATTCAAAATGGTTTTGGAGTTCAGTCTTATTCTTCTTCTTCCTCTTGAAAGAGTAAATTTCCCATTCCTCCTTCATAGAATCAGAAGCAGCCTTCAGTCTGGTAGGAGAAGGAGGAAGAAATAACTTAGGGGGATAGCCTGATTTGGACTTTGTGACTAGTGGGGTGGGTTTTAGATAAGGTAAAGATAAATTAGAGGGGGGGTTGGTTGGGGGTGGGGGGTTGGGATTTTGTTCTGTTGTAGTAAAGTTTTCCTCCATAGAGGAGATAGGTAACACCTCTGAAGTAGGGGGCTTCTCAGTGGGGTGAAACTGCCTGGGAGAAGGCTCCTTAGATGTGCTCATCCCATTGGCAGTAACCTGAATTACATTAGCATTTAGTTCATCTCTAGCTTGGGTTGGGGCTCTCCTGGAGAGGGGATGGAGTCTGTAACATCTATCTGTAGTGTGTCCAAACATCCTACAGTGAGAGCAATAATAAGGCCTTTGCTGCATGATTACTTCTTGTCATTGCCCTTATGCCTCTGAACCAATCCAGATTCTTTTCACTTCAAGGAGGGTGATATCCCATTCAATCTGAATTCTAGCATATTCAGGTTTGGTCTTGTGTAGGGTGGTAGAATCTAACTTTAGAGGAGTGCCATTGGCTCTCCCAATTTGAAATAAAGCAGTTTGATTGCAAAATCTGTACGGTAGGGTGGGGAGTTTAAACCATATGGAGACTATTGGGGGGTCCTTACTTGGATCAAAATCTGGAGTCCACTTAATCAGTTTCATCTCCATGCCTGCTATACTTACCATTTGCTTAGCAAAATGTCTGGCATAGTCTTCCTCTGATGTAAGATTAATTAGTAGGTGCTTTCCATCTAGAAGTCCAATTTTCCAATTGCTTATAAAATTAAGGGAATCAAAATAGTTCTTCACTAGTTCCATCTTTCGGTGACCCAACGCTAACTTTCCAATCAGAGTTAACTTTACTTCCTCATTTAAACTTTCCAGCTCTTGCTCAGTAAAATAGACTACAGGGCATCCATCTTTGACTCCTATGGGTTTGATAAAGGGACAGGAGCCCTTACCAGCAGCAGCATCATGCATGCTCTGAGGAAAAACCAGTGAAGCAGGATCATTAGATGAAGGGCCTCTTCCAACCACCCCAGCATACGTGGCTTTGGCCCACTCAATGTTGGTGTTCAAATCAATAGGAGTTGCCATATCAGGGTTGCAATAAATGCAGACAGAACAAAGGCCAGACCTCCAGTCGCAGCAAACCACTAACCAAAAGTCATAGAGCCACACCACTTAAGAGAAGGAAAAGACCTCAGAGATCAGCAAAAGAAAAAAACCAGCAGTAAACCACCATAGCCAGTAGACCAAAACCAATGGAACAGTAACCAATTTGAAAATAAAGTGCCCGGGAAGAGGCTTCCTCCCGAGAAGGGAACCCAAAAGCTCCACCAACACACAAGACCACCCAAAAGGGGAGCACCACCTACTTGACCAACTCACCTGAGCAACCCGAACAGTAGCCGCCTCCAGGATCATTCTGCAAACCCTAGCAGAGACTCTCTAACCTCAGCCGTCACCATCCCTTTTTTCCTATATATATATATATATATATATATATATATATATATATATATATATATATATATATATATATATATATATATATATATATATATATATATATATATATAGATTTGGATCCTGCCTAGAGTGCTTGGTGTGTTTCCGGAGCTTTCCTATTTAGGAAACTATGGCTACAACTTACCCCATCGATGAGGAGACTAACTCATAGTGGGCTAAAGCTACTTATACCGAAGCTGTGGGTAAGGGTATAACTCCACCTAAAAGCTTTGAGCATCTTGTCTTTCCACAAGCCAAGCATGATGATGCAGCAGGGAAGAGGGACTACCCTTTTATCCGACCACATGGTGTGAAAGAGGGATAGCCAGCAATCATTTTTACCTCTCATGAATTGTAAACTCTCAACAATGCTCAGAATTTTACTTTAATTGGGAAATTCAAGTATGGACACCCAAAAATGGAACTAGTTAGAAACTACTTTAATAAACTTCAACTCACTGGCACATGGAAACTTGAGCTTATGGATGGTAGGCACTTATTAATTAGGCTTTCAAATGAGGAAGATTATGGTAGGATTTTCGCAAATAAATCTCTGTCAATAGCTGGCACTCCCATGAAACTCACAAAGTGGACCCCTGACTTTGATCCCATAATGGAACCCCCCATTATTCCAAAGTGGTTTAAATTTCATGAGCTACCCATTCAGTTCTATGAAATCAACTCCTTATTTAATATCAGTCGATCTCTTGGCACTCTTTTAAAGGTTGATCCTCCAACCTTTGACATGGCTAGGCCAACTGGAGTTAGAGTCCAGGTAGAAAGAAATGTCACTCTCTCTGACTTGAAGAGTGTCTGGATTGGGAATGCTGAGGAAGGTTTTTTGCAGGATATTATGGGGTAGCACAAGCCTTCTTATTTCTTATATTGTAGAATGTTTGGTCATCTACAAGCGTCGTGCCACAGGCTACATCCTCCTACAAAGAAGAAATATGCTTTAAAATTTGTACCTTCTTCTGGAACAACTTTATCTGATGACATTATGGCTCCTCCCATTGTGGCTAATAGGACTACCACTATCAAGATACATGCATTAAATGTTGTACCTCCATCTGGCACTACAGTATCTGATGATCTTATACCTCCTCCTATTGTGGCCAGTAAGACTACCACTACTCTCTCAGAGTTAGGTAATCTCACCTCAGTCCACCCCCAAGAGATTCACAATACCCCAACAAAGAATATTTCAGACCCAACCCTTAAATCGTTTTTTAAGGAGAGAGGTGTTGGTTCATTAGAGGTCCATCCAGCCTATGAGAAGGAAATTGAACTCACCACCCAACCTTCTTCTCTGGAGGAGGCAGTTGGGCCACTAGTTGAAGAACAGGCTTTAGATGGGAAGGTGGACACTGCTGACCCAATAATCACCAATTTCACTGAAGTCTTGCATGAGGAATGGCAAACTCAAAAAATACTTAAAGAAGGAGAAATAAAATAGAAATTTCCAGCTTGATGGGTGACCAGCCTTTGGAGCTTACACAACATATCTCAACCTCACCCCTCAACCCCGAGACTAGTTGGAAAGGGAAAATCAACTCCTAAAGATCAATTTTCTATGTTGGAATATTAGAGGGGTGGCCCATACTTCCTCCCTTAACAGACTCAAACACCTCGTCAAAACCCACAAACCTTGGTGCTTTGCCATTTAGAACCCATGGTTTCAAAAACCAACATAAAATTATTAAAAATTTTCCTTCGTTCAATCAATGTGCTAATTTAAATAACAAAATCTGTTTTTTTATCAGACCTAAAATGTAGTGGTCAGTGGTTATGAATCACCCTCAATTCATTCACATTCAATGCTCCATTGGGAACCAGATGGAGTATATCACTGTTATTTATGCTAGCTGTAATGGTGTACAACAAATCAATCTATGGCATGATCTACTGCATGTAGGCCTCTCTGTGGACTCATTTTGGCTCCTTGGAGGGGCTTTAAACTGTCTCACCTCAACTTGTGAAAAGAGGGGTGGCAACCCTCCCTCATCTTATTCTATGAACAGATTCAATCAATTTTTGATAAATGCTGAATTGTTTGATATAGGGTTCCAAGGGCCACAATTCACTTGGAGAATAGGCAACACCTGGGAGAGATTAGACAGAATGTTGGGTAACTCTCTATGGCTTCAAACTTTCCCTTATACTTGTATTACTCAACTTGCTATGTCAGGATCAGATCACAGGCTCATACTTTGTTCTATCAACTACTCATCTCAATTTGGGGGCAGTCCTTTCAGATTTCAGAACATGTTGACTTCTCATCCAGATTTTGGCACTGAATTTGCTAAAGTTTGGATTTTTGACCCAACAGCCCACCATGGATAAATCTATGGAATCTTCAGAAGAAAACAACTAAAAACTTCAAACACTGGAACTGGACTAAATTTGGAAAAGTCTATGAAAAATTAAAGGCTGTAAAGATAAAGTCTCTCAATCTGAAGCTAAGTTTCAGCTAGGCAGAAAATCTAAAACTGAGCTAAATTTGGCACATGTAAAATTACTTTCCCATATCAGCTATCATGAAAAGTTTCTCCAACAAAAAGCCTCTATATCTAAGTTTGTTGATGGGGATAGAAACTTAATATTTTTCCATGCTTGTATTAAACATAGAAAAAAAAATGCAATATGATACTATCCATTAGGAATTCAGCTAGATAGAAACTTGACACTGCTGAGAATATTGCAAATGATGTTGTGGCACACTTCCAACATTTATTTATTCAAGGTAATAATTTTAGAGTCCCCATTCATAGTTCACTGTTTGCTGACTGTCATGACTACTTGCAAGGCCTGCAATTAACTCAAGTGCCAGAAGCCATTGAAATCAAAACAACTTTAGATACAATAGATGGGAACAATGTTGCTGGTCTAGATGGGTACACCTCAAACATCTACAAGATTAGATGAGACAAGGTCAACAAGGATGTAATTCAAGCAGTGCAATGTTTTTTCAGAGGCATTAATCCCCCTAAATACTTTACAACATCTACTATAGTTCTTACCCGTAAAAGCAAAATTAGACAGACTTGGGGAGACTTCAAACCTATTAGTCTCACCAATGTTATTTCAAAGTTGATCAATAAGATTCTGGTGTTCAGGGTTCAACCTCATCTTCAACACCTCATGATAGGGAGAAATATCTCAAATAACATTCTGTTAGCACAAGAACTTCTTTTGGATCTTGACAGGAAATGTAGAGGGATAAATCTTATCTTCAAGCTAGACATTAAAAAATTCTATAACACAATAAGTTGGGAATTCATTCTTGATACTCTTGCTGGAAGAGTTTTTCATGTTGGCTTCATACAACTAGTGAGAAGATGGCTAACCTGTAACAACCATTCAGTTCTCGTCAATGGGGAAAGCCAAGGCTTCTCTAGTGCTACCATAGGCAACAAACAAGGTGATTCACTCTCCCCTACACTCTTTATTCCTACATTTGATTATCTGTCATGTTTGTTAAATGATTTGATGAGTTAAAGGCCTTCCCTGACATATCAACATAAATCCAATATTGGTGTGAGCCACCTATCATATGCAGATGACATTATAATTTTTACCAATGCTCCCAAGATAGCTATCAAAGTTGTATTACAGGTCCTACAATACTTTCAAGAAACTTCTAGGATTGAGCTAAATTCCCATAAATGTCATTTCTATGCCAATACCACTGTTAAGCCACACATTAAGCATTGAATAGTTGAGTACAGTGGCTTCACTCAGACCTCTCTGCTCATCAACTATCTGGAGGTACAGCTCATTAAAAGGAGATCCAAACAAATACAATTTAATGATGTCATTGACAAGATAAAGGCCCAACTGTTATGCTGGACAAATTTTTTTCTATATAGTGGAGGTAGAATCACACTTTTGAGAAGTATATTAATAGCCATACCTTCTTATGCATTACAAATGCTCAGCATGAAAAAGTACTCAAGTCTCCCTTGGCAAAATATTTAACAACTTTCTTTGGGCAGGACAAAAGCATGAATTCCAATGGCTTCCCTGGCAGAATCTTGGTAAACCATTACATGCAGGACGTTTAGGTTTCAAAAGCTTCCAAAATCTAAGCTTCATTAATCTGTGAAAACTTTGGCTGAGGTTCAGTGCTCAAGATTGTTTATGGGCTCATTTCATGAAAGGGAAGTATTCTAGACATGAGCATCCCTCCTTGGCCAGCCCTAATTTGGGAGATTCTAGAATCTGGAAGAAGCTGATTCAAGTCATACCACAAGTTGAGACCCTTTTTATTTAGGAGTTGGGGGAAGGGAAAATTAACTTTTGGCTAGAACAATGGGTCTGAACTGGTGATAATCTTTCTAACCCTCAGGGTGTTGATCTTCAATATCAAAATCTGAAAGTTAAAGAGCTATGGCTAGAAAATAAATGGAACGATAGACTTCTAAATCTCATATTGAATAATGAGCAGCAACTAATAAATGTCACAAAACTACCTTTACTCCAAATAAGAGAGATAAACTCATCACAAAGTATCCTTCCTCCCAGAAGCTATCAACCTACATTTATTCCAAGTTTTTCCAATGGGACCTAGTTGATTGGAGAGATGCACTTTGGGGTAAATATCTATCTCCTTCCATTTCTTTCTTCTATTGGAGAGTATGGCAGTAGTTCCTACCCACAAATGAAATTTTGAAGCTCAAGGGATTGAGAGGTCCCTCTCTCCTATGTTATGCTGAAGAAGAGTCATTAGATCATCTTTTCTTTGGTTGTTCCTTTTCTCAGCAGGTATGGGCTAATATGTTGAAAAAATTAGATTTTGAAACCATCACTCTCAGATGGGCCACACTTTCTGTCTGCTAGATGGAATGGAATGCAGCCAATCTGGTATCCATTCCATGTTTGATAGCCTGGTTTATTTGGATGAGCAGAAATCAAGCCAAATTTGAATCAACTACCCCCTCGCCTCTATCAGTGGTCACCAATTGTCTTTTTTATATACACAAATTAATCCAAAATCAAAAGTTCCCTAATCTTTACAGAAACTGGAAGCCTCCACCAATGCCTTGGATCAAGGTTAATTCTGATGGAAGTTTTTGTAAAGAAGCTGCAGGATTTGGTGGTGTATTTAGGGAACACCAAGGGAAGTGCTGCCTCTTTTTTTCTTTAGCTTTGGATGCCTTGAAGGCTGAATTTATAGCTATTTTTTGGGCCATCCTTATTGCTCACAAATGTGACAACAGACTACTGCAAGTGGATCAGATTCCCTCATATGCATCAAAATCCTAGGGAACTCTAGAGTGAGAGACTGGTATCTTCCCTCCCTAACCATGTTCAAAATAATAAAAACTTTCAATTAACATATGTTCTTTATAGAACCAAGTAAGGGTAAAGAATACATTTGCTTCTATCTATCACAAAAAATATAAATACTTCCACAAGACTACTTTAAGAATTATTACTACTTCATAAAAGAAAAGAAAAAGATATTCTAGTTAATAGTATTCTACATCTAGTGTTATTAGTTATTATAATATTTATTTCATTGCTTAACATTTTATTAATGAAATTTTAAAAGACAAATCAACTTTGAAACTTTTCAAAATCAAGACATACTTTTTCAAAAACAATTAAAGAAAGTAAAAAGATAATTTTTTGATTTCTTTAAAAATTTTCATATTTTCCTTGTGGGTTCGATATCTCGCTACTTTATCAGAATGTCCTATATTACTTGTTAAACTATATGTATACTAACGTAGTATCATATTTTATAAAATCATAATTTTCATATCTAAAATCATCAGTGCATTTACCAGACGGTACCAAGTTTTTATCGCGTTGCATTTATATGGGATAAATTTTTTGGCACCATTGTATTTATCGGGAATCAAGTTTTTGGCGCCGTTGCCGAGGAAAATTAATTTAAATTGCATTTTAAAGAGAATTAACAAAATTTAAAATTTTTTTACTTTTCTTAAATTTTGTTAGTGTGTTGTGTTTTGTTTTGTTTTATTGTTGTATGCGTAGTTCAGGTTCTGAAGGACTTGTGCCTTACGATTCTGAATTAGAAAGAACCATCAAAAAATCAAAAAAAAAAATAAAAATACAGAAAAAGATAAAAATATTCAAGAAATGGTAAATCATCAAGATCAAAACGTTGGCATCCATCAAGAATTAAGACCTTTAAGAGATTATGTTAACCCTATAGTAGATGAACTTCGTGCTAGTATTCAAAACCCTGCTGTAGCTGCTAATTTTTTTGAGCTTAAACCTGCTATTATCTAAATGGTGTCTAATAATCAGTTTGGGGGAGCAACAACTGAATATCATAATTTGTATTTTGCTAATTTTCTAGAGTTGTGTGCTACTTTTAAATATGATGGTGTTTTGGATGATGCTATTAGATTTATACTTTTTCCTTTCTCACTAAGTGATAAAGCTAAATGTGGTTACATTCGTTAGCACCTAGATCAATTAGAACTTGGGTGAACTGTCACAAAAGTTCCTTGCTAAATATTTTCCACCATCTAAGACTCTTAAGTTGAGAAATGATATAACATCTTTTTGTCAGTTTGAAGGGAAATCAATATATGAAGCATGGGAAATGTTTAAAGATCTCTTCAGGAAATGTCCACATCATGTGATACCAGATTGGTTAATAATTTAAACTTTTTATAATGGATTAGTTGGATCTCTTAGATCAATCATCGATGCTGCTGCTGGTGGACCATTAATGTCTAAACCATTTTCTGATGCTTATGCTTTAATTGAAGAAATGACTACTAATAATTTTCAATGGCTTTCTGAAATGTTAAATCCTAAAAAAGTAGCCAATGTTTATGAAAATGATGCTTTTACAATGTTAGCAAATCAAGTTGCTGCTGTATCAAGGAAGATAGACCAATTTGGCATGAATTTTTCTCAGCCAAATCTCTTGATTAAAGAAAATTCATTAGGCCAAATGGTTGAATCTTATTCTTCACCAGAAACTGTGAATGCTATAATCAAACCTAACAACCCATATTTCAATTATTATAACCCAGGTTTGAAGAATCATCCAAATTTTAACTAGAATAACAATAATCAGGGTGATGTTAATCAACAATGGGGGAACACCCAAGTAAACACATTGGAGAATTGGAACAACCAAAGTAATAGTAATAATAGATTAACTTATCCTTTAGGTTATAACAATGCTTTACAAAATAAGGAGAAGAAGTTGTCTATGGAAGAAGTAGTATCACATAAGGGAAATCAATTACAAATTCAAGGAGCAATGATCAGAACTATTGAAAATCAATTGGGACAAATTGCAAATGCATTAAGTATCAGATCACAAGGAATGTTTCCAAGTAATACTGAAGTGAATCCAAAAGAAAAGAATAAAGAACAACTGAAGGCAATTCAACTGAGAAGTGGAAAAGAATTGGAAGGTAGAGTTCAAAAAGAAACTGAAGTAAGGAAAGAAGAGATTGAAAAACTTAAAGAGGACGCTCCAAAAGGTTTTGAAAGACCCATTTCTCCACCTAGGGTTGATTTAGAAAAACCACCACCTCCATTTCCTCAGAAACTTCGTCAAAAAAAGTTGGATAAGCAATTTTCAAAATTCTTGGAGATATTAAAGAAGCTTACCATTAATATTCCATTTGCCGAAGCCCTAAAACAAATGCCAAGCTATGCAAAATTTATGAAGGATATTCTTAAAAAAAAGAGGAAGTTTGAAGAAAATAAGACTGTTGTACTTAGTGAGGAGTGCAGTGCAATAATTCAGAAAAAGCTTCCTGATAAACTTATAGATCCTGATAGTTTCACAATTCTATGTGCAATCGGAGAAAGATTATGTGGAAATGCTTTATGTGATTTGGGTGCAAGCATTAACCTTATGCCTCTATCAATATTCAAAAGATCGGGACTAGGAGAAATAACCCCAACTACTGTAACTCTGCAATTAGCAGATCGTTCGATCACATATCCTAAAGGAGTTATAGAAGATGTTTTGGTAAAAGTGGATCAATTTATTTTTCCTGTGGATTTCATTTTCTTAGATATGGAGGAAGATAAAGAGATACCCATAATTTTGGGGAGACCTTTTCTAGCTACGGGCAGAGCCATGATAGATGTGCAAAAAGAGGAATTAACGATGAGGGTTAATGATCAGACTGTTATATTTAATATTTCAAAATCGATGAAATATCCTGCTAGATGTAAAGAAGATGAGTTTTATTGGAAGAATGTTATTGAATATTTAAGTGAATGTCATTTCAAATTAACTTATGAAGAGAAAGCTGAAAGAGAAGAATTTGAATATAAGCAAGAAGATGAGTTATTTGATTCTGAAGATTTTCAAGAGGAAGATTTAAAGTTTATTTGTGAAAGTTTTGAATTATTGGATATGACTGAGAAAGATAAATCTTATGGTCCATCAATTGAAAAACCTCCTGAACTTGAGTTAAAAAAGCTTCCTGATCATTTGAAGTATATTTTTCTAGGTGAATCCTTATCCTTACCTGTTATAATTTCCTCTCAATTAACTGAAAAAGAAGATGAGAGTTTGCTTGAAATTTTGAAGAAGCACAAGAAAACCTTTGGAAGGACAACAACTGATATTAAAGGAATCAGTCCTTCAACTTGTATGCACAGAATTCTTATGGAAGATAATTGCAAACTACGGGCTAATCCCCAAAGGAGATTAAATCCTATCAAGAAAGACGTTGTTAAGAATGAAATTTTAAAATGGTTGGATGCTGGAATTATCTACCCTATTTCAGATTGTGCATGGGTTAGTCCTATTCACCCTATTCCTAAGAAAGAAGGAGTAACTGTAATTTTAAATGAAAAGAATGAAATGATACCAACAAGACAAGTTACAGGGTGGCGAATATGCATTGATTATAGAAAATTAAATCTTGCCACAAGGAAAGATCATTTTCCACTCCCTTTTCTAGATCAAATGTTGGATAGACTGGCTCGGCATAAATACTTTTATTTTCTGGATGGATATACTGGTTACCACCAAATTCAAATTGCTCTTGAGGATCAAGAGAAAACTACCTTTACCAATCCTTATGGTACGCTTGCATTTAGAAGAATGCCCTTTGTTTTATGTAATGCTCCAGCTACATTTCAGAGATGTATGATGGCTATTTTTTGTGATTTAATTGAAAAAGGGATTGATGTCTTTATGGTTGAATTTTAGTATTTTGGATTTTGTTTGAATCATGTTTAGAACATCTATCTAAAGTTCTAAAAGGCTGTGAAGAAACTAATTTGGTCCGTAATTGGGAAAATGCTAATTTATGGTAGCAGGAGGAATTGTTTTGGGACATCAGATTTCAGAAAAAGGTTTGGAGGTAGATCCTGCAAAAATTCAAGTTATATCTAATTTACCTTGCCCAACCAATGTAAGGGGAATTAGAAGTTTTTTAGGTCATGCTGGATTCTACAGGCGTTACATTAAAGACTTTTCAAAGATTACAAAACCTTTATGTCGTTTACTGGAAAAGGATGCAATTTTTAATTTTGAAGATGACTGCCGTAATGCCTTTGAAACATTAAATGAAAAATTAATCACTACACCTGTAATAATTTCACCAAATCGGGAAAAACCTTTTGAATTAATTTGTGATGTTAGTGATTATGCTATTGGTGCTATTTTGTGTAAGAAATATGATAAAATTTTCAAAGTAATTTATTATGCTAGTAAAATTCTTATTGAAGCTCAAATTAATCATACCACTACTGAGAAAGAGTTATTAACTATAGTATTTGCTTTTGATAAATTTCGTTCATATTTAATTGGAACTAAATGTGTTGGGCATACTGATCATTCTGCTATTAAATACTTAATGAAGAAAAATGATGCCAAACCGAGACTGATAAGATGGATTCTTCTTTTGTAAGAATTTGATTTTGAGATAGTAGATTGAAAGGGTTCTGATAATCAAATTGCTGATCATTTATCCAGGCGTGAAATTGAAAAATCTCTCTATGATATTGAAGAAATTAATGAACATTTTCCTGTTGAAAAACTGTTCACTGTTATAGAATGGCATGTTCCGTGGTATGCAGACATAGTAAACTTTATTGTTAGTAATATTATATCCTATGGTTTAACATATCATGAAAAGAAGAAATTTATGTCTGATGCTATGACTTATTTTTGGGATGACCCATTTTTATATAAACAAGGAAAGGATCTTATAATTCGAAGATGTCTACCTTTGGAAGAGACTAATGAAATTACTCAAAAATGTCATGATTCTGATTATGAGGGACATTTTAGAAGTGATAAAACTGCATATAAAATATTACAATTAGGATTTTATTGGCCTACAAGTTTTAAGGATGTGAATGTTTATATTAAAAATTGTGATAGATGTCAGCGTGTAGGCAATATTTCTAGAAGAAATGAGATTCCCCTCAATTATATGTTGGAAGTTGAAATATTTGATATTTGGGGACTAGATTTTATGGGACCATTTACACCATCTTTCGGAAATGTTTATATTTTTATAGCAGTAGACTATGTTTCCAAATGGATTGAAGCTATTGCTTTACCTCGATGTGATGCTCAAAGTGTTGCAAAGTTTTTAGAAAAGATTATATTTTGCAGATTTGGAATACCAAGAGTAATCATAACTGATGGGGGAAGTCATTTAAGAAATGTGATTATTGAGAAGTTAGCAAAGAAATATCTTATTAATCATCGCATTGCTACTGGTTATCATCCGCAGATAAGTGGTTTGGCTGAATTATCCAATCGTGAAATTAAAAGACTATTGGAAAAAACTGTTAATCCAAATAGAATGGATTGGTCAATTAAACTGGATTATGCTTTGTGGGCCTATAGGATCGCTTACGTAACATCTATAGGAATGTCCCCATATAGAGCTGATTTTTAGAAAAGCTTGTCATGTACCTTTTGAACTTGAGCATAAAGCATATTGGGCTATTAAAGAGTTCAATTATAATTTGAAAGATTCTGCTGAAAAGAGATTATTGCAATTGAATGAGCTTGAAGAAATAAGGAATGAATCTTATGAAATGCTATGATTTATAAGGAAAAGATGAAATTATGGCATGATCGGAAGATTCTTACCAAAATTCTTGTACCAAGACAACAAGTTTTCTCGTATAATGCTAGATTGAGTATATTTTCTAGAAAACTTAAGTCCAGGTGGATGGGTCCATTTATTGTGATAAAAGTTTATTCTTATGGAGCTGTAGATATCCATGATCCTAAGACTGGAAAAATATTTAAAGTTAACGGACATAGACTAAAACCATATTTTTCAGTCAATAAATCTAAATCTGATGAGAATTTGATGTTGGGTTACTCAGAATGAGTTCTGGGTATGTCAGGCTGAAGACATTAAAACAAGCGCTTTCTGGGAGGCAACCCATATTTATCAGTGTGCTTTGCTTTATGTTTGTTTAGTGTGTTTTGTTTGCATTGTTTAGTTTGTTTTTATGTATTTAGTGATAGTAACTTGGAGTTTTTAAACTTAAGTAGAGTTTATTTGACCTTAATTGATGATTTAGAGAAGTTAGAATGAAAAATTGGACACTTAGCAGACCTGTGCTAAATTGTGCACTGGCGGCTAAGCGCCGACTAGTTGGCGCTTAGGCGCCGCAGTTATAAAAAAAGTGAAAAATGTGGATCTAGAAGCCTAGATCATGGGGGAGACGTTTTGGGAGTTATTTTGGAGTTTTTAAACGTCTTTGGGCTGTTCTAACATTTCCCAAGTCTATAAAAAGGACCTGACTTAAGAGAAACACTTGCCCCAAGTCCTATTTTCATTTCTGAAGTCTTAAGAAAAGAATTTTGAGTGCATCATGTCTTCCTGGGAGAGTGAGATGAAGAAGAAGCAAGATTCTGACAAAAGTAAGTTCATTAGTGATAGTTCTAAAGAGTTATTTAATGGATATCTCGCTGTTAGTATTCATGGTATTGCAGAAATGATTGCAAAAATTGAAGCCCGAGTGACTTCAATGGAAGAAAAGATCAATGATACTAGCTTACATTTGGAATACATGGGATGGCAACTCAAGATGCAATTCAATCATTCAAGGTACGTGGAAGAAATAGATAAGGCGATGTTGTCGGCATTTTTTTAGGTTGTGTGTTTTATTTTGAAAAGGGGGTCGCCTACAGAAATATGTCGGCGTATTTTAAATTTAATTTAAATATATATATGGTTTAGAAAGTACTATTTGATTTTGAAAATAATTTTAAATTTGAAAGTTTTAAGATATGAAATCAAGCCGATCTCACATCTCGAATAGTTTACATAAACGAGCACCGCACCACAAACTGTGTATCTATCCCTGAGGATAGACACACCGCTTGATGGTGGGGCTCGGTTAAATAAACTAGAGGATTTGTGACATCCGTTTGGTCTCGCGAACCAATTTTATAAGCCGACAAATTCCCACGCTAATATGAAAACATTAAACGGGGTTTATATTACCTGGGTTCTTAAAGTTCCCTATAAGGGCAAGCCCCTATAGTTAATTACATCTTAAGTGACGGGAATCACCTAAGAAAACTCTCGATAATAATCAATAATTCTGCTCTCAAGAATTTCAAAGTTTAAGTTCTCAAAGGATTGAATTTTGGAATTTCAATAGGGAATGGATCAAATTTGGAACATTTTTATTTTGGGAATTCAAAGGAAGCAAAGTAGGAGAAATTACGGATTCGAAGCGAACTTCGGTAATTTCCCGACTATCCTATTGTTTGGCTTGGATTTAGGAAAGTCCTAATGTTTATTTAATGTTTTAATCTTGCCAATTTTAATTAGTTAGGGCTTATATTTATATGATAGAATCATACAAATTGCCTAGAAGATATGAGGGTTTATGTCGTATCGGACGACTACCTCGGAATCCTAAGACCGGTTAGGGCTTAATTTGCAATGCAAATGCCTAACGAAGAGTTGAGGATTTATGTTGCGCTAGGCAAACTACCTCGAAGTCCTATGGCTTTGTTATTTAATTCTAAGAAAGTTTTGTTGAAGTAGGTTCAAGTTTTGCCGACGACGATGGCCGTGCTTGCCCACCATGCTCCGAGCTCCTTGTTGTTGCGAGAGGTTTAGTTTTAGAAATCATAAATCAAGAGATGAGAGAAGTGTCTTGGTTTAGAGAAGTCTTAATTTTCAAGTGTTTTTTATGTTTTAATTAAAACGGATCTTAATGTTGATTAAACGGAACCGATTAAGATCCCACGGTTCCGTCATCCCGACACCGTTATTTTCATCGAATTCACTTAGTCCGGATGAATTTGCTAAACTCAACTAAATGAGTTCCGCACTTTCATTTAGACCGTGGGAAATCCCGTTAGCAACACGTGGGTTACATCATCCGAGGTATTCCCGATCATTCAATGAGACGTTTTAATTTAGTTGTAGTTGTAGTTTTGTTGTTCGTTTGTGATTAAATTTTGAGTTGTCTTATATTTTGGAATGTTGTGGAGGTGAATTTTATCTTGTAATGTCTTTTAATTTAGTTATGGGTTTCGGCTTTGGTTTTACGTCCTAAAGGTGTCGGTTTTCATGCAACTGTTGTTTATCATGCAAGAAAAATAAAGTGCATTTGCAATAAAATAAACCGCAATAAAATAAAAGCGTACACTGGAGGGTCTTCCCGTCATCCCAAGCTGCACTTAAAACACAGTTAGAATATTTAAGCAAGTTCCTAGGTAAAGCTAAGGAAAGGTTTTGGTTTTCTACCAAGTTCCTAATCCTATAGCTAGTCATTTCCTATGACGTCTAGGTTCTCTCGTGTTTTTAGTTTGAAGACGATTTTCTTCATCAAAGAACAATTAAGTTTAATTGTTCTTGTAAATATCCTATCATATTGAGTAAGTGCTTAAGAAAAATCTTAAACATCTTTTCAATATTTCTAGGATTGTTTTAAGTCCAAATGAATTTAATTGTGTAAATGAATCAATCGTCCGAGGTTTTCAAGTTTTGTTAACTTGCTCAGTGAATTAGGACATTTGAATGTCCTATAAGTGAAGTAACATTTCATTTTAATGTTCTACTTAGGAGTTATGATAACTAAGGCTCCTAAGGGCAAATGATATTTAATGATTTGTGATCCAAATTTAAGTTCAAATTAATGATTTAAGTTTGGAATAGTGTTCAAGTTATTTTAGATTTATTTCTTCATGTCTTAAGTGAGGTTATTTAATTCAATTTTAATTTAATTTAATTTAATTTATTTTAATTTAATTTATTTAATTTAATTTGATTTGATTTAATTTAATTCAGTTTAATTTATTTGATTTAATTTCTTAATTTAATTTAATTTAATTTTAATTTTATTTAATTTAATTTTAATTTAATTTAATTTAATTTAATTTAATTTAATTTATTTATTTAATTTTATTTAACTTAATTTAATTTAATTTTATTTATTTAATTTAATGTATTTAATTCATTTAATTTAATTTAATTTGTTTATTTAATTTAATTTAATTTTAATTTAATTTAATTCAACTTTTAATCTTAATTTAATTTAATTTAATTGAAAATTTTTGAAAGAGTTTAATGATTTAATTTTTATTTAATGATTAAGTCTTTTAATATTTTAAGTTTGAGTCATCATTTTAATTAAGAGTTGAGTATTAATGAGATGATTAATTTAGGGATTTTTAAATTAAAGAATAAATCTCTCCCTAATAATATCCCTATTTTAATAATTCCAATTTTATTATTCCTCCAAATTCAATTAATTATTTAATTAAAGTTTAAGCATTTTAAATTGCTTAATGGGTTTCTACCCTTCAATTATTTAAATTTCAATCATCCAAATCAGATTAGGATCAAATATTTTACTTGTTAATTTTTATTAAACCTAAAGTTTTAATTAAGGGTTAAAATTTTAATCACCATTTTTGCCCTTTAAGCCTAATAATTTCATAACTCACTAAATTGAACTCAAATGAACTTGAAATTTTTATGTGACTTCACTTATGTGTCAATGAAGACATGAGAGGAGAAAATGTGATTTTTCTGTTATTTAATTTATTTATATAATTATTTTTTGTAGAAAATAGGAATTTCCAAGGAAAATTCAATAATATGACCAAGGGAAAGTTTCTGTCCTTAAGAAAATTAGGGGACATTTCTAATGACCAGAGGACCACTTGGACCAAATTTTGTAATTTTTTGAATTATATTTTATTTATTAGAATTATTTTAAATTCTGGAGTATTAATTAATTTAAAAATAAAATAAATGTTGAAAAATAAGTTTTATAATTTTTAAAATTCTCTCTGATATCAAGGATTCCAGAGAACCAAACTTTACAATTTTCTGATTTTTCTTTGATTTATTATAATTATTTTGGTGAAAATGCTAGAAAATACATTTTTTTAATTTTAAAATTACCCTAGAGCTTTAAAAAATTAATATTTCACTAAATAGACCTAGGAAAAATATGGGACTTGTTCTTAAGTGATTAGAATTCAAAATATGACATTTTGGTGAATTTTATTATTTTTGTGATTTTTATTATTTTTTAATTATTAAAAATATTAAAATAATATTAAAAATCAACTTTTTTAGAAAATTGAAATTTTAATTTTCCTGAACTCCCTGATATCAGAGAGACTCCAAAACCAATTTGGTGAATTTTTGAAAGATATTTTGAAAGTTATGAATTTTTAAAGTTTAAAATGGCTAAGTGGCTTAATTAACCCAATTAGTGGGGCTAACCAAGTCCAATTGACCTCAAATTTTTATGGTGGGTTCCTCTGATCCTAAAGGTCAGTGGAGAATTGATTTCAAGTCAATTTGATCTATGGTTAACTCTAATTAATTAGAGACCTATTTTGGGTGTTTAAGCCAATTAGGGTTAAGCTAAGTGAATTAACTCAAATCCTATTTTTCCTAAGGTTCTCCGGTCATAAGGAACATCACCAAATTTTCCTAGAATTTATTTCACAACATGCTAATTTTTGAAATTAAAATACTTAAAACAGCAACATGCATTTGAAAAATCAATAACTTTTCACAGAGATGGCCTCCGACCTTGGAAAATTCGGGGAATGTTCCTAAGTTCGGAGGCTTCAAAAGCCCTATGGTCTCATGCCATGGTGAATTGTATACATGCATGGAGAATTAAAACAATGCGAGGAGTAAATAATTAATTAAAAATAAAATACTTGGACAAAATTAATTAATTTCTTTTCCACATTATTCTCCTCTGTTCACTGAGCAAGGGGGTATTTTTATTTTATTTTTGTGATTTTTCTACACAGAGATATGAATTTTCAAAATTCTGGGAATTAAATAAATAGAAAATACCCTATTTTTCTATTTATCCACGCGGCGCCGCGTCAACCTCGGCAGCTCCGAAATGCCGCGTGGCGCGCTCCCATTCGACGCCGCCATCTGAGTCAGCAGCCCGGGCCCCGCGGTTCTCGTACCGTCTCCCCGGTCCGACGCCATCTCGAGCCGTCCGTCCGCGCGTGTATTAAATGGACGGGCATCCGTTCATCGTCCCCAAGTGTCCTCACCCGAGAGCCGTCCACACTAAATCCTTAAGATCTCACTCGATACTCAACAGATGTTTATGTTCTTATGCTCTATGGATTCGTCTTGAAGAGACGAACACATCCATACGGTTATCATGCATTGAAATTAAGGCATTTGAAATGGAGAATCTCCAGAAGCTCGGGATGAAGAATTAATTCATACCTTAGCTCGAGAGGTGAAGCCTCGATCGAGAGATGCTTGGCACGTTCGTTGGAGCCGCAGGAGGCTAGGGATAAAGCCTGGGGATGTGGTGAATTGCCTAGGTGTGATTTCCACCAAAGCTGATCACAACCTTTGGAGTCTGGAACAACTGGGTGACCTGGAGATGGGGCTTTTGCTGGTAGACACCTTCCCTTGGCCTGGTGCAGGTGTAGGATCAATCAATTTGGGGATTGGTCCACTGTGGGGGAGTGTCCTGGTTTTGGGCTTGGATTTCAACTCTGAAATTGAGCTCACAGAGAGGAAATGGCAGGGGGATCTCACTCGGGGATCAAGTGCTCGTGTATGAGGAGGGATCCGGAACAATTTTGGCGTAGTTTTGGCAAGGTTTGTGCAACTCTCTTCTCATGGCCGTGAGGGGGTGGTGTTTAAATAGGCATGGTCGGAGGGCCTCCTGGGGGAGTTAGGGCTTGGGATCGACTGCTTCGGTGAGGAGAAGAACGACCATGGTGACCACTAGGCATGGGGCGGCTCGGCGAGGAGAATTCCAAAGTTTGGCTCCTCCCGAGGTTTCGGCCATGGTGTTTTCCGCGGATCGGGGTGGCCGGCCGGCGAGCATGGGTCACCCTCGGGTCCAGTGGGTCGTGGTTAGAGGTTTGTGCAATCAATCGGCCACTCGCCATGTGTAAAGTGGTTGAATTAAAATGGAATGGGGAAGAGGTCATTTTGGCTTCAATTTGGTCAACCCATTGGTTTGGGTTGGGTGCACCTCCCCATGGCTCGATTTTGGGCTGAGAGGATCGATTGGGTCGACCAAAAGAGAATGGTGGAGTCTCCATCAAGGATTAGGTGGCAAAGCATGGTTTAGAGTGTGACATGCTTAAGGTAAAAAGGCTTAATGAAAGGTTAGAAAAGGAGCCCCTCCTTTTACCATTAATGGCTTGATCACATGCCAAACTTTCATGGCTTCCTATGGCTTGTGAATGGCTCATGCATGGCTCCATGTGGCTTAGGGAAAAGTTTAGTCAATTTCATGAAAATGGGTTTTAAGAATTTTGGACATTTGGTGTAAAATTTGGATGGTTTGTCATATGGCTTTGTTTAGAAAGATTTGATTGCTGATTTAGGACTTAGGGATGATTTTAATTAAGTGAGGATGAGATGAGATTGTAATGTGGGCTTTAGGATGGGCTTGGGCTTTTGAGTTTGGTTTGGAATGGGCTTTTGAATGTCCTTTAGAAGTGGGCTTTTAGATGAAAATTTTGCAAAGGGCCATGCCAAATAAATGTTGGGTTTAGTTTAAGGATGTGTCATGAGTGGTTTGGAGTCAATTTGGTGTGATTTGGGTTTGAATTGGGTTGGATATGGGCTTTTTGGTAAAGAGGCTAAGGTGGGCCAAAATGGGCTAGCATGGGCCAATGTTGGGCTAGGGTTGAAATTGATGTAAAATTAATGTTGGGAAATGTTTATGGGAGTGTTTCAAAGAGGTTTTGGCTTTGGTTGGGTTTTGATTTTGGGATTTGGGCTCATTTGGGCTAGGTTTGGGTTTAGGTCAAAATGGGCCTTTTAGCTTTGGGTTGAACTTGAGTAGGGTTTGGATCAAAGTTTTGGGCAAATCATGTTAGTGTTTTGTTTATGGGGATGTTAAGAAAGGTTTAGAAAAGATTTGGGGTTAATTGGAGTTGAATTGGGTGAATTTGGGTTAGGTTTGGGTCATAGGTCCAAATTGGGCTTTAAGGCCAAAAGTGAAATTGGACCCAAATTTCAATCAAATTAAGCTTGTCTTTGGTCTAGATTGGTGTTGGGGATCTTGAATTGAAGTTTAGAATTGAATTGGATCAGAATTTGGGTCAATTGGGTAGGTTAGGTTTGACATTGGGTTTACTTTGGGTTAAAATGGGTTAAATTGGGGGTTTTGATAAAAGTGGGGTAAATTGACAAAATTGGCCCATGGTGTAGTTGAACAAAATGAAATTGGGAATATTTGGGATTTTCTGGAATTTTCTGGGAATTTTCTGAATTTTTGGATTTTTGGGTCAAAAGGGGTATTTTGGGTATTTGGAAGGTATTGGGGGGTATTTTGGGATTTTTGATATTTTTGGATATGGATGATCAGTTTGAGTGATGTGGGAATGTTTGGGATTGATTTTGGAGAATTTTGGGTAATTTGGGAATTCTTGAGAAATTTGGGTAGTTTCGACGGCATTTGGTAGAGTTGGTGGGTGTAGGGTCCCGGGGTCAAAAATTGAAAATTTGGAAAATTGAAGATTGGGTGGATGTAAGTGGAATGAAATCATTTTTGTTGAGCCATGAAGCCATATCAAGCCCACATGAGCCATGAAGGGACTCATTTGAGGCATTCACCATGTTGTTCCTAACCTCTTAGCCGAGGCTTAGGGGTTAAGGACCATCCATGTGAATCACCTACATGAGTCGGAAGTCGAAGTCGGGTATGGGTGTGTTTTAGGAGGTGTGTGAAAGTGTAGTGCATAGGTGTAGTGTATGTGTAAGTCTGCCCTTTACCAGACCAGGCCACCCAGGGCAGTCCTAAGGCCAAAGAGTCCTATAGGAACTCATCCTTTAAACTTCCACATTTGATTTCAACCCTCTAGGTGATTAGGGGTCTATAGTCGAGTTTGTGGAGTTTGCGGGGAGTTAAGAAGTGGTTTGAATTTCTAAAAGGTGGATCCCGATTCTAGTCCTCTAAGATAGTCAAAGGAAAAGCCTAAGGCTAGATCCTAAGTACTAAAGAGAAGAAGAGAAGACCTCATCAAAAATGAGGTCAACAAATGGACCCCCAATAGGTGTGGTGAGCTGACGGAGCACACCGCACGTATTGGTGTTGACCGAAGCGATCAACAAAACCAACACAGATGTCCAAGTAACAAACTTAGGACGAAGTAGAAGAGTTTCCGCTGGGGAGTGTCAAGTATATCTCTAAGACCGGAGATTCCCGAACTCTCGCCTGGGGAAAGGAAAAGGAGGTGAATCCCAAATCACATGATATGGGAGAAATCTCAATTTAGATTTTATTTTGTTTCATGTTCAAGTTATGATGTGTGAGTTTAGATTTCAATTTGGAGTTTCAATTTAGATTGAAGTTTGTCAAGATTAATTTGAAGGGATTTGATTTGGAATGAAAATTGGAATTTTGAAGTTTTAGATGTAACATCTTCAACCCCAAAAGAAGATCGAATCGATTAGATTGAGTCATTGCAATGAGGAAAGACCTCAGAATAATGCGGTATTGGATGTAAAATCCGTAACCTCAAGAGTTTGATTTGATGTATTTCGGTGCAATAGGAAAAGAATCCTAAAGCAAAGGCAGTCTTGGATGTAAAATCCTCGACCCAAAAGTTCGAATTGATGTATTTCGGTGCAAGTAGGAAGAGAACCCTAAAGCAAGTGCAGTCTTGGATGTAAAATCCTCGACCCAAAGTTTGAATTGATGTATTTCAAGTGCAATAGGAAGAGAATCCTAAAGCGAGTGCGGTCTTGGATGTAAAATCCTCGACCCAAAGTTTGAATTTGATGTATTTCGGTGCGGTAGGAAGAGAATCCTAAAGCGATGCGGTCTCGGATATAAAATCCTCGACCCAAGAGTTTGAATTTGATGTATTTCAAAGTGCAATAGGAAGAGAATCCTAAAGCAAGTGCGGTCTTGGATGTAAAATCCTCGACCCAAAAGTTTGAATTTGATGTATTTCGGTGCGGTAGGAAAAGAATCCTAAAGCGGTGCGGTCTTGGATGTAAAATCCTCGACCCAAAAGTTTGAATTTGATGTATTTCGGTGCGGTAGGAAGAGAATCCTAAAGCAGGTGCGGTCTCGGATGTAAAATCCTCGACCCAAGAGTTTGAATTTGATGTATTTCAGGTGCGAGTAGGAAGAGAATCCTAAAGCGATGCAGGTCTTGGATGTAAAATCCTCGACCCAAAGTTTGAATTTGATGTATTTCGGTGCGGTAGGAAAAGAATCCTAAGCGAGTGCAGTCTTGGATGTAAAATCCTCGACCCAAAAGTTTGAATTTGATGTATTTCAGTGCAGTAGGAAGAGAATCCTAAAGCAGTGCAGTCTTGGATGTAAAATCCTCGACCCAAAGGTTTGAATTTGATGTAAGGTTTGATGTGAGATCTGGAAAGATCGAATTTGAAATTTGAAATTTGACTGAGATTTGAAATTTGGAAAGATTGAATTTGAGATTTGAAATTTGAAATGATGAGTTTGAACTCGGTTGAAATTTGATTTAAGATTCGATTTGAAATTTGGAAGATGAAATTTAAAGTTTGATTGAGAATTCGATTTAACATTCTTGTTGATTTTGTTTATCCTTTAATGATTCGAATTTTATTTTGTTGATTCATTTAATGTTCATGTGAATTTGGTGTTTGTCATTTTTTAGATTTTTTTTTTAGAAAGTTTTCTTTTATCTTTTTTTTTATTTCTTTTCTGTTCTTTGTTCGAAGTTCATTTAACTTTAATGGCGTTTCCCAATCAATTTGCACAAAAGAGGTGAAGGCCAAAAATGTGACATGGTCACTTTCATTCCAATCATGTAGAAGATACATCGTACAACTTGATCTGGAATATATATCATACAACCCAAGTAGACTCAAAACGGACTGTGTATGATCTTTGTTGATCCATCTAAAGAAGCATCTGTCAAAAATCCATGTCTGAATAGTGGGATACATGGTCAATAACATCACCTTCCAAGCCATCCTTGGCAAGGATGCCGTATGGATGTACATTGGAGGTGTGATATTTTCCATGTAACTCACAACTTGTAAGGCCGGAGGCTTTCTAGCTCCGGGTCTGGCTGGAAATGGTAAGGTATCTTTCTGTCGTCCATCCTTCTGAACGTAACTGAAATCCTCTTTACTGGTACTCCTGGTATGCAATGCTTGGCGATATCTGCTCCGTTACCCTTCAGTATCATGACGGAACCTACCGGTAGTGGTATCTTCACTGGCCCTCGGAACTCACCTGGGCCTGCTATCCGGAGGTCAGATCCGAACATGATGTTACACTCGCTCGGGAAAGAGATCGTGCGTAAAGGCTCGACAAAATCATGGTGATCAATGTGTGGGGGTATACAATCACCCCGCTTGTAGATGTTGATGATGCAGTATTGGGTATGCGATCTGGCAGCGGTACCTTCCATGTTATCAATCTCTTTACCATTCTCTTGATGACTAATGGCATCGGGTCCACTTGCCCATGACGGAGTATTCCCGGCGGGTTTCCCTTCCTGTCCTCGGCAAAGTTGTAACAGCATCCACATTGTATTGTGATTCTTCCTTTCCCCGGCATCCATCTCCGGGGCTACGAGTATGTGTTTTCCCTTAGGCGGCTCGCTCGGCCGGTCTTTTCAAATCCGGATGCAATCCACGATTTGCTCGTCGCTCATACTGCGAGAATACGTCCGTATGTAATTCGAGGCCCTCCAAGTATATTGATTCTTCTCGCCTCTAATCCTTTCAAAGTATTCAAAGGTTTTCTTTTCAACATTTTGCATTCTCTCCAGCTCGTATTCCGGAATGATCCGCAGATGGCGAGGCCTTGTGACATATTGTGGGATATATGGTTCGATCCCTTCACGTTCTCCCGCATACCTCGGCTCCTCGGGGATGATGCCCGTCGGGACATCCCCGGGGTTGCTTCGCAACAAGGTCATGCATCACCTGGTGGTTCTATCCGGTTGCGTGGTAGCCTTCTTTCTTCTGGTTTTTGTGAGATTTCTCCGGTTCTTTCGTCATCCTAGGAGCCGGCCTCCTTTCTTCCGGTTCTCGGTGAACCGGTGTCCTCGAAGTGTATGCACCGACATTAGCAACTCGCCTCGTCATGCCGATCCGCGACTAGTTTTGTCAACATCTTACGGATACGGCGATTCTTATTTCTTCGTTGCGTTGCTCGTGAGAGTAGCTCTCCGAACTTCTTGAATCTCCGTGGGCGCGGCGCCGACAAGCTCGCCCTCTCGCTGTAGCGACTACGGACTTCATTTTCTTATCTTCTTCAAGGTTTGTCTTTCTTCTCTTGTTCGTTGGATTGGTGGCTTGGGCCACCCACTTTCATCACTCGTATGTCCGGGCAATTCTTCTCGGTCAGCCGGGACCCGAGTCACTTTCCTCGTATCGTAGGCTCGTCGGTGCGAAATCCGAGTCAATCTCGATTATCGCTCCATCTTTCACCCTCTTTTCATCAAGTGCAAGGCTTACGCCATTCTTAAAGTTCAAGACCAACCGCCCGCTCGACATTTCCCCGCGAGAAGACAAGGAAAAGGATCGGGGGCTGTACTTAAGAACAAGAACATCAAGAAAATGTTTATTAAAGACATCTTGTTTTATTATTATTTTTATATTTTCAAATTTAACGGGAATGAAGTGGGATAAGATCGGGTAAGAGATTTTGATTTGGAAAAGAAAACAAGGAAAATTTTATTATCGGGATTTTATTTATTTTTAGCACATTTTTGTTATTTTTGGGTTCGGACCCATTCATAAGTAATCACTTCACCCGTGCTTCTAGGGATGGAAAGTTCATTCCTTCGAAACATCAGGTAGCGTAGTACTTTTTCAAGTATCGTCCATTGATCGGAAGCATATGTCGTTCTCCTTGGCAATTCACTAGCTGGTAGGAACCTCCTGAGTAGACTGCCTCAACTACAAATGGTCCTTCCCAAGTGGGTTCAAACTTTCCTCCTATCTTGCGGTGTGCAAGAATAGGTCTTTTGAGAACGAGAACTAGATCACCAACTTTGAAGGTTCTTGGGCGGACCAGCTTATCATGAGCCTGAATCATCTTAGCTTGGTATAATTCTAAATTACGTTGCGCCGCAAGTCTTTTCCCTTCCGGGCTCTCTAATTCTTCGAGTCGTAATTTGGCGTTCTCTTCCGTTGTGATTTTATTCGCAAGCTGCGATTCCGAGTGAAGGGAGCCGAACCTCTAAAGGTAACACTCGCCTCGGACCCATACACCGGAGCGTAAGGTGTAGCTTGCGTAGGAGTTCGAAGGTTGTCCGGTAGGCCCATAAGGCTTCTAACAACTTCTCGTGCCAATTTCTCTTATTGTCGTCTAAAGTCTTCTTTAAAATTTGAACGAGAGTTTTATTAAAAGCCTCGGCTAAGGCCGTTTGCTCTTGGGTAGTAAATTGTTGAATATTGCCGGTCGATTCCGTGTCTCCCGACAAAATTGTTGATTTGTGTGCTTCGAATGCCGACCCGTTATCCGAGATGATCCTGCGCGGCACCCGAAACGGTAGACAACTTGGTTCTTGAAAAATTGTAGCACGTGATGTGCTTTCACTTCTCTTAGTGGAGCCGCCTCTGCCCACTTGGAAAAGTAATGCCGTAGCTGCAAGAATGAAGCGATGTCCTTTTGACGACGGCGGTTCTATTGGACCCACTATATCCGTGCCCCAACATTCGAATGGCCACGATGCGATTGTCGGATGTAGCACATTTGGAGGTTGGTGTAGAACCACTCCGTGCACTTGGCACTCGGTGACGGCTCTTGGCGATTTTCATGCGGTCGGTCATCATCGAGGGCCGGTAGTACCCTAGTCTTTTAATTTTTATTTTCATCTTTGGACTCGATCGGTGAGCGCCACGGAGTCCCGAATGCACTTCTTTAACAATTTCACGGGCTTCGGACCCGCTTAGGCACCTTAGCCACATTTGATCAAAAGACCTTCTGTATAATGTGTTGTTTACTAATGCGTAGGACAGAGTTCTTTTCTTGATCTGATGGGCTAACGACCTATCGTCTGGTAGTTTCCCCGTTTGTAAGTAATCTATTAATGGCTGTCGCCAATCTTTCGTGTTTTCTGTCACTGCTGCAATTGATTCTTCTTCCTTTTCTGATTTGTGTATCGTGTCTATGTCAAGTTGTGATAGGACTCGGCGTCCGTGAACCGACACTTCCATCGATTCATCTTGCAAACAGGCAAATTCCTTTGCGAGACGGGCTAGCGCATCCGCTAGAGCGTTTTCTTCTGGGAATTTTGTAGATTGTCACATTCGGAATGCATTCAGCAATTTGTATGGCATACTTGGAAGTATTGCTCGAGTCTTGGTTTTAAAATTCCGTATTGTCCGATGATCCGTTGAATGATTAACTTGTGAATCTCCGTAGATGTTGATGTCCGTTATCCCCATTTGAATGGTTAATTCCGAGTCCCGTTATGAGGGCTTCGTATTCGCTTCGTTGTTTGTACATGGTTACGTCGAGTGGTAGGAGTATCTTAACATCCCCGCTCCGTGTTATAAAGATTAGCCCGATTCCTGCCTTACCGGGCACTATCACTTGCGATTCTTCGTCTTTGTGCGTTGAAGATGCTCCGTCGAAATATAATTCCCAATGTCGATCATCAAGGTCTTCTAGATTCATTATTTGTTCATCTGGCAGATCGTCATTGAGAGGAGATTCTGCCGCAAAGGGTGTGCTGCAAGGAAGTCTGCTAAGGCTTGTCCCTTTACGGCACGAAGAGGCACGAAAGTTATATCAAATTGCAATAATATCATCGACCATCTGGCAAGTCTGCCGGAAAGCGTTGGACGAGTCATCAAATATTGCAACGGATTAAACTTCGAGATCGAGGTTGACCTTATGAGAAAGCATGTAATGCTCGAGCTTTTGAGCGGCAAAGATCGAGGCCAAACAATGCTTTTCAATTGCGGGATACCTTATTTCCGTCGGCGATGAACGACGGCTTAAGTAATAAAGAGCATTTTCTTTACCCTCATCATTGACTCGGGCTAACGGGGCTCGAGAGAAGTCGTCTAAAGCCGCGGTATAAAGTATCGCGATCTACACCGAGACTGAGGCTGCTAGGACGAGGAGGTGTCATTAGATATTGTTTAATGTCTTCGAAGGCCCTCCGGCATTTCTCTTCCCAAATAAATTTGGCGTCCTTTTTAACTAGTGCCGAGAAAGGCTGACACCTACCCGACGGGTTTGAGATAAAGCGTCGAAGATATGCCGGCTTCCTTGAAAAGATCGTAGTTGTTTTAAGGTTTTGGGAGGCGGCATTTCTAAGATGGCTTTAATCTTTTCCGGATTGATTTCAATTCCACGATGTCGGACAACGAATCCTAAGAATTTCCGGAGGTGACGCCGAAGGCGCATTTTAAGGGATTCATCTTAAGGTTAAATTGCCTTAATCGTTCGAAAACAATTCTCAAATCATACAAGTGGTTGTCCTTTACTTTGCTTTTGATGACCACATCGTCCACGTAGCATTCGACTTGATTGTGGATGAGATCATCAAAAATTCTTGTCATTGCTCTTTGGTAGGTTGCTCTGCGTTCTTCGATCCGAATGGCATCAACGTGTAGCAGAGTATACTCCGATCGGCGTTCTAAATGCCGTAAGCTTTTCATCTTCTGGAGCCATTTTTATTTGGTTGTATCCCGAAGATCCATCCATGAATGAGAATATTTCGTGTGTTGAAGCGATGTCGATCATTAATTACGGGATCGGTAGAGGAAATTCATCTTTTGGACATGCTTTGTTTAAATCTCGAAATCCACACAAATTCGATCCGACCATTCTTCTTCCCGACTAGTACCACGTTGGCTAACCAAGTCGGGTATTGTTCTTCACGGACAAATTTAGCGTCTATTAGCTTTTTAACTTCGGCTATGACTTGTTGTTCGATTTCTAGACGCATTCTTCCGGGACCTTGTCCGACCGGAACGAAGTAGGGTCCACTCCTAGTTTATGGATCGCGACCTCCGGAGCTAAACTCGGCATCTCATCGTAGCTCCAAGCGAAACGATCTTTGAATTCCATTAATAACTTGATTATTTCTTTGGAGTCTTCTTTATTGAGTAAAGAGCTAACAAAGGTAGGTCTAGGCTCTTCGCTAGTACCTAAGTTAACTTCTATTAACTCATCTATTGTAGATTTGATTTCTTCTTCGAATTCCGGTGGAGCGTCTCCAATTTGTAAATCTTCGAGTTCGTCCGTAGTTTCCATGCGGTTTTCATTAGGTTCGCAAGTGATAACCAAGCAAAATTCGGTATCGTCGACCGATCCTGCCGTGCCGAATCCGAGACCATGTTTTGAGTTGGGTGGACGACCGGAGTTATTCCATAAATTTTCAAAACGTTGTGATTGACCTTTTGTCCACTATCGAGGTAAGAAACCACGCTGAATTAAATTTTGAACACAGGGAGAGTACCACTCAAAAGGCAATTCCATTAATTCTGATGAAGTAGCATCTTCAAGTTGTACATTATTTTCAGTTTTGGAGGAAGGAGCACCACGGTAGAATTTGATTGGTTTCGCACCACTGCTACGTATCTCTTTGACCTCCATACCCTCGATCTTATTAGAATGGATCGGGGTCAGGGTCATAGTATGTACATAGTGGTTAATCTTCTCGTACATCGATTTATATTCTTCGTTTCTTTCATCTTCGAGAGGGATTCTGAATTGCGGCTTCTTCGACTTATTATCGCTGCTTCTTGTTTGATTTCTTTTTCTTCTTCGGAACTATCTTCCCAATCAACATTGATGGTTGGTTTCCTCTCGTCCAATCGTCCTAACGTCTCTACCACGACCTCGCCCCGGCCTCGACCTCGGATGCGAGTTGTGGAGAAACCTTCACCATCTCGCCGTAAGGGAGTGGTGAGTGACTGTTGGACTAGAACTTCAGGTTCTTCGTTATCCCGAACTTTCTTTGCTTCATTTGTTATAGTATTTCTGGAGAAGATCGTTTTCTTCGGCGGTGCATAATAAGCTGCATCCTCGTGGATTCCAATTTCATGTACGGAGAATGGTTGTAAGTCACCTTTGATACATCGTTCCCCTCCATCGTAGTACTTGATGCACCGATGTAGAGATGATGGTACCATCCTGTTTTCATGTATCCATGGTCGGCCCGAGTAGAGCGTTGAACGACGTTTCGAATCGATTATGTGAAATTTCGCGGTTGTCTTTGCTAAGTCACCGGTCTTCATCGATAGTGTTATTGATCCGAGGGCTCTTTCTCCTTTCACGGTTGAATCCTCTTAATAACATTTTGTCCGCTCGAGCTCGCGGGCATCGATTTCCAAGTATGCTTAGCGTTCGAAGATTCATTATATTGATCGATGCTCCCGGATCCACCAATACTCCGGAGAGTGTAAATCTTCCGATTGTAACCGAAATGTACAACGGTCGGTTGTGATCTGCACGTTCCAAGTAGTAGGTCGTCGTCCGTGAAGGTAACACCTCGTTGTTCCTTTAACGAGCAAACCTCATCTAAGGACTCTCCGGCCATTTGAGCTAAGCAAATTTCGGATCGAGTAAGGCCTTGATCGAGCTTCTCTCATCTCCTTTGATAAGATGAGAGCGTCGTAGATGCTCGGTTGGTCTGGTAGTTTCCTAAGATGGGCTAGCACGTTGTAGTCCACTTTGCTTTCATGTGTCTCCGCTTCTTCTCGAATGGGTATTTCTTCTGCCGGGGTTGGTTCTTCCCAGAACAACCACACGCTTTCCTTTGTCTTTTGGACCCATTCTCGGAGGTAGAACTTTTCCACTCCTTAAGTTGACTTCCGTAATTTCTTCGAATCTATTGTTGAGCTTGCCGGTGTCTTTTCTTGAATCGGAATGACGGGCTCTTCCGGATTAGGTTCGAGTCCGAAGGCTCTAACTCTATCGTGATCGGAGCTCCTCGAAACTCGCGAGATAGATTCGTTGCTTGTTGAACTCTCGTAACCTCCTTGATGGATGTCTTCTTCGTTATTTTGCTTGTCGAGATGGTGTATGATTTGAGAATTGTCGTTGGTATCGAAATCGATATCCGGATTATCGTTAGTTACGTAATCGTTAGAAACGATCAAAACGTAGCCAACGCCATCACCCTTATCATTATATGATCCCACCGAAGTGAGCGGATAATCATACGTAGTCAAGGGTTCGAGGGATTTCTCCCCAGAATCGGAAACAACTATCCTAGGATAAGCGGCCCCTAGTCTAGCCTTAGGTGCCTCGATCTTCTCTTCTTCGTCAATTTTCTTCTTCTCTTCGATCGTCTCCTGTTGAGGTGGTTCTTCTATCGCAAGTGATAGTACCGGCTTAACGGGTTTCAAACTACGAATTGAAGCTCGTACCGAAGCGGTCCGGATGCTCGTCTAAAATCTTTTCGAAGACCTCGTCCAAGCGGTAGTCCATCCATCGTCGGTCGTATAGGGATCTATCGGAATGATGGGATCGGTCGAGATAACGTTGACGGAACCTCCTTTCGGGGTTCCTTCATGTACTCCTTCGGGATCGTTATATTCCCTTTCCGCGAGTTGTCATTGAGCCAACTTTTGAAGGTAATGCAATCTTCTATTTTGTGTCCAAGCATTTGGTGGTAAGGGCAAAAGTTGGGATCACCCTTCTTGTTGACTTCCTCCGGTCTTTTAGGCTCGCTAGCTGGAAATCCGGAGTCTTCATCGACTACGGAACATTTTTGGCATCGCCTCATTCTTGAACGGATATTCTCTCGCTCAAAAGCTCTCTTAATGTACGTTGCGGACGAGGTGGTTGTTCATACTCGCGGAGATGACTCGATAGTCGGGCCGGGTTCGTCGGTAATTCTGTTGTGGTTGCTTCGCGGCCGTTACGGTGGTATTTGCATCGGTTGCTTGCCTTTGTCAACTGCTGCGACGATCCCGGATTTCTTTTCAAAAGTCTTTACGGGCTTTTGTTTGTCCGTCTTGTCGGTGAAACTTAATTGCTTCGCCTCTTCTTGCAAGCTTCCGGCCTTGCTTAACAACTTCTCAAAAGTCTTAATAGTAAATCCCTTGAGGAGAAGTCGCTATCGGGCCGTGAATGCTTTTTAGCAAAATGCCGATTGCATGTTGTTCTTGCGAGTTGTGGTTCAGACTTCATGCTTAAGTTCCTCCATCGAAGTATGTAATCCACCAAAGTTTCATTCGGCTTTTGTTTTTCTACCACTAAATCACCTATAGTGATGTGGTGCTGAGCTCCGGCAAATCGCTTGATGAAGAGGTTCTCTAGTTCTGAGAACGTCTTTACCGAACCGTTTGGTAAATCTGCATACCAGTCGAAGGCGATTCTCGACGGATCTGCCGACGAAACTGTCGGAAGAGTAATGCATCGCTCCCGCCGGCATTGCAACAACTGGCACGAAAGTGTGCTACATGCTGTCGAGGGTTCCCGGTTCCATCGAAGGTCTTAAACGAGAGGTGGTACGAAGCCTTTCGGGTATTGGACAGCGTCGAATTCTTCGGGGTAAGGTCTACCCGTCCGAATGGATGTCCCGCTCTTTGATTGTGCTAAGGCTTCTCGCACTCGCCGTTCTACCAAGTTCTTGATATCCTTTTCGGGAATCATACTTTGTGTTGTATCCTTTTTCGACTGATCATCCCCATTAACGGACGTAATCTCCTTTCCTCCGTCTACAATGTGAATGACCTCTGGGGGTGTTTCCCTTTGTGGTTGTACTTGACTCTGGAGAGTGGCCAGAGCTACGGCCATCTCTTCCATCCTTTTTGCCATTTGAGCGATCGTATCATCTTTTTCTTGAAGCTGCCTTCTCATCAGTTCTGGCTCCTCTCTTCTGCTGGTCGCGGGAGCACCTTGCGAAGTCGATGAAGCTCGTGTCTCAACCATGTTGATTTCGCGTATTCGTCGTCCATAAATTCCGATGAATCAATCTCGTCTCCGAACTTTTCTTCTCTTTCCTTTGCCAAGCGTCGGATATCGGTTCTCGACTTTTCCATGGCATCTTCTAGCGGGGCTTTACGTGTGTCTTCGTGGTTGTCGTGCAATAGCTGCCGGGTCTCCTTCTCACGAGTCCCCTTCATCGCGGTAGCACTTTCTTCAGATTCAAGTCTCCTGGCGAGACTTTCTTTCTCGGGCTGCTGTTTCAATCTCAACTGCCCAGTAGTGGGACGCCATACCATCCTTCTGGCAGCAGAAGGTCTAGGACCAGATGGTCTGTCGGCCAAATGCTGGAAGGTGGTATCCTCCCTAATCTGTAATCCCGAGACGACAACGGGCGGACTAGCCTTCATTCTTTTACTTGGCTTTTCCGCCATGATGGCGGGTTCTACTCGGGGCCCAAGACGGGATTTGAGCGGCACCCGCCACTATCCTCCGTAGAATTTCGATACGGGCGGTTTTCCTTCTTCGCTAGCTTTTCACCAAAGTTTGCGGTCGAGCAAACGGCGTAGTTCTAGTTCTTTTCTTGCGGCTATCGTTGTAATATGCGGGCCGTGGTAATGTGGCAGCAATTTTGCGAATGTTTTCTTCATCTTCTCGCGGCGGAGAGGGGATGAAACCTACTTCCTCCCAACGAGTGGTATGTATTCGAGCAGCGGTGTGTATTCGGCGGTTCTGGAATTTCTTCTAGGAAAGCAATTTCGGCGGCCACGGCTTCTTTAGCGATCCTTCTATTTCGTTTCTTCTGCGGGTCTTTGTTAGTGACGGAATTCTTGAACCTGGACCCGATCTCGAAAACGAAGGTCTTACGAGAAGATGCTGTACCCTCCACGGTAACAGGTCCATCATAATCTTGGATTTCTTTCCCCTTTGACTTGGCAAAAGTCGGGGCAGGTGCAGAAACAACTAGACCAGTGGGGGTAGAAAGAACAGTCCTCCTGTGGGCAGCAGTGTTCCTCTTAGTCGGGATCCTTTGCAGAGGAGGGAATTCTTGGGTTGACCTAAGGTTGAACTCAACGGCGGCTCTTCGGCTTCGGATACCTTGTTCATCGGTGCAAAGAGGGAGACGTTGGTGACCTTGACGTTCGTGTTTTCAAATCCTTGTCCAAATCGGATGATTCCATTGTCGGGCAACTCATCCTTATAGACGACGAGGTCCGATCCATTGGTGAAGGAGAAAATCGGTTTCGGGGCTTCCATTTCGCGAGGTAGATTCGGTTTGTCGGTCCCGAGTTATGCTTCTTTTCTTTAGGACGAAAAGAAAGGAATTGAAAAGAGTCCGAACTCATTCATGTTCATGTATTTATGAAAAGGAATCACTTATTAAAAGGTTTGTTTATTTAGAACGGAGTATTCAAAGGTGTAGAGAAGGTAAGGAATCTGAATCGGAGTTGGAAAGGAAAAGAGAGTCTTAAGCAAGACTTCTCGACTCGAAGGATCACTCCTAAACTAACACCTATGGGGGTCCACCCCACCTCGTAAATGAGGTAAAAGGATCTCGGAACCTCTCCGTTTAGGGGTGTCTAAACAGTGGCTCCTAAATCCGAGAGAATGTTGGTTATACTTGTTCGAGGTAGAAATGAACATAGTATTCCAACGGAAAGAAGGGTAGTTTGATCCATTAGGGACATGGATACACTACCGATTTTTGAAAACGTAACTATTTGATTAAAATGGAGAGAGGAACTATTCCCACGTGAGTCGCCAGAAATATGTCGGCATTTTTTTAGGTTGTGTGTTTTATTTTGAAAAGGGGGTCGCCTACAGAAATATGTCGGCGTATTTTAAATTTAATTTAAATATATATATGGTTTAGAAAGTACTATTTGATTTTGAAAATAATTTTAAATTTGAAAGTTTTAAGATATGAAATCGAGCCGATCTCACATCTCGAATAGTTTACATAAACGAGCACCGCACCACAAGCTGTGTATCTATCCCCGAGGATAGACACACCGCTTGATGGTGGGGCTCGGTTAAATAAACTAGAGGATTTGTGACATCCGTTTGGTCCGCGAACCAATTTTATAAGCCGACAAATTCCCTCGCTTAATATGAAAACATTAAACGGGGTTTATATTACTCAGGTTCTTAAAGTTCCCTATAAGGGCAAGCCCCTATAGTTAATTACATCTTAAGTGACGGGAATCACCTAAGAAAACTCTCGATAATAATCAATAATTCTGCTCTCAAGAATTTCAAAGTTTAAGTTCTCAAAGGATTGAATTTTGGAATTTCAATAGGGAATGGATCAAATTTGGAACATTTTTATTTTGGGAATTCAAAGGAAGCAAAGTAGGAGAAATTACGGATTCGAAGCGAACTTCGGTAATTTCCCGACTATCCTATTGTTTGGCTTGGATTTAGGAAAGTCCTAATGTTTATTTAATGTTTTAATCTTGCCAATTTTAATTAGTTAGGGCTTATATTTATATGATAGAATCATACAAATTGCACTAGAAGATATGAGGGTTTATGTCGTATCGGACGACTACCTCGGAATCCTAAGACCGGTTAGGGCTTAATTTGCAATGCAAATGCACTAACGAAGAGTTGAGGATTTATGTTGCGCTAGGCAAACTACCTCGAAGTCCTATGGCTTTGTTATTTAATTCTAAGAAAGTTTTGTTGAAGTAGGTTCGAGTTTTTGTCGACGACGATGGCCGTGCTGCCCACCATGCTCCGAGCTCCTTGTTGTTGCAGAGGTTTAGTTTTAGAAATCATAAATCAAGAGATGAGAGAAGTGTCTTGGTTTAGAGAAGTCTTAATTTTCAAGTGTTTTTTATGTTTTAATTAAAACAGATCTTAATGTTGATTAAACAGAACCGATTAAGATCCCACGGTTCCGTCATCCCGGCACCGTTATTTTCATCGAATTCACTTAGTCCAGATGAATTTGCTAAACTCAACTAAATGAGTTCCGCACTTTCATTTAGACCGTGGGAAATCCCGTTAGCAACACGTGGGTTACATCATCCGAGGTATTCCCGATCATTCAATGAGACGTTTTAATTTAGTTGTAGTTGTAGTTTTGTTGTTCGTTTGTGATTAAATTTTGAGTTGTCTTATATTTTGGAATGTTGTGGAGGTGAATTTTATCTTGTAATGTCTTTTAATTTAGTTATGGGTTTCAGTTTTGGTTTACGTCCTAAAGGTGTCGGTTTTCATGCAATGCATTGTTTATCATGCAAGAAAAATAAAGTGCATTTGCAATAAAATAAACGCATGATAAAATAAAAGCGTACACGGAGGGTCTTCCCGTCATCCCAAGCTGCACTTAAAACACGGTTAGAATATTTAAGCAAGTTCCTAGGTAAAGCTAAGGGAAAGGTTTTGGTTTTCTACCAAGTTCCTAATCCTATAGCTAGTCATTTCCTATGACGTCTAGGTTCTCTGTGTTTTTAGTTTGAAGACGATTTTCTTCATCAAAGAACAATTAAGTTTAATTGTTCTTGTAAATATCCTATCATATTGAGTAAGTGCTTAAGAAAAATCTTAAACATCTTTTCAATATTTCTAGGATTGTTTTAAGTCCAAATGAATTTAATTGTGTAAATGAATCAATCGTCCGAGGTTTTCAAGTTTTGTTAACTTGCTCGGTGAACTAGGACATTTGAATGTCCTATAAGTGAAGTAACATTTCATTTTAATGTTCTACTTAGGAGTTATGATAACTAAGGCTCCTAAGGGCAAATGATATTTAATGATTTGTGATCCAAATTTAAGTTCAAATTAATGATTTAAGTTTGGAATAGTGTTCAAGTTATTTTAGATTTATTTCTTCATGTCTTAAGTGAGGTTATTTAATTCAATTTTAATTTAATTTAATTTAATTTATTTTAATTTAATTTATTTAATTTAATTTGATTTGATTTAATTTAATTCAGTTTAATTTATTTGATTTAATTTCTTAATTTAATTTAATTTAATTTTAATTTTATTTAATTTAATTTTAATTTAATTTAATTTAATTTAATTTAATTTAATTTATTTATTTAATTTTATTTAACTTAATTTAATTTAATTTTATTTATTTAATTTAATGTATTTAATTCATTTAATTTAATTTAATTTGTTTATTTAATTTAATTTAATTTTAATTTAATTTAATTCAACTTTTAATCTTAATTTAATTTAATTTAATTGAAAATTTTTGAAAGAGTTTAATGATTTAATTTTTATTTAATGATTAAGTCTTTTAATATTTTAAGTTTGAGTCATCATTTTAATTAAGAGTTGAGTATTAATGAGATGATTAATTTAGGGATTTTTAAATTAAAGAATAAATCTCTCCCTAATAATATCCCTATTTTAATAATTCCAATTTTATTATTCCTCCAAATTCAATTAATTATTTAATTAAAGTTTAAGCATTTTAAATTGCTTAATGGGTTTCTACCCTTCAATTATTTAAATTTCAATCATCCAAATCAGATTAGGATCAAATATTTTACTTGTTAATTTTTATTAAACCTAAAGTTTTAATTAAGGGTTAAAATTTTAATCACCATTTTTGCCCTTTAAGCCTAATAATTTCATAACTCACTAAATTGAACTCAAATGAACTTGAAATTTTTATGTGACTTCACTTATGTGTCAATGAAGACATGAGAGGAGAAAATGTGATTTTTCTGTTATTTAATTTATTTATATAATTATTTTTTGTAGAAAATAGGAATTTCCAAGGAAAATTCAATAATATGACCAAGGGAAAGTTTCTGTCCTTAAGAAAATTAGGGGACATTCCTAATGACCAGAGGACCACTTGGACCAAATTTTGTAATTTTTTGAATTATATTTTATTTATTAGAATTATTTTAAATTCTGGAGTATTAATTAATTTAAAAATAAAATAAATGTTGAAAAATAAGTTTTATAATTTTTAAAATTCTCTCTGATATCAAGGATTCCAGAGAACCAAACTTTACAATTTTCTGATTTTTCTTTGATTTATTATAATTATTTTGGTGAAAATGCTAGAAAATACATTTTTTTAATTTTAAAATTACCCTAGAGCTTTAAAAAATTAATATTTCACTAAATAGACCTAGGAAAAATATGGGACTTGTTCTTAAGTGATTAGAATTCAAAATATGACATTTTGGTGAATTTTATTATTTTTGTGATTTTTATTATTTTTTAATTATTAAAAATATTAAAATAATATTAAAAATCAACTTTTTTAGAAAATTGAAATTTTAATTTTCCTGAACTCCCCTGATATCAGAGAGACTCCAAAACCAATTTGGTGAATTTTTGAAAGATATTTTGAAAGTTATGAATTTTTAAAGTTTAAAATGGCTAAGTGGCTTAATTAACCCAATTAGTGGGGCTAACCAAGTCCAATTGACCTCAAATTTTTATGGTGGGTTCCTCTGATCCTAAAGGTCAGTGGAGAATTGATTTCAAGTCAATTTGATCTATGGTTAACTCTAATTAATTAGAGACCTATTTTGGGTGTTTAAGCCGATTAGGGTTAAGCTAAGTGAATTAACTCAAATCCTATTTTTCCTAAGGTTCTCTGGTCATAAGGAACATCACCAAATTTTCCTAGAATTTATTTCACAACATGCTAATTTTTGAAATTAAAATACTTAAAACAACAACATGCATTTGAAAAATCAATAACTTTTCACGAGATGGCCTCGACCTTGGAAAATTCGGGGAATGTTCCTAAGTTCGGAGGCTTCAAAAGCCCTATGGTCTCATGCCATGGTGAATTGTATACATGCATGGAGAATTAAAACAATGCGGGGAGTAAATAATTAATTAAAAATAAAATATCTGGACAAAATTAATTAATTTCTTTTCCACATTATTCTCCTCCGATTCACTTGAGCAAGGGGGTATTTTTATTTTATTTTTGTGATTTTTCTACACGGAGATATGAATTTTCAAAATTACGGGAATTAAATAAATAGAAAATACCCTATTTTTCTATTTATCCACGCTGAGCGCCGCGTCAACCTCGGCGACTCCGAAATGCCGCGTGGCGCGCTCCCATTCGACGCCGCCATCCGAGTCGGCGGCCGGGCCCCGCGGTTCTCGTACCGTCTCTGGTCCGACGCCATCCGAGCCGTCCGTCCGCGCGTGTATTAAATGGACGGCATCCGTTCATCGTCCCCAAGTGTCCTCACCGAGAGCCGTCCACACTAAATCCTTAAGATCTCACTCGATACTCGACGGATGTTTATGTTCTTATGCTCTATGGATTCGTCTTGAAGAGACGAACACATCCATACGGTTATCATGCATTGAAATTAAGGCATTTGAAATGGAGAATCTCCGGAAGCTCGGGATGAAGAATTAATTCATACCTTAGCTGCGAGAGGTGAAGCCTCGATCGAGAGATGCTTGGCACGTTCGTTGGAGCTGCAGGAGGCTAGGGATAAAGCCCAGGGATGTGGTGAATTGCTCAGGTGTGATTTCCACCAAAGTCGATCACAACCTTTGGAGTCTGGAACAACTGGGTGACCTGGAGATGGGGCTTTTGCTGGTAGACACCTTCCCTTGGCCTGGTGCAGGTGTAGGATCAATCAATTTGGGGATTGGTCCACTGTGGGGGAGTGTCCTGGTTTTGGGCTTGGATTTCAACTCTGAAATTGAGCTCACAGAGAGGAAATGGCAGGGGGATCTCACTGGGGATCAAGTGCTCTGTGTATGAGGAGGGATCTGGAACAATTTTGGCAGAGTTTTGGCAAGGTTTGTGCAACTCTCTTCTCATGGCCGTGAGGGGGTGGTGTTTAAATAGGCATGGCTGGAGGGCCTCCCAGGGGGAGTTAGGGCTTGGGATCAGCTGCTCCGGTGAGGAGAAGAACGGCCATGGTGACCACTAGGCATGGGGCGGCTCGGCGAGGAGAATTCCAAAGTTTGGCTCCTCCCGAGGTTTCGGCCATGGTGTTTTCCGGCGATCGGGTGGCCGGCCGGCGGGCATGGGTCACCCTCGAGTCCAGGTGGGTCGGGGTTAGAGGTTTGTGCAATCAATTGGCCACTGCCATGTGTAAAGTGGTTGAATTAAAATGGAATGGGGAAGAGGTCATTTTGGCTTCAATTTGGTCGACCCATTGGTTTGGGTTGGGTGCACCTCCCCATGGCTCGATTTTGGGCCGAGAGGATCGGTTGGGTCAGCCAAAAGAGAATGGTGGAGTCTCCATCAAGGATTAGGTGGCAAAGCATGGTTTAGAGTGTGACATGCTTAAGGTAAAAAGGCTTAATGAAAGGTTAGAAAAGGAGCCCCTCCTTTTACCATTAATGGCTTGATCACATGCCAAACTTTCATGGCTTCCTATGGCTTGTGAATGGCTCATGCATGGCTCCATGTGGCTTAGGGAAAAGTTTAGTCAATTTCATGAAAATGGGTTTTAAGAATTTTGGACATTTGGTGTAAAATTTGGATGGTTTGTCATATGGCTTTGTTTAGAAAGATTTGATTGCTGATTTAGGACTTAGGGATGATTTTAATTAAGTGAGGATGAGATGAGATTGTAATGTGGGCTTTAGGATGGGCTTGGGCTTTTGAGTTTGGTTTGGAATGGGCTTTTGAATGTCCTTTAGAAGTGGGCTTTTAGATGAAAATTTTGCAAAGGGCCATGCCAAATAAATGTTGGGTTTAGTTTAAGGATGTGTCATGAGTGGTTTGGAGTCAATTTGGTGTGATTTGGGTTTGAATTGGGTTGGATATGGGCTTTTTTGGTAAAGAGGCTAAGGTGGGCCAAAATGGGCTAGCATGGGCCAATGTTGGGCTAGGGTTGAAATTGATGTAAAATTAATGTTGGGAAATGTTTATGGGAGTGTTTCAAAGAGGTTTTGGCTTTGGTTGGGTTTTGATTTTGGGATTTGGGCTCATTTGGGCTAGGTTTGGGTTTAGGTCAAAATGGGCCTTTTAGCTTTGGGTTGAACTTGAGTAGGGTTTGGATCAAAGTTTTGGGCAAATCATGTTAGTGTTTTGTTTATGGGGATGTTAAGAAAGGTTTAGAAAAGATTTGGGGTTAATTGGAGTTGAATTGGGTGAATTTGGGTTAGGTTTGGGTCATAGGTCCAAATTGGGCTTTAAGGCCAAAAGTGAAATTGGACCCAAATTTCAATCAAATTAAGCTTGTCTTTGGTCTAGATTGGTGTTGGGGATCTTGAATTGAAGTTTAGAATTGAATTGGATCAGAATTTGGGTCAATTGGGTAGGTTAGGTTTGACATTGGGTTTACTTTGGGTTAAAATGGGTTAAATTGGGGGTTTTGATAAAAGTGGGGTAAATTGACAAAATTGGCCCATGGTGTAGTTGAACAAAATGAAATTGGGAATATTTGGGATTTTCTGGAATTTTCTGGGAATTTTCTGAATTTTTGGATTTTTGGGTCAAAAGGGGTATTTTGGGTATTTGGAAGGTATTGGGGGGTATTTTGGGATTTTTGATATTTTTGGATATGGATGATCAGTTTGAGTGATGTGGGAATGTTTGGGATTGATTTTGGAGAATTTTGGGTAATTTGGGAATTCTTGAGAAATTTGGGTAGTTTCAAGGGCATTTGGTAGAGTTGGTGGGTGTAGGGTCCCGGGGTCAAAAATTGAAAATTTGGAAAATTGAAGATTGGGTGGATGTAAGTGGAATGAAATCATTTTTGTTGAGCCATGAAGCCATATCAAGCCCACATGAGCCATGAAGGGACTCATTTGAGGCATTCACCATGTTGTTCCTAACCCTCTTAGCTGAGGCTTAGGGGTTAAGGACCATCCATGTGAATCACCTACATGAGTCGGGAAGTCAAGTCGGGTATGGGTGTGTTTTAGGAGGTGTGTGAAAGTGTAGTGCATAGGTGTAATGTATGTGTAAGTCAGCCCTTTACTGGACCGAGGCCACCCGAGGCGATCCTAAGGCCAAAGAGTCCTATAGGAACTCATCCTTTAAACTTCCACATTTGATTTCAACCCTCTAGGTGATTAGGGGTCTATAGTCAAGTTTGTGGAGTTTGCGGGGAGTTAAGAAGTGGTTTGAATTTCTAAAAGGTGGATCCCAATTCTAGTCCTCTAAGATAGTCAAAGGAAAAGCCTAAGGCTAGATCCTAAGTACTAAAGAGAAGAAGAGAAGACCTCATCAAAAATGAGGTCAACAGATGTTTGCGAAGAACAAATGGATTGAAGAAGATGATGTAAGAATAAACAATTATCGCCCGTTCTATCAAATTTATATTCCAGAAGGGTCAAATGAGAATAATAGTGTTCCGGGATATATTCCGCCTAATGGAGAATGGAATTAAGAGTGTTTTGTTTGTTTAATGTTCTTATGTGTTATGTTTAGTGTTCTTGTGAGTTCATGTTTGGTGTTTTTAGTGATTTTATTTAAATATTAACTAAGCCTGATGATGTGATGGTTACATCCTAGAGATGTATACTTATCATTTTGAGATTAATGACTCTTGTATATAGAGAATTTCATCCTTTATGTTTAGATAGAAATTCTAGTATTGTATTAAGTGTTATGTTTGTTTTAATATAAGTTTTTGTTTTTGTAAAATTTGTGTGTAATCAATGGTTAATAAATTTTGATTTGGAGTATTTGAAGAATTGTGGGGAGAAATAATTATTTTGGAGTATCAAGTGATTTAGTGCATATAACTTAATTATGAAAATTTGGGTATTGGCGACAAAGCGCCAGAATGCCGGCGCTTAAGCGCCAGATTTCGCGGCTAAGCCCCGAGAGTTCGTGCTTAGGCGCCAATTCGTGAAAATTGGTTCCTAAAAATTAAAAACCCGAAAATTGCCATTTTTAACCACCCAATCGTCTTCAACCTTCGATTTACCGTGAAAAAGGAGCTTAGGGCATCATATTGTGGATCATTTAAGAGCCGATCTCAACAAAAATTGTTAGATTTTGATTCCTTGAGGTAAGAGCACTAATCCAAAGTAAAATTTTTTATTTTTACCATGTATTTTGACTACATTATGGAAAATCTTAATATCACTATTCATGGTGAAAATCTGGGGAAAAACTTGAGAAATTGCTTGGATTTAGTGAAAAAATATTTTGGAAGATAATTTAGCAAGTTTAGTTTGATTTTGGAATTTATGGTGAATCTTTCGTGAATTTTTAGAGATGGCTCCAAAGTCAAAGCGTGCACAAGAAAAGACGAAGTTTGATTCTGACAAATTTGTTAGTATGAGGGCTGAGGAACGATACGTCGATGCATTGCGATCACGTAAGTTGGTTCTCGAGCTCGTGTTTAGTAAGCCGAGAGAGGTGATTGAAGATATGATTGCTAGAAGAAACTGGGAGAATTATCGTTGCTTCTTTGCTTGTTGCTCGTTGTTTCGTGGTTAGAGAATTTTATGCAAATTTGGTCGCCGCATAAGAGAATCAAGTGATGGTTAGGAGGCATGAGGTCAACTTTTCTTCGGGGCAATCAATACTTTTTATGGACTACCTCCCGACATGTTCGTTTTTATTCTAACTATCATCCTTCAGAAGGGGAATTAGATGAGATCATGGAATTTCTGACTGATGGAAGAGGATTATGGAAAATAACAAATGATAGAGGAGTGAACTTTCCTCCTTACAAATTGAATGCCATTTCTAAGGCATGACATTATTTTATCTCATCTAAGTTGTTACCTTCGAGTCATACTGGTGAAGTAATGAGAGAAAGAGCTATGTAGAACCATTGGATTCAGCAAGGGAAGCCTATTGACGTTGGAGGTATAATTTTTTATTATGTTTTGAACTGTGCTAGATTAACCACGACTGCAGGTATGGAATTTCCTTCCATGATTCATTCACTATGTGAACGATCTGGAGTGAAGTTTGATACCTGGGATGTGGTACTTCAGCCATTGAGACCAATTACGAGTGTAAACGTTGGTGCTCATACTGTACATTCAGAGTTTGGCCGGAGAGGGGGATTTGGTAGGGCTTCAACAGTTTCTGCTTCTGCTGCATCTACTTCTCGTGCTACTACTTCACGTGCTTCGTCATCTACTGATTCACAGACTGGTTTATTAAGAAAGATTTTGTAAAAAGTGAGTCTTACTCGAGAGCATATGAAAGATATGGATGGTAAGCTGGATAATGTGGAGAGATATATTATAAAACATGATCAATATGAGGAGATTTATCAGCAATATTTGGATAGACTGTTTAGAGGTGATCAGAGTGCTGAGATGCCACCTTATCCATTCTACATACCAGATCTATAAAAAAATACCTATTTCTTTATGTCTTAATTCTTATTAATTTCTAATGAAAGGTATTTTTTGTGTTTTTGGATGTAGGTAATGTAAAAAGGTCCAAAAAAGGAGAAAGGGTGAAAAAGGAGCAAAAAGGAGCAAAAGTGGAGCAAAATACAAGAATTATAAAAAAATATGGCCTGGCGCATAGGCGCCAGAAACTAGCGCCTAAGCGCCAGACTCGATATGAAAACTGTCAAGTTTTTGAAAATGTTTGATCATTTATTTTGATGGAATGAGCGGTTATTGGACATTCTAGAAGGCTCAAAGTTGTTCCTTGATAATAGGACATGTGATACATGGCATTTTGACGCTACAAAACGGTTTTAATCGCGAAGAGGTGCGAGCCAAAGTGAAGAGGTGCGAAGAACTGGACGCGGTGTCCGGCGCCTAGGCGCCAGATTCCTGCGCCTAGGCGCCAGATTCCGGCGCCTAGGCGCCAGACCGACCTTCTAGAAGATTCATTGAATGTGGACATGTTTTGAAGAGGTGCCTCAAGGCAACTCTTGAAGCCTATAAATAGAGGTCCATTTCTTCAGAAAACGTGCCCCTCCCATTGTACCCCTTTCTCTTATCTACTTTAAGATCTCTCACCCTTAGAGAGAGAATTAAAGAGAGAAATTTAGGGCCACTTTTGTTTAGTTTAGTGAGCTTATTTTTATTTTATTGCATCTGGAGTTCATTAGACTGTGGAGTCAGTAGGAATCAGAAGATCTGTAGAAGAAATATTTGAGATAAGTATATTTTTATATTTGATTCAAAGTTTAATTATCATGTTTTGTTATTTATTTTCAATGTGTTCTGAGTAGTTAGTTACGTTCTTACTTCAATGATGAAGAGATAGACAAGATAATATAAAGATTCGATAGAGAATTAAAATTCAAAATATTTTCAAAACATTGTGATGACATTAATACCTAATCTTACTTTACTTTCTAAATTGGCCGTTTGAATTGTTAAAACCTGTTGAAGAGTTTTGAAACCTTGAAGGAGAAGAACTCTTAACTTGTAAATGTCACATGAATCCTTGGGAGTCATAGGCCATGAGCGGGCTATTCATGGTGAAGAGCAAATAAATAGGAAGATAATATTAAAGGGCGTAGAATTGATAAATTTTTAGAGTGACAGACTAAATTCTTATAATTTGATTTATAGACTAGGAAAGGGTCACTAGTAGGGCCGAACATAGCCACCCTTGGACATCTAGAAGTGTGAGCCTAGATTAAGCCATTCTACTTACAATACATCCGGACCTATTCTGTAAATTAGTCATTGTTCTTTGCGCCTGGATCAAAGAGTAAAGAATATGAATGCTTCTATTTGGCACAATACCATAAATCAAATTCTCCAATGAATATTAAATTATCTTAGAAATCTTAGATTAATTAAAGGAAAGAAAGTTGTTTATTTTATATAGAATTCATAAAATCATTATCTTATTATTGTTTTGTTTATTTACATCTAGAAAATTAATTAGTAATTTATAATTAAATTAAAAGATAAATATAAAAATATTTTTACTATTTTTTTCGCTTTAACTTCATAGAAAATTCATTTCTATAAATCTTCCCTGTGGGATCGATACTGGGGTCTTTGTTTAAAAACCCTATATTACTTGAAACGATACGTATACTTGCGTAGTACCCCTAGTGTGTAAAAATATTTTCTAAATTATATTAATTTTATACACTAGCCGCTATTTATAAATTAAGACAATACTTTTGGCTATCTTTTGGAAGCGAATATTACTGTGTTATTTGGGATCAAGTTTTTGGCGCCGTTGCCGGGGAAGAAAAGGAAGTAAAAAAAGAAAGAAATAGAATAGTTAAATTTTATATTTATTGCTTGTTTTATGCGATGATTTGGTTCTGAAGGATTAATACCTTTAGATTCTGAATTGGAAAGAACAATTAGAAAAATTAAAAAGGGAAAACAAATTCAAAAATTTCAAGAAATGGCTACTTTACAAAATCCAATTGAACTTAATGATCAAAATGTCTATAAACCATTAAGGGATTATGCTAACCCTACAGTTGATGAACTTCATAGTAGTATTCAAATACCCACCGTAGATGCTAATTCTTTTGAACTTAAACCGTCTATTATTCAAATGGTGTAAAACAATCAATTTGGTGGATCACCAAATGAGGATCCAAATTTACATCTTGTTAGTTTTTTAGAACTTTGTGCTACCTTTAAATATAACAATGTTTCTGATGATGCTATTAGACTTAGACTCTTTCCTTTTTCTTTAAGAGATAAAGCAAAGATGTGGTTAAACTCATTAGCGACTGGTTCTATTAAAACATGGGCTGAAATGGCACAAAAATTCCTTGGTAAACATTTTCCTCCTTCTAAAATTGCTAAATTAAGAAATGATATTACTTCATTTAGTCAATTTGATGGGGAGACAATATATGAAACTTGGGAAAGATTTAAAGAACTATTAAGAAAATGTCCTCATTATGCTTTGCCTGATTGGTTGATTATTCAAACATTTTATAATGGATTAATTGGATCTTTAAAATCAATTATCGATGCTGATGCTGAAGGTTCTTTAATGTCTAAATCATTTGAAGAAGCTTACACTTTAATTGAAGAAATGGCTAATAATAATTTTCAATGGCCTTTCGAAAGGATTAACCTTAAAAAGATGGCCAGTATTCAAGATAACGAAGCCTTTTCTATCTTAGCTTCACAAGTTGCAGCAATGTCTAAGAAATTAGATAATTTTGCAATTAATATTTCGCATAATAGTTATGCTAATATTGAAGATTCTTAAACTATTGAAACTTTACAAGCTATTGCAAGTAAAAATAATCCTTATTCAAATTATTATAATCCTGGGTGGAAAAATCATCATAATTTTAATCGGAATAATTCACAACAACAATGGGGTAATAATCAATCTCATCCCACTCGGAAATTGGGATAATAAAGTTAATTCAAATTATAAACCTCCTGGATTTAATAATCAACGTAAAAAGTTATCAATAGAAGAATTAATTATGCAAATGAATAATCAATTACAAAATCAAAATACTGCTATTCGTAATATTGAAAATCAAATGGGGCAGATTGCTACTTTAAATAATAACAGACCTGTAGGAACACTTCCTAGTAATGTTGAAATCAATCCAAAGGAAACTGGAAAAGAACATGAACAAGATAAAGCTGTGCAACTTAGAATTGGAAAGGAATTAAAAGAAAAATTGCAGAATGAAATTGAAAAAGAGATTGAGGTTGAAGAGATTGAAAAACCTAAAGAAACTCTCTCTCCTATTCAAGATTAGACTGTTATACCTGTTAATGTGGAAGTTGAAAAACCACCACCACCTTTTCCTCAAAGACTTAAACACCAGCAACTTGATCATGAATTTTCTAAGTTCTTTGAAATGTTTAAGAAACTTACTATTAATATACCTTTTGCTGAAGCTTTGGAACAAATGCCAACTTACGCAAAATTTATGAAGGATATTTTAAGCAAAAAATGAAAATTTGAAGCTTTTGAAACTATTGCATTAAGTGAAGAATGCAGTGCAATAATTCAAAAGAAATTACCTGAAAAGCTTAAGGATCCTGGAAGTTTCATTATACCCTGTGCTATTAGAGAAAAATTTCGCGGAAAAGCATTATGTGATTTAGGAGCAAGTATTAATCTCATGCCATTTTCTATCTTTCGAAGATTGGATTTAGGAGATATTACTCCCACCACTCGTAACTCTTCGAGTTAGTGATAGATCTATCACTTATCCTAAAGGAGTTATAGAGGATGCCTTGTTAAAGTGGATAAATTTATCTTCCCTGTAGATTTCATAGTACTTGATATGGAAGAACATAAAGAGATACCTATTATTTTAGGAAGACCTTTTCTAGCTACCGGACGAGCTATGATTGATGTGCAAAAAGGATAATTAACCATGAGAGTCAATGATCAAGAAATTAAATTCAATGTTCTTAAATCAATGAAGTACCCTGATAAAGAGAAATGTTATAGAATGGATATAATTAATTATTTAATTGAAATACATTATCAAGAAAAATGTAAAGTTATTTCTGAAGAAAAATTTGAATTTTTAACCGATGAAGAAGATGTAGTAAAAGAAGAAGAGACTCATTTTATTAAAGATAATTGGGAAACTTTAGACATAACTCAAAATGTTATACTTTTACCCTCAACTAAAAATGCACCTGAATTGGAATTAAAAAGGTTACCTTCACATTTAAAATATGTGTTTCTTGGAAATTCGTTAACTTTAACTTTTATTATTTCTTCTAAATTGAGTAAAGATCAAGAAGAAAAATTACTAGGTGTGTTAAAGAATTATAAGAAAGCTTTTGGTTGGACTATTGCTGATATAAGAGGAATAGCCCTTCCATTTGCATGCATAGAATTTTAATGGAAGAAAATTTTAAACCTACTATAGAATCGCAAAGAAGATTAATCCTATCATAAAAGTGGTTGTTAAAAAAGAAATTATTAAGTGGTTAGATGCTGGTATTATTTATCCTATTTCGGATAGTCAATGGGTAAGTCCTATTCATTGTGTTCCGAAGAAAGGAGGTGTAACTGTCATTGTTAATGATAAAAATGAACTTATTCCTACAAGACAAGTTACTGGATGGCGAATTTGTATTGACTATAGGAAATTAAATAAAGCCACTAGAAAGGATCATTTTCCTTTATCTTTCTTGGATCAAATGCTTGATAAATTATCTGGACACTCATATTTCTATTTTCTGGATGGATATTCTAGTTATCATCAATTACTTTTTGCTCTTGAGGACCAAGAAAAGATAACATTTACAAGTCCTTATAGAACATTTGCTTTTAGAAGAATGCCTTTTTTTATGTAATGCACCTGCAACTTTTCAAAGATGTATGATGTCAATATTTTGTGATTTGATTGACAAAGGAATTGAAATATTCATGGACAATTTTTCAGTCTTTGGAACTTCTTTTGAATCTTGTTTGGAGAACATAGCCAAAGTTCTAAAAAGATGCGAAGAAACAAATTTAGTTCTTAACTGGGAAAAATGTCAATTCATGGTCACAGAAGGCATTGTACTTGGATACAAAGTATCACGAAAAGGGATGGAAGTAGATCAAGCAAAAGTGAAAATTATTGCTGAATTGCAACCACCTACTACTGTTACTGATGTGAGAAGTTTTCTAGGTTATGCTAGATTTTATAGAAGATATATAAAGGATTTTTCTAAAATTGCTAAACCTCTTTGTCATTTATTAGAAAAAGATGCACAATTTGAATTTAATGAAGAATGTATTAATGCTTTTAATATTCTAAAAGAAAAATTATTAACTGCACCTATCATTGTTGCACTTGACTGGAATAAATCTTTTGAATTAATGTGTGATGCAAGTGATTTTGCAATTGGAGATGTATTAGGACAAAAATATGAGAAAATTTTCAAAGTTGTATATTATGCTAGTAAAACTCTCACCGAAACACAAAGAAATTACACTACCACTGAGAAGGAGCTTCTAGCTATAATATATGCCTTCGATAAATTTAGACCTTATCTTCTTGGTACTAAATGCATAGTTCATACTGATCATTCTACTATTAAATTTCTAATATCTAAGAAGGATTCTAAACCTAGACCTATAAGATGGGTTTTACTTCTACAAGAATTTGATTTTCAAATAGTAGATAGAAAAGGAACTGAAAACCAAATCGCTGATCATTTGTCTAGAATTAAAAATGATATTATTTTGAAAGAAAATATAAATGAGAAATTCCCTGATGAATCTTTATATGTTATTCAAAGATACAAAACACCGTGGTATGCTGATATTGTTAATTATTTAGTTAGCAATATTTTGCCTTATGACTTGGATAACAAATTTATTAAGAAATTTAAATATGATGCTAAATCTTATATTTGGAAAGAACCTCATTTATTTAAAATTGGTAAAGATTCTATGATTCGAAGATGTGTACCTTATGAGGAAACTTTTGCTATTATTCAAAAATGTCATGATTCCGATTTTGGAGGACACTTTGGCATAGATAAAACCGCATTTAAAATTTTAAATTCTGGATTTTATTGGCCTACCTTATTTAAAGATGTGAGACAATATGTGAAAACATGTGATCGATGTCAAAGGATGGGAAATATATCTAGGAAAGATGAAATGCCTTTAAACTATATATTGGATGTTGAAATTTTTGATATATGGGGATTAGACTTTATGGGACCATTTGTTCCATCATCTGGAAAAATTTATATTTTATTAGCAGTTGATTATGTTTCAAAGTGGATTGAAGCTATTGCTTTACCAAATTGTGATTCCAAAAGTGTTTCAAAATTTTTAAAGAAAATGATATTTTTAAGATTTGGAATGCCTGAGGTAATTATCACTGATGGTGGAAGTCATTTCAGGAATATAAGAATTCAATCATCACTACAAAAATTTGGAATCAAACATAGAATTGCAACTGCTTATCACCCTCAAACTAGTGGAATGGCTGAAGTATCAAACAGAGAAATTAAAAGAATTTTAGAAAAGAATGTTAATCCTAAAAGAACCGATTGGGTTGATAGACTTGATTTCGCATTATGGGCTTATAGAACAAGCCTTATAAGACACCAATCGGAATGTCACCTTACCGGTTAATTTATGGTAAACATTGTCACTTACCTGTAGAACTTGAACATAAAGCTTATTGGGCGATAAAGGAGTTTAACTTTAATTTGAATAATGCAGGAGAAAAATGATTATTGCAACAAAATGAGATGGATGAAATTAGAAACAAATCGTATGAAAATGTGAGAATTTATAAAGAGAAAATGAAGATGTTGCATGATAAGAAAATTTCAGGAATAATTTTTGAGCATGGACAAAAAGTATTACTGTTTAATTCTCGTTTAAGACTTTTTCCTGGAAAATTAAGATCTAAATGGATTGGACCTTATTGAGTTGAGAAAGTATACCATTATGGAGCTGTGGATATTAAAGATCCCAAAACTGGAAAAATTTTTAAAGTAAATGGATTAAGATTGAAGCCTTATTTGGGAGATATTAAGAAGATTTATAAAGAGGCTTATGAATTGAGTCAACCTGATTAAAGATTTACTTAAGTGGGGCTGACGACGCTAAACCAAGCGCTTTGTGGGAGGTAACCCATAATTATCTTATGTTTTTGTGTTTTGATGAAAGGTTATGCCTCGATCTTGATTAATTTTATATTACTTTAGAAAAATTTGATGCTCATAAGTCTTGATTGACTTAGGCTGAAAATTATTTTGAAGTATGTAAGAATTAAATATAGGATCACTCTATTTTGAATATGAGTAAAAAAAAGATCAAGTTAACCTTCATTATGATAGTTTACAATGTGAGTTTTCGAGTCTAAATTACTCTTACCAGTATAATTTACCTATCTTGAAGAAAGAAATTTTGAAAATTTGACGATTAGGCGAAACGGAGTTGAACATAGTTCCGACGCCTAGGCGCTAGAATTCGGCGCCTAAGCGCCATAATCAATTATGTGTCAATAGGTCCGGCGCCTAAGCGCCACGGTTACTGGGTCGTGCAAAAACAAAAAATTTTCAGTTTTTTACACGATTTTCACCTTTAAATCAACCCAACTTCTTCCCTAACCATCAAGAAATCAAAATTACGTCCCTTACATTTCATTCTTGAGAGATTTGAGAATTTTTTGAAGAAATGGAAAGGAGAAATCATGGAGAAGAGGCTAGGGACAAGGTATCAAGGGATCCTCAACCCTACTTCAATGGTTTCATCGCTGTAAGTTTAGAGAAAATTTATAGTCGTTTGGATAAGTTTGAAGAAGATTTTAAAAGGATTGGAGATTGCCTTCATGAGATGTTTCATCAAGTTGAACATCTAGAATGGCAAAAGAAACTTCAATTTGATCATTTTGCGGCTTATCAAGATGCTCAAGTTGAAATGTATGCGAAGAACAAGTGGATTGACGAAAAGACGGCTACGAATTTCCCGAGAGCTTTAGTATTCTTTCCAAGTGGAATAAACAATTTCCCTTGTGAAGATTAGAATATTCTGGTAAAGAGATAATTATTATGGTTTGTTGAGTCGTTGTATCGATTTAGAGAATCGATTGTGTTTGTTTGTGTATTTGCTTTCATGTTTAATGTGTGTTGTTTTTGCTTTGAAATTGTTATGATTGATTGTGTATTAGGAACTTGAATCAAATGTAGTACTTATCTGGAATGTATTGAGTCAAAATTGAAGATTTTAAATGGAAATTAGTGAGTTTGATTGAAAACCTTATGTTTGATTGATGGATTTAATATTTAATTTTTTATAAATTTTTGAAAATTGTTGTGAAAGTTAGAAATTGAAACTCTACTCTGATATGAGTAATTGGAAGTTGAATTTATGAATTTTGGTGGAAAAATAAATTTAAAAAAAAAATTTTGTGAAAGACGAATCTGGCGCCTAGGCGCCAGAATTCGGCGCCTAAGCGCCAGTTCAGCCTGTGTGCGGCTTATTTTTAGGTTATGTGATGTATTTTTGAAAAGAGGTCGCCTACAGAAATTGTCGGTGAATTTTTAATTTAATTTAAATAAATAATTTGAAAAAGTAATATTTGATTTTGAAAATAATTTTAAATTTAAAAATTTTAAGATATGAAATCAAACTGATCTCACATCCCGAATAGTTTATATAAACGAGCGCCGCACCACAAGCTCGTGTATCTATCCCGAAGAATGGGCACACTTGCTTGATGATGGGGCTCGATTAAATAAACTAGAAAGGTTTGTGACATCCGTTTGGTCCGCGAACTAATTTTATAAGCCAACAAGTTCCCCGCTTAATATAAATGAATTAAGCGAGGGTTTATATTACACGGGTTCTTAAAGTTCCCTATAAGGGCATGCCCCTATAGTTAATTACATTTTAAGTGACGGAAATCACCTAAGAAAACTCTCGATAATAATCGTAGTTACTGCTCTCAAGAATTTCAAGGTTTAAGTTTTCGAGGGATTGAGTTTTGGAATTTCAATTGGGGATGGATCAAATTTGAAACATTTTGTTTTGGGAATTCAAAGGAAGAAAGGTAGGAGAAATCACAGATTCGAAGCGAACTTCGGTAATTTCCCGACTGTCCTATTGTTTGGTTTGAATTTAGGAAAGTCCTAATGTTTATTTAATGTTTTGATCTTGCCGATTTTAATTAGTTAGGGCTTATATTTGTATGATAAAATCATACAAATAGCCTCGAAGATGTGAGGGTTTATGTCGTATCGGACGACTACCTCGGAAATCCAAAGACCGGTTAGGGCTTAATTTACATGATATGATCATACAAATGCCTAACGAAGAGTTGAGGATTTTTGTTGCACTAGGAAAACTACCTCGAAGTCCTACGGCTTGGTTATTTAATTCTAAGGAAAGTTTTGCTGAAGTAGACTCGAGTTTTGCTGATGACGATGGCCGTGCTGCCCACCATGCTCCGAGCTCCTTGTTGTTGCAGAGGTTTAGTTTTAGAAATCATAAATCAGAAGATGAGAGAAGTGTTTGATTTTAGAGAAAGTCTTAATTTCCATGTATCTTTAATATTTTAATTAAAACAGATCTTAAAGTTGATTAAACAGAACTGATTAAGATCCCACGGTTCCGTCATCCCGGCACCGTTATTTTCATCGAATTAACTTAGTCCAGATGAATTTGCTAAACTCAACTAAATGAGTTCCGCACTTTCATTTAGACCGTGGGAAATCCCGTTAGCAACACGTGGGTTACATCATCCGAGGTATTCTCGATCATTCAATGAGACGTTTTAATTTAGTTGTAGTTGTAGTTTTGTTGTTTTGTTTGTGATTAAATTTTGAGTTATTTTATATTTTGAAATGTTGTGGCGGTGATTTTTATCTTGTAGTGTCTTTTAATTTAGTTATGGGTTTCGGTTTTGGTTTTCGTCCTAAAGGTGTAGGTTTTCATGCAATCGTTGTTTATCATGCAAGAAAGGTAAAGTGCAACGCGATTAAATAAATTGCGGTAAAGTAAATTGCAATAAAATAAAAGCGTATCCGGAGGGTCTTCCCGTCATCCCAAGTCGCACTTAAAACACGGTTAGAATATTTAAGCATTTAAAGTAATTTCCTAGGTAAAGCTAAAGGAATGGTTATGGTTTTCTACCAAAATCCTAATCCTATGGCTAGTCATTCCTATGACGTCTAGGTCTTCAATTTTGGTTTTAAGGATGATTTTCTTCACCAAAGAACAACTAAGCTCAATTTGTTCTTAAGGACATTCCATCATATTGAGGAAGTGTTTAAGACGAATCTTAAACATCTTTTCAATATTTCGGGAATTGTCCTAAGTCCAAATGAATTCTATTGTGCAAGTGAATTAATCATCCAGGGTGTTTGAGTTAAGTTTTATTTCTTGCTCAGTGAATTAGGATGTTTGAATATCCTTATGAGTGAAGTGTCATTTCACTTGATACTCCATTTAGGAGTTATAATAGTAAAAGCTCCTAAGGGCAAAATGATATCTAATGATTTGTGATTCAAATTTAAGTTCAAATTAATGATTTAAGTTTGGAATAGTGTTCAAGTTATTTTAGATTTATTTTGAATTCTTTATGACTTAGGTGATGTTATATTTAATTCAATTTAATTTAACTTAATTTAATTTAATGTGGTTTAATTTAATTTCATTTAATTTTAAGTTAATTTAATATAATATGATTTAGCTTAATTTAATTTAATTTAATTTAATATGTTTTAATTTAAATTAATTTAATTTAATTTAATTTAATTCAGTATGTTTTAATTTAAATTAATTTAATTTAATTTAATTTAATTTGATTTAATTTAATTTAATTTAATTTTATTTAATATTTTTTTATTTTAATTAAAATTTTTTTATTTTAAAAGGGTTTGTTTTAAATAATTTAACCTTAACTTAATTTAATGATTAAGTCTTTTAGTATTTTAAATCTTAAACTTGGATTATCATTTTAATTAGGGATTAAATATTATGGAGATGATTAATTTAGGGATTCTTAAATTAAAGAATAAATCTCTTCCTAATAACATCCCTATTTTAATAACTCCAATTTTACTATTCTTCCAAATTTAATTATTTATTTTAATTAAAGTTTATTTCAATTATTGTTTAATTGTTTAATAGGTTTCTACCCTTTAATTATTTAAATTTCAATCATCCAAATCAGATTAGGATCAAATATTTTACTCTTTAATTTTATTAAGCCTAAAGTTTTAATTAAGGGTTAAAATTTTAATTACCATTTTGCCCTTCAAGCTTAATAATTTCATAACTCACTAAATTGAGCTCAAATGAATTTGAAATTTTTATGTGGCTTCACTCATATGTCAATAAAGACATTAGAGGAGAAATGTGATTTTTCTGTATTTAATTTATTTATGTAATTATTTTTGGTGGAAAATAAGGATTTCCAAGGAAAATTTAATAATATGACAAAGGGAAAGTTTCTGTCCTTAAGAAAATTATGGGACATTCCTAATGACCAGAGGACCACTTGGACCAATTTTTGTGATTTTTTGAATTATATTTTATTTATTAAAATTATTTTAAGTTCTGGAGTATTAGTTAATTTAAAAATAGAATATAAGTTGAAAAATGAATTTTATAATTTTTAAAATTCTCTCTGATATTAAGGATTCCAGAGAACTAAATTTTACAATTTTCTGATTTTTCTTTGATTTATTATAATTATTTTAGTGAAAATGCTAGAAAATACATTTTTTTTAATTTTAAAATTACCCTAGGGCTTTAAAATTTAATATCTCATTAAATAGACCTAAGAAAAATATGGGGTTTGTTCCTAAGTGATTAAATTTCAAAATATGACACTTTGATGAATTTTTTTATTTTTGTGATTTTTATTATTTTTTAATTATTAAAATATTAAAATAATACTAAAAAATTAACTTTTTAGAAAATTGAAATTTTAATTTTCTTAAATTCCCTGATATCGTAGAGGCTCCAAAACCAATTTGGTGAACTTTTGAAAGGTATTTTGAAAGTTATGAATTTTTAAAGTTTAAAATGACTAAATGGCTTAATCAACCCATTTAGTAGGGCTAACCAAGTCCAATTGACTTCAAACTTTTATGCTCGGTTCCTCTAATCCTAAAGGTCAGTGGAGAATTGATTTCAAGTCAATTTGATGTATGGTTAGCTCTAATTAATTAGGGGTCTATTTTGGGTGTTTAAGCCAATTAGGGTTATTTTGAGTGAATTAACTCAAGTCCTATTTTTACTAGGGTTCTCTGGTCATAAGGAACATCACCAAATTTTCCTAGAATTTATTTCACAACATGCTAATTTTTGGAATTAAAATACTCAAAACAGCCACATGCATTTGAAAAATCAATAACTTTTCACAGAGATGGCCTCTAACCTTGGAAAATTCAGGGAATGTTCCCAAGTTCGAGGCTTCAAAAGCCCTATGGTCTCATGCCATGGTGAATTGTATGAATGCATGGAGAATTAAAACAATGCAGGGAGTAAATAATTAATTAAAAATAAAGTACTTGGACAAAATTAATTAATTTCTTTTCCACATTATTCTCCTCTCGTTCACCGAGCAAGAGGGTATTTTTATTTTATTTTTGTGATTTTTCTACACAAAGATAAGGATTTTTGAAGTTTAGGGAATTAAATAAATCAGAAAATACCCTATTTATCTACTTATCCGAGTCGGCGCCCTGTCATCCTCGGCATCTCCGAACGACCACGCGGCACGCTCCCATTCGACGCCGCTATCTCGACTCGGCTGCCGGGGCCCCGCGGTTCACGTACCATCCGCCGGTCCGACGCAATCCAAGCCGTCCATCCGATACACGCGCGATCCGACGGTTCTCGGTCATCGTCTACGACCGGTGCGATCCCGTGACCGTCCACACTCTAACCCTAAGAACTCTCTCGATTCTCAACGGATTTTCGTGTTCTTATGCTCTATGGATTCGTCTTGAAGAGACGAATACATCCATATGGTAAACATGTATTTAAATTGACTCAAAACAAAAGGAGAATCTCTGGAAGCTCGGGAAGAAGAGTGAGTTCATACGTTTGCTCAGAGAAGTGAAGCTTCGATCTGAGGGTTGTGTCACCTTCGATTGGGTCCAAGTAAGCTCCGGATGAAGTCCCTTGGCCTGGTGAATTGTCTAGCTATGAAAGTGACCACAGCCGATCACAAAGCTTGGAGGCTGGAGCAACTGGGTGGCCTGGAGATGGGGCTTTCAGTGGGAAACTTCTCCTCTTGGTCCAGTGAAGGTGTAGGACCAATCAATTTGGGGATTGGCTCACTGTGAAGAAGTGTCCTGGTTTTGGGCTAAAGTTTGAGCTCAAAATTGAGCTCACTCGGAGGGAATTAGGGCTGGAATTCAATGGGATCAAGTGCTCTATGTGTGGAGAGTGGTCCGGAATGATTTTGGCGAGTTTCCTTAAGGTTTGGTTCAGCACCTCCTTTGGCCGAGAGGGTGAGGGGTTTAAATAGGCATGGCTGGAGGCTCTCCCGGGGGTGTTGAGGGTGGGATCGACCGCTCTTGGCAAGTGAAGAACAGCCACAATGGCCATTCGGAGTGAGGCGGCTCGAGCAAGGTAGAATTCCAAAGCTTAGCCTCTCCCGAGGTTTCGGGCATGGTGTTTTCCGGCTGATCGGGTGGCCGGCCGGCCGAGCATGGGTCACCCTCGAGGTCGGTGGGTCGTGGTGGGGCTTGGTGCAAGCAATTGGCAATTGCCATGTGTAAAGTGGCCGAATTAAAATGGAATGGGGAAGGGGTCATTTTGGCTTCAATTTGGTCAACCCATTGGTTTGGGTTGGGTGCACCTCCCCATGGCCCGATTTTGGGCTGAGAGGATCGATTGGGTCGACCAAGAGAGGATGGTGTGGTCTCTATCCATGATGAGGTGGCTAAACATGGTTTAGTGTGTGTCATGGATAAGGTTAAAAAGGCTTAATGAAAGGTTAGGAAAGGAGCCCCTCCTTTTACCACTAATGGCATGGTCACATGCCAAACTTTCATGGCTTCCTATGGCTTGTGAATGGCTCATGCATGGCTCCATGTGGCTTAGGGAAAAGTTTAGTCAATTTCATGAAAATGGGTTTTGTGACTTTTGGCATTTTGGTGAGGGTTGTCATGAGGTTTAATTTTGGAATAATCCAATGATGAATTTAGGATTTAGATATTGAGTTTAATCAAAGGGATGATAAGGAGAAATTTCATGTGGGCTTTAGGATAGGCTTGGGCTTTTGGATGTGGTAAAAGATGGGCTTTTAAAATGATTTAAGGAATGGGCCTTTTAGTTTAAAAATGAATTTATGGATGGGAGTTTTGTAAAGAGGTTGGGCCAAACAATTGTTGAGTTTGGTTTAGGGATGTGTCATGAATGATTTGAAATAAATTTGAGGTGGTTTGGGCTTGAATTGGGTTGGATTTGAGTTCATTTGGTACATGGGCCAATATAGGTCAAATTGGGCTAACTTGGGCCAATGTTGGGCTAGGGTTGAAATTGATGTAAAATAAATGTTGGGAAATGTTTATGGGAGTGTTTCAAAGAGGTTTTGGCTTTGGTTGGGTTTTGATTTTGGGGTTTGGGTCTATTTGGGCTAGGTTTAGGTTTAGGTCAAAATTGGGCCTTTTGATTTTTGGGTTGAATTTGAGTGGGGTTTGGGTCTAAATTTTGGGCAAATCATGTTAGTGTTTTGTCTATGGGAATGTTAAGGAAGGTTTAGAAAAGATTTGGGGTTAATTGGAGTTGAATTGGGTGAGTTTGGGCTAAGTTTGGGTCATGGGTTCAAATTGGGCTTTAAGGCCCAAAGTGAAATTGGATTCAAATGTCAATCAAATTGGATTTGGATTTGGTCTAGATTGTTGTTGGGGATGTTGAATTGAAGTTTAGAATTGAATTGGACCAGAATTTGGGTCAATTGGGTAGGTTTGGTTTGACATTGGGTTTACTTTGGGTTAAAGTGGGTCAAATTGGGGGTTTTGATAAAAGTGGGGTAAATTGACAAAATTAGCCCATGATCTAGTTGAACAAAATGAAATTGGGAATATTTGGGATTTTTTGGAATTTTCTGGGAATTTTCTGAATTTTTGGATTTTTGGGTCAAGAGGGATATTTTGGGTATTTGGAGGGTATTGGGAGGTATTTTTGGAATTTTTGGTATTTTTGGGTATGGATGATCAATTTGAGTAATTTGGAAATGTTTGGAATTGATTTTTGGGAGTTTTGGGTAATTTAGGTGATTTTGGAAATTTTGGGTAGTTTCAAGGGCATTTGGTAGGTTAGGCGGGTGTAGGGTCCCGGGGGTCAAAAATTGAAAATTTGGAAAATTGAAGCTTGGGTGAATGTAAGTGGAATGAAATCATTTTGGTTGAGCCATGAAGCCACATCAAGCCCACATGAGCCATGAAGGGACTCATTTGAGGCATCCACTATGTTGTTCCTAACCCTCTTAGCCAAGAGCTTAGGGGTTAAAGACCATCCATGTGAATCACCTGCATGAGTCAGGAGGTCAAGTTGGGTATGGGTGTGTTTTTAGGAGGTGTGTGAAAGTGTAGTGTATAGGTGTAGTGTGTGTGTAAGTCAGCCCCTCACCGGACCGGGCCACCCGGTAGCGGTCCTAAGGCCAAAGAGTCCTATAGGAACTCATCCTTTAAACTTCCACATTTGATTTCAACCCTCTAAGTGATTAGGGGTCTACAATCAAGTTTGTGGAGTTTGCAGGGAGTTAAGAAGTGGTTTGAATTTCTAAGTGGTGGGTCCCAATTCTAATCCTCTAGGATAGTCAAAGGAAAAGCCTAAGGCTAGATCCTAAGTACTAAAGAGAAGAAGAGAAGACCTCATCAAAAATGAGGTCAACAAATGGACCCCCAATAGGTGTGGTGTGCTAACCAAGCACACCACACGTATTGGCGTTGACCGAAAAGATCAACAAAACCAACACAGATGTCCAAGTGACAAACTTAGGATGAAGTAGAAGAGTTTCCGCTGGGGAGTGTCAAGTATATCTCTGAGACTGGAGATTCCTGAACTCTCGCTGGGGAAAGGAAAAGGAGGTGAGTTCCAAATCGTATGATCTGGGGGAATTTCGATTTAGAGTTTCGTTTTGTTTTAGTTTAAGTTTTGATGTGTAAGTTTAGATTTTGAGTTTCAATTTAGATTGAAGCTTGGTTTAAAATCAATTTGAGGAAATTTGGATCTGAAGTTTGGATTCGAAACGAGGTTCCAATCCCGGGATTATGGAGAAAACTGGAATCGGGGTACCAGCCGTCGAATGAGAATCGGAGTTTAAGTGTTGATTGAAGGGGATGAGAATCAGAATTTAGGTATTGATCTCGAAAGTTTAAAGAGAACTGGAATCAGGTTCTAGTCTCGAAGGTTTAAAGAGAACTGGAATCTGGTTCCAGTCTCGAAGGTCTAAAGAGAAATGGAAACTGGTTCCAATCTCAAAGGTCTAAAGAGAAATGGAAACTGGTTCCAATCTCAAAGGTCTAAAGAGAAATGGAAACTGGTTCCAATCTCAAAGGTCTAAATAGAAATGGAAACTGGTTCCAATCTCAAAGGTCTAAATAGAAATGGAAACTGGTTCCAATCTCAAAGGTCTAAAGAGAAATGGAAACTAGTTCCAATCTCAAAGGTGTAAAGAGAAATGGAAACTGGTTCCAATCTTGAAGGTTTAAAGAGAAATGGAAACTGGTTCCAATCTCGAAGGTCTAAAGAGAAATGGAAACTGGTTCCAATCTCGAAGGTCTAAAGAGAAATGGAACCGGTTCCAATCTCAAAGGTCTAAAGAGAAATGGAAACTGGTTCCAATCTCAAAGGTCTAAAGAGAAATGGAAACTGGTTCCAATCTCAAAGGTCTAAAGAGAAATGGAAACTGGTTCCAATCTCAAAGGTGTAAAGAGAAATGGAAACTGGTTCCAATCTCAAAGGTTTAAAGAGAAATGGAAACTGGTTCCAATCTCAAAGGTCTAAAGAGAAATGGAAACTAGTTCCAATCTCAAAGGTTTAAAGAGAATTGGAAATGGATTCCAATCTAGGAAGGTTTAAAGAGAAATGGAAACTAGTTCCAATCTCAAAGGTTTAAAGAGAATTGGAAATGGATTCCAATTTCGGAAGGTTTAATGAGAATTGGAAACTAGTTCCAATCTCAAAGGTTTAATGAGAACTGGAAACTGGTTCCAATCTCGAAGGTCTAAAGAGAATTGGAAATGAATTCCAATCTCAAAGGTTTAAAGAGAATTGGAAATGGATTCCAATCTCGGAAGGTTTAATGAGAATTGGAATTGGATTCCAATCTCAAAAGTTTAAAGAGAATTGGAAATGGATTCCAATCTCGGAAGTTTAATGAGAATTGGAAACTAGTTCCAATCTCAAAGGTTTAATGAGAACTGGAAACTGGTTCCAATCTCGAAGGTCTAAAGAGAATTAGAAATGGATTCCAATCTCAAAGGTTTAAAGAGAATTGGAAATGGATTCCAATCTCGGAAGGTTTAATGAGAATTGGAAATGGATTCCAATCTCGAAAGTTTAATGAGAATTGGAAATGGATTCCAATCTCGAAAGTTTAAAGAGAATTGGAAATGGATTCCAATCTCGGAAGTTTAATGAGAATTGGAAATGGATTCCAATCTCGAAAGTTTAATTGTGTGAAGAGGGACCCAGTCTCATGCCATCAGAACCAAATCAGACAAAGCTCGTGGCTCCGTGTCAATAGACCTAGTCGATCTCCATACAGGAAGAAAGGTAGGCCACAAAAGTTGAAATGATTTCGATGTGACGAGAAAAGGTTTACGATTCTGAAATTGAAGTGTGGGTGTCTTGTGAGGAAGAGTTGTCCCGACAGAGAATTTCAAAGCTTCTTGAGATAAATTTCGATTTGGAGTTGATTTGAAATGTTTGAAACGATGAATTTAGAGTGGGATCCGGTTTGAGATTCATTTTCATTTTGTTTGTCCTTTAACTTTCCAAATTTTTTAGCTGTGTATTTAATGTTCATGTGAATTTTATTTAACGTTCACGTGGATTTCGAAGTTATTTTTTTTTATGTTTGGATTTTTAAGGAAAAATAATTCTCACTTATTATTTATATTTTTATTTTCTTTTTTTTATCTTATTTTATTTTTATTATTATTATTTTTTCTTTTCTGTTCTTTGTTCGAAGTTCGTTTAACTTTAATGGCGTTTCCCAATCAATTTGCACAAAAGAGGTGAAGGCCAAAATTGTGACATGGTCACTTTCATTCCAATCATGTTGAAAATACACCATACAATTTGATCTGGAATACATATCATACAATCCATATGGACTCAAACGGACTATGTATGATCTTTGTCGATCTATCCAAAAAGGCATCTGTCAAAAATCCATGTCTGAATAGTGAGGTACATGGTCAATAACATCACCTTCCAAGCCATCCTTGGCAAGGATGCCGTATGGATGTACGTTGGAGGTGTGATATTTTCCATGCAACTCACAACTCGTAAGGTCGGAGGCTCTCCGGCTCCGGTCCGGCCGGAAGTGGTAAGGTTCTTTCGTGTCGTCCATCCTTCCGAAAGTAACCGAGATCCGCTTCACCGGTACTCCCGGTATGCAATGTTTAGCGACATCCGCTCCGTTGCCTTCAGCATCATGACGGAACCTACCGGTAATGGTATCTTTACCGGCCCTCGGAACTCACCCGGGCCTCGCTATCCGGAGGTCGCATCCGAACATGATATTACACTCATTCGAAAAGAAACCGTGCGTAAAGGTCCGACAAAGTCGTGATGATATATGTGCGGGGGAATGCAATCACCCTTCTTGTAAATGTTAATGATGCAACCTGTTGGGTATGCAATCCGCTGCGCACTCTCCATGTTATCATCCTTTTTACCATCCTTTTAATGACTAATGGCATTGGATCCACTCGGCCATGACGGAGTATCCCCGGTGGGTTTCCCTTCCTGTCTTCTGCGAAGTTGTAGCAGCATCCACATTGTATTGTAATTATCCCCTTCCCTGGAATCCATCTCCGGGGTTCCGAGTAAGTGTTTTCTCTTAGGCGACCTGCTCGGCCCATCTTTTTCAAATCCCGGATGCAGTCCACGATTTGTTGTTGTTCGTATTCTGAGAACACGTCTGTATGTAACTCGAGGCCTTCTAGTATATTGATCCTCGTGCCTCTGATTCTCTCGAAGTATTCAAAAGTTTTCTTCTGGACATTCTGTATTCTTTCTAGCTCGTATTCTGGGATGATTTGCAAATGGCGATGCCTGGTGACGTACTGTGGGATATATGGCTCAATCCCTTCACGTTCTCCCGCATACCTCGGCTCCTCGGGGATGATGTCCGTCGGGACATCCTCGTGGGTTGCTTCGCAACAAGGTCATGCATTACCGGTGGCTTCATCCGGTGGCGTAGTAGCCTTCTTTCTTCTCGTTCTTCTTGAGATTTCTCCGGTTTCTTCGTCATCCCGGAGCTGGCCTCCTTCCTTCGAGTTCCCGGCGAACCGGTATCCTCGAAGTATATGCACCGGCAAGTAGCAATCGGTCTCGTCGCGCCGGTCCGCTCGCTAATTTAATTAACATCTTGCGGATACGACGATTTTTATTTCTTCGTTGAGTTGCCGTGAGAGTAGCTCTTCGTATTTCCCGAACTTCGTAGGCGCGGCGCCGACAAGCCTCGCCCTCCGCCGTAGCGACTACAGACTTGATTCTCTTGTCCTCTTCAGTGTTTGTTTTTCTTTTCTTGTTGTTGGATAGGTGGCTCGGGCCACCCACTTTCATTACTGTCTGACTGGGCAGTTCCTCTCGGTCAATCGGGACCCAGTCACTTTCCTCGTATTGCAGGCCTGCTGGTGCAAAATCTGAGTCAATCTCTATTATCGCTCCATCTTTCACCCTCTTTCGTCGAGTGCAAGGCTTACGCCATTTCTAAAGTTCAGGACCAACCGCCCGTTCGACATTTCCCTGCGAAAAGACAAGGAAAAGGATCAGGGGCTGTACTAAGAACAAGAACATTAAGAAAATGTTTATTAAAGACATTTTTTTATTATTACTTTTGTATTTTTCAATTTAACAGGAATGAAGTGGGAAAAGATCAGGAAAGAGATTTTGATTTGGAAGAGAGAAAACAAGGAAAACTTTATTATCATGATTTTATTTATTTTAGCACATTTTTTTATTATTTTGGGTTCGGACCCAGTCATAAGTAATTACTTCACCCGTGCTTCTAGGGATGGAAAATTCACTCCTTCGAAACATCAGGTAGCGTAATACTTTTTCAAGTATCGTCCATTGATCGGAAGCATATGTCGTTCTCCTTGGCAGCTTCACTAGCCGGTAGGAGCCTCCCGAGTAGATCGCCTCAACCACAAACGGTCCTTCCCAAGTGGGTTCAAATTTTCCTCCTATCTTGCGGTGTGCAAGAATAGTCTTTCGAGAATGAGAACTAAGTCACCAACTTTAAAGGTTCTTGGGTGGACCAGTCTATCATGGGCTTGAACCATCTTAGCTTGGTATAGTTCTAAATTCTGCTGCGTTGCAAGTCTTTTCCCTTCCAGGCTTTCCAATTCTTCTAGTCGCAATTTGGCATTCTCTTCTGTCGTGATTTTGTTTGCAATCGCAATCCCGAGTGAAGGAAGCCGGACCTCTAAGGGTAACACTCGCCTCGGACCCATACATCGGAGCATAAGGTGTAGCTTGAGTAGGAGTTCGAAGGTTGTCCGTAGGCCCATAAGGCTTCTAATAACTTCTCGTGCCAATTTCTCTTATTATCGTCCAAGGTTTTCTTTAAAATTTGAACGAGAGTTTTATTAAAAGCCTCAGCCAGGCCGTTTGCTCTTAGGTAGTAAATTGTTGAATACCGCAAGTCGATTCCGTGTCTCCTGACAAAATTGTTGATTTGCGTGCTTCTGAATGCTGACCCATTATCTGAGATGATTCTGCGCGGCACTCCGAAACGGTAGACAACTTGGTTCTTGAAAAATTATAGCACGTGGTGTGCTTTCACTTCTCCGAGTGGAACTGCCTCTGCCCACTTGGAAAAGTAATCCGTAGCCGCAAGAATGAAGCGATGTCCTTTTGAAGATGGTGGTTCTATTGGACCCACTATATCCGTGCCCCAACATTCGAATGGCCACGACGCAATTGTCGGATGTAGCACATTTGGAGGTTGGTGTAGAACCACTCCGTGCACTTGGCATCGGTGACGGCTCTTGGCGATTTTCATGCGGTCGGTCATCATCGAGGGCCGTAGTACCCTAGTCTTTTAATTTTCATTTTCATCTTTGGACCCGACCGGTGAGCGCCACGCAGTCCCGAATGCACCTCTTTAACAATTTCACGGGCCTCGGACCCGCTTAGGCACCTTAGCCACATTTGATCGAAGACCTTCTGTATAATGTGTTGTTTACTAATGCGTAGGACGAGTTCTTTTCTTGATCCGATGGGCTAACGACCTATCGTCCGGTAGTTTTCTTGTTTGCGGGTAATCTATTAATGGTTGTCGCCAATCTTCCGTGTTTTCATCGTCATCGCCGCAATTGATCCTTTTTCCTTTTCGATTTGTGTATTGCGTCTATGTCGAGCCGTGATAGGACTCGACGTCCGTGAACCGACACTTCCATCGATTCATCTTGCAAACAAGAAAATTCTTTTGCGAGACGGCTAACGCATCTCGCTAAAGCGTTTTCTTTCGGGAATTTTGTAGATTGTCACATTCGGAATTTGTTCCAACAACTGTATGGCATACCGGAAGTATTGCTCGAGTCTTGGTTTTAAAATTATGTACTCGTCCGGCGATCTCGTTGAATGATTAGTTGCGAATCCCCGTAGATGTTGATGTCCGTTATACCCATTCGAATAGTTAATTCCAGTCTCGTTATGAGGGCTTCGTATTCGCTTCATTATTTATGCACGGCTCGTCAAGTGGTAGGAGTATCTTAACATCCCCCGCTCCGTGTTATAAAGATTAGTCCGATCCCCGCCTTACCGGGCACTATCACTTGCGATTCTTCGTCTTTGTTTCGTCGAAGATGCTCCGTCGAAATATAATTCCCAACGTCGATCATCAGGGTCTTCTAAGCTCATTATTTGTTCATCTGGCAAATCGTCATTGAGAGGCGATTCTGCCGGCAAAGGGTGTGCTGCGAGGAAGTCTGCTAAGACTTGTCCCTTTACGGCACGAAGAGGCACGAAAGTTATATCGAATTGCAATAATATCATTGACCATTTGGCAAGTCTGCCGGAAAGCGTTGGACGTGTCATCAAGTATTGCAATGGATTAAATTTCGAGATCGAGTTGACCTTATGAGAAAGCATGTAGTGCCCGAGCTTTTGAGTGGCGAAGATCGTGGCCAAACAATGCTTTTCAATTGCGGGATACCTTATTTCCGTTGGAAGTAAACGACGGCTTAGGTAGTAAAGAGCATTTTCTTTACCCTCATCATCGACCCTGGCTAACAGGGCTCCGAGAGAGTCGTCTAAAGCCGCGGTATAAGGTATTAGCGGTCTACCCGAGATCGGGGCTCGCTAAGACAGGAGGTGTCATTAAATATTGTTTAATGTCCTCGAAGGCCCTCTGCATTTCTCTTCCCAAATAAATTTGGCGTCCTTTTTAACTAGTGTCGAGAAAGGCTGACACCTACCTGACAAGTTTGAGATAAAGCGTCGAAGATATGCCAGCTTCCCTTGAAAAGATCGTAGTTGTTTTAAGGTTTTGGGAGGCGGCATTTCTAAGATGGCTTTAATCTTTTCCGGGTCGATTTCAATTCCACGATGTCGGACAACGAATCCTAAGAATTTCCGGAGGTGACGCCGAAGGCGCATTTTAAGGGATTCATCTTAAGGTTAAATTGTCTTAATCGTTCGAAAAAAATTCTCAAATCATATAGGTAGTTTTCCTTTACTTTGCTTTTGATGACCACATCATCCACGTAGCATTCGACTTGATTGTGGATGAGATCATCAAAAATTCTTGTCATCGCTCTCTGGTAGGTTGCTCCTGCGTTCTTCAGTCCGAATGGCATCACTGTGTAGCAATATACTCCGATCAGCGTTCTGAATGATGTAAGTTTTTCATCTTCTGGAGCCATTTTTATCTGATTGTATCCTAAAGATCCATCCATGAATGAGAATATTTCATGTGTTGAAGCGATGTCGATCATTAATTCTGGGATCGGTAGAGGAAATTCATCTTTTGGACATGCCTTGTTTAAATCTCTGAAATCCACACAAATTCTGATCTGACCATTCTTCTTCCCGATCGGTACCACATTAGGCTAACCAAGTCGGGTATTGTTCTTCACGGACAAATTTAGCGTCTATTAGCTTTTTAACTTCAGCTATGACTTGTTGTTCGATTTCTAGACGCATTCTTCCGGGACCTTGTCCGACCGGGACGAAGTAGGATCCACTCCTAGCTTATGGACTGCGACCTCCGGAGCTAAACTCGGCATCTCATCGTAGCTTCAAGAAAAACAGATCTTTAAATTCCATTAATAACTTGATTATTTCTTCGGAGTCTTCTTTATTGAGTAAGGAGCTAACAAAGGTAGGTCTAGGTTCTTCGCTAGTACCTAAGTTAACTTCCGTTAACTCATCTATCGTAGATTTGATCTCTTCTTCGACTCGGTGGAGCGTCTCCAATTTGTAAATCTTCGAGTTCTTATGTAGTTTCCATGCAGTTTTCATTAGACTCGCAAGTGACAACCATGCAAAATTCAGTATCGTCAACTGATCCTACAGTGCCGAATCCGAGACCATGTTTTGAATTGGGCGGACGACCAGAGTTATTCCATAAATTTTCAAAGTGTTGTGATTGACCTTTTGTCCATTGTCGAGGTAAGAAACCTCGCTGAATTAAATTTTGAACACAGGGAGAGTACCACTCAAAAGGCAATTCCATTAATTCTGATGAAGTAGCATCTTCAAATTGTACATTATTTTCAGTTTTGGAGGAAGGAGCACCACGGTAGAATTTGATGGGCTTTGCACCACCGCTACGTACCTCTTTGACCTCCATACCCTCGATCTTATTAGAATGGATCGGGGTCAGGGTCATAGTATGCACATAGTGGTTAATCTTCTCGTACATCGATTTATATTCTTCATCTCTTTCATCTTCAAGAGGGATTCTGAATTGCGGCTTCTTCCGACTTATTGTCGCTGCTTCTTGTTTGATTTCTTTTTCTTCTTCAGAACTATCTTCCCAATCAACATTGATGGCTGGTTTCCTCCGTCCAATCGTCCTAATGCCTCTCGCCACGACCTCGTCCCCGGCCTCGACCTCGGATGCGAGTTGTGGAGAAACCTTCACCATCTCGCCGTAAGGGAGTGGTGAGTGATCGTTGGACTAGAACTTCAAGTTCTTCGTTGTCCCAAATTTCCTTTGCTTCATTTGTTATGGTATCTCTGGAGAAGATTGTTTTCTTCGGAGGTGCATAATAAGCTGCATCTTCATGGATTCCAATTTCATGTACGAAGAACGGTTGTAAGTCACCTTTGATGCTTTGTTCCCCTCCATCGTAGTATTTGATGCATTGATGTAGAGATGATGGTACCATCCGGTTTTCATGTATCCATGGTTGGCCCAGTAGAGCTTTCAACGACGTTTCTGAATCAATTATGTGAAATTTCGCGGTTGTCTTTGCTAAGTCACCGGTCTTCATTAAGCGATGTTATCGAGCCGAGGGCTCTTTCTCCTTTCTGGTTGAATCCTCTTAATAACATTTTGTCCGCCTCGAGCTCGCGAGCATCAATTTCCAAGTATGCTAGCGTTCGAAGATTCATTATATTGATTGATGCTCTTGGATCTACCAATACTTTGGAGAGTGTAAACTTCCCAATTGTAACTGAAATGTACAACGGTCGGTTGTGGTTTGCTGTCCCAAGTAGTAGGTCATTGTCCGTGAAGGTAACACCTCGCTGTTCCTTTAACGAGCAAACCTCATCTAAGGAATCTCCGACCATTTGAGCTAAGCAAATTTCTGGATCAAGTAAGGCCTTGATCGAGCTTCTCTCATCTCCTTTGATAAGATGAGAGCGTCGTAGATGCTCGGTTGGCTGGTAGTTTCCTAAGATGGGCTAGCACGTTGTAGTCTACTTTGTTTTCATGTACCTCATTTTCTTCTCGAATGGGTATTTCTTCTGCCGGGGTTGGTTCTTCCTGAACAACCACCTGCTTTCCTTTGTCTTTCGGACCCATTCTCGGAGGTAGAACCCTTCCACTTCTTAGGTTGACTTCTGTGATTTCTTTTGAATTTAGTATTGAGTTTGCTGGTGTCTCCTCCTGAATCGGAATGACAGGTCCTTCAGGATTAGCTTCGGAGTCTGAAGGCTCTAACTCTATTGTGACTGGAGCTCCTCGAAACTCGCAAATAGATTCGTTGCTTGTTGAACTCTCGTAGCCTTCCTGGTGGATGTCTTCTTCGTCATTGTGATCGTCGAGATTGTGTATGATTTGAGAATTGTTATTTGTATCGGAATCGACGTCTGGATTAGGTTGATCGTCGCTAGTTACGTAATCGTTAGAAACAGTCAAAACGTAGCCAACGCCATAACCCTCGTCATTATAAGATCCCACCGGAGTGAGCAAATAATCATATAGAGTCAGAGGTTCGAGGGATTTCTCCCCTGAATCGGAAACAACTATCCTAGGATAAGCAGCCCCTAGTCTAGCCTTAGGTGCCTCGGTCTTCTCTTCTTCGTCAATTTTCTTCTTTTCTTCAATTATCTCTTGTTGAGGTGGTTCTTCTATCGCAAGTGATAGCGCCGACTTGACAGTTTTCGAACTCTGAATTGAAGCTCACACCGAAGCGGTTTGGATGTGATCCAAAACCTTCTTCGAAGACTTTGTCCAAGCGGTAGTCCATCCATCATCAATCGCATAGGGATCTATCGGAACAATGAAATCCGTTGAGATAACATTGACGGAACCTCCTTTCTGGGGTTCCTTCATGTATTCTTTCGGGATCGTTATATTCCCTTTCCGAAGATTGTCGTTGAGCCAACTTTTGAAGGTAATACAATCTTCTATCTTGTGCCCAAGCATCCGGTGGTAAGGGCAAAAGTTGGGATCACCTTTCTTGTCGACTTCTTTTGGTCTTTTAGGCTCTGCAGCTTGGAAATCCGGAGTCTTCATCGGTCGCGGAACATTTTCGGCATCGCCTCATTCTTGAACGGATACTCCCTGCTCAGGAACTCCCTAAACGTACGTTGTGGACGAGGCGGTTGTTCATACTGTTAAGATGACTGATAGCTGGGTCGAGGTTGCTGGTAATTCTGTTGAGTTTGCTGCGGCCGTTCTGACGATATTTGTATCGGTTGCTTACCTTTATCGACTGCCGCGACGATCCCGGACTTCTTTTCAAAAGTTTTCACAGGCTTCTGTTTGTCTGCTTTATCGGTGAAACTTAATTGCTTCGCCTCCTCTTGCAAGCTTCCGGCCTTGCTTAACAACTTCTCGAAAGTCTTAATAGTAAATCCCTTGAGGAGAAGTGCTATCGGGCCATGGATGCTCTTAAGTAAAATGCCGACTGCATGTTGTTCTTGTAATCGTGGCTCACACTTCATACTTAGGTTCCTCCATCGAAGTATGTAGTCCACCAAGGTTTCATTCGGCTTCGCTTCTCTACCACTAAATCACCTATAGTGATGTGGTGCCGAGCTCCGGCAAATCGCTTGATGAAGAGGTTCTCTAACTCGAAAATGTCTTCACCGAACCGTTTGGTAATTCCGCATACCAATCAAAGGCGATCCCCGATAGGTCGCCGACAAATTGTCGGAAGAGTAAAGCATCACTTCCGCCGGCATTGCAACAACCGGCACGAAAATGTGCAACATGCTGCCGAGGGTTTCCGGTTCCATCAAAGGTCTTGAACAGAGGTGGTACAAAGCCTTTCGGATATTGGACAGCGTCGAATTCTTTGGGGTAAGGTCTACTCGTCCGAATGGATGTCCCGCTCTTTGATTGTGCTAAGGCTTCTCGCACCTGCTGTTCCACCAAGCTCTTAATATCCTTCTCCAGAATCATGCTTTGTGTTGCATCCTTCTTTAGTTGATCATCCCCGTTGACGGATGTAATCTCCTTTCCTCCGTCTACAATGTGAATGACTTCTGGGGGTGTTTCTCTTTGGGGTTGAACCCGACTCGGAGAGTGGCTAGGGCTACTGCCCATCTCTTCCATCCTTTTCGCCATTTGGGCGATCGTATCATCTTTCTCTTGAAGCCGCCTTCTCATTACTTCCGGCTCCTCTCTTCGCTAGTCTGTAGGAGCACCTTGTGAAGCTGACGAAGCTCGTGTTTCTACCATGTTAATTTCTACATACTCATCATCCATGAACTCTGACGAGTCAACTTCATCTCCGAACTTCTCTTCTCTTTCCCTTGCTAGTCGCCGAATATCAGTCCTTAACTTTTCCATAGCGTCTTCTAGTGGTCTTTTCTGTACATCCTTGCAGTTGTCATGTGACAACTGTCGGGTTTCCTTCTCATGAGTCTCCTTTACTGCAGTAGCACTTTCCTCGGAACCAAGTCTCCTGACAAGACTTTCCTTTTCTGGTCGTTGTTTCGGTCTTAATTGGCCGGTAGTGGGACGCCATACCATCCTTCTAGCAGCAGAAGGCCTAGGACCAGATGGTCCGTCACTCGAATGCTCGGAAGGTGGTATCCTCCCCGATCCGTAAACCCGAAACAACAACGAGGTGGACTAGCCTTCATCTTCTTATTAGGCTCTTCGCAGCGATAGCGAGAGTTCTACTCGTGGCCCAAGACGGGATTTGGCCGGCACCCGCCCTATCCTTCTTAAAATTTCCGATACAGGGCATCTTTCCTTCTTTGCTAACTTTTCAATCACAGTCTGTAGTCGGGCAAGTGGTGTAACCCTAGCCCTCTTTCTTCTGTTGTCGCTATAGTATGCGGGTCGAGGTAACGTAGAAGCAATCCTGCGGACATTTTCCTCGTCACCGTGGCGGAAAGGGGATGGAATCGCTCCCTTCCAAAAGGGGTGTATACTCGGACAATGGTATGTATTCGAGTAGTGGTGTGTACTCGGGAATTTCTTCTAGAAAGCGACTTCAGCGGCTCCGGCCTTCCCGGCAATCTTCCCGCCTCTCGTTTCTCCTCCGAGTCCGTGTTAGGGGTGGAACCCTCGAGCTGGACCCAATTTCAAAAACGGAAGGTCTTGCACGGAAATCCGTACCCTCCACGGTAACATGCTCGTTGCAAATTTGAACTTCCTTCCCCTTCGATCCGGCGGGAGCCGGGTAGGTGCGAGACGACTAGACCGGTGGGGGTAGAGATAACAGTCCTCCTTTGGACAGCGGTATTCCTCTTAGCTGGAACCCTTTGTAGAGGAGGAAATTCTTGAGTTGACTTAAGATTGAACTCAATCATGGGTTCCTCAGTTTCTGGCACTTTGTCCATTAGTGCGAAAAGGGTAACGTCAGCGATCTTGACATTTGTGTTTTCGAATCCTCGTCCAAACCGGATGATCCCATTGTCGGGCAGCTCATCCTTGTAAACAGCGAAGTCCAGCCCATTGGTGAAGGAGAAAATCAGTTTTGGGGCTTCCATTTCTACAAGGTAGATTCTGATTGTCAGTCCCAAGTTATGCTTCTTCTCATCAGGACGAAAAGAAAGGAATCTAAAAGAGTCCGAACACATTCTTGTTCATGTATATTTGTTAAAAGAGTCATTCATTAGAGGGTTTGTTTATTTAGAACGGAATGTTCAAAGGTATAGAGAAGGTAATGAATCTGATTCAGAGTTAGAAAGGAAAAGAAAGTCTTATGCAAGACTTCTCGACTCGAAGGATCACTTCCTAAACTAACACCTATTGGGGGTCCACCCCACCTCAGAAATGAGGTAAAAGGATCTCGGAACCTCTCTGTTTAGGGGTGTCTAAATAGTGGCTCCTAAATCCGAGAGAATGTTGGCCATACTCGTTCAAGGTAGAAATGAACATAATATTTCAACGGAAAGAAGGGTAGTTTGATCCATTAGGGACATGGATACACTACCGATTTTTGAAAGCAGAACTATTTGATTAAAATGGAGAGAGGAACTATTCCCCAGCGGAGTCGCCAGAAATTGTGCGGCTTATTTTTAGGTTATGTGATGTATTTTTGAAAAGAGGTCGCCTACAGAAATTGTCGGTGAATTTTTAATTTAATTTAAATAAATAATTTGAAAAAGTAATATTTGATTTTGAAAATAATTTTAAATTTGAAAATTTTAAGATATGAAATCAAACTGATCTCACATCCCGAATAGTTTATATAAACGAGCGCCGCACCACAAACCGTGTATCTATCCCGAAGAATAGGCACACTCGCTTGATGATGGGGCTCGATTAAATAAACTAGAAAGGTTTGTGACATCCGTTTGGTCCGCGAACCAATTTTATAAGCCGACAAGTTCCCCGCTTAATATAAATGAATTAAGCTGGGGTTTATATTACACTGGTTCTTAAAGTTCCCTATAAGGGCAAGCCCCTATAGTTAATTACATCTTAAGTGACAAAAATCACCTACGAAAACTCTCGATAATAATCAGTAGTTCTGCTCTCAAGAATTTCAAGGTTTAAGTTTTCAAGGGATTGAGTTTTGGAATTTCAATTGGGGATGGATCAAATTTGAAACATTTTGTTTTGGGAATTCAAAGGAAGAAAGGTAGGAGAAATCACAGATTCGAAGCGAACTTCGGTAATTTCCCGACTATCCTATTGTTTGGTTTGAATTTAGGAAATTCCTAATGTTTATTTAATGTTTTGATCTTGCCGATTTTAATTAGTTAGGACTTATATTTGTATGATAAAATCATACAAATAGCCTCGAAGATGTGAGGGTTTATGTCGTATCGGACGACTACCTCGGAAATCCTAAGACCGGTTAGGGCTTAATTTACATGATATGATCATACAAATGCCTAACAAAGAGTTGAGGATTTATGTTGCACTAGGCAAACTACCTCGAAGTCCTACGGCTTGGTTATTTAATTCTAAGGAAAGTTTTGCTGAAGTAGACTCAGGTTTTGCTGATGACGATGGCCGTGCTGCCCACCATGCTCCGAGCTCCTTGTTGTTGCAGAGGTTTAGTTTTAGAAATCATAAATCAGGAGATGAGAGAAGTGTTTGATTTTAGAGAAAGTCTTAATTTCCATGTATCTTTAATATTTTAATTAAAACAGATCTTAAAGTTGATTAAACAGAACCGATTAAGATCCCACGGTTCCGTCATCCCGGCACCGTTATTTTCATCGAATTCACTTAGTCCAGATGAATTTGCTAAACTCAACTAAATGAGTTCCGCACTCTCATTTAGACCGTGGGAAATCCCGTTAGCAACACGTGGGTTACATCATCCGAGGTATTCCCGATCATTCAATGAGACGTTTTAATTTAGTTGTAGTTGTAGTTTTGTTATTTTGTTTGTGATTAAATTTTGAGTTATTTTATATTTTGAAATGTTGTGGCGGTGAATTTTATCTTGTAGTGTCTTTTAATTTAGTTATGGGTTTCAGTTTTGGTTTCTGTCCTAAAGGTGTAGGTTTTCATGCAACTGTTGTTTATCATGCAAGAAAGGTAAAGTGCAACGCGATTAAATAAATTGCAGTAAAGTAAATTGCAATAAAATAAAAGCGTACCTGGAGGGTCTTCCCGTCATCCCAAGCTGCACTTAAAACACAGTTAGAATATTTAAGCATTTAAAGTAATTTCCTAGGTAAAGCTAAAGGAATGGTTATGGTTTTCTACCAAAATCCTAATCCTGTAGCTAGTCATTCCTATGACGTCTAGGTCTTCAATTTTTGGTTTAAGGATGATTTTCTTCACCAAAGAACAACTAAGCTCAATTTGTTCTTAAGGACATTCCATCATATTGAGGAAGTGTTTAAGACGAATCTTAAACATCTTTTCAATATTTCGGGAATTGTCCTAAGTTCAAATGAATTCTATTGTGCAAGTGAATTAATCATCCGGGGTGTTTGAGTTAAGTTTTATTTCTTGCTCGAGTGAATTAGGATGTTTGAATATCCTTATGAGTGAAGTGTCATTTCACTTGATACTCCATTTAGGAGTTATAATAGTAAAAGCTCCTAAGGGCAAAATGATATCTAATGATTTGTGATTCAAATTTAAGTTCAAATTAATGATTTAAGTTTGGAATAGTGTTCAAGTTATTTTAGATTTATTTTGAATTCTTTATGACTTAGGTGATGTTATATTTAATTCAATTTAATTTAACTTAATTTAATTTAATGTGGTTTAATTTAATTTCATTTAATTTTAAGTTAATTTAATATAATATGATTTAGCTTAATTTAATTTAATTTAATTTAATATGTTTTAATTTAAATTAATTTAATTTAATTTAATTTAATTCAGTATGTTTTAATTTAAATTAATTTAATTTAATTTAATTTAATTTGATTTGATTTAATTTAATTTAATTTAATTTAATATTTTTTTATTTTAATTAAAATTTTTTTATTTTAAAAGGGTTTGTTTTAAATAATTTAACCTTAACTTAATTTAATGATTAAGTCTTTTAGTATTTTAAATCTTAAACTTGGATTATCATTTTAATTAGGGATTAAATATTATGGAGATGATTAATTTAGGGATTCTTAAATTAAAGAATAAATCTCTTCCTAATAACATCCCTATTTTAATAACTCCAATTTTACTATTCTTCCAAATTTAATTATTTATTTTAATTAAAGTTTATTTCAATTATTGTTGAATTGTTTAATAGGTTTCTACCCTTTAATTATTTAAATTTCAATCATCCAAATCAGATTAGGATCAAATATTTTACTCTTTAATTTTATTAAGCCTAAAGTTTTAATTAAGGGTTAAAATTTTAATTACCATTTTGCCCTTCAAGCTTAATAATGTCATAACTCACTAAATTGAGCTCAAATGAATTTGAAATTTTTATGTGGCTTCACTCATATGTCAATAAAGACATTAGAGGAGAAAATGTGATTTTTCTGTATTTAATTTATTTATGTAATTATTTTTGGTGGAAAATAAGGATTTCCAAGGAAAATTTAATAATATGACCAAGGGAAAGTTTCTGTCCTGAAGAAAATCATGGGACATTCCTAATGACCAGAGGACCACTTGGACCAATTTTTATGATTTTTTGAATTATATTTTATTTATTAAAATTATTTTAAGTTCTGAAGTATTAATTAATTTAAAAATAGAATATAAGTTGAAAAATGAATTTTATAATTTTTAAAATTCTCTCTGATATCAAGGATTCCAGAGAACTAAATTTTACAATTTTCTGGTTTTTCTTTGATTTATTATAATTATTTTTGTGAAAATGCTAGAAAATACATTTTTTTTAATTTTAAAATTACCCTAGGGCTTTAAAATTTAATATCTCATTAAATAGACCTAAGAAAAATATGGGGTTTGTTCCTAAGTGATTAAATTTCAAAATATGACACTTTGATGAATTTTATTATTTTTTTTATTTTTATTATTTTTTAATTATTAAAATATTAAAATAATACTAAAAAATTAACTTTTTTAGAAAATTGAAATTTTAATTTTCTTAAATTCCCCTGATATCGGAGAGGCTCCAAAACCAATTTGGTGAACTTTTGAAAGGTATTTTGAAAGTTATGAATTTTTAAAGTTTAAAATGACTAAATGGCTTAATCAACCCATTTAGTAGGGCTAACCAAGTCCAATTGACTTTAAACTTTTATGGTGGGTTCCTCTGATCCTAAAGGTCAGTGGAGAATTGATTTCAAGTCATTTTGATGTATGGTTAGCTCTAATTAATTAGGGGTCTATTTTGGGTGTTTAAGCCAATTAGCGTTATTTTGAGTGAATTAACTCAAGTCCTATTTTTACTAGGGTTCTCTAGTCATAAGGAACATCACCAAATTTTCCTAGAATTTATTTCACAACATGCTAATTTTTGGAATTAAAATACTCAAAACAGCCACATGCATTTGAAAAATAAATAACTTTTCACAGAGATGGCCTCTGACCTTGGAAAATTCAGGGAATGTTCCCAAGTTCAGAGGCTTCAAAAGCCCTATGGTCTCATGCCATGGTGAATTGTATAAATTCATGGAGAATTAAAACAATGCAGGGAGTAAATAATTAATTAAAAATAAAGTACTAGACAAAATTAATTAATTTCTTTTCCACATTATTCTCCTCTGTTCACTGAGCAAGAGGGTATTTTTATTTTATTTTTGTGATTTTTCTACACAAAGATATGGATTTTTGAAGTTTAGGGAATTAAATAAATCAGAAAATACCCTATTTATCTACTTATCCGAGTCGGCGCCCTGTCATCCTCGGCATCTCCGAACGACCACGTGGCGCGCTCCCATTCGACGCCGCCATCTGACTCGGCTGCCCGGGGCCCCGCGGTTCACGTACCATCTGCAGGTCCGACGCAATCCAAGCCGTCCATCCGATACACGCGCGATCCGACGGTTCTCGGTCATCGTCTACGACTGGTGCGATCCCGTGACCGTCCACACTCAAACCCTAAGAACTCTCTCGATTCTCAACGGATTTTTGTGTTCTTATGCTCTATGGATTCGTCTTGAAGAGACGAACACATCCATACGGTAAACATGTATTTAAATTGACTCAAAACAAAAGGAGAATCTCTGGAAGCTCGGGAAGAAGAGTGAGTTCATACCTTTGCTCGGAGAAGTGAAGCTTCGATCCGAGGGTTGTGTCACCTTCGATTGGGTCCAAGTAAGCTCCGGATGAAGTCCCTTGGCCCGGTGAATTGTCTAGCTATGAAAGTGACCACGACTCGATCACAAAGCTTGGAGGCTGGAGCAACTCGGGTGGCCCGGAGATGGGGCTTTCGATGGGAAACTTCTCCTCTTGGTCCAGTGAAGGTGTAGGACCAATCAATTTGGGGATTGGCTCACTGTGAAGAAGTGTCCTGGTTTTGGGCTAAAGTTCGAGCTCAAAATCGAGCTCAACTCGGAGGGAATCGGAGGTCGGAATTCGGTGCGGATCAAGAGCTCTATGTGTGGAGAGTGGTCCGGAATGATTTTGGCGAGTTTCCTTAAGGTTTGGTTCAGCACCTCCTTTGGCCGAGAGGGTGAGGGGTTTAAATAGGCATGGCTGGAGGCTCTCCCAGGGGGTGTTGAGGGCTGGGATCAGCTGCTCTTGGCATGTGAAGAACAGCCACAATGGCCATTTGGAGTGAGGCAGCTCAGCAAGGTAGAATTCCAAAGCTTAGCCTCTCCCAAGGTTTCGGGCATGGTGTTTTCCGGCGACTGGGTGGCCGGCCGGCCAGGCATGGGTCACCCTCAAGGTCAGGTGGGTCGTGGCCGGGGCTTGGTGCAAGCAATCGGCAATTGCCATGTGTAAAGTGGCCGAATTAAAATGGAATGGGGAAGGGGTCATTTTGGCTTCAATTTGGTCAACCCATTGGTTTGGGTTGGGTGCACCTCCCCATGGCCTGATTTTGGGCCGAGAGGATCGGTTGGGTCGGCCAAGAGAGGACGGTGTGGTCTCTATCCATGATGAGGTGGCTAAACATGGTTTAGTGTGTGTCATGGATAAGGTTAAAAAGGCTTAATGAAAGGTTAGGAAAGGAGCCCCTTCTTTTACCACTAATGGCATGGTCACATGCCAAACTTTCATGGCTTCCTATGGCTTGTGAATGGCTCATGCATGGCTCCATGTGGCTTAGGGAAAAGTTTAGTCAATTTCATGAAAATGGGTTTTGTGACTTTTGACATTTTGGTGAGGGTTGTCATGAGGTTTAATTTTGGAATAATCCAATGATGAATTTAGGATTTAGATATTGAGTTTAATCGAAAGGGATGATAAGGAGAAATTTCATGTGGGCTTTAGGATAGGCTTGGGCTTTTGGATGTGGTAAAAGATGGGCTTTTAAAATGATTTAAGGAATGGGCCTTTTAGTTTAAAAATGAATTTATGGATGGGAGTTTTGTAAAGAGGTTGGGCCAAATAATTGTTGAGTTTGGTTTAGGGATGTGTCATGAATGATTTGAAATAAATTTGAGGTGGTTTGGGCTTGAATTGGGTTGGATTTGAGTTCATTTGGTACATGGGCCTATATAGGTCAAATTGGGCTAACTTGGGCCAATGTTGGGCTAGGGTTGAAATTGATGTAAAATAAATGTTGGGAAATGTTTATGGGAGTGTTTCAAAGGGGTTTTGGCTTTGGTTGGGTTTTGATTTTGGGGTTTGGGTCTATTTGGGCTAGGTTTAGGTTTAGGTCAAAATTGGGCCTTTTGATTTTGGGTTGAATTTGAGTGGGGTTTGGGTCTAAATTTTGGGCAAATCATGTTAGTGTTTTGTCTATGGGAATGTTAAGGAAGGTTTAGAAAAGATTTGGGGTTAATTGGAGTTGAATTGGGTGAGTTTGGGCTAAGTTTGGGTCATGGGTTCAAATTGGGCTTTAAGGCCCAAAGTGAAATTGGATTCAAATGTCAATCAAATTGGATTTGGATTTGGTCTAGATTGGTGTTGGGGATGTTGAATTGAAGTTTAGAAATGAATTGGACAAGAATTTGGGTCAATTGGGTAGGTTTGGTTTGACATTGGGTTTACTTTGGGTTAAAGTGGGTCAAATTGGGGGTTTTGATAAAAGTGGGGTAAATTGACAAAATTGGCCCATGATGTAGTTGAACAGAATGAAATTGGGAATATTTGGGATTTTCTGGAAATTTCCGGGAATTTTCTGAATTTTTGGATTTTTGGGTCAAGAGGGATATTTTGGGTATTTGGAGGGTATTGGGAGGTATTTTTGGAATATTTGGTATTTTTGGGTATGGATGATCAATTTGAGTAATGTGGAAATGTTTGGGATTGATTTTGGGGAGTTTTGGGTAATTTAGGTGATTTTGGAAATTTTGGGTAGTTTCAAGGGCATTTGGTAGGTTAGGCGGGTGTAGGGTCCTAGGGTCAAAAATTGAAAATTTGGAAAATTGTAGCTTGGGTGAATGTAAGTGGAATGAAATCATTTTGGTTGAGCCATGAAGCCACATCAAGCCCACATGAGCCATGAAGGGACTCATTTGAGGCATCCACTATGTTGTTCCTAACCCTCTTAGCCAAGAGCTTAGGGGTTAAAGACCATCCATGTGAATCACTTGCATGAGTCAGGAGGTCAACTTGGGTATGGGTGTGTTTTTAGGAGGTGTGTGAAAGTGTAGTGTATAGGTGTAGTGTGTGTGTAAGTCAGCCCCTCACCGAGACCGGGCCACCTGTGGGCGGTCCTAAGGCCAAAGAGTCCTATAGGAACTCATCCTTTAAACTTCCACATTTGATTTCAACCCTCTAAGTGATTAGGGGTCTACAATCAAGTTTGTGGAGTTTGCAGGGAGTTAAGAAGTGGTTTGAATTATTAAGTGGTGGGTCCCAATTCTAATCCTCTAGGATAGTCAAAGGAAAAGCCTAAGTCTAGATCCTAAGTACTAAAGAGAAGAAGAGAAGACCTCATCAAAAATGAGGTCAACAGCCTGTACCTGAAAATTTACTTAAATAAACCCCAAAAGCCATTTTTGACGCCTAAGCTTCATCTTCTTCCCCATTTTCGCGATAATACATCCTCTAGATCCATTTTGAGGTCAAAACATCAAGGATTTGAGCGCCAAACCACTCGATTTCTTCGTCTCAAGGTCAGATCTACACTTTAAACCATTTATTTTTTATTTTCACCATAGATTTCCCTAAGTTTTGCTAAGAACCGAAAATTTGAAAAAAATATTCGAATTTTAGTGATTTCTTTAGATTTCTAAACTTATTTTAAGTTTTATAAACTTTAAAAGAGTTTAAATCTTTGATTCATAAATTTGTTCTTGTTTTCTTTCACGTTTAGATGGCTCCAAAATCTAAACGCGTGAAGGCACGAGATAACTTTGATAGCAGCAAATTCTCTACTGCGGCTGCGCATTTTCGTTTCCATGAATTTGCGACGTCCGTAAAGTTCATTTCCGAACGAAGTTTCTACCATCCTGGAGAAATGATCGAAAACACTATTGTTGCGCACAACTGGCAACGATTTTGTTATTTTACTGTTGTTGCTGTTATTCCGATTGTTCGAGAATTTTATGCAAATTTTCTGGATGCCGAGGATTATGAAGTCTTTGTTAGAGGTATCAGAGTAGGAATTAGTCCAGAACGAATCAATATATTTTATGGCCTGCCACCGACTATTGAGTGCTATTATTCTGGATTATCACCTTCTGAGGGAGATTTGGATATGATTATTGCTTATCTGACTAACGGTACTGGATCTTGGAAGATTAGAAACGGAAAGAGGGTAAATTTCAAATCCTCTGAATTAAATGGTGTATCTAAAGCATGGCACTACTTTATATCTGCAAGATTGTTACCTTCCAACCACCTGAGTGAAGTGACTAGAGATCGAGCGATCTTAAATTACCGCATTCGGGAGAGGAAGCCTATTGATGTCGGGAGCATTATTTATGATTCTGTGGAGTCTACTGCAAGGTCCAGCACTTCTGTTGGATTGGGATTTCCATCTTTGATCTACTCACTATGTGTTAGTAATGGAGTCACTGCTGATATTTCTGAGGAGAAGCTGAAGTCTACTAAGCCAATTGGGCAGGAGAGTGTTAGTATCTATGATCGTCTTCGAGGGAAGAGATCGACCGCTCCTTCTACTTCTGCACATACTTCAGGTAGACCTTCTACTTCTAGACCCTCTACTTCTGCTGAGCCACCATCAGATTTCTGGGAATCAATGCATGATCAGTTTTAGAGCAGACGACAGGGAGTTATTTCAAACTCACTACATGATTGATACTACTGACAGAAAACTAGATCATTTATCTGATTATAGCCAGAGGAAGAGTAATTACGATGCTGAGTATGATGAAGCCCTAGTTAGATTTCTGAAGGGTGAACATGATGTTAGCTTCCCTACTTTTCCTAGTTTCACACCATTTGTAGATCCTAAGGACGTAGAATTTTCCTTTGGTGATGAAGATGATGATGAGGCCACAGCTAGTGATTAGTAGTTATAGATTTCTTTGATGTGCTACTCTGTTGGTTTGTTTTATTTGGATTGTTTGTTAGTTTTGTATTTGATGTATGTTGAATGTTTAGTATTGGGATTCTGTTGTGTTGAGACTGAATTTAGACTTAATTTATATGATGTTTTAGTTTAATGTTTACTATTTAATTATTTTGCTCTGTTTTAATTCTGTTTCAAATTTAATATTATCATCAATTAGCTGCTTACTTTTTATATACACGCTTCAATTTTATCTTAATTATTCATAAAAGCATGATTAGAAGTTAATTTTTCTTTTTTAAGATTGTTTTTACATACTTATTAAAAATTCTTATGATTTTCTTTCTCTCATACTTTCAAATTATCATAGTATACTAAAACTTAAGTTTGGGGGAAGGGAAAATCTATTCAAAATTAAATTTTATTTGTCCTTAAAGAACTAATATTTTCATAAAAATAAAAAACTTTTTAACATAACTTAAGGAATGAAGAATTTATTTGAGATCACTTTTATTTTTGAAATTATAAATAATTTAGTGAAATTAACCAAAATTTTACTAACTTTGATTGATTTTAAGAATAGAATTATTTAACATAAAGAAGAATGAGATAAAGAATTTTTCTATTCTTGGTAGAAATAATAGAATTTTAGAAATATTAAGTAATAAAAAATTATATCTTGAAAAAGAAAAGATTGGAATTCTTTTTGAATTTTTATTTATGTTTTAATAATTAAGTGGAAATGTATAAGTTTTGAAAATATAAGTTAAGGATAGTGAAGTTCAAAACCATTAACAGGCTATCCAGATATAGTAATCATCTCTAAAAAAAAAAAAAAAAAAAGATAGAGAGGAGAAGCTTGAGGAAATGCCTAATCAAAATCGGCTTCACTTGAATTATCTTATAGGAAGAAAACTAGTTACATATTTTACTTGATTTTATACATAAATATTTATTTAGAAAAGATTTTTCAAGAAGATCTTTTTCTTGTAAATAATCTATGAAAGCTTATTATAATAGACTTCTATTATTTTCAAAGTGAATGAAAAGTTTGAAATCTTATGATTTGGTAGTTAAATATTCTTTAAATTCTTAAAATTAAACCTAGTTAGTGAAATTGGGTTAATAATTTACTAAAAACTTTATAAAATCAAAAATTATAAGGAATCTTAAATATTTATCTTTATTTCCAAAAGTTATATTTTATGTAGTAAAAAGAGTTACTTGAGGACAAGTAACATTTATGTTTGGGGGATTTTGATCTATAAAAAAATACCTATTTCTTTATGTCTTAATTCTTATAAATTTCTAAGGATATTATGCTTTAATGAAAGGTATTTTTTGTGTTTTTGGATGTAGGTAATGTAGAAAGGTCCAAAAAAGGAAAAAGGGTGAAAAAGGAGCAAAAAGGAGCAAGAATGGAGCAAAATACAAGAATTATAAAAAAATATGGCCTGACGCCTAGGCGCCAGAAACTGGCACCTAAGCACCAGACTCGATATGAAAACTGTCAAGTTTTTGACAACGTTTGATCAGTTATTTTGATGGAGTGAGCGGTTATTGGACATTCTAGAAGGCTGGCAGTTGTTCCTTGATAATAGGACATGTGATACATGGCATTTGGATGCTCCAAAATGGTTTTAATCGCGAAGAGGTGCGAGCCAAAGTGAAGAGGTGAGAAGAACTGGATGCGGTGTCCGGCGCCTAGGCGCTAGACCGACCTTCTAGAAGATTCATTGAATGTGGACATGTTTTGAAGAGGTGCCTCAAAGCAACTCTTGAAGCCTATAAATAGAGGTCCATTTCTTCAGAAAACGTGCCCCTCCCATTGTACCCCTTTCTCTTATCTACTTTAGGATCTCTCACCCTTAGAGAGAGAATTAGAGAGAGAAATTTAAGGCCACTTTTGTTTAGTTTAGTGAGTTTATTTTCAAGTTATTGCATCTGGAGTTCATTATACTGTGGAGTCAGTAGGAATCAGAAGATCTGTAGAAGAAATATTTGAGGTAAGTATATTTTTATATTTGATTCAAAGTTTAATTATCATGTTTTGTTATTTATTTTCAATGTGTTCTGAGAAGTTAGTTACTTTCTTACTTCAATTATGAAGAGATAGATAAGATAATCTAAAGATTTGATGGAGAATTAAAATTCAAAATATTTTCAAAACATTGTGATGACATTAATACCTAATCTTACTTTACTTTTAAAATTGGTCATTTGAATTGTTAAAACCTGTTGAAGAGTTTTGAAGCCTTGAAGGTGAAGAACTCTTAACTTGTAAATGTCACATGAATCCTTGGGTAGTCGTAGGCCATGAGCGGGCTATTCATGGTGAAGTGCAAATAAATAGGAAGATAATTTTAAAGGGCGTAGAATTGATAAGTTTTAGAGTGACAGACTAAATTCTTATAATTTGATTTATAGACTAGGAAAGGGTCACTAGTAGGGCCGACCATAGCCACCGTTGGACATCTAGAAGTGTGAGCCTAGATTAACCCATTCTACTAACAATACATCCGGACATATTCTGTAAATTAGTCAATGTTCTTTGCACCTGGATCAAAGGGTAAAGAATAGGAATGCTTCTATTTGGCACAATACCATAAATCAAATTCTCCAACGAATATTAATATATCTTAGAAATCTTAGATTAATTGAAGGAAAGAAAGTTGTTTATTTTATATAGATTTCATAAAATCATTATCTTTTTATTGTTTTGTTTATTTGCATCTAGTAAATTAATTAGTAATTTATATTTAAATTAAAAAGATAAATATAAAAATATTTTTACTATTTTTTTTCCTTCAACTTCATAGAAAATTCATTTCTATAAATTTTCTCTGTGGGATCGATACTGGGGTCTTTGTTTAAAAACCCTATATTACTTGAAACGATACGTATACTTGCGTAGTACCCCTAGTGTGTAAAAATATTTTCTATATTATATTAATTTTATACTCTAGCCGCTATTTATAAATTAAGACAAAGCTTTTGGCTATCTTTTGGAAGCGAATATTACTGCATTATTTGCGGTCGGGTCAATACTCTATGTGTCATCCAAGGATTGGAACGAGCAAGATGATGATGATGAGGATGAATAGTAGATTTATGTTGTTTGTCTTAGTTATTGTGTTGTTATACTGTATTACTGTGTACTTTATCTAGTGTTTTGTTTGATGATTGTGTTGTGATGTGAACTTCGATAGTATGCAGATTGTAGTTTTAATATTTATCTGTTATGCATATTCAGGTATTGTTGTTATTTTATTGTGGATTTATATGTTGCTTTGTGATAGTGTGTAATAGTAAATGTTTTTATGTGTATATTATGTCAAAGTTTTTAATAGTGTGTACCTTAATTCAAAAACTGTTAGGAGATTATAAACCACAATTAGGAACTTCTACTTAGGAAACTATATGTTTAAATTTTTATCAAATTCCACTATCATTTGTTATCTGTATCAGTGTGTTATTTTAGTTGGTGTGTATTTACTTTGAAAACCTCCACTACTCTAGAACTCTTTTTAAAATTTTTACTTTTCTTTGTATAAAAAAAATATTTTGTTTTGAAAAAAAAAACTAAATTTAATTTCATTTCACTCCTGTTATTTAAATTGTTATACTTGCATATTAGGATATTAAAAATTCCTACAAGCATGACATGTTAGTTTTTATTTCTCACCCATATATCATTTCTTATGCTTAAATGCTTAGATTTTCATAAACCTAAAATTTTATTTGATTCTCAAGAATACTTAAAAATAAATATTATTTTTGATTGAGAACAATTATGTACATGAAGTTATATTAGGGGAACAAAATTTTGAATATAGAAATGAATAAATAAATTTTGTTAAAATTTATAGTAATCACGAAAAACTTAAAGTTAAAATTTTCTTAATGAAGAAGTGTTAAATAAAGTTAAACTATCTTTACTAAGAAGTTTTGTATTTTTGGATAAATAGAAGATTTGACTTTTATTCTTCAAAGCTTAAATTTCTCTTATTGAAAAGTAATTTTCAGATACTATTATTATGATTTTTAAGTGAAAGACATAAATCTGATCTTTATTTTAAATGGAAGGATGGAATTCAAAATCATTAAAGGTCTATCCAGATATAGTAATCCTCTCCTTATAAAAGGAAGGAGAAGCTTGAGGATTTAAGTGCCTAATCAAAAATTGGTTTCATAGCTAAAGTTTAAGATATAAGTTCAAAGAAAATCTAAAACTTAAGGTTATAATATAGTAAGTAAAATTATTTTTCAAAAAAAGATTTTTAAGTGAGAAAAATAATGTTTGAATCATATATTTTGAAGAATCTACAAATATTTCTGAAATAGATAGAGACTTATATTTGTCATTTTTCTTTACTTAAGAACTTTCTAAACTTTAAGTTTGTTTTAATTACTAAAATTTTTCTCTAAATTGGACTATTCCATTTCTAGAACAAAATTTTGTTATCTTCCTAAGAAACTCATTACATAATTTGCATGCTAAAATATTCTATGAGATTAACTGTCACTTGAGGACAGGTAACATTTTAAGTTTGGGGGATTTTGTTACACCTAAAATATATATTATTTTTATGCACATTTTTATTCATATTTTTAATGATATTGCACTTTAAAGGAAGATATTTTGTGTTTTTCTTACAGGTATGATGAAAATGGATGGTCATGTTGAAAGGAGCAAAATTGGATCAAATTTGGAGCAAAAATAATGAAAAATCAAAATTTTGACACTGGCGGCTAAGTGCCGCTGGGCCGACGCTTAGCCGCCACAGTTAAAAATTGAAATTCAAATGAATTTGGCCCCAATTTCAAAGGGGATGGGATGCAATTCATGGTGGTAACTACCATAACTTCCTTTGGGCGGAAAGTTTGAATTAAGGGGTACGTTCCTTGGTATATACATTGAATTTGGACACATTTTGAAGAGACACTAAGGCACCTTTTGGTTTACCATTTAAAGAGAGTCTTAGGAAAGATTAGGGGAGGCTTTAGGAGGCTCTTCCTCTGCGTTTTGAAGGAGAAGCTTTAGGAGGCTCTTCCACTGCATTTTGAAGGGTACTTCCATTGTTCTTCCACTGCATTTTAAGAGTTTTTATTAAGAGTAGAAGTAGAGAGTAGAAAGGAGAAAAGGGTTGGATTGAAGTCTTTTTCTTCCCACTTCTTTTCTTTATTTTAGTTTAGTTTTGTTGAAGTCTGAAGTCTGTATTCTAAGTCATCGGAGTTGGGAGACTTGCTCTGAGGAGTAGTTTAGTGAAGAATCAAAGTTTCAGAGGAACTTCCTTAGTCTTGCGGAAAGGATTTTCAGATAAGTGTTTACTTTTAATCTTTTTATTAATAATTGCTTTCGTTTGTTATTTTTGTTATTATTTTTAATTTCAATTCAATGTGATTTTATATTTTCCCAATGCATTATGAGTAGTTTACTTTATCTTTTTCTTTCTTAAATGGAGAAGTAATTAATTTATAAAGAATTGTTGTGGAAAGTATAAGTGTTTAAAAGTTGGAAGAAGTTGTGAAGGTTGATTCTAAAAACTTTGTTTACCTCATTATTTGGCCTGTTAAGTTGTAGAATTTCTTGAGATTATCTAAGATCCAATGCTGTATTGTCGAATAAAAGTTAGTAAGAATCACTTGCAGTTATATGGGTGAAAATTGTAATCCATATAATTGAATGTAATATTAGAAGATTTTTTTATGAAAGGGAGTAAAACTAGAGGATTTTAGAGTGACAAGCTAAAACCCCCTAATTTGGTTTGAAATTTTGAGTTTTGTTATGAGAAGTTAGCCCCCAGGTGGTGGGAATCAAGGGAACTCTATAGTGAGAGACTGGTATCTTCCCTGCCTAAACATGTTCAAAATAATAAAAATTTCAAATTAACCTATGTTCTTTATAGAACCAAGTAAGGGTAAAGAACACATTTGCTTCTATCTGTCACAACAAATGTAAATACTTCCACAACAATACTTTAAGAATTATTACTACTTCATAAAAGGAAAGAAAAAGATATTCTAGTTAATAGTATTTTACATCTAGTGTTATTAGTTATTAAAATTTTAATTTCATGGCTTAACATTTTATTAAGGAAATTTTAAAAGACAAATCAACTTTCAAAACTTTTCAAAATCAAGACATACTTTTTCAAAAACAATTAAAGAAAGTAAAAAGATAAATTTCTCATTTCTCTAAAAATTTTCATATTTTCCCTGTGGGTTCGATATCTCGGGACTTAATCAGAAAGTCGTATATTACTTGATAAACAATATGTATAATTGCGTAGTATCCCATATTATAAAATAATAATTTTCATATCTAAATTCTTCAGTGCATTTACCGGACGGTACCAAGTTTTTAGCACCATTGCATTTATCGGGGATCAAGTTTTTGGAACGTTGGATTTATCGGAGATCATTCCCTATAGGATGGTCAAGTCTTAGGACTTACCCTGAAAGGTATAGTCTGGGTGAGGCTCATACACACACTCACATCCACTTTACACTTACACTCATTATCTCACAACCCTAAACTAAACATACCAAACTTTTTCTCACTTGATCCCCTACTCTTTTGGAAACTCATGTGGGTGGTTCCTTAAGCCCTTAGTCCTAGGCTAGGGTTTGGGTTAGAACCAACCTATGGAGGATCCATAGTGGGATTTCTCTTGGTCTATGGCTCAAATGGGTTAACATTCTCAATCAACCTCAATTTTACTAAAAATCCAAACTTTTAACCCCTTCCCCCTAAACTTCCCCCAAATTACCAAATTGCCCCTAAACCCTAATTTTGACCAAAATCCAAAAACTGCCAAAATTATCCATTTTTCACTAAATATCATTCTAAAACATTCCTCACCACTTAAAATACCCAAAGCACCTCAAATTTACCAAAATTCCCAAAATACCCCAAATGACCAAAAATACCCCTTCAACTTCAGAAATTCAAAAAATTCTCAAAAATTTTTAAATCATCCCAAATTTTTTCAAAATAAATGTAAATCACTTTACGTTACCCAATTTGAACAAATTGATCCATTTTGACCAGATGCTCCAAATTGCCCATTGAATCCTAAAATGCCTAAATCACCCCCAAAGTCCTCTTAATTGACCTCAATCCTCCCCAAATTCAATTCCAAACTCAAATACACAATGCCCGACCTCATCCCAAACCAAATCCAAGACTAATTTCACCCATTTGTAAGCCCAATTTCAATCCAAGACAAAAAGCCTCAATTTTGACCATGTACCCAAAATCCCCAATTTGAACCCCTTAGCTAAGGTATTTTCCTAAAATATAAACTCTAAAATTCTTATGACATTCTCCTAATCCATATTGACCAGCCAATTGATCCCAATTTGAACCTAAACTTCAGCTAAGTCTAACCATACCTAAGATCCCCAATTTTACCCCAAATTGACCACATGACCAAATTCCATTAAATTAAATGCCCCAATCCTAAAATTGACACACAATTAATGTTTAAAACACTTCAATTCAATATCCCTACACCATTTGGACAATTCAATTGAGACATAATCCCACTCTAGCCTAACCCACACCAAAGCTAACCCAAATGTCCCAAAATTGACCAAATGACCAAATCTCACCAAATCGACCTCCCAAATCAATTCAAAATACCTCCAATCCTTTTCTAAACCCTTCATGAAATTTATTTACACCTTTTTCTTCAATCAATTAGGTCCAACCCAAGCTCAAACCTAAGATATCCCATCTTAGTTCAAATTTATCCCAAGATAAAATGTTACCAAACCTAGCCTAATGTGACCTAACCAAACTTACCATAGCTAGCTTTTTGACCTTAGGAACCACTTTAGGTCTACCTAGTCCAACCTAAATTATCCATGGTCCAAGGATCCCATGATTTAGGGGCTTGTTCAGTTAAATTCTTAAACTAAAGAGATCTTTGCCAAAAGACATCTCTAATCCAATTGAATGCTTGGCTCAGCTGACCACTCGCTCACCAGACCTCTAGACACCCTCCCCTAGCCTAGTTAGTAGGCCTAGTCATCATAGAACCTCAAAACTCAGAGCCACCCATCTAAATCAAAACCCAATTGAGCCCACCTGATGTGTCAAGCCACCATTGCTCATTGGAACAACTTTGTCTTCCACCTAAGTGGCCTACTGCACCCCTTGCCAAGCCCTAAACCCAGCTCCAGCCATAGCCATTTAAACCCCTCCCCCTCATGGTCAAAAAAAGAAATGCACATTTATCTTGGGGATACACTGCCAAATTGCTACCAGAGATTCCTTTAGCTCTCCTAACCTCGAGAAAAGTAACTTCAAGATATCATCCCCACTGCCCGAGCTCAATTTTTGAGCTTAAAATCAAGCTGAAACTAGGATACGCATGGCTAAACCTCCAAACTGCACTAAATTTCAATTCATTGTAACCACACCATCCCTGCACTGAATGAAGAAGAACTCCCATAAAAGCACCATCATAGAGAGCCTCTAACCTTGACTTTGATCAACACCTAAAATCGGCCTTGGTTAAATTCAGGTCTAGACATTTCTCCACAATGAAGGACTTCATCTACAAGATCGTTCAGCCTCCCTGAAGCTTATGCAACCATCTAAATGAAGCCACCCATGTCAAACCAAGTTATTAAACTCTTTTAACCTTCCTAGACTATTTAGATTCTCCATGCACATTGAGTTGATTTTAGGTTAAGTTAGCTGTAGAGATAGATTTTTATAGGTCAGATGAGTCCATAGAAACAAACCCCATGTGATTTGGTTATGTATCGAGCGAGATGTTAGGTCTAGAAGATGGACGGTGCTCGGGGTGAAACAGGTGAAGATGATGACCCACAACAGTTGGATAGATCATGTATCAAATGGATAGATTAGATGGCACCGGATAGAGATATGTTACATAAAGCGTAGGTCATGTGGTGTTGAGCTAGAAGGTGGCAACCAATCAAAAGGAGACGCTTGTGGCTTTAGCGGTGCTGAGTCTCTTAAGTAGGAAAATATGGAATTTTTATTTAATTAAATGAGTCTAACTTCAAAATTCCATAACTTGGTGTAGAAAAATCAGAAAAATAAAATAAAAATACCTTCTTTATTAGTGAATGGAAGAGAAAAATCTTGAGTTTTTTTCATGTCTTTTTATGCATATTTGATTTTTAAGTATTTCAATTCTCAACGAGCATACATATTTCACTATGGAATGAAACTTAGGGCTTTTGTTTTCTCTCATGAGGGATCTTCTCTAATTTTTCCAAGGTCATGAGATCTTTATGAGGAGATCCCTAATTTTTAAGATTTATTGTGTTTTCTTATTTAAAAATTATAAAAATTACAATATACATTAGAAAATTGTAAGATTACTTTGGTAGTTGATACACCTAAAATAAAAAATATTTTTAAGCACATTTTTATTCCTATTTTTAATGATATTTTTCTTTAATGGAATGTATTTTCATGTTCTTCTTGCAGGTATAATGAAAATTAGTTATTGTGATGAAAGGAACAAAAAAAGATAAAATTTTGAGCAAAATTTGAAAGGTGTGCAAAATTAGCCTTTGTCACCTAAGCGCCAGCATAGGCGCCACAGTTATAGTGACGAATTTAATTTAATTTTGGCATTAGTTTGAAGGGGGTTTTGAGGTAGCCTTTGGTTTAAACTTCATTTACCTCCCATTAGCACCAAAATTCATTTAAAATTTGAATGGATGGATGCATCTCTTGGTATATTCATTGAATCTGGACATAATTTGAAGAAACACTAAAGCACCTTTTGGAGAATTTCTTGAATGAAGAATTAAGATCGGAAAAGGAGAAGAGTTTTGAAGAGAAATTTTGAAGGGAGAAGTTGGGGAAAAGCTTGAAGTGGTTTAAGGGAATGTGGAAGAAACATAGCCTTCTTTTTGCCATATTTTCTTTACTTTTCCACTTTACTTTGTCATAGTTTGTATTAGAAATTAAGAAAGTCAATCCTTAGAGTTGTGTGCCAACCTCTAAAGAGTTATATAGTGGAAAACAAAAGTTTTACAGGAACTTCGAGTGTCTTGTGGAGATGATTTTCCGATAAGTGTTTATCTTTGTTTTTACATTTGATTTTTAAGTAAGACTTGGTGTGTTTTCACTATGATTTCTACTCTCAAATCAAGTTGTGTTTGTGTTTTCTCTATGAGTTCTGAGTAGTTTTCTTTATCTTTTTCCTTTCAAATGAAGAAGTAATTAAATTATGGAAGGAAGTTGTGTGAAGTATAGATGTTTAATGTTCGAAGAAGTTGTGATGATTATACTACCTTGCACTTCATTTACCTCTTGATTTGGCTAATTAAGATCTTAAAATTTGTTATGAGATCATGTAAGAACCAACGCGGTATTGTCTCTATAAACAATTGGAGCGAATCACTTGCAATTGTATGAATGAGAATCGTAGTCCATATAATTGAGTGCAAATAAATATGGAGATATGCTTTTTAATGTGGAGTAAAATTAGAGGACTATAGAGCGACAGTCTAAAGCCCATTAATTTGGTTTTATGTTTTAAATTTTTTTATGAGATGTTAGCCCCCATGTGGAGGGAAATAGAGGGAACTCTAGATTGAGACCTGTTATCTTCCCTACCTAACCCATGTACAAAATTTCAAAACTTCAAATTAACTAATGTTCTTTATAGAACTAAGTAAGGGTAAAGAATATAATTGCTCCTATTTGGCACAACACATTTAGATACTTCCACAACAAAATTTCACAATTATTACTTATTCATTGAAAGAGGAAAAAGATATTTTTTTCTCATTGCTTTCATATTGTTTTTAGAGTCTTGATAATTTTAATTTCCTGCTTTACATTTTATTAAACAAAAAAATACCAAAAATAATTTTCAAACTTAAAACATACATTACAAAATAAATTTTAAAAGTAAAAAGTTATTTTTCTTATTTCTTTAAAGTTTTAGACATTTTCCTGTGGGTTGAATATCTCGAGGCTTAATAAGAAGGTCCTAGATTAATTGATAAACGATACATATACTTATGTAGAATCTCATATTATAAAGCAATTAAAATATATTTCTTTTTTGCTTCAAAGTCAAGTTTTTGGCATCCATTGCAATGAAAGAAATATAATCATTGAAAAGAAATATAATGTGAAAAATGTAAGCGTAAATATCTGGGGATCAAGTTTTCGGTAGTTGTTTCTAGGGAAATTAATTAAAATTTCATATAAAGAAAATTAAGAAAAAATAAAAAATTTTTACTTTTCCTTGCTTTTGTTAGTGTGTTTTATTTTGTTTTTTATTGTGTATGCATAGTTCGTAATATGAAGGACTTGTGCCTTAGGATTCTGAAATAGAGAGAACTATCAAAAAAATCAAAAAAATTAAAAATATTGAAAAAGATAAAAATATTTAAGAAATGGTGAATTAAGAAAACCCAAATGTTATCATCCATCAAGAATTCAGATCTTCAAGAGATTATGCTAACTCTACAGTAGATGAACTTCATTGTAGTATTCAACACCCTGTTGTAGTTATTAATTCATTTGAACTTAAACCTGTTATTATCCAAATGGCATCAAATAATCAGTTTGGAGGAGCACCAAATGAAGATATTGATTTATATCTTACCAATTTTCTAGAATTGTGTGCTACTTTTAAATACGATGGTGTTTCAGATGATGCTACTAGACTTAGACTTTTTCCTTTCTCACTAAGGGATAAGGCTAAGATATGGTTAAATTCATTAACATCTAGGTCTATAAGAACTTGGGGTGATTTAGCACAAAAATTTCTTGTTAATATTTTTCCACCATCAAAGACTGCAAAGCTTATAATTGATATTACATCTTTTTGTCAATTTAAACATGATCTATTTATGAAGCATTGGAAAATTTTAAAAATCTCCTAAGAAAGTGTCCACATCATTTGATACCAAATTGGTTAATAATTTAGATTTTTTATAATGGATTAGTTGGATCTCTTATATCTATTATCGATGTCATTGCTGGTGGTTCATTAATGTCTAAACAGTTTGCTGATGATTATGATTTAATTAAAGAAACAGCTACTAATAATTTTTAATGACATTCTGAAAGGTTAAATCTTAGAAAGGTAGCCAATATTCATGAAAATAATGCTTTTGTGATGCTAGCAAATCAATTTGCTGCAATTTCAAGGAAGATAGACCAATTTGGGATGAAATTTTCACAGCCAATTTCGATGATTAAAGAAAATACATTAGGCCAAATGTTTGATTCTCAAACCTCAACAGAATCTTTGAATGTTATAAGTAAGCCTAATAACTCATATTCCAATTATTATAACATAGGCTAGATAAACCATCCAAACTTTAACTGGAATACCAATAATTAGGGTGGTAGTAACCAACAATGGGGGAACAACCAAGTAAGCCCATTGTGGAATTGGAACAGTAAAGGGAATGATAATTATAGACCATCCTATCCTCCAGCTTTTAATAATACTTCACAATTTAAGGAGAAGAAGTTGTTTATTGAAGAAGTGGTGTTACAAATGGGAAACTAATTGCAAAGCCAAGGAGCTACAATTAGAAATATTAAGAATCAATTGAGACAAATTGCCAATTCATTAAGTAATAGATCCAATGAACGCTTCAAAATAATACTAAAGTAAATCAAAGAGATAAGAATAAAGAGCAAGTAAAAGTAATTCAACGAAGAAGTGGAAGAGAGTTGGAAGGTAGAGTTCAAAAAGTAATTAAAGTAGAGAAAGAAGAGATTTAGAAACTAAAAGAGGACGCTCCAAAAGGTTTGAGAAGACCTATTTCTCCACATAAGATTGATTTAGAAAATTCACCACCTCTATTTCCTCAGAGACTTCGACAACAAAAGTTGGATAAGCAATTTTTAAAATTCATGGAGATACTTAAGAAGCATACAATCAATATTTCATTGCTGAAGCATTAAAACATATGCCAAGCTATGTAAAATTTATGAACAATATTCTCAATAGAAAAAGGAAGTTTGAAGATAGTGATAGTGCTGCATTTAGTGATGAGTGCAGTTCAATAAGTCAGAAAAAACTTCCTGAAAAGCTTAAAGATCCTGGTAGTTTCATAATTCCATGTGCAACCTGAGACAGATTTTATGGTAAAGCTTTATGTAATTTGGGTGCAAGCATAAACCTTGCCATTATTAATATTCAAAAGACTAGGATTAGGAGAAATAACCCCGACTACTATAACTCTGCAATTAGCGGATCGTTCGATCACATATCCTAAAGGATTTATAGAAGATGTTTTAGTGAAAGTGGATTAATTTATCTTTCTTGTTGATTTTATTGTGTTGGATATGGTGGAAGATAAAGATGCACCCATAATTTTAGGGAGACCATTCCTAGCCACAGAGCGAGCAATAATAGATGTGCAAAAAGGCAATTTATGAAGAGATTCAATGACCAAACAAGCTTACATTCAATATTTCAAAATCAATGAAATATCCTGCAAGAGGTAAAGATGATGAATGCTATAGGAAGGATGTTAACAGATATTTGAGTGAATGTCATTTCAAATCAACATATGAAAAGAAACATGAGAGTAAAGAATTGGAACATGAGCAAGAAGTGGAATTACAACATCCTAAAGATTTTCATGAGGAAGACTTAAATTATGTTTATGAAAATTTTGAATTGTTGGTCAGGACTGAAAAAGATGAATCATTTGGTCCATCAATCGAAAAAAATCCCGAACTTGATTTAAAGTTTCTTCCTAACAATTTGAAGTATGCCTTTTAGGTGATTCCTCAACTTTGATAGCTTATAATTTACTCTCAATTGATTGAAAAAGAAGAAGAGAGTTTGCTTGAAATTTTAAAGATATAAAAGAAAGTCTTTGGATGGACAATCGCTGATATAAAAGGAATCAATCCTTCAGTTTGTGTGCATAGAATCCTTATGGAAGATAACTACAAACCTTGGTCTGATCCTCAAAGGAGATTTAATCCTATCATGAAAGATGTTGTTTAGAAAGAAATTATAAAGTGATTGGATGCTGGAGTTATTTACCCTATTTTAGATAGTTCATGGGTTATTGCTATTCACTGTGTTCCTAATAAAGGAAAAGTTATTGTGACTATTATTGAAAAGAATGAAATTATACCAACAAGTCAAGTTACAGGGTGGCGAATATGTTATTATTATAGAAAATGAAACCTTGCCCCCAGGAAAGACCATTTTCCACTACCCTTTCTAGATGTTAGATAGACTAGCTGGGCATAAATACTATTATTTTCTGGATGGATATACTGGTTACCACCAAATACAAATTACACTAGAGGATCAAGAGAAAATAATGTTTACCAGTCCTTATTATACATTTTCTTTTTGAAGAATTCCCTTTGGTTTATGTAATGCCCCTGCTACATTTCAGAGATGTATGATGGTAATTTTTTGTGATTTAATTGAAAAAGGAATTAAAGTTTTTATGGATGACTTTTCAATATTTGGAATTTCATTTGAATCATGTTTATAACATCTATCAAGAGTTCTAAAATGTTGTGAAGAAACTAATTTGGTCCTTAACTGGGAAAAATGCCAATTTATGGTAGCAAGAGAAATTGTTTTAGGACATCATAAATAAAAAAACGGTATGGAGGTTGATCCTACAAAAATTCAAGTGATCTCTAATTTACATTGCCCAACAAATGTAAGGGGAATAAGAAGTTTCCTGGGAAATGTTGGATTTTAAAGGCGTTGAATTAAGGACTTTTCAAAAATTTCTAAACATTTATGCCATTTACTGGAAAAAGATTTGATTTTTTATTTTGATGATGGATTCCCAAAAGCTTTTGAAACATTAAAAAAAAATGATCATTGCACCTGTTATAGTTTCACTAAATAAAATTTGTGATGTTAGTGATTATGCTATCTATTTTAGGTCAGAAATATGACAAGATTTTCGAAGTAATTTACTATGCCAGAAAAACTATTAATAAAGCTCACGTTAATTATACCACTACTGAGAAAGAGTTATTACTATATTATTTGCTTTTGATATATCCCGATCATATTTAATTGGAACAAAATGTGGTGCATACTTATCATTCTGCTATTAAATATTTAATTAAGAAGAAGCATGTAAAACCGAGACTAATAAGATGGATTCTTCTATTACAAGAATTTGATTTTGAGATAGTTGATAGGAATGGTACTGATAATCAAATTGTTGATCATTTGTCCAGGCTTGAAACCGAAAAATTTCTTTGTGATGTTGAAGAAATCAATGAACATTTTTCTGATGAAAACTTGTTCACTATTAATTAGTGGCATGTTTTGTGGTATGCCGACATTGTGCATTTTGCTAATGTTAGTCTTAAAAAATGGATTCTTTTTAGAAAGGAAGTGGTTTGGTCTGTTCTGATTGATAATTCTCAGTTTGTTCATTTGATGGTTAAAATTGGTGACTTTGAATGTTTTTTCCACAATTGTATATGCTAGTTGGTGCTTTTGATCCTCAGAAAGCTCTTTCAGATAATCTCTCATGAATAAGCAAAACTATGGTTTCAAATTGGTTAGTTGGTGGAGATTTCAATTGCATTGCCTCTCCCGCAGAAAAATCATGTGGGAGGACTATGGACATTCAAAAAATGACTAAATTCAATGACTCTATTAAAGTGCTGGTTTGCACGATCTTGGCTTTTAGAGATCTAAATTCACTTGGAGGAGGGGGAGGCTCTGGTAAAGATTGGATGGTTTTTGGCTAATGGACTTTGGTTACAAAACTTTCTCCATACCACCATCTCCCCTTTGCAATGTCTGGTTCTTATCATAGCCCTTTTTTAATTACTATTAATAATCACTCTAGTAAGGGGCCTTCCCCATTTAGATTTACAAATACATGGACTTGTCAACCTTACTTTTCAAAGGTTGTCTTTAATGCATGGCAACAAGGAGCCGTAGAAGATGCCTGGATGCAGCTGTGGGGACTTCAAAAAAGATAAAGTTCTCACCTAAATGAATGGAATTAGTCCATCATTGGGGATGTATTTAAAAATGTTGAACGAGTTGAACTCATGGTAAAGAAACTTGAAAAGGAGTTGGAAAAGGGGAGTATACAGGAAGATGCACAACATTGTGCTAATGAGAACCTTTTTGCTGCTATCTCTACATAGGAGAGTTTTCTTAAACAAAAAGCTACTTTATATAGATTTGCTTAGGGTGATGGAAATACAAGTTACTTTCATGCTTGTATCAATTTTAGAAGAAAATGTAATGCCATTATTCAGGTTTAAATACTCTGATGGTAACTTATTTTACACTGCTTATGAGATTACCTATGATGTTGTTCAGTTTTTTCAGAACCTTCTCACACTTCTCAACTCTACCAGATCTCTTATTAAGGCATATGTGTTTATTTTTGACTCAGTCCTTTCTACATTCTCCCACCTTTCATCCATTCTTGTTGAATAGGAAATTTTGAAAGCCATTAATTCCATTGATAGTAATAGTGCTGCTGGTCCTGATAGATTCTCTTTTGAATTTTATAAGTCTTGGCCTACTAGTAAACATGAGATCATTAGAGCTGTCCATGCCTTTTTTAGACGACACGACCCTTCCAATTATTTATGCTCTGAAACAATGGTTTAACTCTTAAGGATTCCTCCATGATGAGCTGGGATGATTTCAGACCTATCAGTATAACCAATGTTATCAGTAAAACCATTAGTAAAATTAATATGTACAGATTGCAGCCTTACCTCCCTCAGCAGTTTTGTGAGAATCAAGCTGCTTTTGTGAAAGGTAGAAATATAACAGATAATGTCCTTTTAGCTCAGGAACTTCTGTTGGATTTGGATAAGTAGTGCAAATGTGGCAACACTAATTTTAAACTAGACTTCAAGAGGGCCTATGATACTATCAGATGAGACTGTTGACCTCATTTTTTATGATGCCTTTTCTCTTCTCTCTCTTTAGTACATAGGATCTAGCTTTAGGCTTTCCCTTTGACTATCTTAGAGGATTAAAAATGGAACCTACCACTTAGAAATTCAAACACCAATTAACTCCCTGCAAACCCCATAAGTTTGATTGTAAACCCCTAAGTCACTTGGAGGGTTAAGATCAAATATGGAGGTTTAAGGGATGAGTTCCCTATAGGACTCTTTGGCCTTAGGACTACCCTGGGCGGCCTGGTCTAGTGAGGGTTGACCTACACATATTACACTTTCACACACATTCCAAATCCTAAAACCATTCATACTTAGCTTGACTTCCCGACTCATGTAGGTAATTCATATGGATGGACCTTAACCCCTGGCCTTTGGCAAGAGGATTAGAAACAACATAGTGAATGCCTCAAATGAGTCCTCTAATGGCTCTTATGGGCTTGATATGGCTTCATGGCTCAACTAAAGTGATTCCATTCTACTCAAATTTGATCAATCTTCACTTTTTTCAAAATTTCAATTTTTGACCCCCGGGGCCCTAAATCCACCAAGCCTACCAAATGCCCTTGCAGCTACCCAAAATTTGCAAAAATTGCCTAAATTACCCAAAATTCCTTAAAATCAATCCTAAACATTTCCCACCATTCAAATTGATCTTCCTTAGCCAAATATACCAAAATTTCCGAAAATACCCCCCAAAACCTTCCAAATACCCAAAATGCCCTTCTTAACCAAAAAATTCATAAATTCCAAAAAATTCATAGAAAATTCCAGAAAATCACAAATATTCCCAATTTCATTTTGTTCAACTACACCATAGGCTAATTTTGTCAATTTAACCCACTTTTACCAAAACCCCCAATTTGATCCATTTTTAACCTAAGTGAACCCAATGTTCCACTAAACCAACCTAATTGACCTCAATTTTGACCCAATTCAACTATAAACTTCAATTCAATATCCCTAATATCAATCTACACCAAATCCAAGCACAATTTAATTAATATTTGGATCTAATTCCAATTTGAAGCTTAAAGCCCAATTTTGGCCCATGACCTAAACTTAGCCCAAACTAACCCAACTCAACTCCAATTAGCCCCAAATCTTTTCTTAAGCATTCCTAATATCCACACAAACAAAACACTAATAAGATTTGCCCCAAATTTGAACCTAAACTCCACCCAAACCTAACCCAAAACCAAAATCCCCTAAATTGGCCTAAACCCAAACCTAACCCAAATGGGCCCAAATCTCAAAATCAATGCCCAACCAAAGTTGAAAACTCTTTTTTACACTCCCATAAACATTTCTAAACATCAATTTTACATCAAATTTAACAATAGCCCAACCTTAACCCAAGTTAGCCCAATTTGACCCACTTTGGCCCCTTTACTAAAAAAGCCCAAATTAAATCCAATTCCACTCTAAATGATACCAAATCTTTTCTAAAATGTTCATGACACATCCCTAAAGTAAACCCAGCATTTGTTTGGCCCAATCCTTCACAAAATTTCCATCCCCCAATTTGTTTTCAAACCTAAAGACCAACTTTCTTAAACCATTCTAAAAGCCCATTCTCACCAAATCCAAAAGCCCAAAATTGGGTCTAAAGCCCACATGGCAATTTCTTTTCATCATACCTTTAATTGATATCACCCCTAAGTTTCAAAATCATCATTAAACCATTCCAAATTAAGCTTCGTCCAAATTTCCACCAAAATGCCAAAATTCGTAAAATCCCCTTTTACCTCAATTAATGTTGGAAGAAGTTGTGATTATTATACTACCTTGCACTTCATTTACCTCTTGATTTGGCTAATTAAGATGTTAAAATTTGTTGTGAGATCATGTAAGAACCAACGCGGTATTGTCTCTATCAACAATTGGAGCGAATCACTTGCAATTGTATGAATGAGAATCGCAGTCCATATAATTGAGTGCAAATAAATATGGAGATATGCTTTTTAATGTGGAGTAAAATTAGAGGACTATAGAGCAACAGTCTAAAGCCAATTAATTTGGTTTTATGTTTTAAATTTTTTTATGAGATGTTAGCCCCCAATGTGGAGGGAATAGAGGGAACTCTAGATTGAGACCTGTTATCTTCCCTACCTAACCCATGTACAAAATTTCAAAACTTCAAATTAACTAATGTTCTTTATAGAACTAAGGGTAAAGAATATAATTGCTCCTATTTGGCACAACACATTTAGATACTTCCACAACAAAATTTCACAATTATTACTTATTCATTGAAAGAGGAAAAAGATATTTTTTTCTCATTGCTTTCATATTGTTTTTAGAGTCTTGATAATTTTAATTTCCTGCTTTACATTTTATTAAAGAAAAAAATACCAAAAATAATTTTCAAACTTAAAACATACATTACAAAATAAATTTTAAAAGTAAAAAGTTATTTTTCTTATTTCTTTAAAGTCTTAGACATTTTCCTGTGGGTTGAATATCTCGAGGCTTAATCAGAAGGTCCTAGATTAATTGATAAACGATACGTATACTTACGTAGAATCTCATATTATAAAGCAATTAAAATATATTTCTTTTTTGCTTCAAAGTCAAGTTTTTGGCATCCATTGCAATGAAAGAAATATAATCATTGAAAAGAAATATAATGTGAAAAATGTAAGCGTAAATATCTGGGGATCAAGTTTTCGGTAGTTGTTGCCAGGGAAATTAATTAAAATTTCATATAAAGAAAATTAAGAAAAAATAAAAAATTTTTACTTTTCGTTGCTTTTGTTAGTGTGTTTTATTTTGTTTTTTATTGTGTATGCATAGTTCAGAATATGAAGGACTTGTGCCTTAGGATTCTGAAATAGAGAGAACTATCAAAAAAATCAAAAAAATTAAAATTATTGAAAAAGATAAAAATATTTAAGAAATGGTGAATTAAGAAAACGGAAATGTTAACATCCATGAAGAATTCAGACCTTTAAGAGATTATGCTAACTCTATAGTAGATGAACTTCATTTTAGTATTCAACACCCTGTTGTAGTTGCTAATTCATTTGAACTTAAACCTGTTATTATCCAAATGGCATCAAATAATCAGTTTGGGGGAGCACCAAATGAAGATATTGATTTATATCTTACCAATTTTCTAGAATTTTGTGCTACTTTTAAATACGATGGTGTTTCAGATAATGCTACTAGACTTAGACTTTTTCCTTTCTCACTAAGGGATAAGGCTAAGATATGGTTAAATTCATTAAAACCTAGGTCTATAAGAACTTGGGGTGATTTAGCACAAAACTTTCTTGTTAATATTTTTCCACCATCAAAGACTACAAAGCTTATAAATGATATTACATCCTTTTGTCAATTTAAAGGTGATCTATTTATGAAGCATTGGAACATTTTAAAGATCTCCTAAGAAAGTGTCCACATCATTTGATACCAAATTGGTTAATGATTTAGATTTTTTATAATGGATTAGTTGGATCTCTTATATCTATTATCGATGTCATTGCTGGTGGTTCATTAATGTCTAAACAGTTTGCTGATGATTATGATTTAATTAAAGAAACAGCTACTAATAATTTTTAATGACATTCTGAAAGGTTAAATCTTAAAAAGGTAGCCAATATTCATGAAAATGATGCTTTTGTGATGCTAGCAAATCAATTTACTGCAATTTCAAGGAAGATAGACCAATTTAGGATGAAATTTTCACAGCAAATTTCGATGATTGAAGAAAATACATTAGGCCAAATGTTTGATTCTCAAACTTCAACAGAAACTTTGAATGTTATAAGTAAGCCTAATTACTCATATTCCAATTATTATAACATAGGTTAGATAAACCATCCAAACTTTAACTGGAATACCAATAATCAGGCTGGTAGTAACCAACAATGGGGGAACAACCAAGTAAGCCCATTGTGGAATTGGAACAATAAAGGGAATGATAATTATAGACCATCCTATCCTCCAGACTTTTAATAATACTTCACAATTTAAGGAGAAGAAGTTGTTTATTGAAGAAGTGGTGTTACAAATGGGAAACTAATTGCAAAGCCAAGGAGCTACAATTAGAAATATTAAGAATCAATTGAGACAAATTGCCAATTCATTAAGTAATAGATCCAATGAACGCTTCAAAATAATACTAAAGTAAATCAAAGAGATAAGAATAAAGAGCAAGTAAAAGTAATTCAACTAAGAAGTGGAAGAGAGTTGGAAGGTAGAGTTCAAAGAGTGATTGAAGTAGAGAAAGAAGAGATTTAGAAACTAAAAGAGGACGCTCCAAAAGGTTTGAGAAGACCTATTTCTCCACATAAGATTGATTTAGAAAAGTCACCACCTCTATTTCCTTAGAGACTTCGACAACAAAAGTTGGATAAGCAATTTTTAAAATTCATGGAGATATTTAAGAAGCATACAATCAATATTTCATTGCTGAAGCATTAAAACATATGCCAAGCTATGTGAAATTTATGAACAATATTCTCAATAGAAAAAGGAAGTTTGAAGATAGTGAAAGTGCTGCATTTAGTGAGAAGTGCAGTTCAATAAGTCAGAAAAAACTTCCTGAAAAGCTTAAAGATCCTGGTAGTTTCATAATTCCATGTGCAACCTGAGACAAATTTTATGGTAAAGCTTTATGTAATTTGGGTGCAAGCATAAACCTTGCTATTATTAATATTCAAAAGACTAGGATTAGAAGAAATAACCCCGACTACTATAACTTTGCAATTAGCGGATCGTTCGATCACATATCCTAAAGGATTTATAGAAGATGTTTTAGTGAAAGTGGATTAATTTATCTTTCTTGTTGATTTTATTGTGTTGGATATGGTGGAAGATAAAGATGCACCCATAATTTTAGGGAGACCATTCCTAGCCACAGGCAGAGCAATAATAGATGTGCAAAAAAGGCAATTTATGAAGAGATTCAATGACCAAACAGTTACATTCAATATTTCAAAATCAATGAAATATCCTGCAAGAGGTAAAGATGATGAATGCTATAGGAAGGATGTTAACAGATATTTGAGTGAATGTCATTTCAAATCAACATATGAAAAGAAACATGAGAGTGAAGAATTGGAACATGAGCAAGAAGAGGAATTACAACATCCTAAAGATTTTCATTTGGAAGACTTAAATTATGTTTATGAAAATTTTGAATTGTTGGTCAGGACTGAAAAAGATGAATCATTTGGTCCATCAATTGAAAAAAAAATCCTGAACTTGATTTAAAGTTTCTTCCTAACAATTTGAAGTATGCCTTTTTAGGTGATTCCTCAACTTTGACAGTTATAATTTACTCTCAATTGATTGAAAAAGAAGAAGAGAGTTTGCTTGAAATTTTAAAGAAATACAAGAAAGTCTTTGGATGGACAATCGCTGATATTAAAGGAATCAATCGTTCAGTTTGTGTGCATAGAATCCTTATGGAAGATAACTACAAACCTTGGTCTGATCCTCAAAGGAGATTTAATCCTATCATGAAAGATGTTGTTTAGAAAGAAATTATAAAGTGATTGGATGCTGGAGTTATTTACCCTATTTTAGATAGTTCATGGGTTATTGCTATTCACTATGTTCCTAATAAAGGAAAAGTTACTGTGACTATTATTGAAAAGAATGAAATTATACCAACAAGTCAAGTTACAGGGTGGCGAATATGTTATTATTATTGAAAATGAAACCTTGCCCCCGTGAAAGACCATTTTCCACTACCCTTTCTAGATGTTGGATAGACTAGCTGGGCATAAATACTATTATTTTCTGGATGGATATACTGGTTACCACCAAATACAAATTACACTAGAGGATCAAGAGAAAATAATGTTTACCAGTCCTTATTATACATTTGTTTTTTGAAGAATTCCCTTTGGTATATGTAATGCCCCTGCTACATTTCAGAGATGTATGATGGTAATTTTTTGTGATTTAATTGAAAAAGGAATTAAAGTTTTTATGGATGACTTTTCAATATTTGGAATTTCATTTGAATCATGTTTATAACATCTATCAAGAGTTCTAAAATGTTGTGAAGAAACTAATTTGGTCCTTAACTGGGAAAAATGCCAATTTATGGTACCAAGAGAAATTGTTTTAGGACATCGTAAATAAAAAAAACGGTATGGAGGTAGATCCTACAAAAATTCAAGTGATCTCTAATTTACATTGCCCAACAAATGTAAGGGGAATAAGAAGTTTCCTGGGAAATGTTGGATTTTAAAGGCGTTGAATTAAGGACTTTTCAAAAATTTCTAAACATTTATGCCATTTACTGGAAAAAGATTTGCTTTTTTATTTTGATGATGGATTCCCAAAAGCTTTTGAAACATTAAAAAAAAATAATCATTGCACCTGTTATAGTTTCACCAAAAAAAATGTGTGATGCTAGTGATTATGCTATCTATTTTAGCTCAGAAATATGACAAGATTTTCGAAGTAATTTACTATGCCAGAAAAACTATTAATAAAGCTCACGTTAATTATACCACTACTGAGAAAGAGTTATTACTATATTATTTGCTTTTGATAAATCCCGATCATATTTAATTGGAACAAAATGTGGTGCATACTTATCATTCTGCTATTAAATATTTAATTAAGAAGAAGCATGTAAAACCGAGACTAATAAGATGGATTCTTCTATTGCAAGAATTTGATTTTGAGATAGTTGATAGGAATGGTACTGATAATCAAATTGTTGATCATTTGTCCAGGCTTGAAACCGAAAAATCTCTTTGTGATGTTGAAGAAATCAATGAACATTTTTCTGATGAAAACTTGTTCACTATTAATTAGTGGCATGTTTTGTGGTATGCCGACATTGTGCATTTTGCTAATGTTAGTCTTAAAAAATGGATTCTTTTTAGAAAGGAAGTGGTTTGGTCAGTTCTGATTGATAATTCTCAGTTTGTTCATTTGATGGTTAAAATTGGTGACTTTGAATTTTTTTTCACAATTGTATATGCTAGTTGGTGCTTTTGATCCTCAGAAAGCTCTTTCAGATAATCTCTCATGAATAAGAAAAACTATGGTTTCAAATTGGTTAGTTGGTGGAGATTTCAATTGCATTGCCTCTCCCGCAGAAAAATCATGTGGGAGGACTGTGGACATTAAAAAAATGACTAAATTCAATGACTCTATTAAAGTGCTGGTTTGCACGATCTTGGCTTTTAGAGATCTAAATTCACTTGGAGGAGGGGGGGGGGCTCTGGTAAAGATTGGATGGTTTTTTGGCTAATGTAATTTGGTTACAAAACTTTTTCCATACTACCATCTCTCTTGTGCAATGTCTAGTTCTTATCATAGCCCTTTTTTAATTACTATTAATAATCACTCTAGTAAGGGGCCTTCCCTATTCAGATTTACAAATGCATGGACTTGTCAACCTTACTTTTCAAAGGTTGTCTTTAATGCATGGCAACAAAGAGCCGTAGAAGATGCCTGGATGCAGATGTGGGGACTTCAGAAAAGATAAAGTTCTCACCTAAATGAATGGAATTAGTCCATCATTGGGGATGTATTTAAAAATGTTGAACGAGTTGAACTCATGGTAAAGAAACTTGAAAAGGAGTTGGAAAGGGGAGTATACAGGAAGATGCACAACATTGTGGTAATGAGAACCTTTTTGCTGCTATCTCTACATAGGAGAGTTTTCTTAAACAAAAAGCTACTTTATATAGATTTGCTTAGGGTGATGGAAATACAAGTTACTTTCATGCTTGTATCAATTTTAGAAGAAAATGTAATGCCATTATTCAGGTTTAAATACTCTGATGGTAACTTGTTTTACACTGCTTATGAGATTACCTATGATGTTGTTCAGTTTTTTCAAAACCTTCTCACACTTCTTAACTCTACCAGATCTCTTATTAAGGCATATGTGTTTATTTTTGACTCAGTCCTTTCTACATTCTCCCACCTTTCATCCATTCTTGTTGAATAGGAAATTTTGAAAGCCATTAATTCCATTGATAGTAATAGTGCTGCTGGTCCTGATAGATTCTCTTTTGAATTTTATAAGTCTTGGCCTACTAGTAAACATGAGATCATTAGAGCTGTCCATGCCTTTTTTAGACGTCACGACCGTCCCAATTAATTATGCTCTGAAACAATGGTTTAACTCTTAAGGATTCCTCCATGATGAGCTGGGATGATTTCAGACCTATCATTATAACCAATGTTATCAGTAAAACCATTAGTAAAATTAATATGTACAAATTGTAGCCTTACCTCCCTCAGCAGTTTTGTGAGAATCAAGCTGCTTTTGTGAATGGTAGAAATATAACAGATAATGTCCTTTTAGCTCAAGAACTTCTGTTGGATTTGGATAAGTAGTGCAGATGTGGCAACATTATTTTTAAACTGGACTTCAAGAGGGCCTATGATACTATCAGATGAGACAGTTGACCTCATTTTTTATGATGCCTTTTCTCTTCTCTCTCTTTAGTACTTAGGATCTAGCCTTAGGCTTTCCCTTTGACTATCTTAGAGGATTAAAAATGGAACCCACCACTTAGAAATTCAAACACCAATTAACTCCCTGCAAACCCCATAAGTTTGATTGTAAACCCCTAAGTCACTTGGAGGGTTAAGATCAAATATGGAGGTTTAAGGGATGAGTTCCCTATAGGACTCTTTGGCCTTAGGACTACCCTGGGTGGCCTGGTCTAGTGAGGGTTGACCTGCACATATTACACTTTCACACACATTCCAAATCCTAAAACCATTCATACTTAGCTTGACTTCCCGACTCATGTAGGTAATTCATATGGATGGACCTTAACCCCTAGGCCTTTGGCTAAGAGGATTAGGAACAACATAGTGAATGCCTCAAATGAGTCCTCTAATGGCTCTTATGGGCTTGATATGGCTTCATGGCTCAACTAAAGTGATTCCATTCTACTCAAATTTGATCAATCTTCAATTTTTTCAAAATTTCAATTTTTGACCCCCGGGGCCCTAAACCCACCAAGCCTACCAAATGCCCTTGAAGCTACCCAAAATTTGCAAAAATTGCCTAAATTACCCAAAATTCCTTAAAATCAATCATAAAAATTTCCCATCATTCAAATTGATCTTTCTTAGCCAAATATACCAAAATTTCCGAAAATACCCCCCAAAACCTTCCAAATACCCAAAATGCCCTTCTTAACCAAAAAATTCATAAATTCCAAAAAATTCATAGAAAATTCCAGAAAATCAAAAATATTCCCAATTTCATTTTATTCAACTACACCATAGGCTAATTTTGTGAATTTAACCCACTTTTACCAAAACCCCCAATTTGATCCATTTTTAACCTAAGTGAACCCAATGTTCCACTAAACCAACCTAATTGACCTCAATTTTGACCCAATTCAACTATAAACTTCAATTCAATATCCCTAATATCAATCTAGACCAAATCCAAGCACAATTTGATTAATATTTGGATCCAATTCCAATTTGAAGCTTAAAGCCCAATTTTGGCCCATGACCTAAACTTAGCCCAAACTAACCCAACTCAACTCCAATTAGCCCCAAATCTTTTCCTAAGCCTTCCTAATATCCACACAAACAAAACACTAATAAGATTTGCCCCAAATTTGAACCTAAACTCCACCCAAACCTAACCCAAAACCAAAATCCCCTAAATTGGCCTAAACCCAAACCTAACCCAAATGGGCCCAAATCTTAAAATCAAAGCCCAACCAAAGTTGAAAACTCTTTTTTATACTCCCATAAACATTTCTAAACATCAATTTTACATCAAATTTAACAATAGCCCAACCTTAACCCAAGTTAGCCCAATTTGACCCACTTTGGCCCCTTTACCAAAAAAGCCCAAATTAAATCCAATTCCACTCTAAATGATACCAAATCTTTTCTAAAATGTTCATGACACATCCCTAAAGTAAACCCAACATTTTTTTGGCCCAATCCTTCACAAAATTTCCATCCACCAATTTGTTTTCGAACCTAAAGGCCCACTTTCTTAAACCATTCTAAAAGCCCATTCTCACCAAATCCAAAAGCCCAAAATTGGGTCTAAAGCCCACATGGCAATTTATTTTCATCATACCTTTAATTGATATCACCCCTAAGTTTCAAAATTATCATTAAACCATTCCAAATTAAGCTTCATGTAAATTTCCACCAAAATGCCAAAATTCGTAAAATCCCCTTTCATGAAATCGACCAAATCTTTTCCCAAGCCAAATGAAGCCATGAAGCCATGCACAAGCCATATGCAAGCCATGGAAGCCACTTTACACATCACCATGTCATTTATGGCAAAAGGAGGGAGTCCTTTAATGATTCCCTTAAGGGTGATTAAGCCTTTTCATGACTCTTCTAAACATTGATTAAACCTAAATGTACTTAGATTGTGACTTCTCCCCACTAAGCTAGCTGACTTACCTGATTCCCTCAGCCCAAAAATAAGGCCTTGGTGGGTGACCCAAACCTAAATCCATGACTTGGACCCATTTGGACCCAAAATTAGCTCTTCCCCCATTCCATTTAAATCAAACCCTTTTCACATGGCCAATGCCAATTGAACTCACCAAACCCCAGCTCTGACTTCCCTGACCCTGAGGGTGACCCATGCCTGGCCGGCCAGCCACCACAGTTGCCGGAAAACACCAGGCCGAGGGCACCCATTTGATTCAAAAATTCAATTCTCCCTGGCTGAGCTGCCCCATGCCCAATGGCCACTGTGGCTTTTCTTCCCTTGACCAAGGCAGCTGATCCCAAGCCCTAACTCCCCCTGGGAAGCCCTCCAGCCATGTCTATTTAAATCCACCACCTTCTCAGCCAAACAAGGTTATGAACCAGAACTAAACAAAACTCTGCCAAAATTACTTCAGGACCTTCTCCTAGCCTAGAGCAGTTGATCCCCACTGTTCTCCTTCCCTAAACCCCATTGATTGAGCTCAATTTTTGAGCTCAATTCTCAGCCCAAAACCAGGACATCTCTGAAACCTCCACCAAAATCAAATTAAACTCACCCACACCTGCACAGGACCAAGAGAAGGAGTTCCCCAGTGGAAGCCCCCTCACCAAGCCAGCCATTCTCTCTATCGACCAAGCTTTGAAATAGGGCTTGGTGGAAGTTGTACCTAGGAAATTCCCCAGAGCCAGAGTCTTCATCTGGAGCCTCCTTGGGTGCAATCGAAGGTGCCACAACTCTCTGATTGAAGCTTCACTTCTCAGAGCCAAGGTATAGACCTCTCCTTCCTCCCGAGCTTCCAGTGATTCTCTATTTTGATTGGCTTAATTTCACAGCATGTAAACCGTATGGATGTGTTCGTCTCTTCAAGACGAATTCATAGAGCATAAGAACATGAAAATTCGTTGAGAAATGAGTATAAGTAGATAAAGGAGCGGGACCAGAGGAAGGAGCGGGAACGCGGGATGCATGGCGGCTGACTCAGATGGCGGCGTCAAATAAGAGTGTGCCGCATGGTCTTTCAATCCGCCAAAGTTTGACGTGGCGCTGAGTCATATAAGTAGATAAATAGGATTTTTTATATTTATTTAAATACCCAAAACTTAGAAAATCCATATCTTTGTGTAGAAAAATCATAAAAATAAACTAAAAATACCCTCTTGCTCAGTGAATAGAGGAGAATAATGTGAAAAAAGAATTGAGTTAATTTGATGAGTATTTTATTCTTAATTAATTATTTACTCATTTCAGTATTTTGATTCTCCATTTGCATAGACAATTCACCATGGCATGAGACCATAGAGCTTTTGAAGCCTCTGATCTTGGGAACATTCCTTGAATTTTTCAAGGTCAGAGGCCATCTCTATGGAAGGTTATGTATTTTCAAGTTTATTTCACTGTTTTTTTGTTATTTTAATTCCATTAATTAGCATACTATTTAGAGAATTCTAGAAAAATTTGGGGAAGTTTCTTAGGACTAGAGGACCCTAGGATAATTATATTTTGAATAATTCATTAAGAATAACCCTAATTGGCTAAATTACTCAAAACTGAATTTTAATTAATTAGGGTTAACCACACATCAAAAGAACTTGAAAACAATTCTCCACTGATCTTTAGGATAAGAGGGACCTCACATAAAAATTTGGAATCAATTGGAAATGCTTAACACCACTAAATGGATTAATTAAGTCACATGAGTAAAATTAAACTTTAAAAATTCATAACACCAAAAATACACTTTAAAAATTCATCAGATTGGTTTTGGGGCCTCTCTGATATCAGAGGAGTCTTAGAAAGTTAAAATTGGAATTTTCTAAAAATCTTCATTTTTCACCATATTTTAATATTTTAAATAATTAAAAAATAATAAAAATCATAAAAATATTAAAAACCATTAAAATGTCCTATTTCACCTCCTAATCACTTAGGAACAAACCAAATATTTTTCCCAAGTCTTAAAGTAAAGATATTAAATTTTAAATGCTTAAAACTTTTTTTGAATTAAAAAATGAATTTTCCAACCTTTTCACTATCTTAATTCTAATAAATCAAAGAAAAATTAGAAAATTGTAAAATTTGTTTCTCTAAACTCCTTGAGGTTAGACAGATTTAAGAAAAATATAAAACTTATTTTTCAACCTTTATTTTATTTTATAATTAATTAACAGTCTAAAAATTAAAATAATTATAATAAATAAAATATTATTCAAAAAATCAGCAAAATTGGTCCAAATGGTCCTTTGGTCAGTAGGAACATCCCATAATTGTCCTAAGGACAGAAACCTTTCCTTAGTCATGTTGTTGAATTTCCATTGAAAATCCCTATTTTTCATTAAAATAATTATATAAATTAAATTAAATTCAGAAAAATCACATTTTCTCCTCTAATGTCTTAATTAACATATGAGTGAAGTGACACAAAAATTTCAAGTTCATTTGAGCTCAACTTAGTGAGTTATGAAATAAATAAGCTTAAAGGGACATAACAGTAATTAAAATATTTTAACACTAATTGACATTTAGATTTAACCAATGGGGAGGGTAAAATATCTGATTTTAAATTTACATTAGAAGATTGAAACCTAGAGAATTAAGGGGTAGAAACCCATTAATCATCTTGAAAATATTTAAAGTAAACCTTAATTAATTAAACAATTTGAATTTTGGAAGAATAAGTTAAAATTTGGATTATTAAAATGGGGATATAATTTAGAGAGACTATAATAACTTAAACTAAAATCCCTAAATGAATCACTTTAATAATATTTAACTTTTAATTAAATTTAAAGGGATAATTGAAATTAATAATTAAATAATTAAAAGGAAAGTGAACCTTAATAAAATTAAAACTTAAAACATTAAATAATTTGATAATTAAATTGAAATAAATTTAAAATAAAATAAAAAAAATATTAATTTCAAAATCACTTGAAAGCAAATTTAAAGCAAATTTGAAACATAAAAAAATAATTTCATAAAAATAAATTCTTAATTAAAAAAAATAATAATAATCAAACCAATTAAAAGTTAATCCAGAATATTGCAATTAAACTAAAATTAAATCATTAATGTCTAAATTAAATAATTTAAACTCTTCTTTTAATTCAAATGGTTTAAAACACTTAAGAATAAAACAACTTGAACACTATTTCAAACTTAAATTTATTAAAATTTTATAACTAAATTAAATCATCAATTCTAATTTTAAATCATTAAATTCTTTAACAAATTAATTTGCCCTTAAAGGTTTTCATTATTAAAACTCTTAAGTAAAGCATCAAGTGAAATGTCACTTTACTTATAGGATAATCAAATGTCCTAAATTTACTGAACAAGAGTTAAAACCTAACAAAAAATTTCTGGATGATTGATTCATCTCTATAATAAAAGTTCATTTAGACTCGAAATAATCTCAGAAGTATTGAAAAGATGTTTAGAACCCGTTCTAAGCACTTCCTCAATACAATGAGGTGTTTTAAAAAGAATAATTGAATTTAGTTGTTCTTTGATGAGGAAAATCATCCTTAAACAAAATGCTAGAACCTAGACGTTATAGGAGATGACTAGCAATAGGATTAGGAATTTGGTAGACAACTAGAACCTTTCCTTAGCTTTACCTAGGTACTTGTCATAAATATTTAAATACCTTAACATGTGTTTTAAGTGCAGCTTGGAATGACGAGAAGACTCTCCAGGTACGCTTTTATTTTATTGCAATTTACTTTATTGCAATTTATTTATATAAGCTGCACTTTACTCTTCTTGCATGTTAAACAAGATTGTTGCATGAAAACTGAAACCTTTATGATAGCCACAAAACTGAAACCAAAACTAAATTAAAAGTCACAACAAGATAAAATTCACCGCCACAACATCTCAAAATATAAAACAACTCAAAATTTAATCATAAACAGAACAACAAAACTACAATTGCAATGAAATTAAAACATCTCGTTGGATGATCGGGAATACCTCAGATGATGTAACCTACGTGTTGCTAACGGGATTTTCCACGGTCTAAATGAAAGTGTGGAACTCATTCAGTTGAGTTTAGCAAATTCATCTGGACTAAGTGAATCTGATAAAAATAATGGTGCCGGAATGATGGTACTGTGGGATCTTAACTGATGTTGTTATAATCAACTTTAATATTTCCCTAATAAAACATTAAAGACACTTGGACTTTAAGATTCTTCTAAACTAAAACACTTCTCTCATCTCCTGATTTTCACCTTCTAAAACTAAACCTCTGCAACAACAAGGAGCTTTGGAGCACAGTGAGCAGCACGGCTATCATCTTCAGCAAAACATTAGTCTACTTCAGCAAAATCTTTTCTTAGAATTAAACAACCAAGCCATAGAATTTCGAGGTAGTTTGCCCAGTGCAACAAAAATCCTCAACCTTCCGTTAGGCATTTGCATAATCATGTTATGCAAATTAAACCCTAACCGGTCTTAGGATTTCGAGGTAGTCGTTTGGTATGACATAAAACCTCACATCTTCGAGGCTATTTGTATGATTGTGTCAAACGACTATATATCCTAATTAACTAAAATTGGCAGGATTACAACATTAAACATACTCTTAAATTGATGCCAAAGAATAGGATAGTTTGGGAAGTTGCCAAGATTCTTCTTGGATCCTCAACTTCTCCTACTTCTCTTCCTTTGGACTCCTAAAATAAACTGTTCCAAATTTGCGCTATTCCCTTTTTAAATTTCCAAAATCCAATTGTTTGAAAACCTTAAAATTTGAAATTCTTGAGAGCAAAACCACTGATCATTATTGAGAGTTTTCTTAAATGATTCCCGTCATTTAAGATGTAAATAACTATAGGGGCTTGCCCTTATAGTGAACATTAAGAACCCGAGTAATATAAACCACGCTTAATTTTCTTATATTAAGCGGGGGAACTTATCGGCTTATAAAATTGGTTCGCAGACCAAACGGATGTCACAAATCTTTTAGTTTATTTAATCAAGCCCCATCATCAAGCAGTGTGTCTATTCTTCGGGATAGATACATGGTTTGTGGTGTGGTGCTCGTTTATATAAACTATTTGGGATGTGAGATCTGTTTGATTTCATATCTTAAAATTTTAAAATTATTTTTAAAATCAAATGCTACTTTCTAATATATATATATATATATATATATATATATATATATATATATATATATATATATATATATATATATGTATATATAAATTAAATTTAAAATTTAAAACTCGCCGACAACTTCTATAGGCGACCCCTTTTCAAAACCCCAACCTAAAAATATGCCGACAACTTCTGGCGACTCCGCTGGGGACTAGTTCTTCACTTCATCCTAATCAGATGGTTTTGCTTTCATAAATCGATAGTGAGTCCATATCCCTAGTGGACCAAAACTATCATTCTTCCGTTGACATACCACGTTCATTTCTATCTTGAACAAGTATAGTCGACTTCTCTCGGATTTAGGAGCCACTTTTAGACACCCTAATCAGAGAGGTTCTAAAATCCTTTTACCTCTTAATAGGTGGGGTGGACCCCCAATAGGTGTTAGCTTAGGAGCGGTCCCTCAGGTTGAGAAGTTCTACGAGACTTTCTCTTCCTTTCCAATTCCGAACTGGGTCCCTTCCATTTTCTATAAACCTCCGTTCTTTAAACATTTTGTTCCTAATGAACAAATCTTCTAATAAACAACCCTTTAATAAACAAATTCTTTTAAATCGTAAATACACTAAGATAAATGAAAATGTGTTCGAATTCTTTCTTTTTTCGTCCTAAATTTTGTGACAAAAGGAAGCATAATTTGGGGCTAATAATCAGAATTTACCCTGCAGAAATGACTGCCCCAAAGTTAATCTTCTCCTTCACCAACGGAATAGACTTCGCTGTCTACAAGGATGAGCTGCCTGACAATGGGATCATCCGTTTCGGACAAGGATTTAACAATACAAAAATCAAGTTCACTGACGTCACTCTTTTTGCACTAATGGAAAAGTACCAGAAACTGAGAAACCCCTGATTGAGTTCAACCTGAAGTTGACTCAAGAATTCCTTCCCCTGTAAAGGGTTCCAGCTGAAAGAAGTACTGTTATTCGTAGAATGACTTTAATCTCTACCCCCACCGGTCTAGTCATCTCTGCACCTACCCCGACCGATGATGGATGGAGTACCGTCTGGACAAAGTCTTCAAAGAAAATCTTAGATCATATCCAGAACGCTTTGGTACACGCTTCAACTCAAAGATTGAAACCTGCCGAGCCGGTGCTATCTTATGCGACTGAAGAACCGCCCTAGAAGGAAGAGAAGATCGTGGAAGAAAAGAAAATCGAGGCTCCAAAGGGTAGACTAGGGGCTGCTTATCCTAGGATAGTTATTTCTGATTCGGGGGAGAAATCTTTCGAACCTCTGACTCTGTATGATTATTTGCTCGCCCCGGAGAGATCTTATAATGATAAGAGTTATGGCGTTGGCTACATTTTGACTATTTCTAACGATTACGTAACTAATGAAAACCAAGCTAATCCGGATCCCGATTCCGATATAAATAACGATTCTTAAATCATACTAAACCTCAATGACCACGACGAAGGAGAAGACGTTCACAAGGATGGCTACGAAAGCTCAACAAGCGACGAGTCTATTTGTGAATTTTGAGGATCTCCGATTGCGATAGAATTAGAGTCATCAGATTCTGAAGCAACTCCAGAAGAGCCAGTCATTCCAATTCAAGAGGATACACCGGCTGATTCAGTACCAGATACAGAAGAAATAACAAAAGACAATTTAAGAAGTGGAAAAGTTCTACCTTCGAGAATGGGTCCAAAAGATAAAGGAAAGCAAGTGGTTGCTCAGGAAGAGCCAACCCCAGCAGAGGAACTGCCCATTCGGGAAGAAATTGAGGAACATGGTAATAAAGTAGTCTACAACATGCTAGCCCATCTTAGGAAGCTACCAGCTAAATTGAGCATCTACGACGCTCTGATCCTGTCAAAGAAGATGAGGGAAACTCTGATCAAGGCCTTACTTGATCCAGAAATTTGTTTAGCTCAAATGACCGGTAATTCATTAGACGAGGTTTGTTCGTTAAAAGAACAGCAAGGTGTTACCTTCACGGACAATGATCTACTACTCGGAACGACTGATCACAACCGACCGTTGTACATTTCAGTTCCTATTGGAAAGTTTACGCTCTCCAGAGTGTTGGTTGATCCGGGAGCATCAATCAACATAATGAGCCTTCAAACGTTAGCATATTTGGAAATTGATGCTTGCGAGCTTAAAGAAGACAAGATGTTATTAAGAGGGTTCAATCAAAAAGGAGAAAGAGCTCTTGGATCAATAACACTGTTAATGAAGACCAGTGACATAGCAAAGACAACTGCAAAATTCCACCTAATTGATTCTGAGATGTCGTTCAATGCTCTACTGGGTCGGCCATGGATCCATGAAAACTGGATGGTATCATCGTCTCTGCACCAGTGCATAAAGTATTACGAAGGAGGAGAACAGTGTATCAAAGGTGATTTGCAACCATTCTCCGTGCATGAAATCGGAATTCACGAAGATACAACCTACTACGCGCCTCCCAAGAAAACAATATTTTTCAGAAACATCATGCCAAATGAAGCAAAAGAAGTGAAAGATGATGAAGAGCCGAAAATTCTAGTACAACAGTTACTCACCACTCCCTTACGGCGAGATGGTGAAGTTTTCTCGAGAACTCGCACCCGAGGTCGAGGCCGGGGACGGGGTCATGGAAGAGACGTTAAAATAGTTGGACAGAAGAAACCAGTCATCAACGTTGATTGGGAGACCAGTTCCGAAGAAGAAGAAATCAAGAAAGAAGCAGCAACAGTAAATCAAAAGAAACCCCAGTTCAAGATCTCTCCCGAATATAAAAATAATAAAGAATATAAAGCAATGTACGAGAAAATTAACCATTATGTACATACTATGACACTGACCCCGATCCATTCTAATAAGATCGAGGGTATGGTGGTCAAGGAAGTGCATGGTGGTGGTACTAAACCAATCAAATTCTAACGTGGTGCTTCTTCTTCCAATACTGAAAAAGATGTACAATTTGAAGATGTTACTTCTTCTGAAATGGAATTACCTTTTGAGTGGTATTCTCCCTGTGCTCAAAATTTAATTCAACGTGGTGTCTTACCTTGACGATGGACAAAAGTTTGATCACAGTACTTCGAAAAATTAAGGAACAGTGCCAGTCGGCCTCCCAAATCAAAACATGTTCTCGGATTCGGCACAGTAGGATCAGTTGACGATACGCGATTTTGCTTGGTTGTCACTTGCAAGCCTAATGAAGACTGCTTGGAAGCTTCAGAAGATCTCAAAGATCTACCAATCGGAGATGCTCCGCCAAAATTCGAAGAAGAAATTAAATCTACAATAGACGAGTTAATGGAAGTTAACTTAGGTAGTAGCGAAGAGCCTAGGCCGACCTTTGTTAGCTCCTTACTCAATAAAAAAGACTTCAAAAACATGGTCAAGCTATTAATGGAATTCAGAGACTGTTTTGCTTTGAGTTATGAGGAAATGCCAGGATTAGCTCTAGAAGTCGCAGTTCACAAGTTAAGAGTGGATCCCACTGCCGTGCTAGTCAGACTAGCTCCGAGAAGAATGCGTCTGGAGATTGAACAACAAGTTATAGCTGAAGTTGAGAAGCTAAAAAAAGCTAAATTTGTCCATGAAGAACAATATCCAACTTGGTTAGCCAATGTGGTACCAGTCAGAAAGAAGAACGGTCATATCAGGATCTGCGTAGATTTCAGAGATTTGAACAAAGCATGTCCAAAGGATGAATTCCTGCTACCCATTCCAGAATTGATGATCGACATTGCTTCAACACATGAAGTCTTCTCATTCATGGATGGATCATCAGGATATAACTAGATAAAGATGGCACCAAAAGATGAAAATCTTACAGCCTTTAGAACGCTGATCGGGGTATACTGTTGCACAGTGATGCCATTTGGATTAAAGAACACAGGAGCAACCTATCAAAGAGCAATGACAAGGATTTTTGATGATCTCATTCACAACCAAGTCAAGTGCTACGTGGATAATGTGGTCATCAAAAGCAAACTAAAAGAAGATCATTTGTATGATTTAAGAATTTTTTTTTCGAGCGATTAGGAAAATATAACCTTAAGATGAATCCCCTGAAATGCGCTTTCGGCGTCACCTCTGGGAAATTCTTAGGATTTGTTGTTCGACATCATGGAATTGAAATCGATCCGGAGAAGATTAAAGCTATATTAGAAATGATGCCTCCCATAACCTTGAAACAACTACGATCCTTTCAAGGAAAATTGGCATATCTTCGACGCTTTATCTCAAATTTGTCAGGAAGGTTTCAGCCTTTTTCTGCTTTGGTTAAGAAGGATGCCAAGTTCACTTGGGACTCCAAATGTCAACATGCCTTCGATGACATTAAACAGTATTTAATGACACCTCCTGTTTTAGCAGCCACAGTCTCGGGTAGACCGTTGATACTTTATACCGCATCTCTAGACGACTTTCTCGGAGCCCTGCTAGCCCAGTTCAATGATGAGGGAAAAGAAAATGCTCTCTACTACTTAAGTCGTTGTCTAATTCTAACGGAAGTAAAGTATCCTCCTATTGAGAAGCACTGTTTGGCCCTGATCTTCGCCGCACAGAAGCTCAGGCACTACATGCTTTCTCATAAGGTCAACCTTATTTCGAAGTTTAATCCATTGCAATATTTGATGACCCGACCGACACATTCCGTAAACTTGCCAGGTGGTTGATGATACTATTAAAATTCGATATAACTTTTGTGCCGCTTCGTGTCGTAAAGGAACAAGTCCTAGCAGACTTCCTCGCAGCACACCCTTTACCGGTAGAATCGCCTCTCACGAAGACTTGCCTGACGAGCAGATAATGAGCCTAGAAGACGCCGATGATCAGCGTTGGGAACTGTACTTTGATGGAGCATCCTCAACACAGAAAGATAAAGAATCGCAAACGATAGTGCCCGGTAAGGCAGGAATCGGACTAATCTTTATAACACCGGAGCGGGGGATGTTAAGGTATTCCTATCACTTAACAGAACCATGTACAAACAATGAGGCAAGAAACGAAGCCCTCATAACAAGATTGGAATTAACCATCCAGATGGGAATAACAGATATCAATATCTATGGAGATTCACAGTTGATCATTCAGCAAGTTGCGGGACAGTACAGAATTCTAAAGCCAAGACTCGAACAATACTTCCAGTATGCAATGAAATTGTTAAAGCAGATTCCGAATGTAACAATGTATAAGATTCCCAGAAGAGAAAATGCTCTCGCAGATGCGTTAGCCCGCTTTGCAAAAGAATTTGCCTGCTCACACGATGAGTCAGTTGAAATGACAGTTCAAGGATGACAAGTTCTCTCACAGCTTGACATGGATATAATACACAAATCAGAAGGAAAAGAAAAAGAATCTGTTGCAGCAGTAATAGATGTTACAAAAGATTGGTGGCAACAATTAATATACTACTTGCAAACAGGAAACCTACCGGACGATTAGTCGTTAGCCCATCAAATCAAGAAAAGAACTCTGTCTTACGGATTAATAAACAACACGTTATATAGAAAGGTCATTTGATCAGATGTGGCTAAGATGCCCGAGCGGGTCTGAGGCTCGTGAAATTGTTAATGAAGTACACTCAGGACATTGTGGCGCTCATCAGTCGGGTGCCAAAATGAAAATGAAGATTAAAAGATTAGGGTACTACAGGCCCTCGATGATGACCGATTGCATGAAGATTGCCAAAAGTTGTCACCAGTGCCAAGTGCATGGAGTGGTTCTGCATCAACCTCCAAATGTGCTACATCTGATAATCGCATCGTGGCCATATGAGTGTTGGGGCACAAATATTGTTGGTCCGATAGAACCGCCTTCTTCAAGAGGACATTGCTTCGTTCTTGCAGCTACAGATTACTTTTCCAAGTGGACAGAAGCAGTACCGCTCCGAGAAGTGAAAGCACATCACGTGTTACAGTTCTTTAAGAATCAAGTCGTCTACCATTTTGGGGTACTGCGCAGAATTATCTCAGATAATCGGTCCGCATTCAGAAGCAGGAAGATCGACAATTTTGTCAGAAGACACGGGATCGACTGGCGCTATTCAACAATCTACTACCCAAGAGCGAACGGCTTGGCCGGGGCATTTAATAAAACTCTCCTCCAAATCCTAAAGAAAACATTGGACGAAAACAAAAGAAATTGGCACGAGAAGTTGTTAAAAGCCTTATGGGCCTACAGGACGACTTTCAGAACTCCCACCCAGTCTACGCCTTACGCCTTAGTGTACGGGTCCGAGGCCATTCTACTCTTAGAGGTTCAGCTTCCGTCTCTCAGAATTACAGTTGCAAACAAGGTTACTATAGAAGAAAATGCCACACTACGACTAGAAGAGTTGGAAAGCTTGGAAGGGAAAAGACTTTCAGCACAGAAGAATTTGGAACTGTATCAAGCCAAGCTGATCCAGGCCTATGATAAATTAGTTCGTCCAAGGACATTCAAAGTCAGAGAGTTGGTTTTGGTTCTCAAGAGACCTATTATTGCACATCGTAAGATAGGTGGTAAATTTGAACCAACTTGGGAAGGGCCATTTGTGGTCGAGACAGTTTACTCAGGAGGTTCCTACCAGCTTGTAAATTGCCGTGGTGAGCGACGTATGCTTCCAATTAATGGACGATATCTAAAGAAATATTACGCAACCTAATGTTTCGAAGGATGAATCCTCATTCCTAGAAGCACGGGCACAGTAATTACTTATGACTGGGTCTGAACCCAAAAATATAATAGTAGATGATAAAGAAAATCGTTTAAAAGAAAATATGTTAAAGGAAAACATGTGAAATCATGGTAATAAAGTTTTTTATCCTTCCTTTCAAATCGAGTCTCACTCTTGACCTTTCTTCATCTTTCCCTACTCTTATTTAAATTTAAAATAAACGAATAAAAGCTCTTCATTAATAAATAATTATTTTTCTACTGTTCTTCTACTTAGTACAACCCCTGATCCTTTCCTTGTTTTTTGCAGGGAAATGTCAAACGGGCGGTTGGTTCTGAACTTTAAGAATGGCGTGATTCTATCACTCAATAAAAAGAGGATGAATGATGGAGCTATGATTGAAATTGACTCTGACTTCACACCAGCCAGGCTACAGTACGAAGTAAATGAATGGACCCCGATTGATCAGGAAGAGCTCCACAGCCATACATTGATGAAATTGGGTGGCTCAAGTCAACCATCCGCCAGTAAGAAGAGAAAAGTAAATACCACTCATGCAACGGGAGAGGACAAGAAAGTTAAGTCCGTGGTTTCTACAACAGAAGGCACACTCGTCAGTGCAATACCCACAGAAATCCAAGGGGTATGGAGAGCTACTCTCACTGCCACCCAGCGGAGGAACAAGAATTGCCGCATTCGCAAGATGTTAACCAAGTTAGCAGCAGATCAACATGAAGAGACAGTTGCTACCATCAATACAAATACTCCGAAGAAATTGGTTTGTCAGGAACCTGAAAGGAGGAGATCGACTCCAAGGAAAGTAGAACAGATAAAAGAAATTCCAAGAAGAGCAGAAATAGAATCAGCGCCTCAACACCAGATAAATGCACTAGTTTTAAAGAGTCTTGTTGCGAAAGCAACCCCAGAGGATGTCCCGACAGAGACTATCCCTGAGGAGCCAAGACATGCAGGAGAGCGTATCGGGGTTGAACCATACATTCCTTAGTACGTTACTAGACCGCGCCGGTTGCAGATAATTCCAGAATATGAGTTGGAAAGAATGCAGAATGTTGAAAAGAAAAATTTCAAATACTTTGAGAGAATTTAAGGCAAGAGGATCAATATCTTAGAAGGCCTCGAGCTACATACAGATGTATTCTTAGGTTACGAGCAACAGCAAATTGTAGACTGTATTGTTGAACATAAGAAAATGGGTCGAGCTGGTCGTCTGAGGGAGAAAACTTATTCAGAACCCCAAAGGTGGATGCCAGGGAAAGGAAGAGCTACGATCCAGTGCGGATGTTGCTACAACTTCGCGTTAGATAGAAAAGGAAATCCACCGGGGATACTCCGTCGCAGTGAGGTGGATCTGATGCCGAATATTATTAAAAGAATGGTAAAGAGGATGATAACATGGAGGGTATTGCTTGCAGATTGCATACCCAACAGCTGCATCATTAACATCTACAAGGAGGGCGACTGCATACCTCCACACATAGACCATCATGATTTCGTTAGACCTTTCTGCTCAGTGACTTTTTTCAACCAATGCAATATCATGTTCGAATCTGACCTCCGGATAGCAGGCCCCAGTGAGTTCCAAGAGCCAGTGGAGATACCACTACCGGTAGGTTCCGTCATGGTGTTAAAAGGGAATGGAGTAGACATCGCAAAGCATTGCATTCTGGGAGTTCCTGTTGAGCTGATCTCAGTTACTTTCAGGAGGATGGACGACAGAAAAATGCCTTTCCACTTCTAGCCAGATCCAGAGTTAGAGAACCTCCGACCTTATGAGCTGTGAGTTACATGGGAGATAGCACACCTCCAATGCACATCCATACGGCATTCCAACCAAGGATGACTTGAAAGGTGATGTTATTGTCCATGTATCTTACTATTCAGACATGGATTTTTGCAGATGCTTTTAGAAGAAACTTGAAGAATCTTACGCAATCCGTTTTGGATTTATATGGATTGTATGAGATATTATATTCTCAAAGAAAATATCATCATGTTTTGGATCAAGTTGTATGATGTATTTTCGACGAGATTGGAATGAAAACGACCATGTCATGTTTCGCCTTCACCTCTTTTTATGCAAATTGACTGGGAAACGCCATTAAGTTAAATGAACTTCGAACAAAGAATAAAGGAAAAAGAAAAAATAAATGAAAACTCTCTTTTAAAAAAATAAAATATGAATGTCAAAACAAACTACAAATAAACACGAACCCCAAATAAATGTGAACTCTAAATTGAAAAATCAAGCTAAAATCAAATTACAACAAACGACTAAAACAAATTCCTGAATCTGAAATCCCCAGCCTTTTGAAATCCCCAGCCTTCGGCTATTCTCAAATCTCTTTTTGACTCTCCGTATTTCCTTCCCTCTCTTTAGAAGGTCAACTGAGTCTACTAACATAGAACCACGAAAATTTTCCATTTGGTTCTGATGGCATGGATTCATATCCTTCGCCAAATAATCAGACTTTGATCGATCCTCGTGGGATGTGAAACACTTTCACGTCTCATTCCAAATCTTCCGCAAAACTCAAATCTCCAAAGCAAATTTCAACCCTTTATACCTTCGAGATTGGAACCAGTTTCCAATTCTCTTTAAACCTTCGAGATTGGAACCAGATTCCAATTCTCTTTAAACCTTCGAGACTGGAACCAGATTCCAGTTCTCTTTAAACCTTCGAGATTGGAACCAGATTCCAATTCTCTTAAGACCTTCGAGGCTGAAACTAGATTCCAGTTCTCTTTAAACCTTCGAGATTGGAACCAGATTCCATTTCTCTTTAAACCTTCGAGATTGGAACCAATTTCCATTTCTCTTTAGACCTTCGAGATTGGAACCAGTTTCCATTTCTCTTTAAGCCTTCGAGATTGGAACCAGTATCTATTTCTATTTAAACCTTCGAGACTGGAATCAGATTCCAGTTCTCTTTAAACCTTCGAGACTGGAACCAATTTCCAATTCTCTTTAAACCTTCGAGATTGGAACCAGATTCCAGTTCTCTTTAAACCTTCGAGACTGGAACCAGATTCTAGTTCTCTTTAAACCTTCGAGATTGGAACCAGTTTCCAATTATCTTTAAATCTTCCAGACTGGAACCAGATTCCAGTTCTCTTTAAACCTTCTGGATTGGAACCAGAGTCCAATTCTCCTTAGACCTTCGAGATCGGAACCAGTTTTCATTTCTCTTTAGACCTTCAAGATTGGAACCAGTTTCCATTTCTCTTTAAACCTTCGAAACTGGAACCGGATTCCAGTTCTCTTTAAACTCTCTAAGACTGGAACCAGATTCCAGTTCTCTTTAAACTCTCGAGACTGGAACCAGATTCCAATTCTCTTTAAACCTTCGAGATTGGAACCAGTTTCCAATTCTCTTTAAACCTTTGAGATTGGTTGGAACCAGTTTCCAATTCTCTTTAAACCTTCGAGACTGGAACCAAATTCCAGTTCTCTTTAAACCTTCGAGATTAGAACCAGATTCCAGTTCTCTTTAAACCTTCGAGACTGGTACCTAAATTCCAGTTCTATCCTTTCGAGGTCAGTACCAAATTTCAACTCTCTCCTTCTAAGACTGGTACCAAATTCCAGATCTTAGTTCAAGATCAGTACCTAAATTCTCATTCTCATCCTTTTCAATCGATACTTAAACTCTGATTCTCCCTCCGAGGCTGGTACCTAAATTCCAGTTCTCTTCGCAATCCAGAGGTTGGAACCTAGGTTCCAATTCTCATTTCAAATCTAGATTTCCTTAAATTGATTTTAAATTAAACCTCAACCGAAATTGAAACTCAGAACAAATTGAAATCTAAACTCACACATTAAAAAAAAAGTCGGAATAGAAAATGAAATGAAATCTAAATCAAATTTCCCCAGATCATATGATCTGGAATTCACCTCCTTTTTTTCCCCAGCGAGAGTTTAGGGATCTCCAGTCTTGGAGATATACTCGATACTCCCCAGCGGAAATTTGTTTCTACTCTATTGTAAGTGTGTCACTTAGACATCTGTGTTGGTTTTGTTGATGTCTTCGGTCAACGCCAATACGCGCGGTGTGCTTGGTTAGCAAACCTCAGCTATTGGGGGTCCATTTGTTGACCTCATTATTTATGAGGCCTTTTCTCTTCTCTCTCTTTAGTACTTAGGATCTAGCCTTAGGCTTTCCCTTTGACTATCTTAGAGGATTAAAAATGGAACCCACCACTTAGAAATTCAAACACCTCTTAACTCCCGGCAAACCCCATAAGTTTAATTGTAAACCCCTAAGTCACTTGGAGGGTTAAGATAAAATATGGAGGTTTAAAGGGTGAGTTCATTATAGGACTCTTTAGCCTTAGGACTACCTTGGGTAGCCTGGTCTAGTGAGGGTTGACCTGCACTCATTACACTTTCACAGACATTCCAGATCCTAAAACCATTCATACTTAGCTTGACTTCCTGACTCATGTAGGCAATTCATATGGATGGACCTTAACTCCTAGGCCTTTGGCTAAGAGGGTTAGGAACAACATAGTGAATGCCTCAAATGAGTCCTCTCATGGCTCTTATGGGCTTTTATATGGCTTCATGGCTCAACTAAAGTGATTCCATTCTACTCAAATTTGATCAATCTTCATTTTTTCAAAATTTCAATTTTTGACCCCCGCGGCCCTAAACCCACCAAGACTACCAAATGCCCTTGAAGCTACCTAACATTTGAAAAAATTGCCTAAATTACCCAAAATTCCTCAAAATCAATCCTTAACATTTCCCACCATTCAAATTGATCATCCTTAGCCAAATATACCAAAATTTCCAAAAATACCCCCCAATACCTTCCAAATACCCAAAATGCCCTTCTTAACCAAAAAATCCATAAATTCCAAGAAATTCCCAGAAAATTTCAGAAAATCCCAAATATTCCTAATTTCATTTTGTTCAACTACACCATATGCCAATTGTGTCAATTTAACCCACTTTTACCAAAACCCCCAATTTGACCCATTTTTAACCCAAGTGAACCCAATGTTCCACTAAACCAACCCAATTGACCTCAATTTTGACCTAATTCAATTCTAAACTTCAATTCAATATCCCTAATATCAATCTAGACCAAATACAAGTCGAATTTGATTCATATTTGGATCCAATTCCAATTTGAAGCTTAAAGCCCAATTTTGGCTCATGACCTAAACTTAGCCCAAACTAACCCAACTCAACTCCAATTAGCCCCAAATCTTTTCCTAAACCTTCCTAATATCCCCAAAAACAAAACACTAATAAGATTTGCCCAAAATTTGAACCTATACTCCACCCAAACCCAACCCATAACCAAAATCCCCTAAATTGGCCTAAACCCAAACCTAACCCAAATGGGCCCAAATCTCAAAATCAAAGCCCAACCAAAGTTAAAAACTCTTTGTAACACTCCCATAAATATTTATCAACATTAAATTTATATCAAATCTAACAATAGCCCAACCTTAACCCAAATTAGCCCAATTTGACCAACTTTGGCCCCTTTACCAAAAAAGCCCAAATTAAATCCAATTCCACTCTAAATGATACCAAATCATTTCTAAAAAGTTCATTACACAACCTTAAACTAAACCCAGCATTTGTTTGGCCCAATCCTTCACAAAATTTCCATCCACCAATTTGTTTTCAAACATAAAGGCCCACTTTCTTAAACCATTCTAAAAGCTCATTCTCACCAAATCCAAAAGCCCAAAATTTGCTCTAAAGCCCACATGGCAATTTCTCTTCACCATACCTTTAATTGATATCACCCCTAAGTTTCAAAATCATCATTAAACCATTCCAAATCAAGCTTCATCCAAATTTCCACCAAAACGCCAAAATTCATAAAATCCCCTTTCATGAAATTTACCAAATCTTTTCCCAAGCCAAATCAAGCCATGAAGCCATGCACAAGCCATGCCACTTTACACATCACCATGTCATTTATGGCAAAAGGAGGGAGTCCTTTAATGATTCCCTTAAGGGTGATTAAGCCTTTTCTTGACTCTTCTAAACCTTGATTAAACCTAAATGTACTTAGATGGTGACTTCTCCCCACTAAGCTAGCTGACTTACCTGATTCCCTCAGCCCAAAAATCAGGCCTTCGAGGGTGAACCAAACCTAAATCCATGACTTGGACCCATTTGGACCCAAAATTAGCTCTTCTTCCTTTCCATTTAAATCAAACCCTTTACACATGGCTAATGCCGATTGAACTCACCAAACCCCAGCCCTGGCCTCCCTGACCCAGAGGGTGACCAATGCCTGGCCGGCCAGCCACCACATTCACCGAAAAACACCAGGCCGAGGGAACCCATTTGATTCAAAAATTCAATTCCTCCTCGGTCGAGTTGTCCCAATGCCAATTAGACACCATGGTTGTTCTTCCACTAACCAAGGCAGCTGATCCCAAGCCCTAACTCCCCCTGGGAGGCCCTCCATCCATGTCTATTTAAACCCACCACCTTCTCGGCCAAACAAGGTGATGAACCAGACCTAAAGAAAAATCTGCCAAAATTGCTCCAGGACCTTCTCCTAGCCTAGAGCAATTGATCCCCATTGTTCTCCTACCTTAAACACCATTGATTGAGCTCAATTTTGGACCTCAATTATCAGCCCAAAACCAGGACATCTCTGAAACCTCCACCAAAATCAAATTAAACTTACCCACACCTGCACAGGACAAAGAGAAGGAGTTCCCCAGTGGAAGCCCCCTCACCAAGCCAGCCATTCTCTCTATCGACCAAGCTTTGAAATCGGGCTTGGTGGAAGTTGTACCTTGGCAAATCCCGCAGCCAGAGACTTCATATGGAGCCTCCTTGGATGCAATCGAAGGTGCCACAACTCTCTGATTGAAGCTTCACTTCTCATAGCCAAGGTATAGACCTCTCCTTCCTACCGAGCTTCCAGAGATTCTCTATTTTGATTGGCTTAATTTCATAGCATGTAAACCATATGGATGTGTTCATCTCTTCAAGACGAATCCATAGAGCATAAGAACATGAAAATTCGTTGAGAAATGAGAGAGTTCTTAGGGTTTTAGTGTGGACGGTCACGGGTGCACACCAGTCGTAGACGATGACCAGGCACCGTCCGATCGAGCGTGTATCGGTTGAACGGCTCAGATTGCGTCGGATCAGAGGAAGGAGCGGGACCGCAGGACGCGTGGCGGCTGACTCAGATGGCGGCGTCAAATAGGAGCGCGCCGCGTGGTCTTTCAATCCGCCATAGGTTGACGCAGTGCTGAGTCGGATAAGTAGATATATAGGATTTTTTTTATTTATTTAATTACCCAAAACTTAGAAAATCCATATCTTTGTGTAGAAAAATCATAAAAATAAACTAAAAATACCCTCTTGCTCAGTGAACAGAGAAGAATAATGTGGAAAAAGAATTGAGTTAATTTGATGAGTATTTTATTTTTAATTAATTATTTAGTCATTTCAGTATTTTGATTCTCCATTTGCATAGACAATTCACCATGGCATGAGACCATATGGCTTTTGAAGCCTCTGATATTGGGAACATTCCTTGAATTTTTCAAGGTCAGAGCCCATCTCTATGGAAGATTATGTATTTTTCAAGTTTATGTCACTGTTTTTGGTATTTTAATTCCATTAATTAGCATACTATTTAGAAAATTCTAGAAAAATTTGGGGAAGTTTTTTAGGACTAGAGGACCCTGGGATAATTATATTTTGAGTTAATTTATTAAGAATAACCCTAATTGGCCTAATTACTCAAAATTGAATTTTAATTAATTAGAGTAAACACACATCAAAAGAACTTGAAATTAATTCTCCACTGATTTTTAGGATTAAAGGGACCTCAAATAAAAATGTGGAATCAATTGGAAATGCTTAACACCACTAAATGGATTAATTAAGTCACACGAGTAAAATTAAACTTTAAAAATTCATAACTCCAAAAATACACTTTAAAAATTCACCAAATTGGTTTTAGGGCCTCTCTGATATCGGAGGAGTCTTAGAAAATTAAAATTAGATTTTTATAAAAATCTTCATTTTTCACCATATTTTAATATTTTAAATAATTAAAAAATAATAAAAATCATAAAAATATTAAAAATCATAAAAATGTCATATTTCACCTCCTAATCACTTAGGAAAAAACCAATTATTTTTACCAAGTCTTAAAGTAAAGATATTGAATTTTAAATGCTTAAAACTTTTTTGAATTAAAAAATGAATTTTCCAACATTTTCACTAAATTTGTTCTAATAAAGCAAACAAAAATCATAAAATTATAAAATTTGTTTCTCTGAACTCCTTGAGGTCAGAAAGATTTAAGAAAAATATAAAATTTAATTTTCAACCTTTATTTTATTTTATAATTAATTAACAATCTAAAAATTAAAATAATTATAATAAATAAAATATAATTAAAAAAATCACCAAAATTGGTCTAAATGGTCCTCTTGTCAGTAGGAACATCCCATAATTTTCTTAAGGATAGAAATCTTTCATTGGTCATGTTGTTGAATTTCCATTGAAAATCCTTATTTTTCATTAAAATAATTATATAAATTAAATTAAATTCAGAAAAATCACATTTTCTCCTCTAATGCCTTAATTGACATATGAGTGAAGTGACATAAAAATTTCAAGTTCATTTGAGCTCAACTTAGTGAGTTATGAAATAAATAAGCTTAAAGGGGCATAAGGTTAATTAAATGATTTTAACCCTAATTAACATATAGATTTAACCAATGGGGAGGGTAAAATATCTAATTTTAAATTTACGTTAGAAGATTGAAACCTAGAGAATTAAGGGGTAGAAACCCATTAATCATCTTGAAAATATTTTAAGTAAACCTAAATTAATTAAACAATTTGAATTTTGGAAGAATAAGTTAAAATTTGGATTATTAAAATGGGGAAATAATTTAGAGAGACTATAATAACTTAAACTAAAATCCCTTAATGAATCACTTTAATAATATTTAACTTTTAATCAAATTTAAAGTGATAATTGAAATTAATAATTAAATAATTAAAAGGAAAGTGAACCTTAATTAAATTAAAACTTAAAACATTAAATAAATTGATAATTAAATTGAAATAAAATTAAAATGAAAAAAATTATGAATTTCAAAACCAATGAAAGCAAATTTAAAGCAAATTTGAAACATAAAAAAATTAATTTCATAAAAATAAATTCTTAATTAAAAAAGTAATAATAATCAAACCAATTAAATGTTAATCCAGAATATTGCAATTAAATTAAAATTAAATCATTAAAATTAAAATTAAATCATTAAAGTCTAAATTAAATAATTTAAACTTCTCTTTTAAATCAAATGGTTTAAAACACTTAAGAATAAAACAACTTGAACACTATTCCAAACTTAAATTTATTAAAATTTTATAACTAAATTAAATCATCAATTCTAATTTTAAATCATTAAATTCTTTAACAAATTAATTTGCCCTTAAAGGTTTTCATTATTACAACTCTTAAGTAAAGCATCAAGTGAAATGTCACTTTACTTATAGGATAATTAAATGTCCTAAATTCACTGAGCAAGAGTTAAAACCTAACTAAAAATTTCTGGATGATTGATTCATCTCTACAATAAAAGTTCATTTAGACTCAAAATAATCTCAAAAATATTGAAAAGATGTTTAGAACCCGTTCTAAGCACTTCCTCAATACAATGAGGTGTTTTAAGAAGAATAATTGAATTTAGTTGTTCTTTGATGAGGAAAATAATCCTTAAACAAAATCCAAGAACCTAGACGTCATAGGAGATGACTAGCAATAGGATTAGGAATTTGGTAGACAACCAGAACCTTTCCTTAGCATTACCTAGGTACTTGTCATAAATATTTAAACACCTTAACATGTGTTTTAAGTGCAGCTTGGAATGACGAGAAGACTCTCCAGGTACGCTTTTATTTTATTGCAATTTACTTTATTGCAATTTCTTTATATAAGCTGCACTTTACTCTTCTTGCATGTTAAACAAGATTGTTGCATGAAAACTAAAACCTTTAGGATAGCCATAAAACTGAAACCAAAACAAAATTAAAAGTCACAACAAGATAAAATTCACCGCCACAACATCTCAAAATATAAAACAACTCAAAATTTAATCACAAACAGAACAACAAAACTACAATTGCAATTAAATTAAAACATCTCGTTGGATGATCGGGAATACCTCGGCTGATGTAACCTACGTGTTGCTAGAGGGATTTCCCACTGTCAAAATGAAAGTGTGGAACTCATTCAATAAAGTTTAGCAAATTCATCTGAACTAAGTGAGTCCGATAAAAATAATGGTGCCGGAATGATGGAACCGTGGGATCTTAACCGGTGTTGTTATAATCAACTTTAATATTCCTTTAATAAAACATTAAACACACCTGGACTTTAAGATTCTTCTAAACCAAAACACTTCTCTCATCTCCTGATTTTCACCTTCTAAAACTAAACCTCTGCAACAACAAGGAGCTTTGGAGCACAGTGGGCAGCACGACCATCGTCTTCAGCAAAACATGAGTCTACTTCGGCAAGACCTTTTCTTAGAATTAAACAACCAAGCCATAGGATTTCGAGGTAGTTTGCCCAGTGCAACATAAATCCTTAACCTTCCGTTAAGCATTTGCATAATCATGTTATGCAAATTAAGCCCTAACCGGTCTTAGGATTCCGAGGTAGTCGTTTGGTACGACATAAACCCTCACATCTTCGAGGCTATTTGTATGATTGTGTCATATGACTATAAGTCCTAATTAACTAAAATTAGCAGGATTACAGCATTAAACATACTCTTAAATTGAAGCTAAACAATAGGATAGTTTGGGAAGTTGCCAAGATTCTTCTTGGATCCTCAACTTCTCCTACTTCTCTCTTTTCGACTACTGAAATAAACTGTTCCAAATTTGAGCTATTCCATATTGAAATTTCTAAAATCCAATTGGTTGAAAACCTTAAACTTTGAAATTCTTGAGAGCAAAACCACTGATCATTATCGAGAGTTTTCTTAAATGATTCTCGTCATTTAAGATGTAATTAACAATAGGGGCTTGCTCTTATAGGGAACTTTAAGAACCCAGGTAATATAAACCCTGCTTAATTTTCTTATATTAAGCAGGGGAACTTGTCAGCTTATAAAATTGGTTCGCAGTCCGAACGTATGTCACAAATCTTTTAGTTTATTTAATCGAGCCCCATCATCAAGCAGTGTGTCTATTCTTCGGGATAGATACATGGTTTGTGGTGTGGTGCTCGTTTATATAAACTATTTGGGATGTGAGATTGGTTTGATTTCATATCTTAAAATTTTCAAATTATTTTTAAAATCAAATGCTACTTTCTAATATATATATATATATACATATATTTAAATTAAATTTAAAATTTAAAACTCGCCGACAACTTCTTTAGGCGACCCCTTTTCAAAACCCCAACCTAAAAATATGTCGACAAAGACTTTATTGAGGAGGTTCTGAGAGCTAGAGGGTTGCCTAAAGGTTTTATCAATATTATTCTGAGGTGGCTCAAAAATAATATTCTTCAATCCTAATCAATGGCAAGCTACATGGTTTTTTTTAAAGCTACTAGGGGACTTAAACAAGGGGAACCTTTGTCCCCTACTATTTTTATCCTTGCTCTTGATTATCTTTAAGGGATTTTAACAATAAGTTTGCTAACTCCCCTCACGTGCAATACAACCACAAATCTAACTTAAACATCTCCCATTTGGCTTATGCTGATGATATTGTCATCTTTATTAGAGCCAACAAGACTGCTATCAAATCTCTTTTGCAGTGCTTATAGTATTTCAAGGACACTTCTGGATTAAGCTTCAATCATAAGAAATGCCATATTTTTTTCTGTGAGCAAGTTAAAGTTCCCATCAGATATTAGTTAATAAATTTGTCTCATTTCAGTGCAACATCCCTCCCTTTGCATTACTTTGGTGTGCATCACTTGAAAGGTAGAACCAAATAGCCACAATATGAAGGCATCCATGCAAAAATACAAACTCAATTCAGTTGTTAGACAGCTTCTTTTCTACCAAATTGGGGGAGAATCACTTTACTGAAAAGCATACTTACTTCCTTCTCATCTTATCTAATGCAAATGACTATTATGAAGAAGACTACTCAACTTTTAATGGAATGGGCTTTTAACCGATTTTTGTGGGCTAGACAAAGAAAGCAAATGCACTGGTTTATCTGGCAAAAAGTGTGCAAACCTTTTGCAGCTGGTGGTCTGGAGTTCAAAGTGTTAAACCCTCTTAGCCAGGTTAACCTTTGTAAATTATGAATAAGGTTCAGACAAAAAGACTCTCTGTGGACCATAATAATGTAGGGGAAGTATTGTTGAGATCAATTTCTGGTTGGATAATTGGACTAAGGAAGGTAATCTTATTCATATGGTACCCCTAGATGTCAATATCAATCTAGAAGTTACTCATTGTTTTGGTGATAATGCCAGAAATGAATCCTTGTTACATGATATTTTTCATCATAATCTGATTTATAAAATCATAAAGACCCCCATTTGTAATGCAGTGACTAACAGAATTTATCTTAAGAAGGTTAAGTCTAAATCTTCCTTAGCCTTTATATATCACTCTATTTTCATGTCGGATTCCCTGCAATGGGTAAATTCTTGATGGAAAAAATTCCTTACCCCCTCCATGTTGATTTTCATGTGGAGGCTTTTTCATAAAATCCTCCCCAGTGATGATTTTTTTGAAGTTAAAGGGCCTAAGGGGCCCTTCTTGGTGACTGGTGTGTAAAATGGAGGAAGAATCTTTAGACCATTTATTTTTCAAATGCAACTTTGTTCAGAAAGTGTGGAATACATTTTTAATTCAACTCTCTATCTCAACTAATAACCTTACCTGGCTCTCCTTTAAACTATGTTGGTCTGATTTGCACTCTCCAAACATCTTTACTATTGTTGGAATGGTTGCTTGTTTCATTTGGATGGAAAGAACTAAAATAAAGTATGAGTCAATTTCTATATCTTATATTCAGCTGATAAGCTATTGTAGTAGTTTCATTTATAGAATTATTCAGAAAAAGGGTTCTCAAATATCTATACCCATTTAGAACAGGTGGTGTTTAATCCTCCCTTGGTATCTTTAATGCTATGGAAAAATTTAGGGGCACCATGGTTGAAGGTTAATAAAGATGGTAGCTTTCTTGAAAACATAAAAGGTATTGAAGGAGTGTTTACAGATCATTTGTGTAGTTCTTTACTTCATTATCAGTATCTTATGGATGAAAAAGAAGGTTTTGGAAGCTGAGGCCATTGCTGTCTTCTGGGCTTTAGAGATTTCACTACAATGCAAATTTCATTTCCTACACATTGAATCTGATTCAGAGCTGTTGGTGCATTTTTTTCTGGATCATATCCCCCTGACATCTTCTTCATTGGATTACTAGCATTAGAAGCCTATCTATGAAGCTTTCTTCCAGATACACTTTTATTGCCAGTGACGGAAACAGACCCGCTAACCGGTTAGCTAAAACAGGAAGATGTAACCAAGTTATTATAATTAGTAGAACTCCTTCCCCCTACTCTGTCATTTGCTTCATGGCACAGTTTGAATCTCCCCTATATTAGATTTTGCAATAGAATTTATAAGTAATATTATTGCTACCTTGGTACTCCATTTTGGGTACTCTTAGGTAGTTTTTCCCATATATATATATATATATATATATATATATATATATATATATATATATATATATATATGTATATATATATCTATATATATATATATATATATATATATATATAGATATATATATACATATATATATATATATATGTATATATATATATGCATATATATATATATATATACATATATATATATCCAAAAACCTGCCTAAAAGGCTAGCAATATATTAAAAGAGGTGAAAATTACAATTTAGATCCTAATTAATGGAAGACACAATCTGTCGTCATGAAGCTAAAAAGGCTTGAGGGGGAGGAGGGGTTACATCAATAACAACAGTTTCATTAAAATTCCCTTGAGAGGCAAGCAATGAGCAGGTGCATTGCCTTCCCTAGGGGAGTATGCAAAATCAACTTGCATGACATCCTTAAATTTTGGCATTCTGTTAGTCCACTTTCTTATGTGCCATGGAGCTGGTTCAGTGTTCTGCAGATACTTGATGCAACAAGAGGAGTCTGATTCCACAAGAAGAAATCTCACCTTTAAATTATAGTCAATGTTAATTTCCCAAAAAATAATTATCATTTCAGCCTCCAAAGTATCAAGAGCAACAGCTGGAGAGTGGAAAAAGATCAAACACTTCCCAATGCTATTTCTAAAAATTCCACCAAAACCTGCCTGCATCTTATAGAAACTCCCATCTGTGTTAACCATTACCCAAGGAGTAGGGGGAGGAGACCACTTAATGATAAGTGGTTTGATCAATGGGACTGTACCTGATTGTTTAAATAAACAGATGTCCTTAAAATGGTGAAACTTGATTAGCTTTTGATTATAAGACAAACTCTGAGCAGCCACCTGCAATGAGGATGCAGGTTTATCCTCTTATTTGGCTTGATTCCTGCACATCCAAATAAACCATGATACCAGGCAAGGACCCACCAGGAGATCAACATGCTTCCACTTCACCAGGCAGTTAGATAGATGCAGCCAGCTCAAATTCAGAGTCTCCAGATTTAGCTTATTGAGTAGATCATTCCAAACATTCTGAGAAAAATGACAAGTAAAAAATTAATGTTCCAATTATTTTTCAGCATTTTGGTAAAGATGGAAGTAGGAAGGCCCTCTTAATCCTTTCAGCTTTAGTATATCATCGGTAGGTATGAGTTTGTTCCTTACTCTCCAACGGAAAACAAAACATGAAGGGGGTCAGCAGCTTCCCATAAATTCAGATCCCCATTGGATCTAAATCCAATTAAAAAATTTGTGATATATGAAAGCAGAAAGATTTTGGGACTGTTTGTTTTTGGTAATCAGTTTATCCTTCTGTCCTGGCTGGAATTTAGTAATCAGAACCTAGTGTAGTTGTTCTGAATTGAGAATGTTACTGAGCAACCTGCAGTTCCACTAATTGTCAGTCCGGAAGTCTTTGACACAGCTATTTGAGAATGTCCCAGAGTGTGTAGTTGAGAGTTTCTCCCGCCCCCACCCCACACACCAACTAATCTAGCCAGAAGTTAACTTGGCCATAACCTAACTCCCAAAGGAACAACTGTTCAGCTTTGTCTTTGATTTCAAAAGTTTTGTCCAAAGCCTGGAGTCACCCAATTTTGGCTGAACCACTGCTGGATGCTCCTTCTTATAATATTTACCATTTAAATAAATTGCTCAAAGGCTATCCTGAGCTCTAAACCTAATCCATATTTTGCACAGATTTATAAAGCTTAAGTGATTAAAGCTACGGAAACCCAAACCAGTAGCCTGGAGAGGTTTGCATAGCTTCTGCCAAGGGAGCCTGTGTATCTATTTGTGTTTTCTAACCCAGAGAAAACTATTAAACATTTTTATAAGTTGCTGCTAGGTGCTTTTTTCATAACAAAAATTGGAAGAGCATAAGAGGGTAAAGCAGTAAGTATACTTCTCAGTAGAATGATCCTGCCACCATTAGAAAGGAATGAATTGGTCCAACACTGTATCTATGTTTTAATTTTGTCAATTACCTCTTGGAATTATGCTTGTTTAGTTCTGCCCTTTAGTAATTGAACACCAAGATAGTTAATGGGAGGTGAGCTGATTTAAAACCAGTAAAATCAGATATCCATTTCTTCAATTGATGGCTGACATGAATAATAGGAAAGAGTTGACATTTTTGTAAATTCAGCTCCAAACCAGATACAAAATGAAAGTACAGTAGAGCCTGATGAACAACCTTTACAGCAGCTTTGAAGGCTTTGGAGAATATAATTATGTCATCTGCATATGATAGATGGCTAACAATAATGTTAGATTTGTGGTGATAAGATAAGTGAGATGACTGAGCAAAGAGACTATCCAAAATTCTGGAGAGATAATCAAAAGCTAATATGAAAAGGGTTGGGGAGAGGGGACCTCCCTGTTTGATACCACTGGTAGCACTAAAGAATCCATGGCACTTACCATTAACCATGACAGAGTGAGCATTGCATTTCAACCACTTACCAATAGGCTGACAAAATCTGGTTTCTAACCTCTAGCAGATAGAGTATTAAGGATAAAATCCCAGCTAATGGTGTCATATGCTTTTTAATATCTAGTTTAAAAATCACATTATGCCCCCTACATTTTTTATCCAGATCCAGTAGCAATTATTGGGCGAAAAGGATGTTATCTGAGATGGTTCTCGCATTCACAAAAGCTACTTGATTAGCTTTAATAAGAAAATTCAGATGAGGTTGAAGTCTGTTTACAAGAATTTTGCTGAGTATCTTTGAGATCACTGAGGTTAAACTAATAGGCCTGAAGTCAACCCAGGTTTGTCTATCTTTGTTCTTTGGTATCAAAATGATGGTGGAAGCAGAAAAGTACTTAGGAGGATCCATACCCTGAAAGAAATCCTGCACTGCTTGGACAACATCTTTACCTGTAATAGGCCAGCTTGCCTTATAGAAGGAAGAAGAAAAACCATCTGGTTCAGCAGCCTTTATTTCATCAATAGAGTCCAAAGCATTTTTATTTTCAGCTTCCAAAGGTGTATGAGTTAAGATAAGATCCTACACATAACTGTAGTTATCCTGAAAAATCAGCAACTGAATGGGGGGTTGACAGAGTAGGAACCTGTGTAAAGAGTTATCTGAAAAGTTTCACAGCATCTTCAGCAATAGCTTCAGCATTAGTAATTTTTACTCCATCAGCGTTGGTAATAGAAAGGAATATATTATTACCTGTTAAAGTTAATGTATGCATGATAATATCTAGTGTTTCTGTCCCCATCAATGAGTTTAGCAGAAGCAACTTTCTGCTTAAAGAATGCTTCTTGATATCTGATCTGTGAAAACAGCTGTTCATTAACTAAATGCAAATCCAATTCAATGTTAACCCCATTGAGAAAACCAGCTTCCATTCCTGCCACAGTTTCTTCAGCTGGTTGAAGGATAGTATGGACATTGCCAAAAGTAGACCAGTTCCAGTTTTTAAGATGCTTAGTTGTCAGCTTTTGTAGATTCCAAAGGTTACTCCATGGAGAGCTCCCCATAGTTGGTTTCCAAAATTTCTCCAATTCAGTCATAAAGTCGGGATGAAGCAACATCTGAAATCTGAAATGTCCCCCTCCACCACCTTCAGCAATATTGATTGAACATAGAAAGGGTCTATTATCAGACCCAGCCATAGAGAGGTAAGTTATAATACTAAAAGGGAAAGTTTTGAGCCATAATGAATTCACCAGCATTCTATCAAGTCTTTCCCAAGTGTTACCTCTTCTCCAGGTAAAAGAAGGACCATTGAAAACCATATCAAATAATGCAGCATTAGCAATGAATTGGTTAAAGTTGGCCATGGAAGAGAGGACCAGCCAAAAACTAAAGGCTGTGAGTAGGAATTTAACCCCACAAGACCCCCCTGACAGATGTCCCTGAACTTACGATATTTAATGAGTTTCTGAATATAGACCAAACAATGTGCAACAACTAGTAAGGCTGAGGAGGAGCTTCCCTCAAACTTTACCTTATTTCTGCACATCCAAATAAACCAGGCCACCACACAAGGAACCACCAGGAGACCCCATTTATTCCAGTCCACCCAGCACTGCCTAAGATTTAGCCAGCTTAAATTCAGTGTGTCAATGTTGAGCCTGTTGGTGAGATTCTTCCATACCTTCTGAGAAAAGGAACAACTGAAAAATAAATGTGAAGACAGCTTTAGTAGGGACAATTCCTCAGTTTGATGACGCAGATGACAACAGGAAGGCCCTCTAATTCCCTTTAAATTGAGTATATCATCAGTGGGTAATAGCAGGTGTCTAGCTCTCCAACAAAAGAAAGACATTGATGGGGACAGAAATTTACTCCATCACTCAGGCCCCAAAAGAATCTGATCCCAGGAATAAAACTTTTGATAAATAAATGAAGACAGCTTTTGGGAATGCTTGTTCATAGTGACCAGCCTATCTTTCTGCCCTGGCTGAAATGTAGTCAAGATAACTTGTTGCAGCTGGATAGGTGTTAAAATATTGCTCGGAATTCTGCGGTTCCACTAGTTTTCAGACAATAATTCATTGACACAGCTGTTAGTAGGGACATTATTGTGTGGAGTAGAGAGTTTCTCCCCTCCCCAGGCCCAATTGTCCAGCCAGAAATTAATCTGGCCATCCCCGAGCTCCCAAATGAAAATTTGCTCAGCCTGATCTTTAATTTTATGCATAGCTTTCCAAAGCCTTGAATCCCCCATTTTGGGTAGCACCATAGAAGGATGGTCATATTTGCAGTACTTTCCATGCATAAAGTGAGCCCAAATAGTATCATTAGTTCTGAACCTGACCGACAGCTTACACAGATTAATAAAACTCAGATGTTCAAAGCTTTTAAAGCCCAGACCACCAGCCTGTAGGGGTTTACAAATCTATTGTCAAGGTAGCCAATGAGTCTTCTTGTGTTGTCCAGCCCACAAACTTTTGTTATATATTCTTCCAATAAGCACTTGGGTGCTCTTTTTCATGGTAAACATCTGTAAAGCATAAAATGGGAGGGCAGATAATATGCTTTTCAGCAAGGTTAGCCTTCCACCATTAGATAGAAAAGAATTGGACCCACAAGAAATCTGAGACTTTATCTTATTAATAACATCCTGAAATTGTGTTTGCTTAGCTCTTCCCTTAATCAGTTGTACACCAAGATAATTGATAGGAAGAGCAGCAGAATGAAAGCCAGTATAAGCAGCAATCCAGTTCGCCAACGTAAGGCTAACATTTTTTCTAGGGAAAAATTGACATTTCTGTAGATTAAGTTCAAGCCCAGAGACCTCCTTGAAGTGCTCAAGAGTCTTATGCAATGTCTTAACAACGAGCCTTAGAAGCCTTAGAGAAAATGATTATGTCATCTGCATAAGATAAGTGACTGATTATAATGTTGGATCTGTGGTGATAGGCTAACTTGGGTGCTTGAGTAAAGGCAAGATCTAATATTCTGGATAGATAGTCAAAAGCAAGGATAAAAATGGTAGGAGAAAGAGGGTCCCCTTGCCTGATACCTCTTGATGCACTAAAGAACCCATGGCATCTTCCATTGACCATGACAGAATGAGCATTGTTACTTAACCACCTCTTGATGAGCTGAATAAAGTTGTGCTGGAAACCTCTAGCAATTAAAGTATTTAGAATAAATTCCCAACTAATAGTATCATAAGCCTTCCTAATGTCAAGCTTAAATATGACATTATTACCTCCGCACTTCTTATCTAAATCAAATAATAATTCTTGAGCCAGCAGAATATTGTCAGAAATAGTTCTCCCTTTCACAAAGGCAGCCTGATTAGTTTTGATAAGATTGTTCAAGTGTGGTTGTAGTCTAGCCATTATAATTTTACTCAAAATTTTTGACATTACAGAAGTAAGGTTAATAGGTCTAAAATCTCCCCAAGTTTGTCTCAGCTTATTTTTGGGGATCAACACAATAGTGGAAGTTGAGAAGTACTTTGGAGGGTCCATACCTTGAAAAAAGGCTTGCACAGCCTGAAGCACTTCATTGCCAATGACAGACCATCTAGCCTTGTAGAAAGTGGAAGAGAAGCCATCTGGACCTGCAGCTTTAGCACCATCAATAGATTCTAAGGCATTCTTAATCTCAGTTTCATCAGGAATATCAGTAAGATTTAGATTCTGTGAATATTAAATAAAGATTATCCTGATAAATGTTGTTCTGAATGGGGGTGGAACAACCAGGTACCTGGGAGAATAATTTGGTGAAATGATTTACAACATCCAAAGCAATATCATCAGCATTATTTAGATTAATCCCTGCATCATTAGTAATGGAGAGGATCATGTTTCATTTTCTTTTAAAGTTTATATAAGCATGATAATAACTTGTATTTCTGTCCCCATCAATAAACTTGGCAGTAACAGCCTTCTGTCTATAAAATTCCTCCTGACATTTAATCTGTGCAAGTAAATGCTCATTATCAAAGTACAAAGCATCTTCATTACAGTCCCCATTAATAAACCCAGCCCCTGCAGTAGCCACAGAAGCTTTAGCCTTCTTAAGATTCTCTTGGATATTACCAAAAACTGCCCAGTTCCAATTTTTGAAGTGCTTGGCAGCTTGTTTATGTAAAGCCCAAAGATTGCCCCAAGGGGTACTGCCCATTAATGGTACCCAAACCTTCCTTAGTTCATCTAGAAATCAGGATGATGGGTCCACATATTTTGAAATCTAAACATACCTCCAAGACTTATTATCGAGAATATATATATATATATATATATATATATATATATATATATATATATATATATATATATATATATTAGAAAAAAGGAAAATTCATTCCATAAAAAAGGTTACCTACATCCGAGAAAGGGAGTATTAGTCGGATCCCTAAAAGTAAAAGCCTAAGAGGCTCAAAAGGTGTAACAGAAAAAACTGTACTACTAGTGGATGCAGCATTTTTGGCCAACCAATTAGCAGGGTTGGTTGCCTTCTCTAAATATGTGAGACCATTTGAGTGTAAAACCACCAACAGTAGAGAGAATGGTTCTGATAAAATAGATCAAATTCCAGGGAGGAGGAGAGAACCCCTGCAGGATATTAATCAATTGCTGTGAATCAGATTCAATCCAAACATAGTGATACTTGAGTGCTTTAGCAGTCTTAAGTGCCCAGTGGGCAGCCTGAAGTTCTGATTCCAAAGCTGATTAAGAGACTATGGGTGCATGAAAAAACCATAATAACTGACCAATAGAGTTTCTGCGCACAGCACCTATACCAGCAGACGAAGATGTAAAGCTGCCATCAATATTAATTTTAATCCATGGCATGGAAGGCAGGGACCATCTCAGCAGAACAGTTTTTCTTCTGGTGCAGCATTCCAGCAAAGAGTGCTTGTTAATGAAGCTGCAGCAATTTGCCACAATAGTATTAATCAGATAAGGTTTATCTTCATGCTTAGCTTGATTTCTGGCCATCCATACAAACCAGCAGATGACTAAGGGAACATGGTACCACTACTCCTCTTTCCAGTCCTCCCAGCAAGCCTCCAAGGAAATCCAATTGTATTTGGGTTGAGTTAACTTTAGTTGATGTAACACAGCATTCTATACATGATTAGTGACTGGGCAATTTAGGAAAAGAAGAGCGACAGTTTCTTCATGAGAATGGCATAACCAGCATCTAGAGGCAGTTCTGAGCCCTTTTAACTTCAAGATACCATTCAAAGGAAGGTACTTATGAAATAATCTCCAACAGAAAAATGACATAGATGGAGACAAAAGCTTGGTCCAGATCTTCTCCCCCTAGTTGGTGTCAGACCATACAGTAAGGGAATTGTGTATCATGTTGTTAAAGGATTGTTTGTTACAATGCTTTAGCAGAATTTTATCAGGTTTAGTAGGTTCAATAAGGATGACCAATATCTGCTGCACACTTTCCTCATCTAACACCTCTCTCAGAAGACTAACATTCCACTGGTCCTCCACCCAGAAATCTGAAACTGTGTGATTATGATTTACCTGATTAGTGAAATTCAGATGACCATCTGGAATCCAGTTATCATAATAAAAATTAACATCCCCAACTCCAATCTCCCAGCAGAAGAACTGGTTAGCTATTTCCCTTACTTTCAGCAAACTTTTCCAGTGCTTTGAATCCCCCAGCTTTGGCAAAACAGCATTTAGATGTGATTTCCTACAATACTTCTCTTGTAAGAAATTAGCCCACATAGTATCCTGCCTTCTGAATTTGATCCATTGTTTACAGTAAAAGAGGTTACTCATCTGTTGGAAGCTCTTGATGCCCAAGCCCCCTGCCTTGATAGGTTTACAAAAGTTATTCCAAACAGTCCATTGTGGTTGCTTAGACTGACCCTCCCAAAGGTATTTGTTGAAAATAGTTTCAATCATCTTCTAAGTACTTTTTTTCATTCTAACCATCTACATGGTATAAAGGGGGAAGGTTTATAAAATACTTTTTAGCAAGGTTAATCTACCTCCATTCGACAGGAAAGTATTGGTCTAGCAGTTTAAAGTAGATGTGATCTTGTGTACCACCTCATCATATTGGGACTGTTTTCTCCTTCCTTTGATCAACTGCACCCCCAGATACTTTAAAGGAAGTTCAACAGCCGAGAAGCCAGAGAACTCTTTTACCCACTACTGATGTTTATACCTTTTCCCCACCAAAAACTGACACTTCCTTTTGTTGAGTTCAAGACCAGCTACCTTGGCTAAGTGTTCAGTCATTTGAATAGTTTTACTAATTGCTTGTTTACTCCCATTAGTGAAAATGATTACATCATCTGCATAGGCCAGATGACTGATGATTTGGGATGAGCCATGACTATGGTTGAGGTAGGGGTAGCGACTATGAGCAACATTCATAAAGGGGTCTCCTACGGAAATTGTCGGCGAATTTTATTTTTTAAATTTAATTTAAATATATATATATGTAATTATGGAAAGTAGCATTTTAATTTTTGAAAATTGTTTTAAGTTTGAAAAAATTTTGAAGTATGAAGTCAAACTGATCTCTCACATCGAAAAGTTTATATAAACGAGCACCACATCACAAACCCTGCATCTATCCCGAGGAACAGATACAATGCTTGATAATGGGGCTCGATTAAATAAACTAAAAGATTTGTGACATCTGTTTGGTCTGCAAACCAATTTTATAAGCTGACAAATTTCCTCTACCTAATACAAAGGAATTAAGCAGGGTTTAGATTACCTGGGTTCTTAAAGTTCCCTATAAGGGCAAGCCCCGATAGTTAATTACATCCTAAGTGACAAGAATCACTTAAGAAGACTCTCAATAATGACTAGTGGTTTTGCTTTCAAGAATTTCAAAGTTCATCGTTTTCAAAGGATTGATATATGAAAATTTCAATAGGGGATAGATCAAATTTGGAACATTTATTTTGAGAGTCCAAAGGAAGAGAAGCAGGGGATGTCACAGATCCGAAGTGAACTTCGGTGACTTCCTGACTATCCTATTGTTTAGCTTCAATTCTGAATGTTTATTTAATGTTTCAATCCTGCCAATTTTAATTAATTAGGACTTATACTTGTATGACATGATCATACAAATAGCTTATAAAATGGGAGGGTTTATGTCTTACCGAACGGCTACCTCGGAGTCCTAAGACGAGTTAGGGCTTAATTTTCATAATACGATTATGCAAATGCCTAAAGAGAAGTTGAGGATTTATGTTGCGCTAGGCAAACTACCACAAAAGCCTATGGCTTGGTTATTTAAACTAAGGAAAGGTTAAGCTGCTGAAGACTTGTTTTGCTGTTTAAGGTGGTCGTGCTGCCCACCATGCTTGCTCCAAGCTCCTTGTTGTTGCAGAAGGTTTAGTTTTAGAAAATGGCAATCAAGAGATGAGAGAAGTGTTTTGGTTTAGAGAGTTTGAAAATTTAGATGGCTTAATGTTTTAATTAAAACAAATCTTAAAGTTGATTAAGAAGAACCGATTAAGATCCTACATTTTCGTCATCCCGACACCACTGTTTTCATCAAATTCACTTAGTCCAAATGAATTTGTTAAACACAATTGAATGAGTTCCACACTTTCATTTAGACCGTGGGAAATCTCATTAGCAACATGTGGGTTACATCATCCGAGGGATTCCCACTCATCCAATGAGACATTTTAACTTAGTTGTAATTGTAACTTTGTTGTTTTGTTTGTGATTAATTTTTTATTTGTTTTATATTTTGAATATTGTGGCGGTGAATTTTATCTTGTGCTCATTTTTAACTTAATTTGGTTCAGTTTCATGGCTATCCTAAATGTTTCAGCTTTTATGAAGGGTGACATTCTTGTTTATCATGCAAGCTTGCAATAAGAAGAAAAGTACATCGCAGGTAAATAAATTGCTATAAAATAAAAGCATACCTGGCGGGTCTTCTCATCATTTCCAGCTGCAATTGAAACACATGTAAGAGCATTTATATTTTTAAAAGAAACACCTAGGTGAAGTTAAGGGAAGGTTCTGGTTTAATACCAAAATCCTAATCATATCACTTGTCAAGTCCTAAGGTGTGTTTATGGATGATTTTCTTCATCAAAGAACAATGAAGTTCAATTGTTCTTCTAAAACATTCCATTAGGTCAGGAAAGTGCTTAGGATGGGTCGTGAACATCTTTACAACACCGTTGGGATTATTCTGAGTCCAAATGAATTTCGTCGTATGGATGGATTGATCGTCAAAGAATTTAGTTATGTTTTCATTCCTGCTCGGTGAACTAGGATGTTTGATTATCCTATGAGTAAAGTGACATTTCATTTGATGCTTCATTTGAGAATTATAAAGGTGAAAGCCTTTAGGGGAAAATTAGTTCACTAGAGGATTTAACCATTCTTAGTTGAAGTTGGATTGATGATTTTAAGGTGATTTAGTTTCATATGTTTTAGGTCATTTAAGTTGAAAAAGTATCTTTTGATTCAGTTAAGTTTTAATGACTTAAGTTTGTTGTAACTTAATTATGATGCTTTTGAATTAATTTTTAATCTGTTTTAATTTTAATGTCTTGATTATGAATTGTTTTAAATTTATCTTAATATTCCAATTTTGTTTCAGTCTTAGTTTTGGGTGATTTCAAATTAGTTTTAATATTTAAAATTATCTTAATTTGGTCTTTAAATCATCTTTCCTTAACTTACTTATTTCTAAGCTTTTATTTTAATTATAAAATTTCAAGATTATTCCTTTTAATTTAATAACATTATTTGTTATGGTTTCATTAAAAATTAAGTGGTGCTTGATATATTCATTGATTAGGGATTAAATTTCAAAGAATTAGAATCTTCCTATATTAAATCCCTTAACACTGATAATTCATTTCTTAATTAACTTCCAAAGTTTAATGATTTGATTAATTAATGCTTCTCTTTTAAATGTTCAAGGTGATTAATGGGTTTCTACCTCTTAACTACCTTAGTTTCAATCATCTATATGTAAAGTTATGATCAAATATTTTACCCCTCCCTTTGGTTAAGTTAAACATTAATTAAGGTTAAAGCCTTTTAATTACCTTAATGCCATCTTAAGCTTATTCATCTCATAATTCACTAAAGCAAGCTCAAATGAACTTAAATTTTTTATGTCACTTCACTCACATGTCAATTAAGACATTAGAGGAGAAAATTTGATTTTTCAATTTTTTAATTTAATTTATATAATTATTTTAGTGAAAAATAGGGATTTCAATGAAAATTCAATAGCATGACCAAAGTAAAGTTTCTATCCATAGAAAAATTAGGGTAGGTTACTACTAACAAGAGGACCACTTGGACAAATTTTGGTGATTTTTTTAAATTTTATTTTATTTATTATAATTATTTTTAATTTTGGGGTATTAATTAATTATAAAATAAAATTGAAGTAGAAAAATAGGTTTTATATTTTTCTTAAATCTCTTTGATCCCAAGGAACTTAGAGAAATAAATTTTATATTTTTCTGATTTTTCTTTGAATTTTTAGAATTATTTTAGTGAAAGTGTTGGAAAATTCATTTTTTAATATTAAAAGTTACCCTAAGCTTTTAAAATTCAATATCTTTACTTAGAGACTTGGGGAAAATATTTGGTTGATTCCTAAGTGATTAGGAGACCAAATATGACATTTTTATGAATTTTAATATTTTTATGATTTTTTTAATTTTTAATTTTTAAAATACCCAAAAATGGGTTAAAATTAACATTTTAGAAAAATTTCAATTTTAATTTTCCTAGACTCCTCTGATATCAGAGAGGCCTCAAAACCATTTTGGTTAAATTTTGAATCACACTTTGAGTTTTATGAATTTTTTAATTTTCAAAATGGCTATGTAACTTGAATAATCCATTTAATAGGTTAAATCATTTCCAATTGAATTAAAATTTTTATGTGGGATTCCTCTAACCCTAAAGATCAGTAAAGAATTTATTTCATGTAGTTTTGATGTGTGGTTGTTCCAAATTAATTTAATTTTAATTTTGAGATTTTGGCCAAATTATGGTTTGTATAAGTGAATTAAATCAAGTTACAATTTTGCTAGGGTCCTCTAGTCAAGAGATACTTCTCGTAATTTTTCCAAATTTTTATGATCAATATGATAATTTTCACAATTAATTTTCCATAAAATGACTCTGAATTTATAAAATAGATAACTTGCCATGGACATAGCCTTTGGCCTTGAAAAATTCAGAGAATGTTTCCAATATCAGAGGCTACAAAAGCCCAATGGTCTTATTCCATGGTAAATTATGCATGCTAATGGAGAATTAAAAAATTTAGATCAGTGTTAAATTAACTAAAAATTAAAGACTCAACAAAATAACTTAATTCTTTTTACACATTATTCTCCTCTGTTTATTGAGCAAGAGGGTACTATTCTTTTAATTTTATCATTTTTCTATGCAAGTTATGTATTTTTAAAGTTCAGGGTATTTAATTAAATTAGAAAAGGCCTATTTTTTTACTTATCCAACACGGCTGCACCTAATCATAGGCAGATCCGAAATCCCATGGGCGCACTCCCATTCGACACCGCCATCTATGTCAGCGCCACATGGCCAACGCTTTACTCTCCGACTCCATCTCCGCCGTTCATTCGATACACACGTGATCGGAAGATCTCTGGTGATCATTCCTGCCTGGTTCATCCCGAGAGTCGTCCACCCTAGAACCTTAAGATCTCGCTCATTTCTCAACCAAATCACACGAGGTTTAGTCCTATGTGTTAGTCTAGACAAGAGCTACAAATCCATATGGCTAATATGCATTAAAATTTAGTTAAAATAAATGGAGAATCGCTGGAAGCTAGGGAGGAAGAGAGATCTCCATACCATGGTCCAAGAGATGAAGCCTCGATTAGATGTGCTCGGCACATTTGTTGGAGTCCCAGAAGCCTACGGACGAGGCCTCAAGTGAAGGTGAAATGGCTGGCTTTGAAAGTGACTAGACCCGATTTGGTGTTCTGACCGATAGAGCAAATGACTGGCCTAGTGAGGGAGCTTTCAGTGGGGAACTTCTTCTCTACCTCTAGTTAAGGTGTGGGAAGGTTTAATTTGATTTATGTGGAGTTTTAGAGAGTTTCTTGGTTTACTGGCCTAAATTTAAACTCCAAAGTTGAGCTCAATCAGTGTGGATTAGGGCAGGAGGACAGTGGGGCTCTTCTTCTCTAGGTTGGGAGAAAGTTTGGAAGCGATTTGGGGGAGTTTTGTGAGAAAATGTTCAACACCTGGTTCAAGGCTGAAAGGTGTGCGTTTTATAGCCATGGTTGCCTGGTGGAGCTCAGAACCAGGCAATGAGTGGTTTAGGCTGCTTAGGGTGAGGGCTGAGCAAGCTAGGTGGATGGAGAGGAGATGGCACTCTGCTAAGGTTCAATTTTGGGTTGGGTTTCAAGGAAAAGGAGGTGCTCGAGCGTGGCTGTTGCAGTGGCTAGGGTGGCTAGCAAGGATAGTCAGGCTGCTGGGCAGGCTGAGGAGGAGTGGAGGAGAGGTTCAGCTGCATTAATTGGGTAGAGGAGATCGCTTATGGTGGGTTTAAAGGATGGGACTTAGCCTTAGCAAATGGCTAAACCCATTGGTCCAAAGTGGTGGACCATTGGTCCATGGCTCAAGGGTCATGGGTTAGGTTAGGTCAAGCCCACCCTAGGACGCCTAGGGTTGGCTGCCAAGAGGTTGGTTTGATCAAATTTGGTTTGGTTAAGTTCAATTTGGCTCATGTGTGCACATGGCTTGGTTTGGTTTCAATTTGGGCTAGCTTGAGTTTGGGATTGGATAGGATCAAATTTATTGATCAAAATTGTCAAAATGATTGTCATAAAGCCTTTGGGAAAGGTTTGGAGTGAAATTGAATTGATTTGAGAAGTGTATTTGGTGGATTTAGGCGATTTGGATCAATTTGGTCACCATGGGTTAAGCTTGGATTTAGGTTAGGTTAGAGCTTAGCTAGGGCTCAATTGATGATTCAAAATGATACAAGTGATTGTTTTTGAAGGTTTAGGATATAAATTGGGTGGAAATTTTGGGTTTAGGGTATTCAATTTGGAGGTTTAGGGCTAGGTGACAACTTTAGGGCAAATTTGGGTATTTTGGTTTCAAATGAGTTTGCATGAGATTTTGATCAAAATATTGGCCAAATTTGTGTTGTATTTGGTATGAGAATGTGTTAGGAAGAGTTTGGAATTTGGTTTGGGGAAAATTGAGTGGCTTTCGGTCATTTTGAGGTGAATTGGGTCATAAGGCCAAAATTGTGGGGTTTGGATTCAAGTTGAAATTGAACTCAAATGTGAATCTAATTGGGCTTGGTTTGGATTGAAATTGGTATTGTAGATGTTTATTGGATGTTTGGGATTGAATTTGATCAAAATTGGGGTTAAATGCATTGATTTGGTTTGACATTGGGTCTGTTTGGGTTAAATTTGCCAACATAGGATTTTGGATTGAGAGAGGGTTATTTTGGAAAAATTGGCTTATGGTTTAGTTGAACAAAATCAAATTAAGAATTTTTTGGATTTTCTAGAATTTTTTCGAGAATTCTTTGTATTTTTGGAATTTTGGGTCGAAAGGGGTATTTAGGGCATTGAAGGTTATTTGGAGGGTATTGGAGTATTTTGGTGGATTTAAGAGGTAGAAACTGTTTTAAAATGATTTTTAGGAATTTTAGTTAATTTTTGGGAAATTTTTAGAGAGTGTTATGATTGTAGGGGAAACTTGGGTAATTTTAGGTAGGTTTAAGGACCCAATGTCAAAACCAGAAATTTTGGAAAATGGAATTTGGGCTTCAAATTGGGATAATTGGGACCATTTTATTGGGGTCAATATTGAGTAAAAGTAATTTGGAATAGAATTAGGGTTTAGAAGTATGAGCCATGGACTTAGCCAAGTACAATGATCCTGGGGTCGGGAGGCGCAGGGTTTATATGATTATGGAGCTTTATATTATATAATTTATAAATGATTATCAGAGTAAAATTAGCAATTGTGTCCCCCCCTTTTATCAACGCAAGTATACATATCGTTCAAGTAATAAAGGGCTCTAATGGTGTCCTAGATATTGATCCCACAATGAATTTTAGAGATTAAGAACTAATTTCAGCAGATGCAATTACTATCTAGTTTACAGAAATAAAGAACACTTATACTAAACTCTATTACTTAATTTTTAAATAGAAGATTGCAATTTAGAAAAAGTATCTTTATCCTTATTAAGAGAATTAAGTGAATGAATAATTAAATTAGTTAGAATTATATTGTGCCAAATAGGAGCATTCCTATTCTTTACCCTTTGGTCCAGGCATAAGAACATTAACTAATCCTTTGTTATATTACTGAATTAGCAGCTAGGTTGGGAGGATACCGGCTGCCACTTCGGAGCTCCCACATTTCCCTCATCTGAGGGCTAATATCTACACTTCAGCTCCCAAACGATGGGACAGAATTGAAGATTTTAGTCTGTCACACTAAAATATCCAATTCTACGCCCGTTAAATAATATTTCCCTATTTATTTGCACCCTCCTTCCAAGGCTTTTGACTTCCCTGAATCTTAGATGTAATCTTTACTATAGTTGATAATTCAACATATTTTAACAATTCAATTGGGCAAATTGAAAGTAAATTTAGATTTAAGTAAAAAGATTATCACAATTTTTATTTAATATTTTTAGGCACAACTAATTCAATTCTTCATTTCACAAAATCTCTACAACAAGGAGAAAGATAGAGAAAACTACTCAGAATGCATAGGAAAAATAACACAAAACTTGGATTTCATTTAAAGTTATAAAACAATAAATAAAAACTTATTATGAATCTTCTCCCCAAGCAGAATCCTTGAAGTTCCTCTAACTCTTCCTTCTTGTACAACACACTTAATTATACTTACTAATATACTCTAAAACACACTAATGCACACACAATAGACTCACCACACACTACTGACTTCCACAAGACACACCAGAAGAACACACTTTTTAGACCTAAATTTGTCTATATTTAAAGAAGAAGAAATATATCCAAAGGTTGCTTAAGCACCTCTTCAAAAAGGGTCCAGATTCAATGTATTTGGCTTGAACCGACATTTTCGCCATCGGTGGGCTCGATCTCATCTTCGGCAGGCTTCTAGAACTTTGGCTAACTGTTAAGGCTCACTTTCGGCGGGCTCCTTTAAAATATATTCAAAACTTTCAGGAAAATCACGCCGTCGTCGGCTTATTCCTCGCCGTCGGTGGGATAGTTCAATTTCCATCTCTTTTTAGTCCTTTTCGTTCTAGATTTGCTTCTTTTCGATCTTTTTGCTTCCAATGCCTATAAATCTTCAGACCTGCAATAAAACATAGAAAATACCTTCCTTTAAAGTGCAATTTCATATAAAATTGGTACGAATTTCTTAAAACATTTTCCTGTGGTCAAAATCCCCTAAACTTAACTATTACTTGTCCTTAAGTAATCTTGATACTATATAAAAATATTGATTATTTGTAATAAAATTTTAATTCAGAAATACTATGAATTTGATTTAATAAAATATTATAGTAAAGTTTATTAGAAAGAGTTTTAGATAATTAAATTAACTCTATAGGTATAAGGCTATTTAGTCATCAAGTTTAAGATTTCTAGTCCTCTATTTATTTCAAGAATGACTATATTTTGCAATATTAAATTACTTAAGATATTCAGATGATAGGAATTTCATGAAAGAACTACTTAGTAAAATTCTAATCCATATATATAAGTTTAGAAATGTAACTGAGTTTACCCTTTAGGTTGATTCAAATGAAGCTAATTTTTGATAAGGCATCTCCTCAAGCTTCTCCTCAGTTACTTTTTCTTTTCTTTTCATTTGGATTGATTTTTCAATCCTTCTTTCTTTTTCTTTTTCTTTCTCTTTTTTTTTCAAGTGAGGATTATTGTATGTAGATAGCCTATTAATAATTTTGAACTTCACCTTCCTCTTTCTAAATTTGACTTGAAACATTTACTTAACTTATATGTATTTCAAAGTTTTTACTTCATTGAGTTTCAATCTTTTCTTTCTCAACTAAATACTTAAGAATTTCATATTTTGAAATTTATTTTCCTTAATTTAAATAGTTAACTATATTCTTTTCCTCTATACCAAATATCTTAATCTACAAAATTAGTTTAATCACTAGAAATATTTCTTTTAAGTTTCTATAATAACTAAATAAATTAATTCGAGTTTACTGAAGTAAATTCATTACAAAAAATCATTTTATAATAATTTTTTAAAATATTTATTGAGAACAATTTAATAATTAAATTTTTTTTCCCTCCCCCAAACTTAAATTTTTATATCTATTTATATAGGGTGAAAAGAAAATAAACTATAAATATAAATCATACCTTCGTGCTTTAGGTATTTCTCCTTTTAGAAGTTCTGCAGGTTCTTTTCATCACATAATTAACCTGTACTGTTAATAACTTTCTACACATATAAATATCAAAGAAATTGCTAGGTAAAGAAGTTTTGAAATAAGTACAACTACTAACACAATTTATACCACAACATAACACAACATCCACATATATTTCACAAATCCAATTTCAGAGTTACAATCACAAATTGAAATATTAAAATTTAAAAGCCACACAAATTTAACTTATATAACAATATTAAAATGTCTTACACAACATAAAAATCAAAGTTCATAAACTAAACATCAATACTGAATCTAAGAAAACAAACAAACAATCACATAACATAAATACCTAAGCATAGAATTTAATCATCAACATTAAAATCCCAAACTATATCCTCGTCTCCTTGTTCAGCAGGTGGAGTAGGCTGGTAGTGAGTATAACGGGGGCACTCAAGAAATATAACATCAGACTCTCCTCTCCGATAACGATTCTCAGCATCATAATAGGCTATTTCAAATTCAGAATGTCTCTGGAGATAATTGTTGTCATAATTATGCCTCCGTTATAATCCTCTAATTCTCTGATCAATATGCTCCAATTTTTCTTTAATCTTTTCAAAATTTTTTCACTGTAGAGTCATTTCATTCATCAAATCATAAAGGGTAGAAGAACTATAGGTGGGTGGGTCATAACTGGTAGAGGGAATATCCCTACTCGTTGAAGGTGCATAGCTCCTAGTCCCAGATCTCCATCCTTCGTGGGATTCATAAGTTTTTATATTAGCCTGGGAAATGGGTTTCATAGGTTCAACCCATTCCTCATCATCTCTAGCCTCTACTCTAGACAATTGGCAGAGTGCATAAATTAGACCAGGATGTCCTAGTCCTCCTTCACTTTCACTACTTGCAGTGATTAATATATTTTTGTAAATAATACTTCCCACATTAATACTTCTGTGGTTCTGAATACAAAAATTCAGAACCACTCTATCTCTTCTTACTTCACTATGGTGATAGGTAGGTAACAAAGTAGAATAAATAAAATAATGCCAAGCTTTAGAGGTTGCATTTAACATAGACAGAGGGAAGTTTACCCGTTCATGCTGCTTAATTTTCCAAGTCTTATTCCCATCATTGAGAAAGTTAATCACCTCCTCTAGTGGTCCTTTCATTGTTCTGAATGTATCGTACTCTCTAGTATGCAGATCTTGTACTTCTTAGAAAGAATTTATTTTTGCAGCGTTAATATCAACTAAAAATCCTCTAACCTTTATTGGTACATCTTCTATCTCAATCAGGTTAGCATACAATTCTTTCACAATTTTAACTGCAGCTCTATTTGTTGTATAACAAAAATTTTCCCATCTTCTCTTTTTTATTGTTCCTCCCAGTATCTTAAAAACTCTATCTTGAATGCATTTTCTTGTTTTGATATTAAAGTTGTATCTTGATTGAGCTCTAGCATTCACGAATCGCGTCTCTTCATAATCTAGTCACCTCTTCTGTCGTAGAGCCATTTATCGATCTATCAAATTTACAAAAATCTTGACTAAACTTCAAAATAATACTAGAATGGCTTCCAAAGGTGACTTAAAATAATCTAAAATGAATTCTACGGATTTCTTCCAACTATTTTTTTCTATATTTTATTTTTTTCCAAAATCCCTAAATGTGGAAGAAATACTCAGTGAAAATCAAAATTTTTTGCATGGGAGTGAAGCTCTTACCAAGGGAGGATAAAATCTGGTGCCAAAATGTGTTGATATTGTTCCAAATCCATGATCTCTCAAGCCCTATGACGGTTTTTTGAAATTTTGAGGAAGGGGACGATGAATAGTGATGGTTGACCGGTCAAAATAAAGTGTTTTTCGGGATCTCGACGTCAGTTCGAAAAATCTCACCGTTAGCGGGCTAATTAATTCAAATAGTCTTAAAGTTTCTGGAAAATCTCGTCGTTGGCAACATTGTTCTCGCTGTCGGCAGGATTTTTCGGGAATTAATATTTTTAATATTTATAATGTTTTCAATTTATTTTAAGCCTTGATAATGTCCGATCAATCAATTAAATACATTTTATTGTGATTAGATACTATTTTAACTCACCTAAATTCACACAACACAAAACATAACAATTTTATATATGAAATCCAAGGTTTTACAATATGCATACACTACATTTACTTAACACATAAAATTCAGCGTCGCAATCCAATCCACAGTACTCAAAATACAGAGACTAAACAAACAACACATAATCTCATCTATACTGAGATCAAATCTTAAAATCTAAAATATCAAAAGTGCAAATTTCATAAAAATTAAATTCAAACTAACTTAACACATAAACAAATATGAATGTATTCTACTTGTCAGTGTTTGTACTAAATTCATCTCTGATATCTCTGATAGAATGTAGATGATTGTAGAAAGGCCTGTAAGGAAATTATTCTATAGAATCTTCTTCAATCCATCCTTTCTTTCTTAAAAGCCGTATGAAACTAGCCTCAAGATGTCCAGAATAATCGAAGTGTTCCTTCATCCTCCAATCAATATGATCAAACAAATCAGAGATATTATTAATGGAAGTCATCATGTTTTGTACCTCTTTTTCCAATCCTTTGAGTTTCTGTAATATCAGATCAGTTTTATCAGTAAAAGGCATGATTGAAAGATAGTTTTGAGATGCTTGATCCGCAGTAATGGCTGTCTCATTATCGTTATCCATAGTAGGAAACATATAAGTTGGATCTAATGGTTTACAAGGCAAAAGTACTTTTTCCCTGGCTTCATAAGAAAATTGGTACTGACTGTATAATGAAAAAATCATTGAAAGATGTACAAGCCTATAAATAGATCCATGCACAATCAGGCCTAAAGCAGACTTCACAATAATTGAACCAACATCAATAGGTAATCCCGCTTGAATACAATAATTCAGAATTGCACACTCCTTAGAATCTTTTTTTACCCTTATAGTGGGTAATAATTTTGAAGAAATAAAGAAGTGTCAGAGTTTAAAGATGGGGTTTAGAAGTGATGCAGAAAAGCTAACATACCCGTCTTCTCTTGATTCCCAATCTTCTGATTCATCAGTCAAATATCGATATATCTCATTCATATTATTTCTTGTAGGAACAAAATTGGAATAGTGGTAAACAGGTGTATTTTCAATTGAATATAAATCCTTTATTCTAGAAGGAGTGAAAAGTTACCCATCTACCTCGCACATAAACGTTTTCGTTGTTGATTCCATGAAGATAAATTTGGAATGAATAAAGATCACTATGGGTTGGCTCCCATAAAGCGCTCGGTTTAACGTCGTCTACCCGACCTATTTTGTTTGTTAATCAGGTTGACTGAGCATTACAACCTCTTTAAAATTTAGTTTTTTCCTTCAAAATATGGTTTTAATCTGTGTTCATTTACTTTAAATCTATGTCCAATCTTTTGATCCTAAATTTCTACAGCTCCGTATGTAAATATTTGAGTTATAGTGAAAGGTCCGAACCATCGAGATTTTAGCTTCCCAGGAAATAATTTCAATCTTGTACTATAAAGTAAAACTTCTTGTCCTCGTTTAAATTTTTTTTGGTTAATCTTCCTATCATGCCATAATTTAATTTTCTCTTTATAAATTCTATAGTTATTATAGGATTCATTTCTTAATTCTTCTAATTCATTCATCTGCAACAATCTCTTCTCACCAGCATCTTTTAAATTATAATTGAAATCTTTAATCGCCCAATAGGCTTTGTGCTCTAATTCAACTGGTAAGTGATAAGTTTTTCCATAAATAAGCCTGTAAGGAGTCATTCCAATCGGGGTTTATAAGCAGTCCTGTATGCCCATAATGCAGTGTTTAGTCTTGTAGACCAATCTAATCTACTAAGGTTTACAATTTTTTCTAAAATTCATTTAATTTCTCGATTATAAACTTCAGCTAATCCACTGGTTTGTGGATGTGAATAATGTAAAATTTTTCTGCTAATTTCTGAATATATTTATTCCTAAAATGGGATCCTCCGTCAGTGATAATCACTCTCGGCATTCCATATCTTGTAAAAATATTTTTCATTAAAAATTTTGAAACACTCTTAGCATCATAATGAGGTAAGGCTTGTGCTTCAATCCATTTAGAAATATAATCAACAACAACTAATATATATGAGTTTCCAAATGAATGAATAAATGGTCCCATGAAATCTAATCCTCAAACATAAAAAATTTCAACTTCTAATATAAAATTCAGAGGCATTTCATTTCTTCTAGATATATTACCTACTCGTTGGCATTTGTCGCAAGTTTTGATATAACTATAAACATCTTTAAAAAGAGTAGGCCAATAAAATCCAGATTGTAAAATTTTATAAGTATTTTTATCAGTCCCAAAATGTCCTCCAAATCTAGAATCGTGACATTTTTGAATAATCTGTTCAGTTTCTTCATAAGGCACATATCTTCTAATAACTAAATTCTTAAATTGTTTATATAAATATGGTTTATCCCAAAACTATGTTTTAGCATTGTAAATGTATTTTTTCTGTTGTTGCATAGTTAGCATGAGTGGTAAAATATCAGTTACAATATAATTTACTATATCAGCATACCATGGTATTTTTCACTCATTTATATTATAAAGTTGTTCGTCAAGAAAACTGTCTGTAAATTCATTGTCAGTGTCAGATAATTCACAATATTCTAATCTTGACAAATATCTGCAATTTAATTATCAGTTCCCTTTCTATTAATTATTTTAAAAACAAATTCTTGCATCAGTAATATTCATCTGATTAATATTGGTTTGGTATCTTTCTTTTGCATTAAATATTTAATAACAGAGTGATCAGTATGCACAATACATTTAGTTCCAATTAAATAAGGTCTAATTTTATCAAAAGCATATACAATTGCTAATAATTCTTTTTCTATAACTGTATAATTAATTTCAGCACTATTGAGAGTTTTACTAGCAAAGTATATAACTTTAAAAATTTTATCATACCTTTATCCAAGAAAAGCTCCTATAGCATAATTACTAGCATCACACATAAGTTCAAATGGTTTCTCCCAATCTGGTGAAACTATTATAGTTGTTGTGATTAATTTTTCTTTTAATAATTCAAAAACATTTAAGGATTCTATAGTGAATTCAAATTTCTTGTCTTTTTTTAAAAGTTGGTATAAAGGTTTAGTAAATTTTGAAAAATCTTTTATATTGCGTCTGTAAAATCCAGTTTCTTACCCCTCTCACTGTAGTAGGAGGTGGTAATTTAGTTATAACTTGAATTTTTGCAAGGTCTACTTCCATGGCATTTTCTGAAATTTTATGCCCTAATACAATTCCTCCTGCAACCATAAATTCACATTTCTCCCAATTTAGAACTAAGTTAGTTTCTTCGCATATCTCTAAGACATTTTCAAGATGATTCAAGCATGTGTCAAATGATGTTCCAAATACAGAGCAGGTGGATTACATAATCCAAAAGGCATCCTTCGAAAAGCAAATGTTCCATAAGGACTAGTAATTGTAGTTTTCTCTTGATCCTCAGGAGTAATAGATATTTGATGATAGCCGGTATATCCATCTTGAAAACAAAAATATTTGTGTCTGGCTAGTCTTTCTAACATTTGGTCTAGGAATTACAAAGGGAAGTGATCTTTCCTAGTGGCTGCATTTAATTTTCTGTAATCAATACATATACGCCATCCAGTAACTTGTCTTATAGGTTTTAAATCATTATTTTTCTTAGCTTCAACTGTCACTCCTTTCTTAGGAATACAATGAATTGGGCTTACCCAAGCACTGTCCGAAATAAGATATATAATACCATTGTCTAACCATTTCAATATTTCTTTCTTGACTACATCTCCATTATTGAGTTTAATCTCTTTTGGGGATCAACTCTTGGTTTATGTTCATTATCCAAAATAATTCTGTGCATACAGATCGAAGGACTAATTCCCTTAATATCTGTTAAAGTCCAACTAAAAGCTTTATTAAACTTTTTTAATGTGTCCAGAAGTTTTTGCTCTTGTGATTCATTTAATTGTGTCGATATAATAACCAGTAAAGTTAAAAAATTTCCCAAAAATACGTACTTCAAATGAGTAGGTAAAACTGTTAACTCAAGTTCAGGAGGTTTAATATTTGACAAAACTATATTCTTTTCAGCTTTTTCAATAATATCCAACATCTCAAATCTTTATTGTATATAATCTAGTTTTTCATTGTCGGTTTCTTCAATTAATTATGTATTTTCTATTTCTGGTTTATCTTCAAAGTATTCTTTAAAATGTTCATTTCGTAGATGTTCAAGAGTTTCCATTCAAAAACATTCATCTTCTATTTCTATAGCAGGATATTTCTTTGATTTCGCAAAGTTAAAAGTTACTTCTTGATCGTTTACTCTCATAGTTAGTTATCCTTTTTGAACGTCAATCATAACTCTTCCAGTAGCTAAGAAGGGTATTTCTAAAATTATGGGTATTTCTTTATCTTCCTCCATATCTAAGACAATAAAATCCACTGGGAAGATAAATTTATCCACTTTTACTAACACATCTTCAATAACTTTTTTAGGATATGTCACTGAACGATCAGCTAACTGAAGAGTTAATGAAGTAGGTGAGACTTCTCCCAATCCTAATCTTTTAAAAATTGATAGAGGGATAAGATTTATGCTGGCTCCCAAGTCACAAAAAGATTTTCCATAAATTTTTTCTCCAATGGTACACGGTATAGTGAAACTACCAGGATCTTTTAATTTCTCAGGAAGCTTTTTCTAAATAATTGCACTAAACTTATCGCTAAGTGCAACGGTTTCATTATCTGTGAACAATCTTTTCTTGTTTAAAATATCTTTCATAAACTTCACAAAATTGGGCATTTGTTCTAATGCTTCAACAAGGACTGTTTACAGTTAATTTTTTCAGGATTTCAAGAAATTTAGAAAATTGCTTATCCTTTTAATGTTGCTTTAATCGCTGAGGAAATGGTGGTGGTGGTCTCTCTACAGAAATTTTCATCAGAATTAGTGGATATTCTAAATTTCGATCTTGCTGATCCTTTTCTTTTTTACTTTCAGTTTCTTTTTTTATTCTTATTTATGATTCTTTTCCACTTCGTAAGTGTATCGCTTTGAGTTATTCTTTTCCTTGATCTTTAGGATTTATTTCCACATTACTAGGAAAAGTGTCAGGAATTCTATTATTAAGTGCATTAGAGATATGTCCAAGTTGAGTTTCAATATTTTTAATTGTAGTTCCTTGATTTTGTAATTAGTTTCCTTAAATTTGTAGGTAATTTCCTTGATTCTGCAAATGCTGACCCATATTTAATATTAATTCTTCCATAGATAACTTCTTTTCCTTAAATTGAGAGTTATTATTAAATCCAGGTGGATAAGAATGTTTATAATTTGAATCTCCTTAGATGAATTTCTTAATGGGTTTACTGAGTTGTTCATCCATTGTTGATTAGCAGAGTTGTTATTCCAATTAAAGTTTGGATGGTTCTTCCAACCAGGATTTTAATAGATTGCATAAGCATTATTGTGTCTATTATTAATAGCATTTAAAGTTTCATATGAAGATTGAGCTTCTATAAGTTGTCCAGATGAATTTTCTTCTATTATATTAGGAGAATAATTCATTCCAAAATGATCTAACTTCTTGGATATAGCAGCAATCTGAGAAATATAGATATTGCATCAAAGTCATGTATACTAGCTATTTTCTAAGGATTAAACCTTTTAGGAGGCCCTTGAAAATTGTTGGTAGCCATTTCTTCAATTAATGAATAAACCTCATAAAATGGTTTTGACATTAATGAACCTCCAGCACCAGCATCTATAATAGATCTAAGAGATCCTACTAATCCATTATAAAAATTTTGTATAATTAACCAATCTGGTAACGCATGATGTGGGCATTTCCTAAGAAGATCTTTAATTCTCTCCCAAGCTTCGTATATTGATTCTCGATCAAACTGACTAAAAGATGTTATGTCATTTCTAAGCTTTGCAGTTTTTGAAGGAGGAAAATATTTGGATAGAAATTTTTGTGATAGTTCACCCCAAGTTCTATTAGATCCAGGTGCTAACGAATTTAACCACATCTTAGCCTTATCCCTTAAAGAAAAAGGAAAAAGCATAAGTCTAACAATATCATTAGATACTCTGTTATATTAAAAAGTAGCACAAAGTTCTAGAAAACTAGCAAGATGTAAATTAGGATCTTCGTTTGGTGAACCACTAAATTGATTATTTTGTACCATTTGGATAATTGCAGGTTTAAGCTCAAATGAATTAGCTGCTACATCATGATTTTGGATAGTTAAATGAATTTTATCTAATGTAGGGTTAGCGTAATCTCTTAAAGGTCTGGGTTGATTTATATTTTCAATTGCTAGATTATTTGCCATTTGAGTTAAATTTATAGTTTCTTTTCTCTGTTTTCTAATTCTTTTAATAGTGCACTCTAATATTGAATCTTAAGGTATTAAACTTTCGGTTCCAAATTTACGCATACACAAATTAAGTATATTTTTATTTTATTATTATTTAAAAAAATAGATCGTTACTCTAGTAATTATCTTTAATAATTATTTTATTAATTACCTTAATAATTACTTTACTTCCCCGGCAACGGCGCCAAAAACATGATCCTGGGGTCGGGAGGCAGCAGGGTTTATATGATTGTGGAGCTTTATATTATATATTTTATAAATGATTATCAGAGTAAAATTAGCAATTGTGTCCCCCCTTTTATAAACATAAGTATACGTATCATTCAAGTAATAAAGGGCTCTAATGGAGTCCTAGATATCGATCCCACAGGGAAGTTTAGAGATTAAGAACTAATTTCAGCAGATGCAATTACTATCTAGTGTACGAAAATAAATAACACTTATACTAAACTCTATTACTTAATTTTTAAATAGAAGATTGCAATTTAGAAAAAGTATCTTTCTCCTTGTTAAGAGAACTAAATTAATGAATAATTAAATTAGTTAGAATTATATTGTGCCAAATAGGAGCATTCCTATTCTTTACCCTTTGGTCCAGGCATAAAGAACATTGACTAATCCTATGCTTGGTTACTGAATCTGTGGCTAGGCTGGGAGGATACCAGCTGCCACTTTGGAGCTCCCACGTTCCCCTCGCCTGAGGGCAAACAACTACACTTCAGCTCCCAAACGATAGGACCAAATTGAAGTTTTTAGTCTGTCACACTAAAATATCCAATTCTACGCCCGTAAATAATATTTCCTTATTTTATTGCACCCTCCTTCCAAGGCTTTTGACTTCCCTGAATCTTAGATGTAATCTTTACTATAGTTGATAATTCAACATATTTTAATAATTCAATTGGCCAAATTGAAAGTAAATTAAAATTTAAGTAAAAAGATTATCACAATTTTTATTTAATATTTTTAGGCACAACTAATTCAATACTTCATTTCACAAAATCTCAACAACAAGGAGAAAGACAGAGAAAACTACTCAAAATGCATCGGAAAAATAACACAAAAATTGGATTTCATTTAAAGTTATAAAACAATAAATAAAAACTTATCTCAAATCTTCTCCCCAAGCAGACTCCTTAAAGTTCCTCTAACTCTTCCTTCTTGTACAACACACTTAATTATACTTACTAATATGCTCTAAAACACACCAATGCACACACAATAGACTCTCCACACACTACTGACTTGCACAAGACACACCAGAAGAACACACATTTTCAGCCTAAATTCATCTATATTTAAAGAAGAAGAAATATATCCAAAGGTTGCTGAAGAACCTCTTCAAAAAGCATCCATATTCAATGTGTTTGGCTTGAACTGACATTTTCACAGTCGGCGGGCTCGATCTTGCCATAGGCGGGCTTCTAGAACTTTGGCTAACCGCTAAGGCTCACTGTCAGCGGGCTCGATCTCGCCGTCGGCGGGCTCCTTTATAATAAATTCAAAATTTTTGGGAAAATCATGTCGTCGGCGGCCTATTCCTCATCGTTAGCGGGATAGTTCAATGTTCATCTCGTTTTAGTCATTTTCTTTCTAGATTTGCTTCTTTTTGATCTTTTTTCTTCTAATACCTTTAAATCTTCTTACCTGCAATAAAACATAGAGAATACCTTTCTTTAAAGTGCAATTTCATATAAAATTAATATGAATTTCTTAATACATTTTCCTGTGGTCATCCAACCACTTTGGGAGCAAGTCTAGCCAAAAGGTGACCACTTTATGACCCTTCACATATTGACCCTAGCCATCTTCATCAAAGACTAATGGCTTGGTTCAACCATGTGAGATTCTTAAAGGGTAGAAGGCAAAGGGGTTCAGAGTTTAAAGGTTTGGGTTATGTGGCTTAGGGGTGTGTGTAGGAGTGCAGTGTTTGCAAGCTAGACCCCACAAAGACCATGCCACCCAAGGTTGTCCTAAGACTTAAACATCCTATAGGAATTTATCCTTGTATCCCTGCACATTGGTCCTAACCTTCCAAGTGGTTTGGAGGTTGATGACCATCCATGTAGGATTCCAAAGAGAGTTAAGATTTGGTTTGAATTTCTAAATGGTGGGTTCCATCTCTAGTCTTCTAGGATAGTCAATAAGAAGTCCTATGGCTAGATCCTAAGCACTAAGAGTAAAGAAAGACCTCACCAAAACTGAGTTCAACAAATGAACCACCAATATGTGTGGTGTGCCAACCAAGCACACCGCGCGTATTCGGATTGACCAAGGAGATCAACAAAACCAACACAAATATCTAAGTGACACACTTAGAATGAAGCGTAGAAAATTTTTACTGGGGAGTATTAGGTAAATCTTCTAGACTGAAGATTCCAGAACTCTCGTTGGGAAAAAGGAGGTGAATTGTAAATTGCAAGATTTTTGAGGGACTAGATTTTGGAATGAGAAATGAATCTAGGTTTCAATCACGGGATTTGAAAATGATGGCTGGAATTTAGGCTCCAAGCTCAGGAATTGAAAAAAGAGTTAGAATTTAGAACTAAAATTTAGGCTCTAGCCCCGGAAGTTGGAAAAAGAGCTAGAATTTAGTCTCTAGCCTTGAAAGTTTGAAAGAGAGCTGGAATTTAGGCTCTAGCCACGGAAGTTTGAAAGAGAGCTAAAATTTAGGCTCTAGCCTCGAGAAGGAGAGAACTAGAATTTAGGTTCTAGCCTCGAGAATTGAAAAAGAACTGGAAAGTAGGCTCCAGCCTCGAAGATTGAAAAAGAACTGGAAATTAAGCTCCAGCCCCGATGATTTAAAAGAGAACTGGAAATAGGCTCCAGCCTCGAAGATTGAAAGAGAACTGGAAATTAGGCTCCAGCCTCGAAGATTTGAAAGACAACCCTCCAGCCTCAAAGATTGAATGAGAACTAGAAATTAAGCTCTAGCCTCGAAGATTGAAAGAGAACTGGAAATTAGGCTCCAGCCTCGAGATTGAAAGAGAGCTGGAAATTAGGCTCCAGCCTCAGAATTTAGAATGAGAACTGGAAATTAGGCTCCAGCCTCGATGATTTGAAAGAGAACTAGAAATTAGGCTCCAGCCTCGAAGATTGAAAGAGAACTAGAAATTAGGCTCCAGCCTCGAAGATTTGAAAGAGAACTGGAAATTAGGCTTGAGCCTCATAGTTTGATAGAGAACTGGAAATTTGGCCCCAGCCTTGAAGATTTCAAAGAGAATTGGAAATTAGGCTCCAACCTTGAAGATTGAAAGAGAACTGGAAATTAGGCACCAACCTCGAAGATTTGAAAGAGAACAGGAAATTAGGCTCCAGCCTCGAAGATTCAAAAAGAACTAGAAATTAGGCTCCAACCTCAAGATTGAAAGAGAACTGAAAATTAGACTCCAACCTCAAGATTGTAAGAGAGCTTGATATTAGGCTCCAGCCTCATAATTTAGAATGGAACTAAAAATTAGGCTCCAGCCTCGATGATTTGAAAGAGAACTGGAAATTAGGCTCCATCCTCAAAGATTGAAAGAAAACTGGAAATTAGGCTTCGGCCTCAAAAATTTACAACGAGAACTGGAAATTAGGCTCCAGCCTTGAAGATTTGAAATAGAACTAGAAATAAGGCTCCAGCCTCGAAAGAGAACTGGAAATTAGGCTCCAGCCTCAAAGATTTGAAAGGACTATGAAGGTGTTTCACATTCTAAAAGATTTGACTAAAGATTGATTGTTTGGTGAAGGATGTGAATCCATGCCATCAGAACCAGATCGAATAAAATTTGTGGTTCCCTGTCAGTAGACTCTGTGACCTTCTCAAAAGAGGGAAGAAATTGCAGAGAACGATTGAAATGTTTAGAATTTTGAATCTTCCGCAGGAAAGAATCAACTCGAAAGCGGGTACGAGGGTGTTTCAAACGGATTACAACTTAAAAAAGAATTGAAGGCTTTGAATCAACGAATTCAGATCAAAATTCAACTCAATGTTTACATTCGTTTTGTTTGTTTTAGTGATTCGATTTTATTTTTATTTAATTAGAGCTCGTGTTAATTTGGAATTTGTTTTGACATTTAGATTTTTAAAAGAGTTTTCATTCATTTACTTTTTATTTTATTTTCTTTTCTTTCTCTCTTTTTTTCGACTTTCTCTTCTTTTTTTTTATTATTTTATGTTCATCTAGTTTTTATCTTATTTATTTATTTTCAAATTGTTCTTCGTTCACTCATCTTAATGTGTTTCTTAGTCAATTTGCACAAAAGAAATGAAGGCAAAGTGTGACACTGTTGTATCCATTCAATTTGCTGAAAATACGTCATATAGCTCGATCCAAAACATTCAGGTATCTCATACAATCCATATAATTCCAAAAGGACTGCGCAGGATCCTTGTTGGTTTCTTCCAAAAATGTCTATCAAAATCCATGTCTGATTAGTGAGACACATGGGCAATAACATCACCTTCCAAGCCATCCTTGGCAGGAAATACCATTTGGATGTGCGTTATAGTTGTGCTTTTTTCCATGTAGCTCTCAGCTCGTAAGGCTGGAGGCTCTCTTGTTCTAGATCTGGTTGAAAGCAGAAAGACATCTTGTTGTCATCCATCCTTCTGAAAGTGACTGAAATTTGCTGAAAAGGTACCCTAGGATGCAGTGTTTTTCTACATCTGCTCCATTTCCTTTTAACACTAGAAAGGAACCTACCGGTAGAGATATCTCCACTGGCCCTCGGAATTCTCTGGGGCCTGCTATCCGGTGGTCTGATCTGAACATGATGTTGCACTGATTTATGAAGGACACTATGCAGAAAGGTCTTATGAAATCATGATGATCTATGTGTGGCGGTATGCAGTCGCTTTCCTCATATATGTTGATGATGCAGTTGTTGGGTATGCAGTCTGCAGGTAGTACCCGCCATGTCACCATCCTCTTGACCATCCTCTTAATTATTCTTGGCATCAGATCCACATCGCTACCACGGAGTATGCCCAGTGGATTTCTTTTTCTATCTTAGGCAAAGTTGTAGCCATATCCACATTGAATCATAACTCTTCCTTTTCCTTTCATCCATTTTTGGGGCTCTGAGTAGGTCTTTCCTTTAATGCGACCCGCTCAGCCCAATTTCTGAAGATCAAAGACGTAGTTCACAATATGCTACTGCTCGTAGTCTGAATACACATTTGTATGTAGCTCAAGGCCTCCAGGATATTGATCATCTTGCCTCGGATTCTTTCAAAAAATTCAAAGGTCTTCTTCTCAACTTTCTACAGCCTCTCTAGTTTGTATTCTGGAATTATCTGAAATCATCGAGGTCTGGTAACATACTGTGGGATGTATGGCTCAACCCCAATATGCTCTTCTATGTGTCTCACCTCCTTAGGAATAGTCTTTGTCAAGACATCCTCCGGGGTTGCTTTCGCAACAACATTTCTCAGAGCTAGTGTGTCAGCTTAACGCTGTCGCGCTGATTCTGTTTCTGATATCTTTGAAAATTCTTTCATCTTCTCTGCCATCGTTGTGGTCGATCTCTTCTTTTCTGGTTCCTACCAAACTGGCTTCTTTGATGTACTTGCACTGACGGTGGAAACTATTTCTTTATGCTGGTCCTCCACTAGCTTGCTCAACATCCTGTGAATGCGGCGGTTCTTATTTCTTCACTGGGTAGGAGTGAGAGTAGCTCTCCTTACTTCTTGAATTTTCGTGGGCACGGCGCTGACAAGCCTGCCCTCTGCTGTAGTAACCACGGACTTGACTCTTGTCTGCTCCAGTTACAGGAGCGGCGTCCACTTTCCTTTTCTTGTCGGTGGTTGGCTGACTTGGGCCACCTAATTTCATCACTGTCTGGCTGTGGAACTCATCCCGATCAATCGGGCTCCAATCAGCCTTCTCATACTGTAAGCCGACCGGTGTGAAATCAGAGTCGATCTCAATGAAGACACCATTCTTCATTTGTTTTCATCGAGTGTTAGACTCGCGCCCTTCTTGAAGTTCAGAATCAATCGCCTGTTTGACATCTTCCTGCAAAAAAAAGGTAGGGATCAGGGACTGTATCAAGAACAAGAACAATATGAAAATTTATTCATTTATGAAAAACTTTTTCTGTTATTTATTTCATTTCAGTTTTAATAAAAAGGGAAAAGATAAGAGAAAATCAGGAATGAATTTCAATTTGAAAGGAAAGTTCAAAATTTATTATTAACATGATTTTTTTTGTGCACATATTTTCCTTTTAACACATATATTATTTTGTTCATCATTTTTTTTCTTATCAATTTTTGGTTCGGACCCAGTTACAAGTGATTACTGTGCTCGTGCTTCGTGGAAGGGAATTTCACGAGTGAGAGATTACAATGACCCACTGCAATTCTGAGTGACAGAAGTTGAACCTCCAAGGGTAAGACGACCTCGGACCCGTACACTAGAGCGTAAGGTGTAGACTGGGTAGGAGTTCTGAAGGTTATCTTGTAGGCCCATAAGGCTTCTAATAACTTCTCGTACCAATTTCTCTTGTTGTCGTCCAAAATTTTCTTTAAGATTTGGACGAGAGTTTTATTAAATGCCTCAGCCAAGCCATTTGCTCTTCGGTAGTAGATCGTCAAATAGCACCAGTCGATCCCGTACATTCTAACAAAATTGTTGATCTTCATGCTTCTGAATGCAGATCCATTATCTGAAATAATTCTGCGCGGTACCTTAAAACGATAGAAGACTTGATTCTTGAAGAATTGTAACACGTGATGTGCCTTCACTTCTCTGAGCGGTATTGCTTCTACACATTTGGAAAAGTAATCTGTAGCTGCAAGAACGAACCAATGTCCTCTTGAAGAAGGTGGCTCTATTGGGACCACAATATCTGTGCCCCAACACACAAGTGGCCACAACGTGATTGTCGGATGTAGCACATTTGAAGGTTGGTGTAGAACCACTCCATGCACTTGGCGCTGGTGACAGCTCTTGGCAACTTTCATGCAATTGGTCATCATTGAGGGCCAGTAATACCCTAGTCTTTTAATTTTCATATTCATCTTCAGACCTGACTAATGAGCGCCACAAAGTCCTGAGTGCACCTCTTCAACAATTTCACGAGCCTCGGACCCACACAGGCACCTTAGCCACATCTGATTGAAAGTCCTTCTGTATAAGGTATTATTTATTAATGTATAAGACAGAGTTCTTTTCTTGATCTGATGGGCTAAGGAACTTATCGACCGGTAGGTTTTCTATTTGTAAATAATCTATTAATGGCTACCACCAATCTTCTATAGTTTATGTTACTGCTGCAATTGTTTCTTCTTCTCTTTCTGATTTGTGCATTGTACCCAAGTCAAGCTGTGATAGGACCTGTCGCCCTTGAACTGACATATCAAAAGATTCATCTTGTAAGCAGGCAAATTCTTTTGCAAGGTGGGCTAACGCGTCTGCATGAGCATTTACTCTTCTTGGAATCTTGTATATCGTTACATTCGGAATCTGCTTCAGTAACTTCCTTGTATACTGAAAGTACTACTCGAGTCTTTGTTTTAGAATTTTGTACTGTCCTGTGAACTATTATATGATCAACTGCGAATCTCTATAGATGTTGATGTCAGTTATACCAATTTGAATGGTTAACTCCAGTTCGGTTATAAGAGATTCGTATTCTGCTTCATTATTCATACATGGTTCTGTTAAATCGTAGGAGTATCTTAACATCCCCCGCTCCGGTGTTATAAATATTAGTATGATTCCTGCCTTACCGGGCACTATCATTTGTAATTCTTTATTCTTCTATGCTGAGGATGCTCCATCGAAGTACAATTCCCAACGTTGATCATCTGGGTCATCTAGGCTCATTATCTGTTCGTCTGGTAAGTCGTTGTTGAGAGGAGATTCTGCCAGTAAAGGGTGTGCTGCGAGGAAGTCTGCTAGGATTTGTCCCTTTACCGCATGAAGAGGAATGAAAGTTATATCGAATTGCAATAATATCATCGACCACCTGGTGATTCTGCCAGAAAGCGTCGAGCGGGTCATCAAGTATTGCAATGGATTAAACCTCGAAATAAGGTTGACCTTATAAGAAAGCAAGTAGTGTATGAGCTTTTGAGTGGCAAAGATCAGCGCCAAACAATGCTTCCAATAGAATGATACTTTACCTTCGTCAAAATTAGACGACGACTCAAGTAGTAGAGAGCGTTTTTTTACCCTCATCATTGATTTGGGTTAGCAGGGCTCCGAGGGAGTCGTCTAAAGCCGCGGTATAAAGTATCAACGATCGACCCGAGACTGGGGCTTCTAATACAGTAGGCGTCATTAAATATTATTTGATATCATCGAAGGCATGTTGACACTTGGAGTCCCAAGTGAACTTGGCATCCTTCTTAACCAAAGCAAAAAAAGGCTGACACATTCCTGACAAATTAGAAATAAAGCGTCGAAGATATGCTAACTTCCCTTGAAAGGATCGTAGTTGTTTCAAAGCTTTGGGAGGAGAAATTTCTAAGATAGCTTTATTCTTCTCCAGATCGATTTCAATTCTGTGATGCCGGACAACAAATCCTAAGAATTTCCTGGAGGTGACACCGAAGGCGCATTTCAGTGGATTCATCTTAAGGTTAAATTGTCTTAATCGCTCGAAAACAATTCTCAAATCATACAGGTGATATCCATTCAATTTGCTTTTGACGACGACATCATCCACGTAGCACTCGACTTGGTTGTGAATGAGATCATCAAAAAATCCTTGTCATTGCTCTTTGGTACGTTGCCCCTGCATTCTTCAATTCGAAAGGCATTATTGTGTAGCAATATACTCCGATTGGTGTTCTGAATGCTGTGAGCTTTTCGTCTTCCAGTGCAATCTTTACCTAATTATATCCTGACGACCCATCCATAAAAGAGAAGACTTCGTGCATCGAAGCGATGTCGATCATTAACTCTAGAATCGGTAGCAGGAATTCATCCTTTGGGTATGCTTTGTTCAAATCTCTGAAATCAACGCAGATTCTAATCTGACCGTTTTTCTTTTAGAGTGGTACCACATTGGCTATCCAAGTCAGGTATTATTTTTCACGGACAAATTTAGCATTGAGTAGCATCTTAACTTCAACTATTACTTGTTGTTCAATTTCTAGATGCATTCTTCTGAGAGCTTGGTGGATCGAAACAGAAGTGTGATCCACTTCAAGCCTGTGAACTGCAACTTCTGGAGCTAAACTTGGCATTTCATCATAACTCCAAGCAAAACAGTCCTTGGATTCCATTAGTAGCTTGATCATATTTTTGGAGTCTTCTTTATTCAATAAGGAGCTAACAAAGGTCGTTTTAGGCCCTTCGCTAGTACCTAAGTTAACTTCCATTAACTCTTCTATAATAGATTTAAATTCTTCTTCAAATTTTGGCAGAGCATCTCTGATTGGCAAGTTCATGGGATCATCTGAAGCTTCCAGACAGTCCTCATTAGGCTCTCAAGTGAAAACCAAGCAAAATTCTGCATCATCAGCTGGCACTATTGTACCGAGTCAGAGACCATGCTTTGAATTGGGAGGCCGACTAACATTATACGATTATTTTTCAGGCATTGAGATTGAACTTTTGACCACTGCTTAGGTAAAACACCACGTTGAATTAAATTTTGAACATAGGGAGAATACCACTCAAAAGGCAATTCCATTATTTTGGATGAAGCAACATCTTCAAATTTTACATCATTTTTAGTTTTGGAAGAAGAAGCACCGCGGTAGAACTTGATCGGCTTAGCACCTCAACCATGTACCTCATTGACCACCATACCCTTGACCATACTAGGATAGATTGGGGTTAGGGTCATAATCTGTACATAGTGGTTAATCTTGTCGTACATTGCTTTCTATTCTTCTTTCTTTTGTCATCGAGAGAGATCTTGAACCGGGGTTTCTTTTGATTTATTTTTATTGCTGTTGACCCTCTTATTTCCAATTCTTTCAAAGTATTCAAAGGTTTTCTTCTCAACTAGTTTCATTTTCTCCAGCTCGTATTCCGGGATTATCTGAAGTCCTCGGTGTCTAGTAACATACTGCGGGATGTATGGCTCAACCCCAGCACGTTCTTCTGCATGTCTCGGCTCCTCGGGGATAGTCTCTGTCGGGACATCCTTTGGGGATGCTTTCGCATTAAGTCTCTTCGGATCCGGTACATCTGCTCGGCGTCGAGGTACTGACTCTATTTCTGCTTTTCTTGGTACTTCTTTTATCTGTTCTGACTTTCTTGGAGTTGACTTTCTTCTTTCTGGTTCCTGACGAACCGGTCTCCTTGGAGCATTTGCACTAACGGTATTCACTGTCTGTTTATGTTGATCTTCTGCTAACTTGGTCAACATTTTGTGAATGCGACGATTCTTATTTCGCCACTGGGTAGTAGTGAGAGTAGCTCTCCTTACCCCTTGAATTTCTGCAGGCGCGGTGCTGACAAGCCTACCCTCTGCTGTGGCAACCACATACTTAACTTTCTTATCCTCTCCGGTTGCATGAGTGGCGTTTGCTTTTCTTTTCTTGCTGCTGGATTGGTGGCTCGGGCCACCCATTTTCATCACTGTCTGGCTATGAAGTTCTTCTCGATCAACTGGGATCCAATCATTTTCTTTGTATTGTAAGCTGGCTGGTGTGAAGTCTGATTCAATCTCTATCACTGCTCTATCCCTCACCCTCTTTTCATAGTGTGCTAGACTCACACCATTTCTAAAGTTTAGAACCAACCGCCCGTTCGACATTTCCCTGCGAAAAAATAAGAAAAGGATCAGGGGCTGTACTAAGAACAAGAACAATAAGAAAAACACTTAAAAATTCTTATTCACTTCTTTTAAATTTAAAGAAAGTAGGAAGAGATGAGAAAATATCAGGAATGAATGGATTTAAAAGGAAAGTTTGACATTTTATTATTACGATTTCCCATGTTTTCTTTTTAACATTTTCGTTGATGAGATTTTTTTTTTTATCATCCATTTTATTTTTTTTTGGGTTCGGACCCAGTCACAAAGTGATTACTTCACCCGTGTTTCTAGGGATAAGATTCTACTTTAGAGGCCACCCTTCGAAACATCAGGTTGCGTAATACTTCTTTAAATATCATCCATTGTTAGGAAGCATGGGGCGTTCTCCACGGCAATTCACCAGTTGGTAGGAACCTCCAGAGTAGACTGCCTCGACCACAAATGGTCCCTCCCAGGTTGGTTCAAACTTACCTCCTTTCTTGTGGTGTGCAAGGATAGGTCTCTTGAGAACAAGAACTAAGTCACCGACTTTGAAAGTTCTTGGGCGGACCAGTTTATCATGGGCCTGGATCATCTTGGCTTGATACAGTTCCAAATTCTACTGTGCTGAATGTCTTTTCCCTTCCAAGCTTTCGAATTCTTCCAGTCGTAGTCTGGCATTTTCTTCTGTAGTGATCTTTTCTGCAACTGCTATTCTGAGAGAAGGAAGCTGAACCTCTAAGTGTAGATTGGCCTCGGACCCGTACACTAAGGCGTAAGGCGTAGACTGGGTGGGCATTCTGAAAGTCATCCTGTAAGCCCATAAGGCTTATAACAACTTCTCGTGCCAATTTCTCTTGTTGTCGTCCAAAGTTTTCTTTAAAATTTGAACGAGAGTTTTATTAAAAGCCTCGGCCAAGCCATTTGCTCTTGGGTAGTAGATCGTTGAGTATCGCCAATCGATCCCGTGTCTTCTGACAAAATTGTTGATCTTTGTACTTTTGAATGCAGACCCATTATATGAAATGATCGTGCATGGTACCCCAAAACGGTAGACGACTTGGTTCTTGAAAAACTGTAGAACGTGGTGTGCCTTCACTTCTCTGAGAGGTATAGCTTCTGCCCATTTAGAAAAGTAGTATGTAGCTGCAAGAATGAAGCGATATCCTCTTGAAGAAGGCGGTTCTATCGGACCCCCTATATCTGTGTCCCAACACTCAAATGGCCACGAAGCGATTGTCGGATGTAGCACATTTGGAGGTTGGTGTAGAACCACTCCGTGCACTTGGCACTGGTGACAACTTTTGGCAACTTTCATACAGTCAGTCATCATTGAGGGCCAGTAGTACCCTAGTCTTTTAATCTTCATTTTCATTTTTGGACCCGACTGATGAGCGCCACAAAGTCCAGAATGTACTTCTTTAACGATTTCATAAGCCTCAAACCCGCTCAGGTACCTTAGCCACATCTGGTCAAAACACCTTCTGTATAATGTATTGTTTAGTAATGCGTAAGACAAAGTTCTTTTCTTGATTTAATGGGCTATCAACTTATCGTCAGGCAGGTTTCCTGTCTGCAAGTAGTCTATTAGTGGCTATCGCCAATCTTCTGTATTCTTCTGCTTTTTCTGATTTGTGTACTGTATCCATGTCGAGCTGTGATAGGACTTGTCGTCTCTGAACTGACATTTCAACTGACTCATCCTGTAAGCAGGCAAATTCCTTTGCAAAATGGGCTAACGCATCTGCGAGAGCATTTTCTCTTCTGGGAATCATGTAGATTGTTACATTTGGAATTTGTTCTAACAATTTCATGGCATACTAAAAGTACTGCTCGAGCCTTGGCTTTAAAATTTTATACTGTCCGGTGACCTTTTGAATGATCAACTGAGAATCTCCGTAGATGTTGATGTTCGTTATTCCCACCTGAATGGTTAATTCCAGTATGGTTATGAGGGCTTCGTATTCCTCTTCGTTGTTTGTACACGGATCTGTTAGGTGGTTGGAGTATCTTAACATCCCCCGCTCCGGTGTTATAAAGAATAGTCTGATTCCTGCCTTACCGGGCACTATCGTTTGCAATTCTTTGTTCTTCTGTGCTGAGGACGCACCGTCGAAGTATAGTTCCCAACGTCGGTCATCAGGGTCTTCTAGGCTCATTATCTGCTCGTCAGGCAAATCGTCGTTGAGAGACAATTCTTCCGATAAAGGGTGTGCTACAAGGAAGTCTGCTAGGACTTGCCCCTTTACGGCACGAAGGGGAACAAAAGTTATGTCGAATTGCAATAGTATCATCAACCACCTGGGAAGTCTGCCAGAAAGCGTCGGTTGGGTCATCAAATATTTCAATGGATTAAACTTCGAAATAAGGTTGACCTTATGAGAAAGCATGTAATGCCTGAGCTTTTGAGCGGCGAAGATCAGGGCCAAACAATGCTTCTCAATCGGAGGATACTTTACTTCCGTCGGGATTAGACGACGACTTAGGTAGTAGAGAGCGTTTTCTTTTCCCTTGTCATTAACCTGGGCTAGCAGGGCTCTGAGAGAATCGTCTAAAGCCGCGGTATAAAGTATCAACGGTCTACCTGAGACTGGGTCTGCTAGGACAGGAGGTGTCATTAAATATTGATTAACATCCTTGAAAGCCCGATGGCATTTCTCATCCCAAACGAATTTGGCGTCCTTTTTAACCAATGTCGAGAAGGGCTGACACCTACCTGACAAGTTCGAGATAAAGCGTTGAAGATATGCCAACTTCCCTTGAAAGGATCGTAGTTGTTTCAAAGTTTTGGGAGGAGACATTTCTAAAATAGCTTTAATCTTCTCAAAATCAATTTCAATCCCGCGATGTCGGACAACAAATCCTAAGAATTTTGCTGAGGTGACGCTGAAGGCGCATTTCAAGGGATTCATCTTAAGGTTAAATTGTCTTAGTCGTTCGAAAACAATTCTCAAATCATACAGGTGATCTTCCTTCAGTTTACTTTTGATGACCACATCATCCACGTAACACTTGACTTAGTTGTGAATGAGATCATCAAAAATCTTCGTCATCGCTCTTTGGTATGTTGCTCCTGTGTTCTTTAGTCTGAATGGCATTACTGTGTAGCAATACACTCCGATCGGCGTTCTGAATGTCGTGAGCTTTTCGTCTTCTGGTGCCATCTTTATCTGGTTGTATCCCGACAATCCATCCATAAATGAGAAGATTTCATGCGTCGAAGCGATGTCAATCATCAGTTCTGGGATTGGTAGTGGAATTCATCCTTTGGACATGCTTTATTCAAATCTCTGAAATCCACGTAGATTTTGATCTTACCATTCTTATTTCTGACTGGTACCAAGTTGGGTATTGTTCTTCACGGACAAATTTAGCGTCTATTAGCTTCTTAACTTCGGCTATTACTTGTTGCTCAATTCTAGACGCATTCTTCTGGGAGCTTGTCTGACTGGAACGGAAGTAAGATCCACTCCTAGCCTGTGAACTGCAACCTCTGGAGCTAATCCTGGCATTTCGTCATAGTTCCAAGCAAAACAGTCCTTGAATTCCATTAATAGCTTGATCATTTATTCGGGGTCTTCTTTATTAAGTAGGGAGGAGCTAACAAAGGTCGGCATAGGCTCTTCGCTAGTACCTAAGTTAACTTCCATTAACTCGTCTATTGTAGATTTAATTTCTTCTTCAAATTCTGGCGGAGCATTTCCGATTGGTAGATCTTCAAGATTAACTGAAGCTTCCAAGCAATCTTCATTAGGCTCACTAGCGACAACCAAGAAAAATCCTATATCATCAACTGATCCTACTGTGCCGAATCTGAGACCATATTTTGAATTGGGAGGCCGACCGACATTATTCCATAATTTTTCAAAGTGTTGTGATCGACCTTTTGTCCATCGTCGAGGTAAGACACCGCGTTGAATTAAATTTTGAACACAGGGAGAGTACCACTCAAAAGGTAGTTCCATTAATTCGGAAGAAGTAACATCTTCAAATTGTACATCTTTTTCAGTATTGGAAGAAAAAGCACCACGGTAAAACTTGATCGGCTTAGCACCACCACCATGCACTTTCTTGACCACCATACCCTCGATTTTATTAGAATAGATCGGGGTCAGGGTCATAGTATGTACATAATGGTTAATCTTCTCATACATTGATTTATATTCTTCATTCTTTTCATCTTCGAGAGAAATCTTGAATTGTGGTTCCTTCTGACTTATTGTCGTTGCTTCTTTCTCAATTTCTTCTTCTACTTCAGAACTGTTCTCCCAATCAACATCGATGACCGGTTTCTTCTGTCCATCTGTTCCAACGTTTCTTCCACGTCCTCGTCCCCGACCTTGACCTCGGGTGCGAGTTCTGGAGAAATTTTCACCATCTCACGGTAAGGGAGTGGTGAGTAACTGTTGGACTAGAATTTCAGGCTCTTTGTCGTCTCCAACTTCTTTTGCTTCATTTGGTATGGTATTTCTGGAAAAGATTGCTTTCTTCGGAGGCACGTAGTAGGCCGCATCTTCATGAATTCCAATTTCATGCACGGAGAATGGTTGCAATTCACCTTTGATACACTGTTCTCCTCCTTTGTAATACTTTATGCACTGGTGCAGAGACAACGATACCATCCGGTTCTCATGAATCCATCGCTGACCCAGTAGAGCTTTGAACAATGTCTCAGAATCAATTATGTGGAATTTTGCGGTTGTCTTTGCTAAATCAACGGTCTTCATCAGTAGTGTTATCGATCCAAGAGCTCCTTCTCCTTTTTGATTGAAACCTCTTAATAACATCTTATCTGCTTCAAGCTCGCGAGCATCAATTTCCAAATATGCTAGCGTCCGAAGATCCATTATGTTGATTGATGCTCCCGGATCAACCAACACTCTAGAGAGCGTAAACTTTCTAATAGTGACTGAAATGTATAACGGTCGGTTGTGATCAGTTGTTCCCAGTAATAGATCATTGTCCGTGAAGGTAACACCTCACAGTTACTTAACGAGCAATCCTCGTCGAAGGAATCACCGGCCATTTGAGCTAAACAAATCTCTGGATCAAGTAAAGCCTTGATCAGAGCCTCCCTCATCTCCTTTGACAGGATCAGAGTGTCGTATATGCTTAGTTTGGCTGGTAGCTTCCTAAGATGGGCTAGCACGTTGTAATCCACTTTATTACCATGTCTCTTGGTTTCTTCCCGAATGGGCAGTTCCTCTGCTGGGGTTGACTCTTCCTGAGTAACCACCTGCTTTCCTTTATCCTTTGGACCCATTCTTGGGGGTAGAACTTTTCTGCTTCCTAGATTGACCTCTCTTATCTCTTCTAAATTTACAGGTGTCTCCTCTTGAATCGGAACAACTGGCTCTTCTGAAGTTTCTTCGGTGTCTGATAGTTCTAATTCTATCGTGATCGGAGCTCCTCGGAATTCACAAATGGACTCGTTGCTTGTCGAGCTTTCGTAGCCTCCTTTGTGAACATCTTCTTCGTCGTGGTCATAGAGGTTGTGTATGATTTGAGAATCGTTATTTATATTGGAATCGAGATCCGGATTAAGCCGGTTGTCTCTAGTAACGTAATCATTAGAAACAGTCAAAACGTAGCCAACGCCTTAACCCTTATCATTATAAGATCCCGGTGGGGCGAGCAGATAATCATACGGAGTCAGGAGTTAGAGGGATTTCTCCCCCGAATCGGAAACAACCATCCTAGGATAAGCAGCCCCTAGTCTACCCTTCGGAGCCTCGATCTTCTTTTCTTCCACAATCCTCTCTTTCTTCTGGGGTGGTTCATCAATCGCAAGTGATAGTGCCGGTCGACAGGTTTCATACTCTGAGTTGAAGCGCATACCGAAGCGGCCTGGATGTGATCCAAAATTTTTTTACAATGATTTTGTTCAGACAGAACTCCATCCATCATCAGTCGTGTATGGGTCTATCGGAACAATGGGATCCGTTGAAAAAACATTGATGGAACCTCCTTTCTGGGGTTCCTTCATGTATTCCTTTGGGATCGTTATGTTCCCTTTTCGGAGATTGTCATCAAGCCAGCTCTTGAAAGTGATGCAATCCTCTATCTTATGCCCGAGCATTTGGTGGTAAGGGCATTAGTTTGGATGATATTTCTTATTGAATTCCTCCGGCCTCTTGGGCTCTGGTACCTGAAAATCTGGTGTCTTCATTAAACTGCGGAACATCTTTGCTATTGCTTCAGTTTTGAATGGATATTCCCTATTCAGCAAATCTTTCAGGGTACGCTGTGGACGAGGCAGTTGTTCATAATGTTGAGGCAACTGATAGCTCGGTCGAGGCTGTTGATAGCCCTGCTGAGGTTGCTGATAGATCTGTTGTGGTTGTTGGTATGTCCGTTGCGGTGGTTGGTAACTAGGTTGTGGCCGCTCTAGCTGTATCTGAACCAGCTGCTTGCCCTTATCTACTGCAGCGACGATTCCAGATTTCTTTTCAAATGTCTTCATAGTTTTCTGCTTATCGATCTTGTCTACAAAACTTAACTGCTTTGCCTCCTCTTGCAAGCTCCCGACCTTGCTAAGCAACTTCTCGAAAGTCTTGATTGTAAATCCTTTAAGGAGAAGTGCTATCGGGCCATGGATACTCTTGAGCAAGATGCCGACTGCATGTTGTTCTTGAAGCTGTGGTTCACACCTCATGCTTAGGTTTCTCCATCGAAGTATGTAATCCACTAAAGTCTCGTTCAGTTTCTGTTGTTCCACCACTAGATAACCGATAGTGATGTGGTGCTGAGCCCCGACAAACCGCTTAACGAAGAGATTCTCTAGTTCTGAAAAGGTCTTTACTGAACCATTTGGCAATTCTGCGTACACGTCGAAGGCAATCCCTGATACACTGCTGACAAACTGTCAGAAGAGTAAATCGTCAATCCCACCGGCATTGCGACAACTAGCACGAGAATGTGCAATGTGCTGCCGAGGGTTTCTGGTACCATCAAAAGTCTTGAACAGAGGTGGTACGAAGCTTTTCGTGTATTGGACTGCATCGAACTCTTCGGGGTAAGGTCTACCCGTCTGAATAGATGCTCCACTCTTAAATTGTGCTAGGGCTTCTCACACGTGTTGTTCTACCATGTTTTTGACGTCCTTTTCTGGAATCATGCTCTGTGTATTTGGTTGTTTGTCTCCATTGATGTATGTGATCTCTTTTCCTCCATCTGCAATATGGATAATTTCTGGGGGTGTCTCTTTCTGAGGCTGAACCTGACTTTGGAGAGTGGAAAAAGCGGCAGCCATCTCTTCCATCCTCTTTGCCATCTGGGAAATTGTATCATCCTTCTCTTGAAGTCGTGCTCTCATCACTTCTGGTTCATCTCTTTCTGCAGCTGCTGGAGCACCTTGTGAAGCTGATGATGCTCGCGTCTCAACCATGTTGATTTCAGCATACTCGTCATTCATAAATTCTGATGAATCAACTTCATCTTCTAGTTTTTCTTCTCTTTCTTTTGCTAACCGTCGGATATCAGTCCTTAACTTGTCCATGGCATCTTCTAGTGGCCTTTTCCGCACAATCTCACAGTTTTCACGTGACGGTTGTTGAACTTCCTTTCCGGGAGTCCCCTTTATTGCAGTAGCACTTTCTTCTGATTCAAGTCTCCTGACAAGACTTTTCTTCTCAGGACATTATTTTGGTCTTAGCTCGCCAGTAGTAGGTCGCCATACCATCCTTCTTGCGAAACCGGAAGCCTAGGACCGGATGGTCTGTCGGCTATATGCTGGAAGGTGGTATCTTCCCTAATTTGCAGACCCGATACAATAACGGGTGAACTGGCTTTTATCTTCTTCTTTGGTTTCTTTGTGGCAGCAACATGCTCTATTCGTGGTCCTAGGCAGGATTTAGCTGGCACCCGTCCCATCCTTCTTAAGATTTCTGACACAGGGCATCTTTCTTTCTTTCCCAATCTTTCAATCAAAGCTTGCAGTCGAGCAAATGGCGTAGTCTTATCCCTTTTCCTTTTGTAATTGCTATAGTATGCTGGTCGGGGTAATGCTGCAGCGATCCTTCGGACATCCTCTTCATCTGATGCAGTAGAGAGAGGGTGAAACCTACTCCCTTCCAACAGAGGTATATACTCAGGCAGTTCTTCTCTTTCCACAAGAATTTCTTCTAGAAAAGCAACTTCAGCAGCTTTGGCTTTCTTGATCTTGGCGATCTTTCTGCTTCTATTTCTCCTTTGAGTCCGAGTTAGGGGTGCAACTCTTGAACTGGACCCAATCTCAAAAATAGATGGTATTGTAGCAAAATCTGTACCCTCCACGGTGACAGGCTCATCACAGACTTGGGTTTCCTTCCCCTTCAGTTTGGCAGAAACTGGGGTAGCTGCAGAGATGACTAGACCGGTGGGGGTAGAGACAACAGTCCTCCTACGAACAGTAGCACACCTTTTAGCTGGAACCCTTTGTAGGGGAAGGAATTCTTGAGTCTATTTCAGGTTGAACTTAATTACGGGCTCTTCAGCTTCTGGCACTTTGTCCATTAGTGTGAAGAGAGTGACGTCAGTGATCTTAATATTTATGTTGTCGAATCCTTGTCTGAAACGGACGATTCCATTGTTTGGCGGCTCATTCTTGTAAACGGCAAAGTCCATTCCATTGGTGAAGGAGAAGATTAACTTTGGGGAAGTCATTTTCTGCAGGGTAGATTCCAAATGTCACTCCCGAATTATACTTCCTTTCGTCGTAAAGTTTAGGACAAAAAATAAGGAGTCCGAACACATTTTTGTTTATCTTAGTGTATTTGTGATTTTTAAAAGAGATTGTTTATTAGAAGGTTGTTTATTAGCGGGTTCGTTTGTTAGAAACAAAACGATTAAAGCAAAAAGGTTATAGAAGAGGTAAAGGGCCCGATTTAGAATTGGAAAGGAAGAGAAAGTCTTATGCAAGACTTCTCGACTCGAAGGACCGCTCCTAAACTAACACCTATTGGGGGTCCACCCCACCTCAGAAAAGAGGTAAAAGGATCTCGGAACCTCTCTGCTTAGGGGTGTCTGAACAGTGGCTCCTAAATCTGAGAGAAGTTAACTGTACCCGTTCAAGATAGAAATGAACGTAGTATACCAACGGAAGAATGATTGTTTTCGTCCACTAGGAATATGGACTCACTATCTATTTAAGAAAGTAAAACCATCTGATCAAAATGGAGAGAGGAACTATTCCCCAACGGAGTCGCCAGAAATTGTGCAGCTTATTTTTGGGTTGTGTGTTTTATTTTGAAAAGGGGGTCGCCTACAGAAGTTGTTAGCGAATTTTTAAATTAGTTAAATATATAATTTGAAAAGTAGTATTTGATTTTTAAAAATAGTTTTAAGTTTGAAAATTTTAAGATACGAAATTGAACCGATCTCACATTCCAAATAGTTTATATAAACGAGCACGGCATCACAAACCGTGTATCTATCTCGAAGAATAGACACACTGCTTGATGATAGGGCTCGATTAAATAAACTAGAAGATTTGTGACATCCTTTTGCTCTGCGAATCAATTTTATAAGCCGACAAGTTCCCCTGCTTAATATAAATGAATTAAGCGGGGTTTATATTACTCGGGTTCTTAAAGTTCCCTATAAGGGCAAGCCCCTATAGTTAATTACATCTTAAATGACGGGAATCACTTAAGAAAACTCTCGATAATGATCAGTGGTTTTGCTCTCAAGAATTTCAAAGTTTAAGGTTTTCAAAGGATTGAATTTTGAGAGATTTCAATAGGGAATGGATCAAATTTGGAACAGTTTATTTCAGGAGTCCAAAGGAAGAGAAGTAGGAGAAGCTGAGGATCCAAGAGGAATCTTGGCAACTTCCCAAACTATCCTATTATTTGGCTTCGAGTTTAAGAAAATTATTTAATGTTGCAATCCTGCCAATTTTAATAATTTAGGACATATGTTTGTATGACATAATCACACAAATAGCCTCGAAGATGTGAGGGTTTATGTTGTATCAAGCGACTACATCGGAGTCCTAAGACCGGTTAGGGCTTAATTTGCATAACATGATTATGCAGATGCCTAACGAGAAGTTGAGGATTTATGTCGTACCAGGCAAACTACCTCGAAATCCTATGGCTTTGTTATTTAATTCTAAGAAAGTTTTGCTGTAGTAGACCCGAGTTTTACTGATGACGATGGCCGTGCTGCCCATCATGCTCTGAGCTCCTTGTTGTTGCAGAAGTTTAGTTTTAGAATGTAAAAATCAGGAGATGAGAGAAGTGTTCTGGTTTAGAAATCTTAAAGTCCAAATGTCTTTAAGTATTTTAATTAAAACAAATCTTAAAGTTGTTTAAACAGAACCGATTAAGATCCCACGGTTCCGTCATCCCGGCACCGTTATTTTCATCGAATTCACTTAGTCCAGATGAATTTGCTAAACTCAACTGAATGAGTTCCACACTTTCATTTTGACCATGGGAAATCCCGTTAGCAACACGTGGGTTACATCATCCGAGGTATTCCCGATCATTCAACGACACGTTTTAATTTAGATATAATTGTAGTTTTGTTGTTCTGTTTGTGATTAAATTTTGAGTTGTTTTATATTTTGGAATGTTGTGGCGGTGAATTTTATCTTGCGGTAACTTTTAATTTAGTTTTGGTTTCAGTTTTGTGGCTATCCTATAGGTTTTGGTTTTCATGCAACAGCCTTATTTAACATGCAAAAAAAAGTAAAGTACAGTGCATGTAAGTAAATTGCAATAACGTAAATTGCAATAAAAAATAAAGCGTATCTGGAGGGTCTTCCCGTCATCCCAAGCTGCACTTAAAACACATGTTAGAGCATTTAAACATTTCAACAAATACCTAGGTAAAGCTAAGGGACAGGTTTTGGTTGTCTACTAAGATCCTAGTCCTATAACTAGTCATCTCCTATGACGTCTAGGTTCTTGTATTTTGTTTAAGGAAGATTTTCTTCATCAAAGCACAATTAAATTCAATTGTTCTTCTAAAACATCCCGTCATATTGAGGAAGTGCTTAGGACGAGTCCTAAACATCTTTTCAATACTTCTGGGATTATTTTGAGTTCAAATGAATTTTATTGTATTGGTCAATTAATCATCCAGGAGTTTAGTTAAGCTTTGTCTCTTGCTCAGTAAACCTGGGTATTTGATTACTTGTTGAATGAAGTGACATCTCACTTAATGCTTCATTTAAGAGTTATAACAATAAAAGCCTTTTAAGGGCAAATTAATAAATATTTTAATGATTTAATTTGATTTGATTTAATTATAAAAATTAATTAATGATTATAAAGTTTGGAATAGAGTTCGAGTTATTTTAGATTTAATATAAATCTTTACACTTTAAGTGATATTATATTTCAGATTAACTTTTTATGTTTTAGATTTACTTATATTGAAAAAGGTGTTGAAATCTTTCTTTGGTTTTGATTTAACTCTTAATGATTTCATTTATGTTTGTTATTAAGTGATGTTAATTTAATTTACCTTAATTTAATTTCATTTCATTTAATTTAATTTAATTTAAATTAATTTAATTTAATTTAATTTAATTTAATTTTAATTTAATTTTAATTTAATTTAATTTTAATTTTAATTTAATTTTAATTTGATCTAATTTTAGTTTCAATATTTTTAATTTAATTTAATTTAATTGTTAAGGTGTTAATTTAATTTAATTTAAACTTTGACTTGACTTAATGTAATTTCATTTAATTTAATTCCAAGATTTTAAATTTGATTTTTATTATTGGACCATTTAACATTTTAAGCTTTAATTCATTTAAGGGTTATCTTCTTTTTAATTTTTAATTTATTTAGTTTGGATTATTATTTTAATTTTTAATTAAGAACTAAATATTATTGAAGTGACTTATTTAGGGATTTTTAAATTAAAAAATAAATATCCTCTTAATAATATCCCTATTTTAATAATCCAAATTTTAAATATATTCTTTCCAAAATTTAAATTATTTAATTAATTAGAGTTTCATTTTGATATTTTCAAAGTGTTTAATGGGTTTCTACCCTTTTAATTTCCCTAAGTTTCAATCATCCAAGAGAAAGTTAAAATCAAATATTTTACTCTCCATTTTGAATAAACCTAAAGTTTTAATTATGGGTTAAAATTCTTTAATTACCTTAATGCCCTTTTAGGCTTATTTATTTCATAACTCACTCAATTGAGCTCAAATGAATTTGAAATTTTTATGTCACCTCACTCACATGTCAATTAAGACATTAGAGGAGAAAATGTGATTTTTCTGACTTTAATTTACTTATATAATTATTTTTAGTAGAAAATAGGGGTTTTCAAAGAAAATTCAACAGCATGACCAAGGTAAAGTTTCTGTCCTTAATAAAATTATGGGAAGTTTCTAATGACCAGAGAACCACTTGGACCAGTTATTGTAATTTTTTGAATTATATTTTATTTATTATAATTATTTTGAATTTTAGCGCATTAATTAATTTTAAAATAAAATAAAAATTGAAAAATAGATTTTATATTTTTATTAAATTTCTCTGACCTCAAGGAGTCTAGAGAAATAAATTTTATAATTTTATAATTTTTCTTTGATTTATTAGAATTATTTTAGTGAAAGAGGTTGAAAATTTATTTTTTTAATATTAAAATGTAGATTAAGCCTTTAAAATTCAATATCTTATCCTAGGGACTTAGGAAAAATATTTGGTTTGTTCCTAAGTGATCAGGAGTCAAAATGTGACATTTTTATGATTTTGAATATTTTTGTGATTTTTATTATTTTTTAATTATAAAAATATTAAAATATTGTGAAAAATCAACTTTTTTAGAAAATTCTAATTTTAATTTTCCTGAACTCCCCTGATATCAGAGAAGCTCCAAAACCACTTTTGTGAATTTTTGAAGAGTATTTTTGGAGTTATGAATTTTTTAAAGTTCCATTTTGCTTATGAAGCTGAATCAATCCATTTGGTGGGGTTAATCAAGTCCAATTGATTTCAAATTTTTATGTAAGGTTCCTCTGACCCTAAAAAGCAATGGAGAATTGTTTTCAAGTCAATTTGGTGTGTGGTTAACCCTGTTTAATTCAAATTCAATTTTGGGTGTTTAGGCCAATTAAGGTTATTATGAATGAATTAACTCAAAATATATTTTTCATAGGTCCCATAGTCCTTAGAAACACCACCAAATTTTCCTAGAATTTATTTTAAAACATGCTAATTATTGGAATTACAATACCTAAAACAGTGACATGATCTTGAAAAATCAATAACTTTTCACAGAGATGGCCTCTGACCTTGAAAAATTCAGGGAATGTTCCCAAGATCAGAGGCTTCAAAAGCCCTATGGTCTCATGCCATGGTGAATTGTCTATGCAAATGGAGAATCAAAACATTAGAAATAGTAAATAAATTATTAAAAATAAAATACTCATCCAATTAAATTGATTTCTTTTCCACATTATTCTCCTTTCTTCACTGAGCAAGAGGGTATTTTTATTTTATTTTTTTGATTTTTCTATGAAAAGGTATGAATTTTTGAAGTTCTGGTATTTAAATAAATCGAAGAAATCCTAATTTTCTACTTATCCGACTCGGTGCCGTGTCATCCTTATCCGGATCGAAAGCCCATGCGTCGCTCCGTGATTCGGCTCCGTCATCTGAGTCAGCGCTACGGGGTCCACCATTCCCGTACCATTGTACTGTCCGGCTTGATCTCGACCGTCCTCTCGATACACACTCGATCCAATGGCTCCTGATCGTTGTCTCCGAATGGTGTGCACCCGTGACCGTCCACACTAAAACCTTAAGATCTCACTCGATTCTTCATGGATTTTTGCGTTCTTATACTCTATCGATTCGTCTTGAAGAGACGAACACATCTATATGGTTAAGGTGCATTGAAATTAACTCAAACTAAATGGAGAATCTCCAGGAGCTTGGGAGGAATAGTGAGTTCATACCTTTGCTCAGAGAAGTGAAGCTTCGATCTGAGGGTTGTGTCACCTTCAATTGAGTCCAAGCAAGCTCCAGATGAAGTCTCTTGCTCTAAGGAAATGCCTAGGTACAAAAGTGACCAAGGCCGATCACAAAGCTTGGAGGCTGGAAGCAATGGCTGGCCTGGTGAGTGGGCTTTTGCTGGGGAACTTCTTCTCTTGGTCTGGTGATGGTGTAGAGTCAATCAATTTGAAGATTGGCTCACTGTGGTGAAGTGCCCTGGTTTTGGACTTGAATTTCAACTCCAAAATTGGACTCACGGAGAGGGTTTTAGGGCCGGATTTCAGTGGGGATCAAGTTCTCTATGCCTGGAGAGAGATTTGGAGTGATTTTGGCAGAGTTTTGGTAAGGTTTGGTTCAACTCCTTATTTGGCCGAGAGGGTGGTGGGTTTAAATAGGCATGGCTGGAGGGCTTCCCAGGGGGGTTTGATGCTTGGGATCAGCTGCTCTATGCAAGAGAAGAACAGCCATGGTGTTCAATTGGACTGGGACAACTCAGCAAGGAAGAAATGAAAATTTTGGCTCACATGGAGCTCTCGGCCATGGCGTTTTCCCCGACTCAGGCGGCTGGCCGGCAGGGTTAGGTCACCATCTGGCTCAGGGAGGTCAGGGCTTGATGTTTGTGAGCTCAATTGGCTGTTGCCATGTGTAAAGAGGTTTGGTTTAAGTGGAAAGGGGGAGAGTGTATTTTGGGCTCATTTTGGTCCAAGGCATGGTTTAGGCTTGGTGCACCTCCCCAAGGCTTGACTTTGGGCTGGGAGGAATCATTTGGGTCGGCCAGAGAGAGTGGTGAGGTCTCTTTCCATGGTGAGGTGGCTAAGCTTGGTTTAGAGTGTGACATGAGTATGGTTAAAAGGCTTAATGAAGGATTAAGAAAGAGGCATCCTCCATTTTCCATAAAGGACATGGTGAGGTGTAAAGTGACTCCCATGGCTTGCATATGGCTTATGCATGGCTCCATGACTCCATTTGGCTTGGGAAAAGATTTGGTCAATTTCATGAAAGGGGATTTTATGAACTTTGGCATTTTGGTGGGAATTTGGATAAAGCCTAATTTGGAATGATTTAATCATAGGTTTCAAACTTTAGGGAATGATTTTATTAAGTGGATGATGAGAAGGAATTGTCATGTGGGTTTTGGATGAATTTTTGGGCTTTTGGGTTTGGTGGAAGTGGGCTTTTTTCGTAAAGGGGCCAAGGTGGGCCAAATTGGGCTAACTTGGGCTATGGTTGGGCTAAGGTTGAATTTGGTGTAAAATTAATGTTGAAAAATGTTTATGGGAGTGTTATAAAGAGTTTTCAACTTTCGTTGGGCTCTAATTTTGGGATTTGGGCTCATTTGGGTTAGGTTTAGGCTTAGGTTAATTTAAGGGATTTTGGTTTTGGGTTAGGTTTGGGTGGAGTTTAGGTTCAAATTTTGGGCAAATCAAGTTATTTTTTTGTTTATGGGGATGTTAGGAATGCTTTAGAAAAGATTTGGGGCCAATTGGAGTTGAATTGGGCTAGGTTTGGGTCATGGGTCAAAATTGGGCCTTAAGCCCCAAATTGGAATTGGGCCCAAATTTCAATCAAATTGGACTTAGACTTGGTCTAAATTGATATTGGGGATATTAAATTGAAGTTTAGAATTGAATTGGACCAAAATTGAGGTCAATTGGGGTGGTTTCGTTTGACATTGGGTTCACTTGGGTTAAAAAAAATGGGTCAAATTGGGGGTTTTAGTAAAAGTGGGGTAAATTGGCAAAATTGGCCCATGGTGTAGTTGAAAAAAATGAAATTAAGAATATTTGGGATTTTGTAGAATTTTCTGGGAATTTTTAGAATTTTTGGATTTTTTAGGTAAAAGGGTATTTTGGTAATTTTTGGGGGGGGTTTAGGGGTATTTTTGGAAATTTGGTATGTTTGGCCAAAGATGGTTAATATGAGTGTTGGGAAGTGTTTAGGATTAATTTTGAGGAGTCTTGGGTAATTTAGGTAATTTTACAAATCTTGGGTCATTTCAAGGGTATTTGGTAGGTTTGGCGGGTGTAGGGCCCCCAGGGTAAAAAATTGAAATTTCGGGAAGATGAAGATTGATCAAGTGTGAGTAAAATGGAATCATTTTAGTTGAGCCATTAAGCCATATTAAGCCCATATGAGCCATGAGAGGACTCATTTGAGGCATTCACTATGTTGTTCCTAACCCTCTTAGCCAGGGGCGTAGGGGTTAAGGACCATCCAAATGAATTACCTACATGAGTCAGGAAGTCAAGTTGGGTGAGAGTGTGGTTTTAGGACTTGGAATGTGTGTGAGAGTGTAGTGTATGTGCAAGTCAACCCTCACCAGACCAGGCCATCCAGGGTATTCCTAAGGCCAAAAAGTCTTATAGGGAACTCATCCTTTAAACCTCCACATTTGATTTTAACCCTCTAGGTGATTAGGGGTCTACAATCAAGCTGTGGGGTTACAGAGAGTTAAGAAGTAGTTTGAATTTCTAAATGGTGGGTTCCATTTCTAGTCCTCTAAGATTAGCCAAAGGAAATGCCTAAGGCGAGATCCTAAGTACTAAAGAGAGAAGCAAAAGACCTCGTCAAAAATGAGGTCAACAATTGCTTCCTTCTTGATTTCTTCTTCCTCGGAGTTGCTCTCCTAATCAACATTAATTACTGGATTCTTCTGTTCAACTGTTCCACCATTTCTTCCTCGACCTCAACCCCGGCCTCGACCTCGGATGCGAGTTCTGGAGAAACCTTCACCATCTCGCCGTAAGGGAGTGGTGAGTAACTGTTGAACTAGAATTTGAGGTTCTTCATTTCCTTAAGTTTCTATTACTTTATTTGGTGTGGCATCTCTGGAGAAGATAGATTTCTTTGAAGGTACGTATTGAGCAGCATCTTCATGGATTCCAATTTCATGCACGGAGAACGGTTGCAAGTCACCTTTGATGCACTGTTCTTCTCCTCCCTCATAGTACTTTATGCACTAGTGTAGAGATGACGGTACCATCCAGTTTTCATGGATCCACGGTCAACCCAGTAGAGCATTAAATGATGTTTTAGAATCAATTATATGGAATTTCGTGGTTCTCCTTGCCAAATCACCGATCTTCATTGATATTGTTATTGATCCAAGAGCTCTTTCTCCTTTTTGTTTGAAACCTCTTAGTAACATTTTGTCTGCTTGGAGCTCGCGGGTATCAATTTCTAAGTATGCTAATGTTCGAAGGTTCATTATAATGATCGATGCACCCGAATCAACTAATGCCCTGAAGAGCGTGAACTTCCGATAGTGACTGAGATGTACAAGGGTCAGTTGTGATCGGCTTTCTCAAGCAGTAGGCCATTGTTCGTGAAAGTAACACCGTACTGTCCTTTTAACAAGCAAACCTCATCTAAGGAATTACCAGCCATTTGAGCTAAGCAAATTTCTGGATCAAGTAAAGCCTTAATCAGAGTTTCCCTCATTCTCCTTTGACTAGATCAAAGCGTCGTAGATGCTTAGTTTGGCTGGTAGCTTCCGAAGATGGGTTAGCACATTATAATCCACTTTATTACTAGGCTTTTCAGCCTCTTCCTGGATGGGCAATTCTTTCGCCGGGGTTTGCTCTTCCTTAGCATACACCTGCTTTCCCTTATCCTTTGGTCCCATTCTCGGGGTTAGGACTTTTCCACCTCTCAAGTTAACTTCTGTTATTTCTTCTGAATCTAGTGATGGATTTGCCGGTGTCTCTTCTTGAATCGGAATGACTGGCTCTTCTGGAGCTACTTCATGAACTGATAACTCCAATTCTATCGTAATCAGAGCTCCTTAGAATTTTCAAATGAACTCGTCGCTTCGTGGGCTTTCATAGCCGCTCCTATAGACATCTGCTCCTTCTTCGCTGTCGTCGAGTTTTGTATGATTTGAAAATTGTTATTCGTATCGAAATCGAGATCCGAGTTAGGTTGGTTGTAGTTAGTTATGTAATTATTAAAAACAGTCAAAACGTAGCCAACACCATAACTCTTATCATTAAAAGACCACACCGGGGTGAGTAAATAATCAGACAGAGTCAGAGGTCTGAGGGATTTCTCCCCTGAATTAGAAACAACCATCCTAGGAAAGCAGCCCGTACTCTACCCTTCGGAGCCTCGGTCATTTCTTCTTCTGCGATCTTCTCCTCCTTCTGTGGTGGTTCTTTAATTGCAATTGATAGTGCCAGCTTAGTGGATTTTGAATTCTATGTTGAAGTGCGTACCGAAGTGGTCTGGATGTGATCCAAAATTTTCTTTGAAGACTTCGTCCAAATAGTACTCCATCCATCGTCAGTCGTGTACGGGTCTATCAAAATAATAGGATCTGTCGAAATGACATTAACGGAACCTCCTTTCTAGGGCTCCTTCATGTACTCTTTCGTGATCGTTATGTTTCCTCGACTAAGGTTATACTCGAGTTAAATCTTGAAGGTAAAGTAGTCTTATCTTCTGTGTCCGAGCATATTATGGTAAGGGCAGTAATTCGGATGATCTTTCTTATAGACTTCCTCCAGCCTCCTGGGCTCTGGTAGCTGAAAATCGGACGTTTTAATTGAACTGCGCAACATCGTAGCCACTGCTTTAGTCTTGAAGGGATATTCCTTATTCAGAAGTTCCGTCAGGCCACATGTCGGGCGAGACGGCGGTTGATCATGATGTTACGGCGACTGATAACTCGGTCGAGGGTGTTGATAACTCTGCTGAGGTTGTTGATAGTTACATTGCTGTGGTTGATAATTTGGCTGCGGCCGCTCTGGATATATCTGCACTGGTTGTTTAACCTAATCCACTGCTGTGATGATTCCGAATTTCTTCGTGAATGCTTTAATTGGCTTATGCTTATCAGCTTTGTTGACGAAGCTCAATTGTTTGCCTCCTCTTGCAAGCTCCTGGCCTTGCTAAGCAACTTCTCGATAGTCTTATTTGTGAATCCTTTGAGGAGAAGGGCTATAGGGTTGTGAATGCTCTTAAGCAAGATATCGACTGAATGTTGTTCCTGAAGTTGGGGTTCACACTTCATGCTTAGATTCCTCCATCGAAGGATGTAGTCACCAAGGTTTCGCTCGGCCTTTGTTGCTCCACCACTAGATCACTAATAGTGATGCAATGCTGAGCCCCAACAAACCATTTAACGAAAAGATTTTCCAATTCTGAGAAGGTCTTGACCGAGCCGTTTGGCAACTTTGTATACCAATCAAAGGCGATCCCTGACAGGCTGCTGACAAACTGCGAAAAGCAAAGCATCATTCCCACAGGCGTTGCAGCAACTAGCAAAAAAATGTGCGACATTTTACTGGGGTTTCTTGTACCATCGAAAGTCTTAAACAGAGGTGGTACGAAGCCTTTTGGGTATTGAACTGCATCAAAATCTTCAGGGTAAGGTCTACCCGTCTGAACATATGCTCCACTCTTGGACTGGGCTAGGGCTTCTCGCACCTGCTTTTCCACCATGCTCTTAATGTCCTTTTCAGGTATCATACTTTGCACAGAATCTTTCTTTGGCTGTTCATTTCAGTTGACTGATGTAACTTCCTTTCCTCTGTCTTCAATTTGAATGAATTCCGGGGGCATTTCTTTCTGGAGTTGAGGTTGACTTTAAAGCTTGGCTAAGGCAACCGCCATCTCCTCCATCATCTTCTCCATTTGATAAATCGTATCATCCTTTTCCTGAAGACGTAGCCTCAGTGCCTCTGGATCATCTCCCTCTGCGGATGCTAGAGCTCCTAGCAAAGCTGATGACGCCCGGGTCTCGACAACATTGATCTCGACAAAATCCTCATCAATGAGTTCTGACGAATCCTCTTCATTCTCTGATCTTTCTTTCCGTACTTTAGCCAACTAATGAATGTCCGACCTTAACTTTCTCAAAGTAACCTCGAGTGATTTTCCTCTGACGGTTCTACGATTGGCTGGCTGTAGTCGGTGAACCTCATCCTCCGGAGCAATCATTGAGACGGCAGTACTCCTTCTAGCTTCGGAATCAGCATCAGAACTTCTCATTTCTGGCTGCTCTGCCGGTATTGGCTTTGTGACTTTAGGTCACCACACCATCCTTTTTGTAAGCCTAGAACCAGATGGCTCATCAGCGGTAGGTTGAAAGGTGGTGTGACTACTAAGATGCGGGCTAGATACCACGGTAGGTAACTTCTTGCTACTCAGTTTCCTCTTCTTTGACAGAAATTCCTTTTGCACGGTAGGGGGAAGTACCCTCGGCACTAGACGTGCCTTGGTAGGTATTCTTTCCATTCTTCTCAGAATCTCAAACAAAACAATTATCCTTTATTGCCAACTTCTCAATTATCGTTTGTAATTGAGTAAGGGGCATACTTCTTGCCTTCTGTTCCTTATAATATGCTGGTCGGGATAACACGACAGCAATCATCTGTGAATTTTCTTCCTCAGAAGCAAGTAGAAAGTGGATTAAATTTGTTTCCTTCCAATAAGGGTGAAAGCTCTGGCAGTTCTTCTTCATCTTCCGGGATTTCTTCAGGAATGGTAATTTCAGTGGCCTTGGTTTTCCTGACCTTGGCCGTCCTTATGTTCTCCTTCCTCCTCTGGGATCTAGTCAAGGGCACAAAATTTGATCTAGACCCAATCTCGAATACAGGCAGTATCACAGCAAAAGTCGTACCCTCCACGGTAGCGGGCTTATCACTCATCTGGACTTCCTTCCCTTTCCATTTAGCGGGGGTAGGTGCAGTGATGACCAGACCTGTAGGGATAGAGACAACAGTCCTGGGAGTGGCAGCTAGTCTCCTACGGATAACGGTGAGCTCCACAACTGGGACCCTCTGTAGAGGAGGGAACTCTTGGGTCGACTTCAGGTTGAATTTAATTATGGGCTCCACAAATTTTGGTACTTTGGCCGTTAGTGCAAAAAGGGGTCACGTTCGCTAAATTGATGTCCGTATTATCAAATCCTTGTCCGAAGTGAATGACTGCATCGTCGGGCAGTTCATCGTTTCTGACTACCAAGTCCAATCCATTAGTGAAGGAGAAAATCAGCTTTGGTGCAGACATCTTCTGCAAGGTAGATTCTGAACGTCAGTTTCGTACTATGCTTCCTTCCGTCATAAAATTCTTGGGACGAAAAAGCATTATTCCAAAAATAGAGTCCAAACACATTCTTATCCATTTTCTTGGTTTTTTTTACAAAGTATTTCAAATTTCATTTTATTTGTTAGTTTGTAGTTTAAGAGGTTCGTTTGTTTGTAATTTAAAAGGTTCGTTAGAAATGAAATAATTAAAGGATGAAGGGTAAAGGAAGGTAAAGGACCCAATCCAGAACCGAAAAGGGAGAGAAAACCTCACAAAACTCTCTTCTCGGTGAACCACTCCTAAGCTAACACCTATTGGGGTTCCACCCCACCTCGAAGAGGTAGAATAATTTCGGAACCTCTATGTTTAAGGATGTCTAAACAGTGGCTCCAAAATCTAAAAAGAGTTGACTATACATGTTCAAGGTAGAGATGAACATGGTATGTCAACGGAAAGAATGGTAGTTTAATCCACTAAGAATATGGATTCACTACCGATTTATGAAAATGAAACCATTTAATCAAAATAGAGAGAGGAACTAATCCCAGTGGAGTCGCCAGAAAATTATGTCGGCATTTTTCAGGTTAAGTGTTTTTTTTTAAAAAGGGGTCGCGTAGGAAGTTGTCGGCAAATTTTAAGTTTTAAATATAATTAAATATATATATGTAATTATGGAAAATAACATTTTTTTTTGAAATTAGTTTTAAGTTTGAAAAAAATTTGATGTATGAAGTCAAACTGATCTCACACCTCAAAAAGTTTATATAAACGAGCACCACATCATAAACCTTGCATCTATCCTAAGGAACAGACACACAGTTTGATAATGAGGCTCGATTAAATAAATTAATAGATTTGCGATATACATTTGGTCTGCGAACCAATTTTATAAGCCAAAAAATTTCTCCTACTTAATACAAAGGAATAAAGCAGGGTTTATATTACCTGAGTTCTTAAAGTTCCCTATAAGGGCAAGCCCCTATAGTTAATTACATCCTAAGTGACGGGAATCACTTAAGAAGACTATCAATAATGACCAGTGGTTTTGCTTTCAAGAATTTCAAAGTTCAAGGTTTTTAAAGGATTGAATTTTGGAAATTTCAAAAGGGGATAGATCAAAATTTGAACAGTTATTTTGAGAGTCCAAAGGAAGACAAGTAATGGATGTCACAGACCCGAAGTGAGCTTCGGTGACTTCTCGACTATCCTATTGTTTAGCTTCAATTTTGAGAGTCTATTTAATGTTTCAATCCTACCAATTTTAATTAATTAGGACTTATACTTGTATGATATGATCATACAAATAGCCCCAAAAATATGAGGGTTTACATCGTACCGAACGGCTACCTCGGAGTCCCAAGACGAGTTAGGGCTTAATTTGCATAATACGATTATGCAAATGCCTAAAGGGAAGTTGTGGATTTATGTTGTGCTAGGCAAACTACCTTGCAATCCTATGGCTTGGTTATTTAAAATAAGGAAAGGTTAAGCTGATGAAGACTTATTTTGCTGTTGAAGATGGTTGTGCTGCCCACCATGCTTGCTCCAAGCTCCATGTTGTTGCAGAAGATTTAGTTTTAGAAAATGACAATCAAGAGATGAGAGAAGTGTTTTGGTTTAGAGAGGTTGAAAATTTAGATGGCTTAATGTTTTAATTAAAATAAATCTTAAAGTTGATTAAGCAGAACCGATTAAGATCCCACGGTTCCGTCATCCCAACACCACTATTTTCATCGGATTCACTTAGTCCAAATGAATTTGCTAAACTCAATTGAATGAGTTCCACACTTTCATTTAGACCGTGGGAAATCTCTTTAGTAACACATGAGTTACATCATTCGAGGGATTCCCGTTCATCCAACGAGACATTTTCATTTAGATGTAATTATAACTTTATTGTTTAGTTTGTGATTAAATTTTGACTTGTTTTATATTTTGAATGTTGTGGCGGTGAATTTTATCTTGTGATGATTTTTAACTTAGTTTTTGTTAAGTTTCACGTATATCCTAAAGGTTTTAGTTTTCATGCTGGGTGACATTCTCATTTATCATGCAAGCTTGCAATAAGAAGAAAGTACATTGCAGGTAAATAAATTGCTATAAAATAAAAGCGTACCTGGTGGGTCTTCTCGTCATTTCCAGCTGCACTTGAAACACATGTTATAGCATTTATAGTTTTAAAAGAAAACACCTAGGTGAAGCAAGTTGAAGGAAAGGGAAGGTTCTGGTTATCTTCCAAAATTCTAATCCTATCACAGTCAAGTCCTAAGGTGTGTTTATAAATGATTTTCTTCATCCAAGAACAATGAAGTTCAATTGTTCTTATAGAACATTCCATTAGGTTAGGAAAGTGCTTAGGACGGGTCCTGAACATCTTTTCAACACCATTGGGATTATTCTAAGTCCAAATGAATTTCATCGTATGGATGGATTGATCGTTCGAGAATTTAGTTAAGTTTTGATTCTTGCTTAGTGAACTAGGATGTTTGATTTTCCTATGAGTAAAGTGACATTTCCTTTGATGCTTCATTTGAGAATTATAAAGGTGAAAGCCTTTAGGGGTAAATTAGTTCTCTAAAGGATTTAAACATTCTTAGTTGAAGTTGGATTGATGATTTCAAGGAGATTTAGTTTCATATGTTTTAGGTCATTTATGTTGAAAAAGTATCTTTTGATTTAGTTAAGTTTTAAAGACTTAAGTTTGTTGTAACTTAATTATGATGTTTTTGAATTAATTTTTAATCGGTTTTAATTTTAATGTCTTGATTATGAATTGTTTTAAATTGATCTTAATATTCCAATTTTGTTTCAGTCTTAGTTTTGGGTGATTTCAAATTAGTTTTAATATTTTAAGTTATCTTAATTTGATCTTTAAATCATCTTTCCTTAACTTAAGTATTTTTAAGCTTTTAATTTAATTATAAATTTCAAGATTATTCCTTTTAATTTTAAACATTATTTGTTATCTTTCATTAAAAATTAAGTGGTGCTTCATCAATTCATTGATTAGGGATTAAATTTCAAAGAATTAAAATCTTCTTATATTAAATCTCTTAACCTTGATAATTCATTTCTTAATTAACTTCCAAATTTTAATGATTTGATTAATTAATGCTTCTCTTTTAAATTTTCAAGGTGAGTAATGGGTTTCTACCCCTTAACTACCTTAGTTTCAATCATCCAAATGGAAAGTTATGATAAAATATTTTACCCCTCCCTTTGGTTAAGCTTAAACATTAATATAGGTTAAAGCCTTTTAATTACCTTAATGCCATCTTAAGCTTATTCATCTCATAATTCACTAAAGCAAGCTCAAATGAACTTAAAATTTTTATGTCACTTCACTCACATGTCAATTAAGACATTAGAGGAGAAAATGTGATTTTTCAATTTTTAATTTAATTTATATAATTATTTTAGTGAAAAATAGGGATTTTCAATGAAAATTCAACAACATGATCAAGCTAAAGTTTCTGTCCTTAGGAAAATTAGGGTAGGTTCCTTCTAACCAGAGGACCACTTTGACTAATTTTGGTGATTTTTTTTAATTTTATTTTATTTATTATAATTATTTTGAGTTTTGGGGCATTAATTAATTTTAAAATAAATTTGAGGTAGAAAATAGGTTTTATATTTTTTTTAAATCTATCTAATCCCAAGGAACTCAGAGAAAAAAATTTTATATTTTTTTTATTTATCTTTGAATTCTAGAATTATTTTAGTGAAAGGGTTGGAAAATTCATTTTTTAATATTAAAAATAACCCTAAGCCTTTAAAATTCAATATCTTAACTTAGAGGCTTGGGAAAAATATTTGGTTGATTCCAAAGTGATTATGAGACTAAATACGACATTTCTATGAATTTTATTATTTTTATGATTTTTATAATTTTTTAATTATTAAAATACCCAAAAATGGGTTAAAAATGAACATTTTAGAAAAATTCTAATTTTAATTTTCTTAGACTCCTCTAATATCAGAGAGGCCTCAAAACCAATTTATTGAATTATTGAATCAAGTTTTTTGAGTTTTATGAATTTTTCAATTTTCAAAATGGCTATGTAACATGAATAATCCATTTAATGGGTTAAATCATTTCCAATTGACTTGAAATTTTTCTGTGGGATTCCTCTAACCCTGAAGATCAGTGGAGAATTGATTATATAGTTTTGATGTGTGGTTGTTCCAAATTAAATTAATTTCAATTTTGATGTTTTGGCTAAATTAGGGTTTGTTTATGTGAATTAAATCAAGTTACAATTTTCCTAGGGTCCTCTAGTCAAGAGATACATCCCCTAATTTTTCCAAATTTTTATGGTCAACATGCTAATTTTCATAATTAATTTTCCATAAAATGACTCTGATCTTAGAAAATAGATAACTTGCCATGGACATAGCCTTTGGCCTTGAAAAACTCAGAGAATGTTCCCGAGATCAGAGGCTACATATGGTCTCATGCGATGGTGAATTATGATTGCTAATGGAGAATTAAAAAATTCAGATTAGTGTTTAATTCATTAAAAATTAAAACTGAACAAAATAACTTAATTCTTTTTCCACGTTATCCTCCTCTGTTCACTAAGGAAGAGGGTATTTTTCTTTTAATTTAATGGTTTTTCTATGCAAAGTTATGCATTTTTAAAGTTTAGGGTATTTAATTAAATTAGAAAAAGGCCTATTTTTCTACTTATCCAACGCGGCACCACCTAATCATAGGCAGATCTGAAATCCTACGCGGCGCGCTCCCATTTGACGCCGTTATCTGAGTCAGCGCCACGCGGCCCGTACTTTACGCTCTGTGGTTCCATTCGACTCCATCTCCGTCGTCCATTCGATACACGTGTGATCGAACAGTCTCTAGTCATCGTCCCCGCCTGGTTCTTCCCGAGAGCCATCCACCATAGAACCTTAAGATCTCGCTCATGTCTCAACCAAATCACATGAGGTTTGGTCCTATGTGTTTTTCTAGACAAGAGCTACAAATCCATACGGCTAATATGCATTGAAATTAAGTTAAAATAAATGGAGAATCGTTGGACGCTCGAAAGGAAGAGTGGTCTCCATACCTTGGTCCAAGAGGTGAAGCCTCGATTGGATGTGCTCAGCATGTTCATTGGAATCCCAGAGGCCTACGGATGAAGCCTCGAGTGATGGTGAAATGTCTGGCTATGAAAGTGACCAGACCAGATTTGGTGTTCTGGCCGATAGAGCAAATGTCTGACCTTGTGAGGGGGCTTTCAGTGGGGAACTTCTTCTCTACCTCTGGTGAAGGTGTGGGAAGGTTTAATTTATATTATGTGGAGTTTCAGAGAGTGACATGGTTTCTAGCCAAAAATTCAACTTCAAAATTGAGCTCAATCAGCGGGGAATAGGGCAGGAGGACAGTGGGGCTCTTCTTCTCTAGGCTGGAAGAAGGTTTAGGAGCAGTTTGGGGGAGTTCTGTGAGTAAATTTTCAACACCTAGTTCAAGGACAAAAGGTGTGGATTTTATAGCCATGGTTGCCTGGTGGAGCTCAGGTCAGGCAATGAGTGGTTTAGGCCGCTTAGGGTGAGGGCTGAGCAGACAAGGTGGCTGGAGAGGAGATGACACATTACCAAGGTTCAATATTGGGTTTCAAGGACAAAGGGAGTGCTCGGGCGTGTCTTTTCTGGTGGCTGGGGTGTCTGGCAAGGACAGTCAGGTGGTTGGGCAGACTGAGGAGGAGTGGGGGAGAGGTTCAGCTGCAATAATTGGGTAGAGGAGGTTGCTTAAGGTGGGTTTAAAGGATGGGACTTAGCCTTAGCAAATGGCTAAACCCATTGGTCCAAAGTGGTGGAACATTAGTCCATGGCTCAAGGGGCATGGGTTGGGTCAGGTCAAACCCTCCCTCAGAGTCTTAGGGTTGGCTGCCAAGAGGTTGGTTTGATCAAATTTGGTTTGGTTAAGTTCAATTTGGCTCATGTGTGCACATGGCTTGGTTTGGATTCATTTTTGTCTAGCTTGAGTATGGGTTTGGATTGGATTAAATTGATTGATCAAAATGGTTAAAATGATTGTCATAAAGCCTTTGGGAAAGGTTTGGAGTGAAATTGAATTGATTTGGGAAGTGTATTTGGTGGATTTAGGTGATTTGGTTCAATTTGGCCTCCATGGGTTAAGCTTGGGTTTATGTTAGGTTAGAGTTTGGCTAGGGCTCAATTGATGATTCAAAATGATGTGAGTGATTGTTATGTAAAGTTTAGGATAGAAATTGGGTGGAAATTTTGGGTTTAGGGGATTCAATTTGGAGGTTTAGGGCTAGGTGACAACTTTAGGGCAAATTTGGGGATTTGGGTTTCAAATGAGTTCGCATAAGATTTTGAACAAAGTTTTGGCCAAATGAGTGTTTTTTTTTGTATGAGAATGTGTTAGGAAGAGTTTGTAATTTCGTTTGGGGAAAATTGAGTGGCTTTGGGTTATTTTGAGGTGAATTGGGTCATAAGGCTAAAATTGGGGGTTTTGGATTCAAGTTGAAATTGAACTCAAATGTGAACCAAATTGGGCTTGGTTTTGATTGAAATTGGTATTTGGGATGTTGATTTGAAGTTTGGGATTGAATTTGATAAAAATTGGGGTTAATTGGGTTAATTTGGTTTGACATTGGGTCCATATGGGGTAAAATTAGCCAACTTGGGATTTTGGATTGAAAGTGGGTTATTTGGGAAATATTGGCTTATAGTGTAGTTGAACAAAATGAAATTTGGAATTTTTCAGATTTTTTGGAATTTTTTGGGAATTTTTATAATTTTTGGAATTTTGGGCCAAAAGGGGTATTTAGGGTATTTGAAGGTTATTCGGAGGGTATTGAAGTATTTTTGTGAATTTAAGAAATGGAAACTGTTTTAAAATGATTTTTAGTAATTCTGGGAATTTTGGGTAATTTTTGGGAAATTTATGGAGAGTTCTATAGTTGTAGGGGCAATTTTGGTAATTTAGGTAAGTTTAAGGACCCAATGTCAAAACCAGAAATTTTGGAAAAATGGAATTTGGACTTCAAGTGGGGAAGAGTGGGACCATTTTGGTGGGGTAAAGATTGAGTAAAACTGATTTGGAATGGAATTAGGGTTTATAAGTATGATCCATGGACTTAGCCAAGTCCAACCACTTTGGGACCAAGTCTAGCCAAAGGGTGACCACTTTATGACCCTCACATATTGAACCTAGCCATATTAATCAATAACTAGTGGCTTGGTTCAACCAAGTGAGTTTTTTAAAGGGTAACAGGCAAAGGGGTTCAAATTTCAAAGGTTTGGGTTAAGTGTCTTAGTGGTGAGTATAGGAGTGCAGTGTGTGCAAGCTAGACCCCACCAAGACCAGGCCACCCAGGGTTGTCCTAAAGCTTGAACATCCTTTAGGAATTCATCCTTGTCTCCCTGTACATTGGTCCTAACCTTCCAAGTGGTTTGGAGGTTGATGACCATCCATGTAGGGTTCCAAAGAGAGTTAAGATTTGTTTTGATTTTCTAAATGGTGGCTTTCATCTCTAGTCTTCTAAGATAGTCAAGGAGAAGTCCTATGGCTAGATCCTAAGCACTAAGAGGAAAGAAAGACCTCACAAAAAATGAGGTCAACAAATGTATAAGTGTTTAAAGTTTGAATACGTTGTGAAGATTTAATTCCATGAACTTAATTTACTTCTTAATTTGGCCAATTAAGATGTTAAATTTGTTGTGAGATTATGTAAGATCCAATGCGGTATTTCCTCAAACAACAAATGGTATAAATTACATCCAATTATATAGATGAGAATTGTAGTCAATATAATTGAATGCTTAAGAGATATGTTTTTAATGGGGAGTAGAATTAGAGGTCTTTAGAGTGACAGGCTAAAGCCACCTAATTTGGTTTGATATTTTAAATTTTATTATGAGAAGTTAGCCCCCTGGTGGAGGGAATTGAGGGAACTCTAGAGTGAGAGCTTTATCTTCCCTGCCTAACCATGTCTATGATTTTAAAATTTCAAATTAACCAATGTTCTTTATAGAACCAAGTTAGGGTAAAGAATAAATTTGCTCCTATTTGTCACAAAAAATTTAAATACTTTCACAATAATACTTTCATAATTATTACTGCTTTATAAGAGAAAGAAAAAGATATTTTATTTCCTAGTATTTTATACCGCATTTTAAAGTTCTGATAGTTTTCATTTACTGCTTAGCTTTAATTAAAAATACCAAAAACAATTTTCAAGTTTTTTAAAATTAAAAAATACTTTCAAAAGTCATTAAGAAAAGTAAAAGTATAATTTTCTTAATTCTTTAAAAAGTTTTTACATTTCCCTGTGGGTTCGATATCGTGGGGCTTAATCAGAAAGTCTTATATTACTTGATAAATGATTGGTATACTTGTGTAGTATCCCATATTATAAAATCATAGTTTTATAATCTAAATCATCAGCACATATATTCGGTGTGAATTCATGTTTTTGGTGCACATATATTTATCGAGGATCAAGTGTTTGGCGTCGTTGCCGGGGAAATTAATTAAAACTGCATTTTTAAAGAAAATTAAGAAAAATTTAAATTTTTTACTCTTCTTTATTTTTGTTAGTGTGTTGTGTTTTGTTTTATTTTATTGGTGTATGCATAGTTCAGGTTCCGAGAGACTTGTGCCTTACGATTCTGAATTAGAAAGAAATATCAGAAAAATCAAAAAAATTAAAAATTCTAAAAATGATAAAAATATTCAAGGAATGGCAAATCATCAAAATCAAAATGTTGGCTTCCATCAAGAATTCAGACCTTTAAGAGATTATGCTAACCCTGCAGTGGATGAACTTCATGGTAGTATTCAATACCCTGTTGTAGCTGCTAATTCCTTTGAACTTAAACCTGCTATTATCCAAATGGTGTCTAATAATCAGTTTGGGGGAGCAACAACTGAAGATCCTAATTTGCATCTTGCTAATTTTCTAGAGTTGTGTGCTACTTTTAAATATGATGGTTTTTCGAATGATGCTATTAGACTTAGGCTTTTTCCTTTCTCACTAAGGGATAAAGCTAAGATATGGTTAAATTCGTCACCACTTGGATCTATCAGAACTTGGGGTGATTTAGCACAAAAATTCCTTGCTAAATATTTTCCACCATCAAAGACTATGATGTTAAGAAATGATATTACATCTTTTTGTGAGCTTGAGGGTGAATCAATATATGAAACATGGGAAAGATTTAAAGATCTCCTTAGGAAGTGTCTGCATCATTAGATACAAGATTGGTTAATAATTCAAGCATTTTACAATGGATTAGTTGGATCTCTTAAATCAATTATCAATGCTGCTACTGGTGGATCATTAATGTCTAAACAGTTTTCTGATGCTTATGCTTTAATTGAAGAAATGGCTCTAATAATTTTCAATGGCCTTCTGAAAGGTTAAATCCTAAAAAGGTAGCCAGTTTTTAGGACAATGATGCTTTTGCAGTATTAGCAAATCAGGTTGCTACAATTTTAAGAAAGATAGACCAAATTGGGAAGACTTTTACTCAGCCAAATTACATGATTGAAGAAAATTCATTAGGCCAAATGGTTGATTCTTATTCTTCACCAGAAACTTTGAAAGTTATAAGTAAGCCTAATAACCCATATTCCATTTATTATAACCCAGGTTGGAAGAATCATCCAAAATTTAACTAGAATACCAATAATCAGGGTTGAATTAATAAAAAATGGGGGAACAACCAAGTAAACCCTTTGGGGAACTGAAACAACCAAGGAAATAATAATTTTAGACTAACCTATCCTCCAGGTTTTAATAATGCTTTACACTTAAAGGAGAAGAAGTTGTCTATTGAAGAAGTGGTGTTACATATGGGAAATCAATTGCAAATTGAAGGATCAACCATCAAAAATATTGAAAATCAATTGGGGCAAATTGCAAATTCACTAAGTAATAGATCCCAAGGAATGCTTCCAAGTAATATTTAAGTGAATCCAAGAGATAAAAATAAAGAGCATGTAAAAGCAATTCAACTGAGAAGTGGAAGAGAGTTAGAAGGTAGAGTTCGGACTGAAGTTGAGAAAGAAGGGAGTGAAGAACTAAAACAGGATGCTCTAAAAGGTTTGGAAAGACCACTTTCTCCACCTAAGGTTGATTTGGAAAGCCACCACCTCCATTTCCTCAGAGACTTCGTCAACAAAAGTTGGATAAGCAATTTTAAAAATTCTTGGAGATATTTAAGAAGCTTACCATTAATATTCCATTTGCTGAAGCCTTAGAAAAAATGTCGAGCTATGTGAAATTTATGAAGGATATTCTCAACAAAAAGAGGAAATTTGAAGATAATTAGACACTTGCACTCAGTGAGGAGTGCAGTGCATAATTCATAAGAACCTTCGTGAAAAACTTAAAGATCCTGGTAATTTCACAATTCCATATGCAATCAAAGACAGATTCTATGGAAAAGCTTTATGTGATTTGGGTGCATATATTAAACTTGTGCCTCTATCAATTTTCAAAAGACTAGGATTAGGAGAATTAACCCCAACCACTATAACTCTGCAATTAGCAGATCGTTCGATCACAGATCCAAAAGGAGTTATACAAGATGTTTTGGTTAAAGTGGATCAATTTATCTTTCCTGTTGATTTCATTGTACTTGATATGGAGGAAGATAAAGAGATACCCATCATTTTGGGAACATCTTTCCTAGCCATAGCCATAGCAATGATAGATGTTCAAAAGGGAATTAACGATGAGGGTTAATGATCAATTTGTTACATTAAAAATTTCGAAATCAATGAAATATCCTGCAATAGGTAAAGATGATTAATGCTATAGGATGGATGTTATCAGATGTTTAAGTGAATGTCATTTCAAATCAACTTATGAAGAAAAACATGAAAGAGAAGAATTGGAACATAAGCAAGAAGAAGAGTTACATCATTCTGAAGATATTCAAGAGGAAGAATTAAATTATGTTCATGAAAATTTTGAATTGTTGGATAAGACTGAAAAAGATGAATCTTATGGTCCATCAATTAAAAAACCTCCTGAACTTGAGTTAAAAATGCTTCCTGGTCTTTTGAAGTATGTTTTTCTAGGTGAATCCTTAACATTGCCTGTTATAATTTCATCTAAATTTACTAAAAAAGAAGAAGAGAGTTTGCTTGAAATTTTGAAGAAGTATAAGAAAGCCTTTGGATGGACAATTACTGATATTAAAGGAATCAGTCCTTCAATTTGTATGCACAGAATTCTTATGGAAGATAATTACAAACCTCGGGCTGATCCCCAAAGGAGATTAAATCCTATCATGAAAGATGTTATTAAGAAAGAAATTATGAAGTGGTTTGACGCTGTATTTATCTACCCTATTTCATATAGTGCATGGGTTAGTCCTATTCTATATGTTCCTAAAAAGTAGGAGTAATTGTGATTGTTAAAAAAAAGAATGACATGATTCGAACAAGAAAGTTACAGGATGGCGAATATGCATTGATTATAGAAAATTAAATCTTGCCACTATGTAAGATAATTTTCCATTCCCATTTATACATCAGATGTTGGATAGACTCACTGGGCATAAATACTTTTGTTTATGGATGGATATACTGGTTGTGACCAAATTCAAATTGCTCCTGACGATCAATAGAAAACTATGTTTACCAGTACTTATGGTACATTTGTTTTTAGATGAATGCCCATTGGTTCATGTAACATCGCTGCTACATTTCAGAGATGTATGATGGTTATTTTCTGTGATTTAATTGAAAAAGGGATTGAAGTTTTTATGGATGACTTTTCAGTGTTTGAAATTTCATTTCAATCATGTTGAGAAAATTTAACTAAAGTTCTAAAATGCTGTGAAGAAACTAATTTATTCCTTAACTGGGAAAAATGCCAATTTATGGTTACAGGAGGAATTGTATTGGGACATCGAATTTTAGAAAAAGGTTTGGAGGTAGATTGTGCAAAAATTCAAGTTATCTCTAATTTACCTTGCCTGACCAATGTAAGGGGAATTAGAAGTTTTCTGGGACATGCTGGATTCTACAGGCGTTACATTAAAGACTTTTCAAAGGTTACAAAACCTTTATGCCGATTATTGGAAAAGGACGTATTTTTTTTTATTTTGATGATGATTGCCTAAAAGCTTTTAAAACATTAAAAGAAAAATTAATCACTGCACCTGTTATAATTTCAACAAATTGGGAACCATTTGAATTAATGTGTGATGCTAGTGATTATGCTTTTGGTGTTGCTTTGGGTCAAAAAAAAGATAAAATTTTCGAAGTTATTTATTATGGTAGTAAAACTCTTAATGAGGCTTAAATTAGTTATACCACTACAGAGAAAGAGTTATTAGCAATAATATTTTCCTTTGATAAATTTTGATCATATTTAATTGGAACTAAATGTGTGGTGCATACTGATCATTCTGCTATCAAATATTTAATGAAGAAGAATGATGTAAAGCCGTGATTAATTAGATGGATTCTTATTTTGTAAGAATTTTATTTTGAGAGAGTAGATATGAAGGGTTCTGATAATCAAATTGTTGATCATTTTTCTAGGCTTGAAAATGAAAAATCTCTCTGTGATGCTGAAGAAATTAATGAACATTTTCCTGATGAAAAATTATTCACTATTAATGAGTGGCACGTTTTGTGGTATGCCGACAAAGTAAACTTTATTATCAGTAATATTACACCCTATGGTTTGGCATACCAGGAAAAGAAGAAATTTCTGTCTGATGCTAAGAATTATTTTTCGGATGACCCATTTTTATATAAACAAGGAATGGATCTTATGATTCAAAGATGTATACCTTTGAAAGAGACTTATGAAATTATTTAAAAATGTCATGATTCTGTTTATGGGGGCCATTTTGGGGTTGAAAGAACTGCATATAAAATCTTACAATCTAGATTTTATTGGCCTACAATTTTTAAGGATGTGAATGCTTATATTAAAAAATTGTGATAGATGTCAGCGTGTAGGCAATATTTCTAGAAGAAATGAAATGCCCCTCATTTATATATTGAAAGTTGAAATATTTAATGTTTGGGGATTAGATTTCTTGGGTCTATTTACACCATCTTTCAGAAATGTTTATATTTTGATAGCAGTAGATTATGTTTCCAAATGGATTGAAGCTATTGCTTTACCTCAATGTGATGCTCAAAGTGTTGCATAGTTTTTAAGAATTAATATATTTTACAGATTTGGAATACCAAGAGTAATCATAATAGATGGAGGAAGTCGTTTTAAAAATGTGATTATTGAAAAGTTAACAAAGAAATATCATATAAATCATGACATTGTTATTGCTTATCATCCTCAGACAAGTGGTTTGGTTGAATTATCCAATCATGAAATTAAAAGAATATTGAAAAAGACTATTAATCCAAACAGAAAGGATTGGTCAATATAACTGGATTATGCTTTGTGGGCCTATAGGACTGCCTACAGAACCCCTATAGGAATGTCCCCATATAGTTTGATTTTTGGAAAAGCATGTCATTTGCCTATTTAACATAAGCATAAAGCATATTGGGCTATTAAAGAGTTCAATTATAATTTGAAAGATGCTGCTGAGAAGAGATTATTTCAATTAAATAAGCTTGAAGAGATAAGGAATGAATCTTATGAAAATGTTAAGATTTATAAGGAAAAGATGAATTTATGGCATGATCGGAAGATTCTTACTAAAAACATTGTGCCAGGATAGAAAGTTTTGTTGTGTAGTGCCAGATTGAGAATTTTTCTGGAAAACTTAAGTCCAGGTGGATGGGTCCATTTATTGTGATAAAAGTTTATTACTATGGAGCTGTGGATATTCAAGATCCTAAGACTGGAAAAATATTAAAAGTTAACGGTCATAGACATAAACCTAATTTTTCAGTCAATTAACTTAAAAATGATGAGAATCTGTTGTTGGGTCACTCAGAATGAGTTATGGGTATGTCAGGCTAAAGACATTAGACCAAGCGCTTTGTGGGAGGCAACCCATAGTTATCGGTGTGCTTTGCTTTATATTTGCTTTGTTTGCTTTGTTTGCTTTGTTTTTATATTTTGGTGGTAGTATTTTGGAGTTTTTATGTTATAGTAGTGTTTATTTGACCTTATTTTGTGACTTAAAGGAGTCGGAAATTTTGGGCATTTAACAGACCTGTGCTAAATTGAGCACTGGCGGCTAAGCGCCGCCTAGTTGGCGCTTAGGCGCCAGAGTTATGAAACATGTGATAAATAAGGTTCTAGAAGCCTAGATCGTGAGGAGTGGTTTTGGAAGTTATTTGGTAGATTTTAAACGTTAAAGGGCGGGATTATGCACTTCTAAAGTCTATAAAAGGCCCTGGATTAAGAGAAACACTTGCCCCAAGTCCTATTTTCATTCATGATTCTTAATTAGAGTGTTTTGAGTGCATCATGTCTTCCTCGGTGAATGAGATTAAGAAGAAAGACAAGTATGACAAGAGTAAGTCATTAGTGATAATGCTAAAGAGTTATTTAATAGATTTCTTGCCGTTAGTATTCAGGGAATTGCAGAAAAGATTGCAATATCGAAGCCCGAGTGACTTCAATCGAAGCAAAGTTCAATGAAACTAACACACATTTGGAGCATTCGGGATGGCAACTCAAAATGCAATTCAATCATACAAGTCACGTGGAAGAAGTGGATAAGGCAATGTTTCTAAATAACAAGTGGTTAGAAGAAAAAGATGTAAGAGTGTTCAATCATCATCATTTCTATCAGATTTATATTCCAAAAGGGTCAAATGGAAATAATAGCAGTTTTGGATATATTCTGCCTACTAGAGAGTGGAATTAAATGTTGGTTTGATCCTGTGATTTGTTTTGAGCATTTTAAGTTTTATGAGTTTGTTGTTTAAAGTGTTTAATGTTTTATGTTTGTGATTGTTACACCTAAAATATATAGTATTTTTATGCACATTTTTATACCTATTTTTAATGATATTACACTTTAAGGGAAGGTATTTTGTGTTTTTCTTGCAGGTATGATGAATGTTCATGATGAGAGGAGCAAAATTGGATCACTTTTGGAGCAAATATAATGAAAAATCAAAAATTTGGCATTGACGGCTAAGCGCCGCTGGGCCGGCGCTTAGCCGCCACAGTTAAAAATCGAGATTCAAATGGATTTGGGGCCAAATTCAAAGGGGATGGGATGCAACCCTTAGTGGTAATGTCCATAACTTTCTTTGGGCGGCAAGTTTGAATGAAGGGGTGCGTTCCTTGGTAGATATATCGTATCTGGACACATTTTGAAGAGACACCAAGGCACCTTTTGGTTTACTATTTAAAGAGAGTCGTAGGAAAAATTAGAGGAGGCTTTAGGTGGCTCTTCCACTGTATTTTGAAGGAGAGGCTTTAGGAGGCTCTTCCACTGCGTTTTGAAGGGTACTTCCATTATTCTTCCGCTGCATTTTAAGAGTTTTTATTAAGAGTAGGAGTAGAGAGTAGAAAGGAGAAAAGGGTCGAAGTGAAGTCTTCTTCTTCCCACTTCTCTTCTTTCTTTTAGTTTAGTTTTTATTGAAGTCTGAAGTCTGTATTCTGAGTCATTGGAGTTGGGAGACTTGCTCTGAGGAGTATTTTAGCGAAGAGTCAAAGTTTTAGAGGAACTTCCTTAGTCTTGTAGAGAGGATTTTCAAATAAGTGTTTACTTTTAATATTTTTTATAAATATTTGCTTTCATTTGTTATTTTCCTTATTGTTTCTAATTTCAAATTAATGTGTTTTTTTATTTTCCCAATGCATTCTGAGTAGTTTACTTTATCTTTTTCTTTCTTAAATGGAGAAGTAACTAATTTATAAAGAATTGTTGCGGAAAGTATAAGTGTTTAAAAGTTGGAAGAAGTTGTGAAGATTGATTCTGAAAACTTTGTTTACTTCTTAATTTGTCCTGTTAAGTTGTAGAATTTCTTAAGATTATGTAAGATCAAATGCTTTATTGTCTCATAAAAGTTAGTAAGAGTCACATGCAATTATAGGGGTGAGAATTGTAGTCCATATAACTGCATGTAATATTAGAAGATATTTTTATGAAAGGGAGTAAAATTAGAGGATTTTAGAGTGACAAGCTAAAACCCCTAATTTGGTTTGAAATTTTGAGTTTTGTTATGAGAAGTTAGCCCCCATGTGGTGGGAATCGAGGGAACTCTAGAGTGAGAGACTGGTATCTTCCCTGCCTAACCATGTTCAAAATAATAAAAATTTCAAATTAACCTATGTTCTTTATAGAACAAAATAAGGGTAAAGAACACATTTGCATCTATCTATCACAACAACTTTAAATACTTCCACAACAATACTTTAAGAATTATTACTACTTCATAAAAGGAAAGAAAAAGATATTATAGTTAATAGTATTTTACATCCAGTGTTATTAGCTATTATAATTTTAATTTCATTGCTTAACATTTTATTAAGGAAATTTTAAAAGACAAATCAACTTTCAAAACTTTTCAAAATCAAGACATACTTTTGTAAAAACAATTAAAAAAAGTAAAAAGATAATTTTCTGATTTCTTTAAAAATTTTCATATTTTCCCTGTGGGCTCGATATCTCGGGACTTAGTCAGAAAGTCCTATATTACTTGATAAAAGATACGTATACTTGCGTAGTATCCCATATTATAAAATCATAAGTTTTATATCTAAATCATCAGCGCATTTACCGGACGGTACCAAGTTTTTGGCGCCACTGCATTTATCAGGGATCAAGTTTATGGCGTCGTTGCTGGGAATAATAATTAAATTACATTTTAAAAAGAATTAAGAAATTTTAAATTTTTACTTTTCTTTGTTTTTGTTAGTGTGTAGTATTTTGTTTTGTTTTATTATTGTATGCGTAATTCAGGTTTTGAGGGACTTCTGCCTTACGATTCTGAATTTGAAAGAACTATCAGAAAAATAAAATAAATTTAAAAATACAGAAAAAGATAAAAATATTCAAGAAATGACAAATCATTAAGATCAAAATGTTGGCATTCATCAATAATTAAGTCCTATAAGAGATTATGTTAACCCTACAGTAGATGAACTTGGTGCTAGTATTAAAAACCCTGCTGTAGCTGCTAATTCTTTTGAGCTTAAACCTGCTATTATCCGAATGGTGTCTGATAATCAGTTTGGGTGAGCAACAACTGAAGATCCTAATTTGCTTCTTGCTAATTTTTTAGAGTTGTGTGCTACTTTTAAATATGATGGTGTTTCGGATGATGCTATTAGACTTAGACTTTTTCCTTTCACACTAAGGGGTAAAGCTAAAACGTGGTTACATTCGTTAGCACCTTGATCAATTAGAACTTGGGGTGAACTGTCACAAAAGTTCCTTGTTAAATATTTTCCACCATCTAAGAGTGCTAAGTTGAAAAATGATTTAACATCTTTTTGTTAGTTTGAAGGGGAATCAATATATGAAGCATGGGAAAGATTTAATGATCTCCTCAGGAAATGTCCACATCAAGCGATACTAGATTAGTTAATAATTCAAACTTTTTATAATGAATTAGTTAGATCTCTTAGATCAATCATCGATGTCTGTCATTTGGTGGATCATTAATGTCTAAACCATTTTCTGATGCTTATGCTTTAATTGAAGAAATGGATACTAATAATTTTTAATGGCCTTCTGAAATGTTAAATCCTAAAAAGGTTGCCAGTGTTTATAAAAATGATGCTTTTACAATGTTAGCAAATCAAGTTGCTGCTGTATCAAGGAAGATAAACCAATTTGGGATGGATTTTTCTCAGCCAAATCTCATGATTGAAGAAAATTCATTAGGCTAAATGGTTGATTCTTATTCTTCACCAGAAACCTTAAATGTTATAATCGAACCTAACAACCATATTCCAATTATTATAACCCAGGTTGGAAGAATCATCCATATTTTAACTGGAATAACAATAATCAGGGTGGTGTTAATAAACAATGGGGGAACACCCAAGTAAACCCATTGGGGAATTGGACCTACCAAGCTAATAATAATAATAGATTAACTTATCCTTCAGGTTATAACAATGCTTTACAAAATAAGGAGAAGAAGTTGTCTATGGAAGAGGTAGTATCACATATGGGAAATCAATTACAAATTGAAGGAGCAACCATCAAAAATATTTAAAATCAATTGGGACAAATTGCAAATTCCTTAAGTAATAGATCCCAAGGAATGTTCTAAGTAATGCTGAAGTGAATCCAATAGAAAAAAATAAAGAACAAGTGAAGGCAATTCAACTGAGAAGTGGAAAAGAATTGGAAGGTAGAGTTCAAAAAGAAACTAAAGTAGAGAAAGAAGAGATTGAAAAACTTAAAGAGGACGCTCCAAAAGGTTTTCAAAGACCTATTTCTCCACCTAAGGTTGATTTAGAAAAACCACCACCTCCTTTTCAAAATTCTTGGAGATATTAAAGAAGCTTACCATTAATATTCCATTTGCTGAAGTCCTTGAACAAATCCAAGCTATGCAAAATATATGAAGGATATTCTTAATAAAAAGTGGAAGTTTGAAGAAAATGAGACTGTTACACTTAGTGAGGAGTACAGTGTGATAATTACTGAGAAAGAGTTATTGGCTATAGTATTTGCTTTTGATAAATTTCGATCATATTTAATTGGAACTAAATGTGTTGTGCATACTGATCATTCTGCTATTAAATACTTAATGAAGAAAAATGATGCAAAACCGAGACTGATAAGATGGATTCTTCTTTTGCAAGAATTTGATTTTGAGATAGTAAATAGGAAGGGTTCTGATAATCAAATTGCTGATCATTTGTACAGGCTTGAAATTGAAAAATCTCTCCATGATATTGACAAAATTAATGAACATTTTCTTGATGGAAACTGTTCACTGTTAAAGAATGGCATGTTTTGTGGTATGCAGACATACTAAACTTTATTGTTAGTAATATTATACCCTATGGTTTGACATATCATGAAAAGAAGAAATTTTTGTCTGATGCTAAGTGTTATTTTTGGGATGACCCATTTTTTTATAAACAAAGAAAAGATCTTATAATTCGAAGATGTGTACCTTTGGAAGAGAGTTATGAAATTATTCAAAAATGTCATGATTCTGATTATGGGGGACATTTTGGAAGTGATAAAACTGCATATAAAATATTACAATCAGGATTTTATTGGCCTACAATTTTTAAGAATGTGAATGTTTATATTACAAATTGTGATAGATGTCAGCATGTAGGCAATATTTCTAGAAGAAATGAGATGCCCCTCAATTATATGCTGGAAGTTGAAATATTTGATTTTTGAGGACTAGATTTTATGGATCCATTTACACCATCTTTCAGAAATGTTTATATTTTGATAGCAGTAGACTATGTTTCAAAATGGATTGAATCTATTGCTTTACCTCGATGTGATGCTCAAAGTGTTGCAAAGTTTTTAGAAAAGAATATATTTTACAGATTTGGAATACCAAGAGTAATCATAACTGATGGGGGAAGTAATTTTAGAAATGCGATTATTGGGAAGTTAGCAAAGAAATGTCATATTAATCAACGCATTGCTACTGCTTATCATCCGTAGATAAGTGATTTGGTTGAATTCTCTAATCGTGAAATTAAAACAATATTGGAAAAAACTGATAATCCAAATAGAAAGGATTGATCAATTAAACTGGGTTATGCTTTGTAGGCATATAGGACTGCTTACAAAACATCTATAGGAATGTCCCTATATAGGTTGATTTTTGGAAAAGCTTGTCATTTACCTTTTGAACCTGAGCATAAAACATATTGGGCTATTAAAGAGTTCAATTATAATTTGGAAGATGCTGCTAAAAAGAGATTATTGCAATTGAATGAGTTTGAAGAAATAAGGAATGAATCTTATGAAAATGCTAAGATTTATAAGGAAAAGATGAAGTTATGGCATGATCAGAAGATTCTTACGCAAAATCTTGTACCAGGACAACAAGTTTTGTTGTATAATGCTAGATTGAGAATATTTTCTAGAAAACTTAATTCCAGGTGAATGGGTCCACTTATTGTGATAAAAGTTTAATCTTATGGACCTGTAGATATTCAAGATCCTAAGACTGGAAAAATATTTAAAGTTAACGGACTTAGACTAAAACCATATTTTTCAGTCAATAAATCTAAATCAGATGAGAATTTGATGTTGGGTCACTCAGAATGAGTTCTGGGTATGTCAGGCTGAAGACGTTAAAACAAACGCTTTGTGGGAGACAATCCATATTTATCGGTGTGCTTTGCTTTATATTTGTTTAGTGTGTTTTGTTTGCTTTTTTTGGTTTGTTTTTATGTTTTTAGTGATAGTAATTTGGAGTTTTTAAACTTAAGTAGAGTTTATTTGACCTTAATTGATGATTTAGAGAAGTCAGAATGAAAATTTGGATACTCAGCAGACCTGTGCTAAATTGTGCAATGGCGGCTAAGCGCCGACTAGTTGGCGCTTAGGCGCTGCAGTTATAAAAATGTGAAAAATGTGGATCTAGAAGCCTAGATCATGGGGGAGAAGTTTTGGGAGTTATTTTGGAGTTTCTAAACGTCTTGTGGCTGTTCTAACATTTCCCAAGTCTATAAAAAAGGACCTGACTTAAGAGAAACACTTGCCCCAAGTCATATTTTCATTTCTGAAGTCTTAAGAAGAGAATTTTGAGTGCATCATGTCTTCCAGGGAGAATGAGATGAAGAAGAAGCAAGATTCTTACAAAAGTAAGTTCATTAGTGATAGTTCTAAAGAGTTATTTAATGGATATCTCGCTATTAGTATTCAGTGTATTGCAGAAATGATTACAAAAATTGAAGCCCGAGTGACTTCAATGGAAGCAAAGATCAATGATACTAACTTACATTTGGAACACATGGGATGGCAACTCAAGATGCAATTCATTCATTTAAGGTACTTGGAAGAAATAGATAAGGAGATGTTTGTGAAGAAAAAATGGATTGAAGAAGATGATGTAAGAATAAACAATTATCGCCCGTTCTATCAAATTTATATTCCAGAAGGGTCAAATGAGAATAATAGTGGTCCGGAATATATTCCGCCTAATGGAGAATAGAATTAAGAGTGTTTTGTTTGTTTAATGTTCTTATGTGTTATGTTTAGTGTTCTTGTGAGTCAATGTTTTGTTTGTTTAGTGTTTTTGTTTTAATATTAACTAAACATGATGATGTGATGGTTACATCCTAGAGATGTATACTTATCAGTTTGAGATTAATGTCTCTTGTATTTAGAGAATTTCATCCTTTATGTTTGGATAGAAATTCTAATATTTTATTAAGTGTTACGTTTGTTTTGATATAAGTTTGTGTTTTTGTGAAATTTGTGTGGAATCAATGGTTATTAAATTTTGATTTGGAGTATTGGAAGAATTGTGGGGAGAAATAATTATTTTGGAGTACTAAAGGGTGATTAACCAAGTGATTTAGTGCATATACCTTAATTATGAATATTTGGGTATTGGCGGCTGAGCGCCAGAATGCCGGCGCTTAAGCGCCAAATTTCTAGGCTAAGTGCCGAGAGTTAGCACTTCGGCGCCAGTTCGCGAAAATTGGTTCCCAAAAGTTAAAAACCCGAAAATTGTCATTTTCAACCACCCCATAGTCTTCAACCTTTGGTTTACCGTGAAAGAGGAGCCTAGGGCATCATATTGTGGATCATTTAAGAGCCGATCTCAACAAAAATTGTTAAATTTGGAATCCTTGAGGTAAGAGCACTACTCCTAAGTAAAATTTTTGATTTTAACCATGTATTTTGAGTACATTATGGAAAATCTTAAAATCAATATTCATGGTGAAATTTTGAGAAAAAACTTGAGAAATTGTTTGGATTTAGTGAAAATATCTTTTGAAAGATAATTTAGCAAGTTTAGTTTGATTTTGGAATTTATGGTGAATCTTTCGTGAATTTTTAGAGATGGCTCCAAACTCAAAGTGTGCAGAGAAAAGACGAAGTTTGATTCTGACAAATTTGTTAGTATAAGGGCTGAGGAATGATACGTCGATGCATTGCAGTCACGTAAGTTGATTCCTGAGCGTATGTTTAGTAAGCCAGGAGAGGTGATTGAAGATCTGATTGCTAGAAGAAACTGGGAGAATTACTGTTGCTTCTCCGCTGTTGCTGTTGTTTCTGTAGTTAGAGAATTTTATGCAAGTTTGCCTGCTGTAGAAGAGAATCAAGTGATGGTTAGGAGGCATGAGGTCAACTTTTCTTCTGGGGCAATCAATACTTTTTTTGGACTACCTCATGACATATTCTATTTTCATTCTAACTGTCATCCTTCGGAAGGGGAATTAGTTGAGATCATGGAATTTCTGACTGATGGAAGAGGATTATGGAAAATAACAAATGATAGAAGAGTGAACTTTCCTGCTTCCAAATTGAATGACATTTCTAAGGCATGATATTATTTTATCTCATTTAAGTTGTTACCTTCGAGTCATACTAGTGAAGTAACGAGAGAAAGAGCTGTGTTGAACCATTGTATTCCGCATGGGAAGCCTATTGACATTAGAGGTATAATTTTTTATGATGTTTTGAACTGTGCTAAATCAACCACGACTGCAGGTATGGGATTTCCTTCGTTCATTCATTCACTATGTCAACGATCTGGAGTGAAGTTTGATACCTGGGAAGAGGTACTTCAGCCATTGAGACCAATTACCAGTGTAAACGTTGGTGCTTATACTGCACATTCAGAGTTTGGTTGGAGAGGAGGATTTGGTAAGGCTTCTACTATTTCTGCTTCTGCTACATCTACTTCTCGTGCTACTGCTTCAAGTGCTTCATCATCTACTGATTCACAGACTGGTTTATTAAGAAAGATGTTGAAAAAATTAAGTCTTACTTGAGAGCATATGAAAGATAGGAATGGCAAGTTGGATAATGAGGAGAGATATATTATAAAACATGATGAATATGAGGAGAGTTATTAGCAATATTTGGATAGACTGATTAGAGGTTATCAAAGTGCTGAGATGCCTCCTCATCCATTCTACATACCTTATGTGCCATCCAGGGATTGGAACGAGCAAGATGATGATGATGAGGATGAAGAGTAGATGTTTGTTGTTTGTTTTAGTTATGGTGTTGTTATACAGTGTTACTGTGTACTTTATCTAGTCTTTTGTTTGTGATTGTATTGTGATGTGAACCTTGATAGTATGCAGATTGTAGTTGTACTATTTATCTGTTTTGCATATTCAGGTATTTTTGTTGTTTTATTGTGGATTTTTATGTTGCTTTGTGATAGTGTGTAATAGTAAATGTTTTTATGTGTATGTTATGTCAGAGTTTTTAATAGTGTGTACATTAATTCAAAAACTGTTAGGAGATTATAAACCCCTATTAGGAACTTTTACTTAGGAAATTATATGATTAAATTTTTTTCAAATTCCACTATCATTTGTTATCTGTATCAGTGTGTTATTTTAGTTGGTGTGTATTTGCTTTGAAAACCTCCACTACTGTAGAAGTCTTCGAAATTTTTTATTTTTGTTATTATAATATATATATGTATATATATATATATATATATATATAATGGCGAGTTGGAATTGCTCGCTAGGGTTTCAATGGAGCTAGTGGACAGAGTTGGCGGCTGTGCTGTCCAAGGTGGTGGAAGGTGGTCGGAAGATAGCAGGAAGTCTCCTTTTTTCATTTTGGTTCTTTGTTTGGGTTGGGGGTAGTGTTTTCTCCTTTCCCGGGCTCTTTCTAGTTCGAATTTTATTGGGTTACTGTTACATTGAGGAATGGCCCAGGACCTCACTCGAGCTGATCCTCACTTCATTGGAAGGGGCACTTTTGCTGAAGTCATTCTGAGGAAAGAAGGTGGCACTACCCTTGGTGATAAATTAGTGTTCCCACAGCTGTTTCATGATGCCATGGAGGGGAAAGCTGAGTGTGAATTCATCAGGAAATGCACAAGGAAGGCAGGAAAACTGGCACTAATCTTCACTGAGGAGGAACTTCAAACCTGTCCGAACCATACGGGTTCACATTGGTTGGGAAGTTCCAATTTGGACATCCCAAGCTTGATGTTTTAAGGAAAGCAGTTGATGATTTTAAAGCTGGTGGGCAATTGGAAAATAGGGGTTTTTGACGAGCAGACATATAATGTTGCAGCTTGCTTTGGAGGAGGATTATGCCCAAATTTTCTCTAAAAAAGTGATTATGATAGATGGGAAACCAATGAAGTTACTAAAGTGGACATTAGATTTTGATCCTACTAAAGAACCACCTATTGTTCCTGTTTGGTTCAGCCTTCCCAATTTAAAACTCCCCTTCAACAATCATAGAATCATCTATGATATTGCTGATTCCATGGGGAGACCACTTAAGCTTGACATCTCATCAGCTAATGCTAGAAGGATCTCTAATGCCAGATTTCTAGTAGAAAGGGATATCACTCAACCCTATATTGATGGGGTTTGGTTGGGGACTGCCAATAATGGGTACTCGGCACCCATTCTTATGGAATATCGACCAATGTATTGCAAACACTGCCACCTATTTGGACATACCATGGAACAATGCTTTAAACTACACCCTGAATTAAGACCTTATAATGTGAACAATTCTGCTAAGAAGAAGGAGCCCAACATTTTACCTCCAACTATTCCATTAGTTCCTGTCCCTGGTGGCCAGGAATTGAACTCTGAACACATTGAGGTCATGGCTCCCAATACTGATGGGCAACCTCCTCCACTTCAAACTGATCTAGTTGTGCAGACAGGCTGTTTTGCTATTGGACAGTACACTGAACCCCCAATAGAACTCAGAAATCCTGATAATAACCCCAACATGGTGGAAACAGACTCTACTGCAGATGTCCCTATAAGCTCGAGCGAGTGCCACATTTATCTCCCCTACCGAACTCATTATCGGGGCAGCGGCTCTAACTCGTTCTTGAAAATCTTGCCACAACGGCGAAGGGGTTTGGTCTCAACAGAAGAGTAGGAGAAGGAGAAAAGACATTATGGAGCTACAGGATCTATCTAAATCAAACATTATAGGTTTGGATACTTCAGCTGTCACCCCCCCTAGGATCACTAGGGCTGGTAAGGCTATCCACCATGATTAATCTACTTTGTTGGAATGTTAGGGGTATTGCTAGTCCTAACACCCTTAACAGAATTTTGCACTTGAATAGGACTCATAAACTTTGGATTATAGCATTACTTGAACCAATGGTGCATACCAATATATCTAAAGTCACTAAAAAATTTCCTGGATTTCACTTCCACTCTAACTGTAATAACAAAATATGGGTATTTACCAGAAAGGAGTTGAACTGTACCATCAAAGTTGATAATTATCAATTTTTGCACTTACATTTTTGTTTGGATCAGTTTCAAGGTAGTGCCACTTTCATTTATGCTGGATGTAATCAATTGGAAAGGGAATTGCTTTGGACAGAATTGTGCCAGATCAGTCTCAATAACCCTTCCAATTGGATTGTGAGTGGGGACTTTAACTGCATTAAAGAACCAAGTGAAAAGAAAGGGGGCAGAACACCTGATTTAAACTCCATGTTGCAATTTTCTCAAAACATTACTCAAGCTGGGCTATTTGATATTGGATACATTGGTTCCCCTTTCACATGGCAAAGAGGTAAACTGTTAGAGAGACTGGATAGAGTATTAACCAATGATGCTTGGCTGCAAATGTTTCCAATCACACAGGTACAACATTTACATAGAACTACCTCAGATCACTCACCACTATTGATTCAGATCTCTTACAGTTCTTATAAGGGTTGTTCACAGTTCAAGTTCCTAACTGTATGGTGTACTCATAACAATTTCCTAGCTGTGGTGAAAAGAGCCTGGGTTTTACCTGATTATCTTATTTGTAACCCCCTTGTGAAGTTATGGAGGCTGCATAAGAATGTAGCTTATCAATTAAGAATGTGGAACAAACAACAATTTGGTGATGTTTTCCAAAAGGTCAAAGATGCTGAAGCTAAAGTACTGTTAATGGAAGCTATTAATGATTCTGGAGGGAACCAGGCACAGGATTTATGGTCTGCCCAATCACAATACTTACAAGCACTGGAAAGGGAGGAACTTTTCCTCCAACAAAAAGCTGCTGTTGATAAATTTCTCTATGGGGATAGGAATTCTAAGTACTTCCATGCAATCATTAAACATAGAAGGAAACTCAATGCTATACTTAAAATCAGGGATGATGCTGGTAATTGGATCACTGATCAAATCAAGATTTCCCAAAGTGCTGTCCAGTATTTTCAGAATTTGTTTACTGCTTCTCCAATATCATCTGCTTCCTTTATTGCTGATATTTTTTCTGATAATTCTGACTATGTGCAGCAACTTAACTTAACCTTTCTACCAGATGAACAGGAAATATTGCAGGCTTTAAAAAGTATTGATGGTAACAGGACTGCTGGCCCAGATGGTTTCACATCCTCTTTCTATATTAAGGCTTGGGAAGTTGTGGGAGCTGATCTTGTTCAAGTTGTACAATCATTCTTCTTAGGGACTGAACTTCCTAAATTTTTTTCTGCTGCAAGTATTGTACTTATCCCTAAAGAGAACCAAAAATCTCATTGGACTGATTTCAAACCTATAAGTCTCACTACTACCTTCTCTAAGATCATTAGCAAGATTCTTGTGGGGAGACTACAACCACACCTTAATCATTTGATTAGCTCTAACCAATCGCTTTTGTGCGAGGTAGAACCATAACCGATAACCGTTTGTTGGCTCAAGAATTATTACTGGACCTTGACAAAAGATGTAGAGGGCATAATTTAATTCTCAAGTTGGATCTTAAGAAAGCTTATGATACTCTCGGCTCATTGATCTTGTGCTTCAAAATCTTGCAAGGCTTCATCTGATCTTGTGCTTAAGGCACAAGGGTTTCACCCATCCTTCTGTGCTTTAATCCAGAGATGGCTTTCTAATGCTTACTATAGTGTCCTAGTTAATGGTAGCAGCCGTGGATTCTTCAAAGCTAGTAGGGGTCTGAAGCAAGGAGACCCACTCTCTCCTACCATTTTCATATTAGCCTTTGATTATTTCTCCAGACTTTTGAATGCTGCACATAATCACTATCCTTACCTCCATTATAAGCATGGCTCTTCTCGACTCATCGGCCATTTGGCCTATGCTGATGATGTTATCATTTTCACTAATGGCAACAAACTTGTCTGTAAGAAAGACTTTACATTTAACATATCATTTGGCTATGGTTGCAGGCCTGGAACTAAATCAAAAGAAATGTCAATTTCTTGCTGGAAAAGGTTTTCATTTTCAGCAGTGGATGAAAGAGTTTACTGGATTTAATACTGCAGACCTCCCTCTAAGATATTTAGGGGTACAGCTTACCAAAGGTAGAAGGAAACAGTCCCAATATGATGAAGTGGTTAGAAAGATAACAACAGCTATAAATTGCTGGACCACTGTTTTTCTATCAAATGGTGGTAGAGTTGCTCTACTGAAGAGTATCCTCTCAACTTTCCCCCTTTACCATTTGCAAATGGTTAGAATGAAGAAGAGCACTCAGAAATTGATTGAAACCATGTTTAACAAATTCTTGTGGGAAGGTCAAACAAAACAGTACCATTGGGCAGCATGGAACAAAGTGTGCAAACCACTCAAAGCTGGTGGGTTAGGTATGAAAAGCTTCCAACAGATGAGCTATTTGTTTTATTGCAAGCAGTGGATCAAATTTAGAAGACAAGATACAATGTGGGCTAAATTTCTGAATGATAAGTATTTCTGGAAGGTACATCCTAACTCTGTAAGGCCAAAACAAGGGATTCCAAGCATTGGAAATATCTGCTGAAAGTTAGAGAATTGGCTAATCAATTTTTCTGTTGGGAGGTTGGCAAGGGGACTGTTAATTTCTACCATGATAACTGGCTAGGAGAAGGATCTTTAAAGTACACTGCTGAGATTAATCACCAACTCACTGTTTCTGATTTTTGGGTGGAGGATAAATGGAATGTCAACATGCTAAGGGAGATTCAGGTCGAGGACGGTGTTCAACAAATTCTACAAATCCCAATTAAATCTGATAAACCTGATAGACTTCTACTGAAAAAGTCGAATCAGAAATCATTAAATAGCATGATACATAACACAGTATGTTCTTGGCCTGACACTACTTGGGGAGACAAAATCTGGAATAGGCTATTATCTCCCTCAATGTCTTTCTTCTGCTGGAGACTGTTCCATAATTATCTGCCAGTGGATGATTTACTGAAACTTAAAGGATTAAGATCTGCATCCAGATGCTGGTTATGTCACTGCCAAGAGGAATCCATTTCTCATCTTTTTTTCCAGTGTTCTGTCACTAAACAGGTTTGGAATATAATATTACAGCATTTCAAGTTGAGCCATCTCAACTATAATTGGTCTCATTTGGGGGCTTGCTGGGATGACTGGAAGAAGGAAACATGGTTCCATATACCCCTAGTAATTTGCTGGTTTGTATGGATGGCAAGAAATCTTGCTAAATATGAAGACAAAACTCGTACCATTCATCAGATTGTGGCAAATTGTCTGCAGTTTCCTATGCAAACACTCACTGCTGGACTCATCTCTAAGGAAAAAGCCTGTTTTGTTGAAATGGTCTCTTCCCCTCCACCATGGGTTAAAATTAATATTGATGGCAGTTATACACCTTCGCTGCAGGTATTGGAGCTATTTGCGTAAATTCATTGGGGACGGACTTTATGGTTCTTTCATGCACCTACTATCTCCACATCGGCCTATTGAATCCGAGCTGCAAGCCGCACATTGGGCTTTGATTACTGCCAAGGCTTTAAATTATCAATTTGTATGGATTGAATCCGACTCACAACAGCTAGTTAACATCCCGTAAGGTTTATCTCCCCTCCCTGGAACTTGGTTTATCTTCACGTAACTTTGATCTCCACTTTTGGCTCCCTCAATCTTAAATGGACACATATCTACAGAGAGGGCAATCAACCAGACCAACCTGGTTGGCAAAGCATGCTAATACTTCCCAAACTATAGCTTTTTCTACTACTCCGTCGAGAAATTAAGGCATTTACTTTTTGGGGACTTGACCGATATTCCATATATCGGATGTATGTAATTTTGGATTGAATGAATTTTTTTGCTTTTTGCTAATATATATATATATATATATATATATATATATATATATATATATATATATATATATATATATATATATATATATTGTTTTGAAAAAAAAACTAAATTTCATTTCATTTTACTCCTTTTATTTAAATTGTTATACTTGCATATTAGGATATTAAAAATTTCTGCAAGCATGATATGTTAGTTTTTATTTCTCACCCATATATCATTTCTTATGCTTAATGTTTTATCTTAATTAAAAAACTAAAGTTTGGGGGGATTTAAAAAAAAACAAAGATTTTCAAAAACCTAAAATTTTATTTGATTCTCAAGAATACTTAAAAATAAATCTTACTTTTGATTGAGAACAATTATGCACATGAAGTTATATTAGAGGAACAAAATTTTGAATATAGAAATCAATAAAAGAATTTAGTTAAAATTTATAGTAATCATGAAAAAATTAAAGTTAAAATTTTTTTAATGAAGAAGTGTTAAATAAAGTTAAACTATCTTTAGTAAGAAATTTTGTATTTTTGGATAAATAGAAGATTTGATTTTTATTCTTCAAAGCTTAAATTTCTTTTATTGAAAAGTAATTTTCAGATACTATTATTATGATTTTGAAGTGAATGACATAAATCTGATCTTTATTTTAAATGGAAGGATGGAATTCAAAATCATTAAAGGTCTATCCAGATATTGTAATTCTTGCCTTATCAAAAAAATAGAGAAAAAAAAGTGAAAAATAGTATATGAAAGGGAGGAGAAGCTTGAGGATTTAAGGGCCTAATGAAAAATTGGTTTCATACCTAAAATTTAAGATATAAGTTCAGAGAAAATCTAAAACTTGAGGTTAAATATAGTAAGTAAAATTTTTTTTTCAAATAAAGATTTTTAAGTGAGAAAAATAAATGTTTGAATCATATATTTTGAAAAATCTACAAATATTTCTGAAATAGATAGAGACTTATATTTGTCATTTTTCTTTACTTAAGAACTTTCTAAACATTAAGTTGGTTTTAATTACTGAAATTTTTTCTAAATTGGACTATTCCATTTCTAGAACAAAATTTTGTTATCTTCCTAAGAAACTCATTACATAATTTGCATGCTAAAATATTCTATGAGATTAACTCGTCACTTGAGGACAAGTAACATTTTAAGTTTGGAGGATTTTGATACACCTAAAATATATAGTATTTTTATGCACATTTTTATACCTATTTTTAATGATATTGCACTTTAAGGGAAGGTATTTTGTGTTTTTCTTGCAGGTATGATGAAAATGGATGGTCATGATGAAAGAAGAAAAATTGGATCAAATTTGGAGCAAGAATAATGAAAAATCAAAATTTTGGCACTGGCGGCTAAGAGCCGCTGGGCTAGCGCTTAGCCGCCACAGTTAAAAATCGAAATTCAAATGCATTTGGCGCCAATTTCAAAGGGGATAGGATGTAACTCTTGGTGGTAACTACCATAACTTCATTTGGGTGGCAAGTTTGAATGAAGGGGTGCGTTCCTTGGTAGATACATTGAACACATTTTGAAGAGACACCAAGGCACCTTTTGGTTTACTATTTAAAGAGAGTCTTAGGAATGATTAGGCGAGGCTTTAGGAGGCTCTTCTATTGCGTTTTGAAGGAGAGGCTTTAGGAGGCTCTTCCACTGTGCTTTGAAGGGTGCTTCCATTGTTCTTCCACTGCATTTTAAGAGTTTTTATTAAGAGTAGGAGTAGAGAGTAGAAAGGAGAAAAAGGTCTGAGTGAAGTCTTCTGTTTCCCACTTCTTTTCTTTCATTTAATTTGTTTTTTTTGAAGTCTGAAGTCTGTATTCTGAGTTATCGGAGTTGGCAGACTTGCTCTGAGGAGTAGTTTAGTGAAGAGTCAAAGTTTCAGAGGAACTTCCTTAGTCTTGTGGAGAGGATTTTCAGATAAGTGTTTACGTTTAATCTTTTTATTAATACTTGCTTTCGTTTGTTGTTTTTCTTATTGTTTTTAATTTCAAATCAATGTGTTTTTGTATTTTTCCAATGCATTCTGAGTAGTTTACTTTATCTTTTTCTTTCTTAAATGGAGAAGTAATTAATTTATAAAGAATTGTTGTGGAAAGTATAAGTGTTTAAAAGTTGGATGAAGTTGTGAAGATTGATTATGAAAACTTTGTTTACTTCTTAATTTGGCCTGTTAAGTTGTAGAATTTCTGGAGATTATGTAAGATCCAATGTGGTATTGTCTCATAATAGTTAGTAAGAATCACATGCAATTATATGGGTGAGAATTGTAGTCCATATAATTGAATGTAATATTAGAAGATATTTTTATGAAAGGGAGTAAAATTAGAGGACTTTAGAGTGACAGGCTAGAACCCCCTAATTTGGTTTGAAATTTTGAGTTTTGTTATGAGAAGTTAGCCCTCAGGTGGTGGGAATCGAGGAAACTCTAGAGTGAGAGACTAGTATCTTCCCTGCCTAACCATGTTCAAAATAATAAAAATTTCAAATTAACCTACGTTCTTTATAGAACAAAGTAAGTGTAAAGAACATATTTGCTTCTATTTGTCACAACAAATTTAAATCCTTCCACAAAAATACTTTAAGAATTATTACTACTTCATAAAAGGAAAGAAAAAGATATTCTAGTTAATAGTATTTTACATCCAGTGTTATTAGTTATGATAATTTTAATTTCATTGCTTAACATTTTATTAATGAAATTTTAAAAGACAAATCAACTTTCAAAACTTTTCAAAATCAAGACATACCTTTTCAAAAACAATTAAAGAAAGTAAGAAGATAATTTTCTGATTTCTTTAAAAACTTTCATATTTTCCCTGTGGGTTCGATATCTCAGGACCTAATCAGAAAGTCCTATATTACTTGATAAACGATACGTATACTTGCGTAGTATCCCATATTATAAAATCATAAGTTTCATATCTAAATCATCAGTGCATTCTCCGGACGGTACCAAGTTTTTTTGTGCCGTTGCCTTTTTTTGGGGATCAGTGATCTGTTGTACTTTAATGTGTGATTGTTACATCTTAGTGATGAAAACTTATCATTATGCTTATTAAGTCCATTTTTATTTAAGGAATTTCATCCAAAGTGTTGGGATAGAAATTTTTAGTTTGTATTAAGTGCAGTTTGATTTTAATTAATATAAGTTTGTGTTTGTGTTAAAATTAATTGGAATTGATGTATATTAAAGTTTGAAATTGGAGTGTTGAAGATTATTGAGTAAGAGACAATTATTTTTAGAACATTAAGGGTGATTAACTAAGTGGTTTAGTGCATTTTCTTAATTGTGAAAATCTTGGCACTAGCGGCTAAGTGCCAGATTGCCGGCGCTTACACTCTAAATTTCGCGGCTAAGCGCTGAAACCCTAGCACTTAGGCGCCGGTTCACGAAATTTAGTTCTCAACAGTTAAAACCCAAAAATTACCTTTTTCTTTCAACTTACCTATCGTCCTCAACCTCTAACTTTCACGAAACAGAGCATAGGGCATCAACATTTTGGATCGTTTGAAGTCCAAATTCAATAAACTTTGTTAGATTTGGATTCCTTAAGGTAAGACACTACTCTTAAATAAAAAACTTTGATTTTCACCATGTATTTTGAGTATATTATGGAAAATCCTAAAATCACTATTCGTGGTGAAACTTTGAAGAAAAGGATGATAAATTGCTTCGATTTAGTGGAAATAACATTTTGAGGTTAATTTATCAAGTTTAGTTTGATTTTCGAATTTATGGTGAATTTTTCATAAATTCATAGAAATGGATCCAAAGTCAAAGCGCTCGAGAGAAAAGGCGAGATTCAATTCTGACAAATTTGTTAGTGCAAGGGCTGAGGAATGTTACGTTGATGCACTATAGTCGCATAAATTGATTCCTGAGCATGTGTTTAGTAAGCCAGGAGAGGTTATTGAGGAGATGATTACTAAAAGGTATTAGGAAAATTACTGTTGCTTCTTCGCAGTTGCTGTTGTTTCTGTGGTCAGACAGTTTTATGCAAACTTACCTGCAGCAGAAGAAAATTTTGTGATGGTGAGGAGGCAAGAAGTAAATTTTAAATCTAATGTAATCAATGTCATTCTTCAACTACCTCCTGATATGTTTTGTTTTTACTTGAATGGTCATCCTACTGAGAGAGATTTAGATGAGATTATGGCATTTCTGACTGACGAAAGAGGTTTATGGAAGATCACAAATGATAGAAGAGTAAATTTTCAAGCCTCTAAGCTAAATGTTATTTCTAAAGCATGGCTTATTTCATCTCATCTAAGTTGTTGCCTTCAAGCCATACTAGTGAAGTTACAAGGGAGAGAACTGTTCGAACTATTGCATTCAGAAGAGAAGCCTATAGATATTGGAGCAATCATTTATGATTACATTTTGAATTGTGCCAGATCTACAACTACTTACGGTATGGTATTTCCTTCCTTGATACATTCATTATGTGAACGATCTGGAGTGAAATTTGAAACTTGGGAAGAAGTTCTTCACCCTTTGAAACCAATTACCAGTGTAAATGTTGGAGCTTACATTGTACATTCAGAGTTTGGCTAGAGAGGAGGATTTGGTAGGGCTTCTACTGCTTTTGTTTCTGCTTTTGCTACTTCTACTTCCCATGTTATTACTTCGAGAGCTTCATCATCTAGAGATTCACAGACAGGTTAGTCAAGAATGATACTGATGAAGGTGAGTCTTACACATGAGCATGTTAGAGACATGGATGGTAAAATGGATAATATGAAAAGATATATTGTTAAACATGATTAATATGAGAAGAATTATCAGCGTTATTTAGATAGATTGATCAGAGGTGATATGAGAGCTGAGATGCCCCCTCATCCATTCTACATACCTTATGTGCCATCCAGAGATTGGAACGAGCAAGATGATGATGACGATGAGGATGATTAGTTGATTTGTTTTATGTGTTATTGAGTCTTTGTTGATGAGTTGATGTATGTTATGTCTTCTGATTTATTTTTATATTTTGTTTGTTGTGTAAACACTGGTAATATCCTGATTATAGTTAGACTATTTTTGCATATTTAGATGTATCTGTTTTGGGTTGATATTCTATATGTTGTTTTGTGTAATATATGTGTAGTAGTAAATGTTTTAATGTTATGTTGTGTTAGAGTTTTTATACTGTGTACATTAATTCCAAAATTGTTAGGAGAATTTGGAAAACTATTAAAAACTATTATTTAAAATTGCATATTTAAAAACTTTTCAAAATCTACTACTACCATTTGTTACCTAGTATTTGTGTGATTTCAGTTATTTTCAGTTGGTGTGTACTTGCTTTGAAAACCTCCACTATTGTAGAAGTCCTTTTAAATTTTGAATTTCAATTTAATGAAAAGGAAAAAGAATTTTTTGAATTTGATTTCTTTTTACTCTTATTTTTAAATTATTATACTTGCATACTTAGGATATTAAGATTCCTGCAAGCATGTTATTTTAGTTTTTAATTCTCACCCATGTATCATTTCTTATGCTTAAATTTTTTATCCTAACTACAAATTAAAGTTTGGGGGGAATTTTAAAAATAGAAAATTTTTAAAAATCTAAAATTTTATTTGTTCTCAAGAAAACATAAAATTAATTTGATTTTTGATTGAAAACAATTATGTATTTGATGTTATATTAGGGGAACAAAATTTTGAATATAGAAATGAATAAGAGAATTTAGTTAAAAGTTTTAGTAATAATGAAAATTTTAAAGTTAAAATTTTTTTACTAAAGAAGTGTTAAATATAGTTTAACAATCTATTAGTAAGAAATATTGTATTTTTGGATAAATAGAAGATTTGGCTTTAATTCTTCAAAGATTAAATTTCTTTATTGAGGAGTAATTTTCAAATACTATTATTATGATTTTTAAGTGAAAGATGTAAATCAGACATTTATTTTAAAGGAAAGGGTGGAATTCAAAATCATAAAAGGTCTATCCAGATATAGTAATCCTTGCCTTATAAAGAAAAAAAGAGAAAAAGAAAAATAAGGGAAAAGAAAAAGAAAAGAAAAAGAAAGAGAAGAAGAAAAAAAGTGAAAAAAAAGTGAAAAATGGTATGTAAAAAGGAAGGGCCTAATCAAAAATTGGTTTCATACCTAAAGTATAAAATATAAGATCTGAGAAAATCTAAAGCTTTAGGTTATAATATAGTATGTAAAATTATTTTCAAATAAAGATTTTTATGTAAGAAAAATAAATATGTGAATCCAATATTTTGTAGAATCTACAAATATCTCTGAATTAGATAGAAAAATATATTTTACATTATCCTTTACCTAAGAACTTTCTAAACTTTAAGATGGTCATAATTACTGAAATTTTTCTTCTAAATTGGATTATTTCATTTCTAGAACAAAAATTTGTTACCTTCCTAAGAAACTCATTACATAATTTGCATGCTAAAATTTTCTATATGATTAAGAGTCACTTGAGGACAAGTAACATTTTAAGTTTGGGGCATTTTGATACACCTAAAATATATAGTGTTTTATTCACATTTTTATATCTATTTTTGATGATATTACACTGTAATGGAAGATATTTTGTGTTTTTCTTGCAGGTATAATGAAAATGAGTGATTATGATGAAAGGAACAAAAATTGGATCAAATTTGGAGCAAAAATAAATAAATAAAAAGTGAAAAATTGGACCTTGGCGGCTAAGGGAGCCTGGTCGACGCTTAGCCGCCATAGTTAAAAATTGAATTTTCTTTATTTTTGTCACCAATTTAAAGGGGTGTTTAAAAAAACTTTTGGTGGTGACTTTCTTAACTTCCCATAGGCGGCAAATTTGAATGAATGGATGCATCTTTTGGTGGATATGTTGAATCGGGACATGATTTGAAGAGACACCAAGGCACCTTTTGGATTATTATTAAAGTTATGTCATGAGTGTGTATATGAGTGTGTGTCTTTAGTGAGTGTGTGTCTTTAGTGAGAGTTAGTCTTTTAGTTTAGTTTTCAAGAGTCTCTTCTAGTTTTCAGTTTCATTTTCTAGTTTAAAGAGTTTTACTTTCACTCTTTTATTGTTTAGAGCTAGTTAGTTTGGTGTGAAACTTTCTTTCCACGAATTTACTTTCATCCATTTATCTAGTTTTTATTGAAGTCTAAAGTCATAGTTGGATTCAACAAAGTTGGCCGCCAACCTTTGTAGTGTTGTCTTGTGAAAAGTCATGTTTGAAAGGAACTTCCGTAGTCTTGTGTAGAGGATTTTCAGATAAGTGTTTACTTCTGTTTTCTATATTTAGTTTTTATTATTGTGCTTTCTTTGTGATTTCTATTTTCAAATCAATGTTTTCTTGTGTTTTGTCCATGAATTCTGAGTAGTTTTCTTTATCTTTTTCTTTCTTAAATAAAGAAGTAAATAAATTATGTAGGATTGTTGTGGAATGTATAAGTGATTAAAGTTGGAATACGTTGTGAAGATTTAATTCCATGAACTTAATTTACTTCATAATTAGAGTGTTTTGAGTGCATCATGTCTTCCTCGGTGAATGAGATTAAGAAGAAAGAGGAGTATGACAAGAGTAAGTCATTAGTGATAATGCTAAAGAGTTATTCAATGGATTTCTTGTTGTTAGTATTCAGGGAATTGCAGAAAAGATTGCAATATCGAAGCCCGAGTGACTTCAATCGAAGCAAAGTTCAATGAAACTAACACACATTTGGAGCATTCGGGATGGCAACTCAAAATGCAATTCAATCATACAAGTCACGTGGAAGAAGTGGAAAAGGCAATGTTTCTGAATAACAAGTGGTTAGAAGAAAAAGATGTAAGAGTGTTCAATCATCGTCATTTCTATCAGATTTATATTCCAGAAGGGTCAAATGGAAATAATAGTAGTTTTGGATATATTCTGCCTACTGGAGAGTGGAATTAAATGTTGGTTTGATCTTGTGATTTGTTTTGAGCATTTTAAGTTTTATGAGTTTGTTGTTTAAAGTGTTTAATGTTTTATGTTTGTGATTGTTACACCTAAAATATATAGTATTTTTATGCACATTTTTATACCTATTTTTAATGATATTCCACTATAAGGGAAGGTATTTTGTGTTTTTCTTATAGGTATGATGAAAATGGATGTTCATGATGAGAGGAGCGAAATTGGATCACTTTTGGAGCAAATATAATGAAAAATAAAAAATTTGGCACTGACGGATAAGCGCCGCTGGGCCGACGCTTAGCCGCCACAGTTAAAAATCGAGATTGAAATGGATTTGGGGCCAATTTCAAAGGGGATGGGATGCAACCCTTAGTGGTAACGCCCATAACTTTCTTTGGGCGGCAAGTTTAAATGAAGGGGTGCGTTCCTTGGTAGATATATCGTATCTGGACACATTTTGAAGAGACACCAAGGCACCTTTTGGTTTACTATTTAAAGAGAGTCGTAGGAAAGATTAGGGGAGGCTTTAGGTGGCTCTTCCACTGCATTTTGAAGGAGAGGCTTTAGGAGGCTCTTCCATTGTGTTTTGAAGGGTACTTCCATTATTCTTCCACTGCATTTTAAGAGTTTTTATTAAGAGTAGGAGTAGAGAGTAGAAAGGAGAAAAGGGTCGAAGTGAAGTCTTCTTCTTCCCACTTCTCTTCTTTCTTTTAGTTTAGTTTTTATTGAAGTCTGAAGTCTTTATTCTGAGTCATTGGAGTTGGGAGGCTTGCTCTGAGGAGTATTTTAGTGAAGAGTCAAAGTTTTAGAGGAACTTCCTTAGTCTTGTAGAGAGGATTTTCAAATAAGTGTTTACTTTTAATATTTTTTATAAATATTTGCTTTCATTTGTTATTTTTCTTATTGTTTCTAATTTCAAATCAATGTGTTTTTTTATTTTCCCAATGCATTCTGAGTAGTTTACTTTATCTTTTTCTTTCTTAAATGGAGAAGTAACTAATTTATAAAGAAATGTTGCGGAAAGTATAAGTGTTTAAAAGTTGGAAGAAGTTGTGAAGATTGATTCTGAAAACATTGTTTACTTCTTAATTTGTCCTGTTAAGTTGTAGAATTTCTTAAGATTATGTAAGATCAAATGCGATATTGTCTCATAAAAGTTAGTAAGAGTCACATGCAATTATATGGGTGAGAATTGTAGTCCATATAACTGAATGTAATATTAGAAGATATTTTTATGAAAGGGAGTAAAATTAGAGGGTTTTAGAGTAACAGGCTAAAACCCCCTAATTTGGTTTGAAATTTTGAGTTTTGTTATGAGAAGTTAGCCCCCAGGTGGTGGGAATCTAGGAACTCTGGTATCTTCCCTGCCTAACCATGTTCAAAATAATAAAAATTTCAAATTAACCTATGTTCTTTATAGAACAAAGTAAGGGTAAAGAACACATTTGCTTCTATCTATCACAACAAATTTAAATACTTCCACAACAATACTTTAAGAATTATTACTACTTCATAAAACGAAAGAAAAAGATGTTCTAGTTAATAGTATTTTACATCCAGTGTTATTAGCTATTATAATTTTAATTTCATTGCTTAACATTTTATTAAGGAAATTTTAAAAGACAAATCAACTTTCAAAACTATTCAAAATCAAGACATACTTTTTTAAAAATAATTAAAGAAAGTAAAAAGATAATTTTCTGATTTCTTTAAAAATTTTCATATTTTCCCTGTGGGATCGATATCTCGGGACTTAGTTAGAAAGTCTTATATTACTTGATAAACGATACCTATACTTGCGTAGTATCCCATATTATAAAATCATAAGTTTTATATCTAAATCATCAGCGCATTTACCGGACAGTACCAAGTTTTTGGCGCCACTGCATTTATCAGGGATCATGTTTATGGCACCGTTGATGGGAACAATAATTAAATTACATTTTAAAAAGAATTAAGACATTTTAAATTTTTACTTTTTTTTGTTTTTGTTAGTGTGTAGTATTTTGTTTTGTTTTATTGTTGTATGCGTAATTCAGGTTCTGAGGGACTTCTGCCTTACGATTCTGAATTTGAAAGAACTATCAGAAAAATAAAATAAATTTAAAAATACAGAAAAAGATAAAAATATTCAAGAAATGACAAATCATCAAGATCAAAATGTTGGCATCCATCAATAATTAAGACCTATAAGAGATTATGTTAACCCTACAGTAGATGAACTTGGTGCTAGTATTAAAAACCACTTGTAGGTATGCTTAATTCTTTTGAGCTTAAACCTGCTATTATCCAAATGGTGTCTAATAATCAGTTTGGGTGAGCAACAACTGAAGATCCTAATTTGCATCTTGCTAATTTTCTAGAGTTGTGTGCTAATTTTAAATATGATGGTGTTTCGGATGATGCTATTAGACTTAGACTTTTTCCTTTCACCCTAAGGGGTAAAGCTAAAATGTGGTTACATTCGTTAGCACCTTGATCAATTAGAACTTGTGGTGAACTGTCACAAAAGTTCCTTGCTAAATATTTTCCACCATCTAAGACTGCTAAGTTGAGAAATGATTTAACATCTTTTTATTAGTTTGAAGGGGAATCAATATATGAAGCATGGGAAATATTTAAAGATCTCCTCAGGAAATGTCCACATCATGCGATACTAGATTGGTTAATAATTCAAACTTTTTATAATGAATAAGTTAGATCTCTTAGATCAATCATCGATGCTGCTGCTGGTGGATCATTAATGTCTAAACCATTTTCTGATGCTTATACTTTAATTGAAGAAATGGATACTAATAATTTTCAATGGCCTTCTGAAATGTTAAATCCTAAAAAGGTTGCCAGTGTTTATGAAAATCATGCTTTTACAATGTTAGCAAATCAAGTTGCTGCTGTATCAAGGAAGATAGACCAATTTGGGATGGATTTTTCTCAGCCAAATCTCATGATTGAAGAAAATTCATTAGGCCAAATGGTTGATTCTTATTCTTCACCAGAAACCGTGAATGTTATAATCAAACCTAACAACCATATTCCAATTATTATAACCCAGGTTGGAAGAATCATCCATATTTTAACTGGAATAACAATAATCAGGGTGGTGTTAATAAACAATGGAGGAACACCCAAGTAAACCCATTGGGGAATTGGACCTACCAAGCTAATAATAATAATAATAGATTTACTTATCCTTTAGGTTATAACAATGCTTTACAAAATAATTAGAAGAAGTTGTCTATGGAAGAAGTAGTATCACATATGGGAAATCAATTACAAATTCAAGGAGCAAATATCAAAAATATTGAAAATCAATTGGGACAAATTGCAAATTCCTTAAGAAATAGATCCCAAGGAATGCTTCTAAGTAATACTGAAGTGAATCCAATAGAAAAGAATAAAGAACAAGTGAAGGCAATTCAACTGAGAAGTGGAAAAGAATTGAAAGGTAGAGTTCAAAAAGAAACTGAAGTAGAGAAAGAAGAGATTGAAAAACTTAAAGAGGACGCTCCAAAAGGTTTTTAAAGACCTATTTCTCCACCTAAGGTTGATTTAGAAAAACCACCACCTCCTTTTCAAAATTCTTGGATATATTAAAAAAGCTTACCATTAATATTCCATTTGCTGAAGCCCTAGAACAAATCCAAGCTATGCAAAATATATGAAGGATATTCTTAATAAAAAGTGGAAGTTTGAAGAAAATGAGACCGTTGCACTTAGTGAGGAGTACAATGCGATAATTAAGAAAAAGCTTCCTGAAAAACTTAAAGATCCTGGTAGTTTCACAATTCCATGTGCAATCGAAGAGAGAATATGTGGAAAAGCTTTATGTGATTTGGGTGCAGGCATTAACCTTATGCCTATATCAATATTCAAAAGACTAAGACTAGGAGAAATAACCCCAACTACTATAACTCTGCAATTAGCAGGTCGTTTGATCACATATCCTAAAGGAGTTATAAAAGATGTTTTGGTAAAAGTGGATCAATTTATTTTTCCTGTGGATTTCATTGAGTAAGATATGGAGGAAGATAAAGAGATACCCATAATTTTGGGGAGACCTTTTCTAGCTACGAGCGAGCCATGATAGATGTGCAAAAGGGGAATTAACAATGAGGGTTAATGATCGGATCGTTACATTTAATATTTCAAAATCGATGAAATATACTGCTAGAGGTAAAGAAGATGAGTGCTATAGGATGGATGTTATTGAATATTTAAGTGAATGTCATTTCAAATCAACTTATGAAGAGAAAGATGAAAGAGAAGAATTTGAATATATGCAAGAAGAGGAGTTATTTGATTCTGAAGATTTTCAAGAGGAAGATTTAAAGTATTTTCATGAAAGTTTTGAATTGTTGGATATGACTGAAAAAGATGAATCTTATTGTCCATCAATTGAAAAACCTCCTGAATTTGAGTTAAAAATGCTTCCTGATCATTTGAAGTATGTTTTTCTAGGTGAATCCTCAACCTTGCTGTTAGAATTTCCTCTCGATTAATCGAAAAGAAGAAGAGAGTTTGCTTGAAATTTTGAAGAAGCATAAGAAAGCCTTTGGATGGACAATTGCTGATATTAAAGGAATCAATCCTTCAATTTGTATGCATAGAATTCTTATAGAAGATAATTGCAAATCGCGGGCTGATCCCTAAAGGAGATTAAATCTTATTATGAAAGATGTTATTAAGAAAGAAATTTTAAAATGGTTGGATGCTAGAATTATCTACCGTATTTTAGATAGTGCATGGGTTAGTCCTATTCACTGTATTCCTATGAAAGGAGAAGTAACTGTGATTGTTAATGAAAGGAATGAAATGATACCAACAAGACAAGTTACAAGGTGGAAAATATGCATTGATTATAGAAAATTAAACCATTCGACAAGGAAAGATCATTCTGCACTCCCTTTTCTAGATCAAATGTTGGATAGACTAGCTGGGCATAAATACTTTTATTTTCTGGATGGATATACTGGTTACCACCAAATTCAAATTGCTCCCGAGGATCACGAGAAAACTAAGTTTACCAATCCTTATCATACGTTTTCTTTTAGAAGAATGCCCTTTGGTTTATGTAACGCCCCTGCTACATTTCAGAGATGTATGATGACTATTTTTTGTGATTTTTCATAGATGTATGATGGCTTTTAAATGCTGTGAAGAAACTAATTTGGTCCTTAATTGGGAAAAATGTCAATTTATGGCATGATCAGAAGATTCTTACCCAAAATCTTGTACCAGGACAAGAAGTTTTCTTTGTATAATGCTAGATTGAGAATATTTCTGAAAAACTTAAGTCCAGGTGAATGGGTCCATTTATTGTGATAAAAGTTTATTCTTATGGACCTGTAGATATTCAAGATCCTAAGATCTGGAAAAATATTTAAAGTTAACAGACATAGACTAAAACCATATTTTTCAGTCAATAAATCTAAATCTGATGAGGATTTGATGTTGGGTCACTCAGAATGAGTTCTGGGTATGTCAGGCTGAAGACGTTAAAACAAACGCTTTGTGGGAGACAACCCATATTTATCGGTATGGTTTGCTTTATATTTGTTTAGTGTGTTTTGTTTGTTTTTTTTGGTTTGTTTTTATATTTTTAGTGATAGTAATTTGGAGTTTTTAAACTTAAGTAGAGTTTATTTGACCTTAATTGATGATTTAGAGAAGTCAGAATGAAAATTTGGATACTCAGCACACCTGTGCTAAATTGTGCACTGGCGGCTAAGCGCCGACTAGTTGGCGCTTAGGCGCTGCAGTTATAAAAAACGTGAAAAATGTGGATCTAGAAGCCTAGATCATTAGGGAGAAGTTTTGGGAGTTGTTTTGGAGTTTCTAAACGTCTTGGGGCTGTTCTAACATTTCCCAAGTCTATAAAAAAGGACCTGACTTAAGAGAAACACTTGCCCCAAGTCATATTTTCATTTACGAAGTCTTAAGAAGAGAATTTTGAGTGCATCATGTCTTCACAGGAGAATGAGATGAAGAAGAAGCAAGATTCTTACAAAATTAAGTTCATTAGTGATAGTGCTAAAGAGTTATTTAATGGATATCTCGCTATTAGTATTCAGTGTATTGCAGAAATGATTACAAAAATTGAAGCCCGAGTGACTTCAATGGAAGTAAAGATCAATGATACTAACTTACATTTGGAACACATGGGATGGCAAGTCAAGATGCAATTCATTCATTTATGGTACTTGGAAGAAATAGATAAGGAGATGTTTGTGAAGAAAAAATGGATTGAAGAAGATGATGTAAGAAGAAACAATTATCGCCCGTTCTATCAAATTTATATTCCAGAAGGGTCAAATGAGAATAATAGTGGTCCGGAATATATTCCGCCTAATGGAGAATGGAATTAAGAGTGTTTTGTTTGTTTAATGTTCTTATGTGTTATGTTTAGCGTTCTTGTGAGTTCATGTTTTGTGTGTTTAGTGTTTTTGTTTTAATATTAACTAAACCTGATGATGTGATGGTTACATCCTAGAGATGTATACTTATCAGTTTGAGATTAATGTCTCTTGTATTTAGAGAATTTCATCCTTTATGTTTGGATAGAAATTCTAATATTTTATTAAGTGTTACGTTTGTTTTAATATAAGTTTGTGTATTTGTGAAATTTGTGTGGAATCAATGGTTATTAAATTTTGATTTGGAGTATTGGAAGAATTGTGGGGAGAAATAATTATTTTGGAGTACTAAAGGGTGATTAACCAAGTGATTTAGTGCATATACCTTAATTATGTATATTTGGGTATTGGCGGCTAAGCGCCAGAATGCCGGCTCTTAAGCGCCAAATTTCGCGGCTAAGCGCCGAGAGTTAGCGCTTAGGCGCCAGTTCGCGAAAATTGGTTCCCAAAAGTTAAAAACCTGAAAATTATCATTTTCAACCACCCCATAGTCTTCAACCTTTGGTTTACCATGAAAGAGGAGCCTAGGGCATCGTATTGTGGATCATTTAAGAGCCGATCTCAACAAAAATTGTTAAATTTGGAATCCTTGAGGTAAAAGCACTACTCCTAAGTAAAATTTTTGATTTTCACCATGTATTTTGAGTACATTATGGAAAATCTTAAAATCAAATTTCGTGGTGAAATTTTGAGGAAAAACTTGAGAAATTGCTTGGATTTAGTGAAAATATCTTTTGAAAGATAATTTAGCAAGTTTAGTTTGATTTTGGAATTTATGGTGAAACTTTCGTGAATTTTAGAGATGGCTCCAAACTCAAAGTGTGCACGAGAAAAGACGAGGTTTGATTCTGACAAATTTGTTAGTATAAGGGCTGAGGAACGATACGTCGATGCATTGCAGTCACGTAAGTTGATTCCTGAGCGTATGTTTAGTAAGCCAGGAGAGGTGATTGAAGATATGATTGCTAGAAGAAACTGGGAGAATTACTGTTGCTTCTCCGCTGTTGCTGTTGTTTCTGTAGTTAGAGAATTTTATGCAAGTTTGCCTGCTGCAGAAGAGAATCAAGTGATGGTTAGGAGGCATGAGGTCAACTTTTCTTCTGGGGCAATCAATAATTTTTATGGACTACCTCATGACATATTCTGTTTTTATTCTAACTATCATCCTTCGGAAGGGGAATTAGTTGAGATCATGGAATTTCTGACTGATGGAAGAGGATTATGGAAAATAACAAATGATAGAAGAGTGAACTTTCCTGCTTCCAAATTGAATGACATTTCTAAGGCATGATATTATTTTATCTCATCTAAGTTGTTACCTTTCGAGTCATACTAGTGAAGTAACGAGACAAAGAGCTGTGTTGAACCATTGTATTCAGCATGGGAAGCCTATTGACATTGGAGGTATAATTTTTTATTATGTTTTGAACTGTGCTAAATCAACCACGACTGCAGGTATGGGATTTCCTTCATTCATTCATTCACTATGTGAACGATCTGGAGTGAAGTTTGACAACTGGGAAGAGGTATTTCAGCCATTGAGACCAATTACCAGTGTAAATGTTGGTGCTTATACTGCACATTCAGAGTTTGGTTGGAGAGGAGGATTTGGTAAGGCTTCTACTATTTCTGCTTCTGCTGCATCTACTTCTCGTGCTACTACTTCAAGTGCTTCGTCATCTACTGATTCACAGACTGGTTTATTAAGAAAGATTTTGAAAAAATTAAGTCTTACTTGAGAGCATATGAAAGATAGGGATGGCAAGCTGGATAATGAGGAGAGATATATTATAAAACATGATGAATATGAGGAGAGTTATCAGCAATATTTGGATAGACTGATTAGAGGTGATCAAGTCTTTGAGATGCCTCCTCATCCATTCTACATACCTTATGTGCCATCCGGGGATTGGAACGAGCAAGATGATGATGATGAGGATGAAGAGTAGATGTTTGTTGTTTGTTTTAGTTATTGTGTTGTTATACGTATTCTTGTGTACTTTATCTAGTGTTTTGTTTGATGATTGTATTGTGATGTGAACCTTGATAGTATGCAGATTGTAGTTGTACTATTTATCTGTTATGCATATTCAGGTATTTTTGTTGTTTTATTGTGGATTTTTATGTTGCTTTGTGATAGTGTGTAATAGTAAATGTTTTTATGTGTATGTTATGTCAGAGTTTTTAATAGTGTGTACATTAATTCATAAACTGTTAGGAGATTATAAACCCCTATTAGGAACTTTTACTTAGGAAACTATATGTTTAAAATTTTTTCAAATTCCACTATCATTTGTTATCTGTATCAGTGTGTTATTTTAGTTGGTGTGTATTTGCTTTGAAAACCTCCACTACTGTAGAAGTCTTCTGAAATTTTTATTTTTCTTATTATATATATATATATATATTGTTTTGAAAAGAAAACTAAATTTGATTTCATTTTACTCCTTTTATTTAAATTCTTATACTTGCATATTAGGATATTAAAAATTTCTGCAAGCATGATATGTTAGTTTTTATTTCTCACCCATATATCATTTCTTATGCTTAATGTTTTATCTTAATTAAAAAACTAAAGTTTGGGGGGATTTAAAAAAAACAAAGATTTTCAAAAACCTAAAATTTTATTTGATTCTCAAGAATACTTAAAAATAAATCTTACTTCTGATTGAGAACAATTATGCACATGAAGTTATATTAGGGGAACAAAATTTTGAATATAGAAATCAATAAAAGAATTTAGTTAAAATTTAGAGTAATCATAAAAAAATTAAAGTTAAAATTTTCTTAATGAAGAAGTGTTAAATAAAGTTAAACTATCTTTAGTAAGAAATTTTGTATTTTTGGATAAATAGAAGATTTGATTTTTATTCTTCAAAGCTTAAATTTCTTTTATTGAAAAGTAATTTTCAGATACTATTATTATGATTTTGAAGTGAATGACATAAATCTGATCTTTATCTTAAATGGAAGGATGGAATTCAAAATCATTAAATGTCTATCCAGATTTAATAATCCTTGCCTTATAAAAAAAAATAGAGAAAAAAAAGTGAAAAATAGTATATGAAAGGGAGGAGAAGCTTGAGGATTTAAGGGCCTAATCAAAAATTGGTTTCATACCTAAAGTTTAAAATATAAGTTCAGAGAAAATCTAAAACTTGAGGTTAAATATAGTAAGTAAAATTATTTTTCAAATAAAGATTTTTAAGTGAGAAAAATATATGTTTGAATCATATATTTTGAAAAATCTACAAATATTTCTGAAATAGATAGAGACTTATATTTGTCATTTTTCTTTACTTAAGAACTTTCTAAACTTTAAGTTGGTTTTAATTACTGAAATTTTTTCTAAATTGGACTATTCCATTTCTAGAACAAAATTTTGTTATCTTCCTAAGAAACTCATTACATAATTTGCATGCTAAAATATTTTATGAGATTAACTGTCACTTGAGGACAAGTAACATTTTAAGTTTGGAGGATTTTGATACATCTAAAATATATAGTATTTTTATGCACATTTATATACCTATTTTTAATGATATTGCACTTTAAGGGAAGTTATTTTGTGTTTTTCTTGCAGGTATGATGAAAATGGATGTTCATGATGAAAGGAGAAAAATTGGATCAATTTTGGATCAAGAATAATGAAAAATCAAAATTTTGGCACTGGCGGCTAAGCGCCGCTGGGCTGGCTCTTAGCCGCCACAGTTAAAAATCAAAATTTAAATGAATTTGGCGCCAATTTCAAAGGGGATAGGATTTATCTCTTGGTGGTAACTACCATAACTTCATTTGGGTGGCAAGTTTGAATGAAGGGGTGCGTTCCTTAGTAGATACATTGAACACATTTTGAAGAGACACCAAGGCACCTTTTGGTTTACTATTTAAAGAGAGTCTTAGGAATGATTAGGGGAGGCTTTAGGAGGCTCTTCTACTGCGTTTTGAAGGAGAGGCTTTAGGAGGCTCTTCCACTGCGCTTTGAAGGGTACTTCCATTGTTCTTCCACTGCATTTTAAAAGTTTTTATTAAGAGTAGGAGTAGAGAGTATAAAGGAGAAAAGGGTCTGAGTGAAGTCTTCTATTTCCCACTTCTTTTCTTTCTTTTAGTTTATATTTTTTGAAGTCTGAAGTCTGTATTCTGAGTTATCGGAGTTGTGAGACTTGCTCTGAGGAGTAGTTTAGCGAAGAGTCAAAGTTTCAGAGGAACTTCCTTAGTCTTGTGGAGAGGATTTTCAGATAAGTGTTTACGTTTAATCTTATTATTAATACTTGCTTTCGTTTTTTATTTTTCTTATTATTTTAATTTCAAATCAATGTGTTTTTGTATTTTCCCAATGCATTCTGAGTAGTTTACTTTATCTTTTTCTTTCTTAAATGGAGAAGTAATTAATTTATAAAGAATTGTTGTGGAAAGTATAAGTGTTTAAAAGTTGGATGAAGTTGTGAAGATTGATCCTCAAAACTTTGTTTACTTCTTAATTTGGCCTGTTAAGTTGTAGAATTTCTTGAGATTATGTAAGATTCAATGTGGTATTGTCTCATAATAGTTAGTAAGAATCACATGCAATTATATGGGTGAGAATTGTAGTCCACATAATTGAATGTAATATTAGAAGATATTTTTATGAAAGGGAGTAAAATTAGAGGACTTTAGAGTGACAGGCTAAAACCCCCTAATTTGGTTTGAAATTTTGAGTTTTGTTATGAGAAGTTAGCCCTCAGGTGGTGGGAATCGAGGAAACTTTAGAGTGAGAGACTAGTATCTTTCCTGCCTAACCATGTTCAAAATAATAAAAATTTCAAATTAACCTATGTTCTTTATAGAACCAAGTAAGGGTAAAGAACACATTTGCTTCTATCTGTCACAACAAATTTAAATCCTTCCACAAAAATACTTTAAGAATTATTACTACTTCATAAAAAGAAAGAAAAAGATATTCTAGTTAATAGTATTTTACATCCAGTGTTATTAGTTATGATAATTTTAATTTCATTGCTTAACATTTTATTAAGGAAATTTTAAAAGACAAATCAACTTTCAAAACTTTTCAAAATCAAGACATACTTTTTCAAAAACAATTAAAGAAAGTAAGAAGATAATTTTCTGATTTCTTTAAAAACTTTCATATTTTCCCTGTGGGTTCGATATCTCAGGACCTAATCAGAAAGTCCTATATTACTTGATAAACGATAAGTATACTTGTGTAGTATCCCATATTATAAAATCATAAGTTTCATATCTAAATCATCAGTGCATTTTTCAGACGGTACCAAGTTTTTGGCGCCGTTGCATTTTTTGGGGATCAGTGATTGTTGTACTTTAATGTGTGATTGTTACATCTTAGTGATGAAAACTTATCACTATGCTTATTAAGTCCATTTTTATTTAAGGAATTTCATCCAAAGTATTGGGATAGAAATTTTTAGTTTGTATTAAGTGCAGTTTGATTTTAATTAATATAAGTTTGTGTTTGTGTTAAACTTAATTGGAATTGATGTATATTAAAGTTTGAAATTGGAGTATTGAAGATTATTGAGTAAGAGACAATTATTTTTAGAACATTAAGGATGATTAACTAAGTGGTTTAGTGCATTTTCTTAATTTTGAAAATCTTGGCACTAGCGGCTAAGTGCCAGATTGCCGGTGCTTACACGCTAAATTTCGCGGCTAAGCGCTGAAACCCTAGCACTTAGGCGCCGGTTCACGAAATTTAGTTCTCAGCAGTTAAAACCCAAAAATTACCTTTTTTTTTAACTTACCTATCGTCCTCAACCTCTAAGTTTCACGAAAAAGAGCATAGGGCATCAACATTTTGGATCGTTTGAAGTCCAAATTCAATAAAATTTGTTAGATTTGGATTCCTTAAGGTTAGACACTACTCTTAAGTAAAAAATTTTGATTTTCACCATGTACTTTGAGTATATTTTGGAAAATCCTAAAATCATTATTTGTGGTGAAATTTTGAAGAAAAGGATGATAAATTGCTTGGATTTAGTGGAAATAACATTTTGAAGTTAATTTATCAAGTTTAGTTTGATTTTCTAATTTATGATGAATTTTTCATGAATTCATAGAAATGGCTCCAAAATCAAAGCGCTCGAGAGAAAAGACGAGATTCAATTCTGACAAATTTGTTAGTGCAAGGGCTGACGAATGTTACGTTGACGCACTATAGTCACGTAAATTGATTCCTGAGTGTGTGTTTAGTAAGCCAGGAGAGGTTATTGAGGAGATGATTACTAAAAGGAATTGGGAAAATTACTGTTGCTTCTTCGCAGTTGCAGTTGTTTCTGTGGTCAGAGAGTTTTATGCAAACTTACCTGTAGCAGAACAAAATTTGGTGATGGTGAGAAGGCAAGAAGTAAATTTTAAATCTAATGTAATCAATGTCATTCTTCAATTACCTCCTGATATGTTTTTTTTTTACTCGAATGGTCATCCTACTAAGAGAGATTTAGATGAGATTATGGCATTTCTGACCGACGAAAGAGGTTTATGGAAGATCACAAATGATAGAAGAGTAAATTTTCAAGCCTCTAAGCTAAATGTTATTTCTAAAGCATGGCTTATTTCATCTCATCTAAGTTGTTGCCTTCAAGCCATACTAGTGAAGTTACAAGGGAGAGAACTGTTCTGAACTATTGCATTCAGCAAGAGAAGCCTATAGATATTGGAGCAATCATTTATGATTACATTTTGAATTGTGCCAGATCTACAACTACTGTCGGTATGGTATTTCCTTCCTTGATACATTCATTATGTGAACGATCTGGAGTGAAATTTGAAACTTGGGAAGAAGTTCTTCAGCCTTTGAAACCAATTACCAGTGTAAATGTTGGAGCTTACATTGTACATTCAGTGTTTGGCTAGAGAGGATGATTTGGTAGGGCTTCTACTGCTTATGTTTTTGCTTTTGCTACTTCTACTTCCCATGCTATTACTTCGAGAGCTTCATCATCTAGAGATTCACAGACTGGTTTGTTAAGAATGATTCTGATGAAGGTGAGTCTTACACATGAGCATGTTAGAGACATGGATGGTAAAATGGAGAATATGAAAAGATATATTGTTAAACACGATTAATATGAGAAGAATTATCAGTGTTATTTGGATAGATTGATCAGAGGTGATATGAGAGCTGAGATGCCCCCTCATCCATTCTACATAGCTTATGTGCCATCCAGAGATTGGAACGAGCAAGATGATGATGACGATGAGGATGATTAGTTGATTTGTTTTATGTGTTATTGAGTCTTTGTTGATGAGTTGATGTATGTTATGTCTTTTGATTTATTTTTATATTGTGTTTGTTGTGTAAACTCTGGTAATATCCTGATTATAGTTAGACTATTTTTGCATATTCAGATGTATCTGTTTTGGGTTGATATTCTATATGTTGTTTTGTGTGATATATGTGTAGTAGTAAATGTTTTAATGTTATCTTGTGTCAGAGTTTTTATACTGTGTACATTAATTCCAAATTTGTTAGGTGAATTTGGAAAACTATTAAAAACTATTATTTAAAATTGCATATTTAAAAACTTTTCAAAATCTACTACTACCATTTGTTACCTAGTATTGGTGTGATTTCAGTTATTTTCAGTTGGTGTGTACTTGCTTTGAAAACCTCCACTATTGTAGAAGTCCTTTTAAATTTTGAATTTCAATTTAATGAAAATGAAAATGAATTTTTTGAATTTGATTTCTTTTTACTCTTATTTTTAAATTATTATACTTGCATATTTAGGATATTAAGATTCCTGCAAGCATGTTATTTTAGTTTTTAATTCTCACCCATGTATCATTTCTTATGCTTAAATTTTTTATCCTAACTAAAAATTAAAGTTTGGGGGGAATTTTAAAAACAGAAAATTTTTAAAAACCTAAAATTTTATTTGTTCTCAAGAAAACATAAAATTAATTTGATTTTTGATTGAAAACAATTATGTATATGAAGTTATATTAGGGGAACAAAATTTTGAATATAGAAATGAATAAGAGAATTTAGTTAAAAGTTTTAGTAATAATGAAAATTTTAAAGTTAAAATTATTTTAGTAAAGAAGTGTTAAATATAGTTTAACAATCTATTAGTAAGAAATTTTGTATTTTTGGATAAATAGAAGATTTGGCTTTTATTCTTCAAAGATTAAATTTCTTTATTGAGGAGTAATTTTCAAATACTATTATTATGATTTTTAAGTGAAAGATGTATATCAGACATTTATTTTAAAGGAAAGGGTGGAATTCAAAATCATAAAAGGTCTATCCAGATATAGTAATCCTTGCCTTATAAAAAAAAAAGAGAAGAAGAAAAATAAGGGAAAAGAAAAAGAAAAGAAAAAGAAAGAGAAGAAGAAAAAAAGTGAAAAAAGAAAGTGAAAAATGGTATGTAAAAAGTAAGGGCCTAATCAAAAATTGGTTTCATACCTAAAGTATAAAATATAAGATCTGAAAAAATCTAAAGCTTAAGGTTATAATATAGTATGTAAAATTATTTTCAAATAAAGATTTTTATGTAAGAAAAATAAATATGTGAATCCAATATTTTGTAGAATCTACAAATATCTCCGAATTAGATATAAAAATATATTTTACATTATCATTTACCTAAGAACTTTCTAAACTTTAAGATGGTCTTAATTACTGAAATTTTTCTTCTAAATTGGATTATTTCATTTCTAGAACAAAATTTTGTTACCTTCCTAAGAAACTCATTACATAATTTGCATGCTAAAATTTTCTATATGATTAAGAGTCACATGAGGACAGCTAACATTTTAAGTTTGGGGCATTTTGATACACCTAAAATATATAGTGTTTTAAGCACATTTTTATATCTATTTTTGATGATATTGCACTGTAATGGAAGGTATTTTGTGTTTTTCTTGCAGGTATAATGAAAATGAGTGATTATGATGAAAAGAGAAAAAATTGGATCAAATTTGGAGCAAAAAAAATAAATAAAAAGTGAAAAATTGGACCTTGGCGGCTAAGGGCGCCTGGTCGACGCTTAGCCGCCACAGTTAAAAATTGAATTTTCTTTATTTTTGTCACCAATTTCAAGGGGTGTTTAAAACAACTTTTGGTGGTGACTTTCTTAACTTCCCATAGGCGGCAAATTTGAATAAATGGATGCATCTTTTGGTGGATATGTTGAATCGGGACATGATTTGAAGAGACACGAAGGCACCTTTTGGATTATTATTAAACTTATGTCATGAGTGTGTATATGAGTGTGTGTCTTTAGTGAGTGTGTGTCTTTAGTGAGAGTTAGTCTTTTAGTTTAGTTTTCAAGAGTCTCTTCTAGTTTTCAGTTTCATTTTCTAGTTTAAAGAGTTTTACTTTAAGTCTTTTATTGTTTAGAGCTAGTTAGTTTGGTGTGAAACTTTCTTTCCACGAATTTACTTTCATCCATTTATCTAGTTTTTGTTGAAGTCTAAAGTCATAGTTGGATTCAACAAAGTTGGCCGCCAACCTTTGTAGTGTTGTCCTGTGAAAAGTCATGTTTGAAAGGAACTTCCGTAGTCTTGTGTAGAGGATTTTCAGATAAGTGTTTACTTCTGTTTTCTATATTTAGTTTTTATTGTTGTGCTTTCTTTATGATTTCTATTTTCAAATCAATGTTTTCTTGTGTTTTGTCCATGAATTCTGAGTAGTTTTCTTTATCTTTTTCTTTCTTAAATAAAGAAGTATATAAATTATGTAGGATTGTTGTGGAATGTATAAGTGAATAAAGTTGGAATACGTTGTGAAGATTTAATTCCATGAACTTAATTTACATCATCATTTAGCCAGTTAAGATGTTAAATTTGTTCTGAGATAATGTGAGATTCAATGCAAAATTGTGTCAAACAACAAATGATATAAATCACATCCAATTATATAGATGACAATTGCAGTCAATATAATTGAATGCTTAGGAGATATGTTTTTAATGGGGAGTATAATTAGATGTCTTTAGTGTGACAAGCTAAATCCCCCAAAATTGGTTTGATATTTTAAATTTTGTTATGAGAAGTTAGCCCCCAATTGGAGGGAATCGAGGGAACTCTTGAGTGAGAGCTAGTATCTTCCCTGCCTAACCATGTTCAAGATTTTAAAATTTCAAATTAACCAATGTTCATTATAGAACCAAGTAAGGCTAAAGAATAATTTTTTTCCTATTTCTCACAACAAATTTAAACACTTCCACAACAATACTTTCATAATTATTACTGCTTTATAAGAGAAAGAAAAATATATTTTATTTCCTAATATTTTATACCGCATTTTAAAGTTCTCATAATTTTCATTTACTGCTTAGCCTTAATTAAAATACCAAAAATAATTTTCAAGTTTTTTCAAATCAAAACATACTTTCAAAAGTCATTAAAAAAAGTAAAAGTACAATTTTCTTAATTCTTTAAAAAGTTTTACATTTCCCTGTGGGTTTGATATCTTGGGGATTAATCAAATAGTCTTCTATTACTTGATAAATGATACGTATACTTTCGTAGTATCTCATATTATAAAATCATAATTTTCATAGCTAAATCATCAGCACATATATTCGGTGTAAAGTCAAGTTTTTTGTGCACATATATTTATCGGGGATCATATACCTCAAAGTCCTATGGCTTGTTGTTTTTTTATAAAGAGTTTTGATGTTGAAGATGGTCGTGCTGCCCACTATGCATGTTCCAAGCTCCTTATCGTAGCAGGTTTAGTAGTAGAAGTGTCAAATTTAGTAAATGATAAAAGTGTGTGTCATGTTTTGGTAAGGATTTAAATTTAGGTGTCTTAATGTCTTATTAGAGGAATATTTAAGTTGATTATAGCGACATTGGTTAGGATCCCACGGTTCCCTCATTCTGGCACTGCTATTTTCTTCAGATTTACTTAGTCCAAATGAATTTACTATACTCAACTAAATAATAGACCGTGGGAAATCTTGTTAAAAATCATATTTTGCATCCTCTGAGGTATTCCCGATCATCCGATAGATATGTTTTAATTTAATTTCACTTGTGAATTTTTTTTGTTTTGTTTGTGATTAAATTTTGAGTTGTGTTATATTTTGATTATTGCGGCGGTGAATTTTATTTTTGTTTTGTTCTAATTTTTTTTTTTTTGGTTTTAGTTTTGCGGCTATCCTAAAAGTTTTCGTTTTCATGCAGGGTGGCATTGTTGTTTAGCATTCAAGCTTGAGAACAAGAAAAGTAAAGCAAAGAAAGTACAGAAAAGAAGGTACATTGAACTATAAAAGCATACCTGTCGAGTCTTCTCGTTCCTCCACCAAAAACATTAGTCTTTTTTTTTGCAGTAATCATTTGTAATTTGCAGAAAAGTAAAAGCCTATTGATATGTTTGTCACAGGCCTACAAAATTCTATGTCATAACTTGGTGGGTCCTATTCATTTCAAAAGATGCCTTCTTTTAATAAATATGATGGGTTCAGTTGCCCTACAAGGTGTCCAGAAGAGAAGATCCAGAGAATCCCTAGATTTTTCACATTTCTTTTGAAATTTATTTGAGTTCATTTAAACTAATCATATTTACTGAATGATTGATCCATTTTATACCCTTATGCTTAATGAGCTGATGTTTTAATTATCCCAAACGGTGGGATAAATATCACTTGGTATTTCATTTATGAGTTATGTTAGTAGGGTATTTAGAGGCAATTTAATTTATAAAAGAATTTAACCAATTTTGATGAGCTTGTAGTGTTTTGAATGTGTTTAACATTAATTGTGTTTTATTTTCTAAACTTCATTAGACTAATTTCAATTAATCCTAGTCTCACTACCAAGCCCTTGAGACTTAAGTGGGTATATTTATAACTTTTTAGAAAAGTTAATTTATTTGACTATAATTCTTATTAATGTGTTGTATCATTTTTTTATCATCAACTAAGGGTGTTGAATTAGTGAGTTATCAACTTCCAAAGTCAACCCCTAACCTTAAGGATCATTTAATTCATTTTTTTTTCAAGTCAAAACAATTAAAGAAATTACATATTTATCCTTAAGTGTGACAAAATAAGGTAGATTTCGACCATTTAACCCTCTATATGTAAATCATTTAAACATCTTAGTTAAGATCATTAGTTGCTCTTTGATCCCTTTAATCAAGCCTAAATGTTTATTATTACTATATCTTCAAAATTGTACTTTTGCTCCTAAAGGCTTTTTTACCTCGTGATTCATTAAATTTAATTCAAATGACTTTAAAAATTTTATATTACCCCACTTGTGGGTCAATTAAAACATCAGAGGAGAAAAATGTGATTTCTTCAATTTTAATTTAATTTATATAATTATCATAATGCAAAAATATGGATTTTCAAAGATAATTTTATAACTTAATCAAAACACAATATTTATTTTTTAAGAAATTTACTGGAGGTTAACCTAGACCAGAGGAGCACATGGACCAAATTTTTTGATTTTTTTTGAATTTTTATTTAATTATTATAATTTTTTTGATTTTTGGAGTATTAATTAAATATAAAATATTAATTGGTATAAAATTAAGTTTTGTATTTTTCTTAAATCTGTCTGAGGCCAGAGAACTCAGAGAAACAAATTTCATCTTTTATGATTTATGTTTTTATTATTGGAATTATTTTAATGACATAATAAGGAAAATTTATTTTATCCTTTTAAAAATTAATTTTAACCCTTAAAAATTTATTATCTTTACTTACAGGGTTAGGAAAATTATTCCAATTGTTCCTATGTGATTAGATGGTAATTTAGAACATTTCCATCAATTTTATTAATTTCGTGATTTTTATGAATTTTTAATTATTTAAATATTTATAATAGCTTTAAAAATGAAAATTTTACTTTAAACCCAATTTTATTTTTATTATTTTGCTCTGATTATAAAAAACTCCTAAAATCAATTTGATTATTTTCTAAGTTGTATCTTAATTATTAAAATTATTTTAATTCCAAAAATGCTATTTATCTTAAAAAATTAAATTAAGCGGCCAAATTAATTGCAAATATCTAAAAAAATATTTTGGGAATTCCTCTAATCATAAACCACAGTGGGGATAAAAATCAAGTTACTTACACTCATATTTAATCAAAACTAATTTCCTTTGAGTTTTAGGTATTAATGACAATTAAGGTGATATTTAGTGAGTTAAGCCAAGATGTATTTTTCCTATGGTCCTTTAGAGACAAGTAATCTAAAAAAATATTTTTATATTTTTCTGAAGAGTATTTTAATTGTTATAATTATTTTATTAAAATAGACCGAACAAATTTGAACAATAGGGATCTCCTTATAGAGACCCCTCTGACCTTGGAAAAATTAGGGAAGATCCCCTGTGACAGAGGGAATAAAGCCCTAATTTTCAAGCCATGGTGAAATGAGTATGAAAATGGAGAATTAAAACATAAAATACATTATTTAGTTAAATAAAAATAAATTTTACATTAAATAAATTTGAAACCATTTCCACATGTTTCTCCTCTACTCCTAAGTAAGCAAGACTTTTTCTATTATTTTTTTGATTTTCTACACCTAGTTATAGATTTTTAAAGGTGGACTGATTTAAATAAAGCAAAATATATTTGATTTTCTACTTATCTGACTCAGCGCCACGGCAACCTAAGATGGGTCGAAGCACTGCACAGTGTGCTCTGATTGGGCGCCTCCATCTATGTCAGCGAGCACTTTATGTATAGATCCTTTATCGGACGCAATCTCGGCCACACAAACGATACATGCACGATCCAATGGCTCCTGGTATTCGTCCTTAACAAGTTCATCCCGTAAGTCGTCCACCATCTAACCCTAATATCTCGAGTTAGACTAAACCAAATTGCTTGAGCTTTATTTCTATGGACTCATCTGACCTAGAAGAAAATATTTATACAGCTAACCTAGCATGAAATTAAGCTAATGTGCATGGAGAATGAAATAAGCTCGGGAGAGTGAGAGAGTTTAATACCTTTTTCTGAGAGGAGAAGCCTCAATCAGATGGTTGTAACAACTTCGATTGGTCCTAATGAACCTTTAGATGAAGCCTCATTACCTGGTGAAATGTTTGGACTTAAATTCGACCAAGGACGATTTTAGTTGTTGATCAAAGTATGGGGTGAGGTTCTTTATCATGGGGCTTTGATGGGGGAACTTCTTCTTGTAGAGCTGTGAAAGTGTGGGCACAGTTAATTTGATTATAGTTCAATATAGAGTGATAAAGGAATGTGTCCTGGTTTTGGCAAAGTTTTGAGCTTGAAAACTCAGGCAGTGGGGGAAATATCAGGGAAGTGGCTGGGATGATCTTAGGGAGGTTGCAATTAGCTTTGGAAACAATTTGGCAGAGTTTCCCCTAAGTTTTCTGCACACACATCTTTGACCATCAAGAATGGTGGTTTAAATTGTGAAGCGTAGAGAGGCTCCAATGCGTGGGATTTGGGTGAGTTTAAGTGCTTAGGTGGAAGGTAGCATGGAGCAATTAACCAATCAAGGTGAGACAACTTGGATAGGTCAATTTGTGTTTTGTTCAAGGGAGGTGGCTCTCAATTTTGCCTCCTCTGGTGACTAGGCTGGCTAGCCAGGCCAGGGGAGGTGGCCAGTGGTCAGGTGGGCAAGCCATAAGTGGGGTGAGCTTAAGTGGTTAAGTGCTCATTACAATTTTCTTTAAGTTCTACGCATTTAAGGGAGTGGATCCCTTAAATCATGGGACCTTTGGTTCATGGCTCAACTAGATTTGTCTAGATGGATTTAGCTCGGTCCTAGGTGTCTAATGGCTGCCTATGGTGAACTTGGTTTGGTCACATTTAGCTTGATTTGGTTAAATTGGCTCATGGGTTTATTTTGGGTCATTTGGGTTAAAATAGGGCTAGGTTAGGTTCAAGCTTAGGTTAGGTCCAATTAATTGTCTCATAATATGTGTATGATTGTCATAAAGTGTTTGGGAGGGGATTAGAGTAGTTTGGAACTGGTTTGGGGGGTTGATTTGGCTTGATTTGGGTATTTGGTCAATTTAGGGTATGTTGGTTTAGCTTGGGTTTGGATTAGGCTAGAGTTGGATCATAGATTAATTGATGGTTCCAAATGGTCTATGGGATTTCACAAAGAGCTTTCAACATTAATTGGGTGTCAATTTTTGGGTGAGGGAATTCAATTAGATGAATTTTGAACATGTGACAAATTTGGGGCAATATTGGGATTTTTTTGATTTGATTGGACTTTGGTGAGGTTTGGACAATAAATTGGGGCAATTGATGGTTCAAATTTGTTTAGGGGAATGTCATGAAGAGTTCATGATTGCAAATTGGACGAAATTGATTGACATTGAGTTTAGTTTGGGCGAATTGGGCCATATGGTCAAAATTGGGGCTTTCTGGTTTGTGTTGAAATTGAATTCAAATGTGGGTATAATTTGGCTTAGATTTGGATTCAATTGGAATTGGGGATGCTAAGTTATAGTTTGGAATTGGAATTTGGGAGAATTAAGGTGAACATGGTGGACATTGGGGGTGATTTGGGCATTTTGAGCCTTAGGGGCAATTTGGGGCTTTTGGTTAAATTGGGCTAATTTGGTCAAATTGGGTCAATGTGGTTGTTCCAAATTGAAATTGGGAATATTTGGAGGGTTTTGGAAATTTTTAAGAATTTTTAGAAGTTTTTGAAATTTTGGGCTAGGATGGGCATTTTGGTAGGGGATTTTGGGGCTATCTTGGGAACTTTAGTAAATTTAAGGTGTTTTAGGCATTTTGAGTGGTGATGAATATTTTGGAATGATTTTTGAGGGATTTTGACAATTTTTGTTGATTTTAGAAATTTTGGCCAAATATAGGATTTTATGGGTAGTTTGGTTATTTGGTGGAGTTTAGGGGCAAAGGGGTCAGAAGTTGGAATTTTTCTTTAAATTGGGGTTCAGAGGGATTGATAACCCATTTGAGCCATGGACTAAGGGAATTTCCTATTTAGATCCTCCATGTACTGGTACTAACCAAACATTAGCCTGGGGCTAAGAGCTTGAGGAAACCACCCACAAGAGTTTCCAAAAGAGTAGGGATCAAGTGTGGAGAAGTTTGGTTTAGGGTTTGAGGTAGTGAGTGAACGTGTAATGTGCAAGAGTGAGTGTGAGCCTTACATTGACTACCAAGGGTAATTGTTAAGGCTTGATCATCTTGTCGGGAACTCCTCTTGAGCTTCCTAATGCTTGGTCTCATCATCCTAAGCATTTAGAGGTTAGACTTTAAACATTTGAAAACTCAAGAGGTGATGAAAGGGGAAACTGAATTTAGGTACTGATCCCAAAATTTCATGTGAAAAGATTTGGAGAAGATTTGATAATGACTTTCAAAGAAAGTAGAATTGGTAGGATTCAACTAAGAGTTGTAGCAACTGTAAGATTTGTAGCATTTTTTGGTATTTCAAATTTGTAGGAAGTGACATTGTGTAAAGTGTTAAATTTTGAGGAGGTGTTTTTGGATATGAATAATTTAAGGATGAGTGCGAAGACTCGAAGTCTTGAGAGAGTATATTAGTTTATCACTTGTTTTTTGATTTATCATTTTCTTTTGATTTGTTTCATTTCATTTTGTTATTTTTTAACTTGGGGAGTATTTAATTTCAGATTCAACTTTATTATTTTTTTTAAATTTAACATCTTCACTTGTTATCATTTTCTTTAAAAAAATTTTGCATCATTCTTTATTCGTATTAATTGGGACCAACGTATGGTCCTCTGATTTTTTTACCATTGCGCCACAAGAACCATCTCTGAAACAGAAAATGTTACTAATTTTACTTAAAGCAGTAGTACAATTAATCGCATTCTGACAAGCATCCAAAAGTAGATCGAGTGTACATAGCTGAACAAAGTTGACATATCATGTCATGCTGGTATAAAAGTGGTGAAAAATACTGTGAGTTGATGCAGGTGGTAGTAGATTTCTACCGTCTGAGGCCATCCCGTGAACAAGCTCACTTACCAAGGCTACGCTCCGGAACAAAAGTCCCCTCGCGCACACCCGAAGGTATTGTTGTCAAAGCGGTAAGGGACGAAGGCTTTCTAGATCTGTATCCGCCTTGTAGTTGAATGGCGCCTTATCTTCATTCATTCTTCTGAAAGTAATTGAAACCCTTTGTCTTGTGACTCCTGGAATGTAGTGCTTTGCAAGATCTGCCTCGTTTCCTTTCAGCACTAACACTGATCCGACTGGTAAAGGGATCTCGACGGAACCTCGAAACTCTCCTGGCCCAACAATCTGAATTTTCTGGCTAAACAATATAATTCAATCACTTATAAATGACACCGTGCAAAAAGGCCTCACAAAATTATTGTTGTCTATATGAGGTGGGATACAGTCTCAATCCTAATAGATATTTATAATTCAGCAGTTAGGAATACAGTCTGCAGGTAACACGTGCTAGTTAACCATCATCTATATCATTTTCTTTATTTACGGCGACATCGGATCCACCTCATCATGTTGTAGAATCCCTGAGGGATTTACCTGTCGATCCTTTGCAAAGTTATAGCAGTACCCAAACTGAATGGTGACCTTGCCCTTTGCCATCTTCCATTGTGTCGTCTTTGTGTACGTCCTCTCCATCAGATGACATGCTCTGCCCAAATCTTGATGGCTGAAAACAAGTCCATAATTTTCTTTTGAAAAGTCCTCGAAATTACGTCTGTGTAAAGCTGGAGGCCTTCCAAAATATTGATAAATCTTCCATGGAATTCCTTGTAGTGCTGGAATTATTTCATTCTATCCCTTCTGATTCTAGCCATCACGTAGTCTGGAACTTCCCGCTGCAGCGGCGACAGAACAAAATGTTGTGTTTTCTTTATTATTTCTATTTTCCAATCAATGTGTGCTTGTGTTTTCTCCATGAATTTTGAGTAGTTTTCTTTATCTTTTTCTTTCTTAATTGAAGAAGTAATTAAATTATGTAGGATTGTTGTGGAATGTATAAGTGTTTAAAGTTGGAATAAGTTGTGAAGATTTAATTCCATGAACTTAATTTACTTCTTAATTTGGCCAGTTAAGATGTTAAAATTTGTTGTGAGATTATGAAAGATCCATTGCGGTATTGTCTCAAACAACAATTGGTAAAAATTAAATGTAATTATATGGATGAGAATTGTAGTCGAGATAATTGAATGTAAATATATTAGGAGATACGATTTTAATGGAGAGTAAAATTAGATGTCTTTAGAGTGACAGGTTAAAGCCCCCTAATTTGGTTTGATATTTTAAATTTTGTTATGAGAAGTTAGCCCCCAGGTAGAGGGAATCGAGGGAACTATAGAGTGAGAGCTGGTATCTTCCCCGCCTTGTACGGCTTATTTTTAGGTTTAATTTAAATATATAATTTGAAAAGTAGTATTTAATTTTTGAAAAAACTTTTTATGTTTGAAAATTTTAAGATATGAAAAATCAAACCGATCCCACATCCTAAATAGTTTATATAAACGAGCACCACACCACAAACCGTGTATCTATCCCGAAGAATAGGCACACTGCTTGATGATGGGGCTTGATTAAATAAACTAGAAGATTTGTGACATCCGTTCGGTCTGCGAACCAATTTTATAAGCCGACAAATTCCCCTGCTTAATATAAAGGAATTAAGCTGGGGTTTATATTACCTGGGTTCTTAAAGTTCCCTATAAGGGTAAGCCCCTATAGTTAATTACATCTTAAATGACGGGAATCATTTAAGAAAACTCTCGATAATGATCAGTGGTTTTGCTCACAAGAATTTCAAAGTTTAAGGTTTTCAAATGATTGGATTTTGGAAATTTCAATAGGGAATGGATCAAATTTGGAACAGTTTATTTTAAGAGTCCAATGGAAGAGAAGTAGGAGAAGCTGAGGATCCAAGAAGAATCTTGGCAACTTCCCAAACTATCCTATTGTTTAGCTTTACTTTGGGAGTTTATTTAATGTTGCAATCTTGCCAATTTTATTTATTTAGGTCTTATATTTGTATGACATAGTCATGCAAATGGCCTAAAAAATGTGAGGGTTTATGTCGTACCAAACGACTACCTCGGAATCCTAAGACCAGTTAGGGCTTAATTTACATAACATGATTATGCAAATGCATAACAGAATGTTAAGGATTTATGTTGCACTAGGCAAACTACCTCGAAATCCTATGGCTTGGTTATTTAATTCTAGGAAAGGTTTTGTTAATGTAGATTCCAGTTTTGCTGAGGACGATGGCCGTGCTGCCCACCGTGCTCCAAGCTCCTTGTTGTTGCAAAGGATTAGTTTTAGAAGTCATAAATCAAAGGATGAGAGAAGTGTTTTGGTTTAGAGAAATCTTAAAATTCAAACGTCTTTAATGTTTTATTAGGGAAATCTTAAAGTTGATTATAACAACACTGGTTAAGATCCCACGGTTCCATCATTCCGACACCGTTATTTTTATCGAATTCACTTAGTCCAGATGAATTTGCTATACTCAACTGAATGAGTTCTACACTTTCATTAGACCGTAGGAAATCCCGTTAGCAACACGTAGGTTACATCATCCGAGGTATTCCCGATCATCCAACGAGATGTTTTAATTTAGTTACAATTGTAGTTTTGTTGTTCTGTTTGTGATTAAATTTTGAGTTGTTTTATATTTTGAATGTTGTGGCAGTGAATTTTATCTTGTTGTGACTTTTAATTTAGTTATATGTGACTTTTAGTTTAATTTTATCTTGTTGTGAATTTTATGCCACTTCACTCACATGTCAATTAAGACATTAGAGGGAAAATGTGATTTTTCTGAATTTAATTTATTTATATAATTATTTTTAATGGAAAATAAGGGTTTTCAAAGAAAATTCACCAACATGACCAAGGTAAAGTTTATGTCCTTAAGAAAATTATGGGATGTTCCTAATGACCAGAGGACCACTTGGACCAAATTTGGTGATTTATCCAATTATACTTCATTTATTACAATTATTTTAAGTTTTGGAGTGTTAATTAATTATAAAATAAAACAAAAGTTGAAAAATGAATTTTATATTTTTCAAAAATCCCTCTAACCTCAGGAAAGACAGAGAAATAAATTTTATATTTTTCTGATTTTTCTTTGATTTATTAGAATTATTTTAGTGGAAATGCTAGAAAATACATTTTTTAATTCACTATGGCTTTGAAATTAAATATCATAACCTAGAGACTTAGGAAAAATATTTGATTGGTTCCTAAGTGATTAGGGGACCAAATATGACATTTTCATTTCTAAGCATATTTTAATATTTTTAATTTCGCCATGGTGAAATGTCTATGCAAATGGAGAAATAAAATACTGAAATGAGTAATTAATTAATTAAAAATAAAATACTCATCAAAATAACTTGATTTCTTTTCCACGATATTCTCCTCTGTTCACTGAGCAAGATGGTATTTTTCTTTTATTTTTGTGATTTTTCTATGCAAAGATATGAATTTTTGAAGTTTCTGGTATTTAATTAAACAGAAAATAACCTAATTTCCTACTTAAACCAGTCAGCGCCGCGTCAACCTCGGCGGCTCCGAAGCCCTACGTGTCACGCTCCCATTCGACGCCGCCACCTGAGTCAGCAGCCACGCGTCCCGCAGTCCCGCTCTGTCTTCTAGTCCGACTTGATCTCCGCAGTTCAACCGATACACAATCGATCGGACGGCTCCTGGTCATCGTCTACGACAGGTGCATCCCGTGAGCCGTCGACCTTCTAACCCTAAGATCTCTCTCATTTCTCAATGGATTTTCGAGTTCTTATGCTCTATGGATTCATCTTGAGGAGACGAACACATCCATACGGATAACATGCCATGAAAATAAGCTAAATTAAATGGAGGATTCGCAGAAGCTCGGGAGGAAGGCAGAGTTCATACCTTTGTTCTGAGAGGTGAAGCCTCAATCAGAAATGCTCAGCACGTTCGTTGGAGTCCAAGGAGGCTAGGGATGAAGCCTGAAGCAGTGGTGAAATGCCTAGCCTTGAATTTTACCAGGCCCAATCACAAAGCATGGAGGCTAGAACAACTAAGTGGCCTGGAGAGGGGGCTTTCACTGGGGAACTCCTTCTCTACCTCTAGTGAAGGTGTGGGAAGAGTTAATTTGGATTTGGTAAAGTTTCAGAGAGTGTCCTGTTTCTGGCCTGATTTTCAGCTGAGAAATTGGGCTCAGCTAGGGGGATTCAGGGCAGGAGAACAGTGGGGTTCTTCTTCTCTAGGCTGGGAGAAGTTCTTGGATTTGGTGAGGTTTTGTTGAGAAAAAATTCAACACCTTTCAGCAGCTTTCTCATGGCCGAGAAGAGGTGTTTAAATGGCCAGGGCCATTGCGCTGAGCTAGGGCTCAATTGGTGGGTGGATTCCACTGCTTAGGTGGAGGGCAGTGGAGCTCCAAAGTTTGATTTGGCTAAGGTGGCCAATTGGGTGAGTTTGGGTTTATTTCACTTGGTGGTGGCTCTCGGTTTTGACCCCCTTCGGCGGCTAGGTCGGCCGGCAAGGACAAGGGAGCTGGCCATGGGTCAGGTCAACCAAGGAGTAGGGTTTAATGGTGATAAACCAGGCAAGGGGGGATTTTGGGTGAGGCAAAAGGTGGATTTGTCCATTTAAGGGAAGAGATCCCTTAAAATGGGGAACCCTTGGTTCATGGCTCACTTAGCTTGGGCTAGGTGGATCTAGGGTGGTTCTTAGGGTTCACTTAGTGGTTGTAGATAGGTTGGTTTAGCCACATTTGGTTCAATTTGGTTTGGTTTGGTCATGGGTTCAAATTGGCTCATTTGGGTTTGGGTTGGGCTAACTTGAGTTTGGTTTTGATTTAGGTCCAAGTGTCTTGAGCAATTTTGAAGAGATGATTGCCATGAAGAAGTTTCATGAAGACATGGAGAGGTTTTGAGTTCAATTGGAATGTTAATTTGGTGGATTTTGGTATTTTGGTTAATTTAGGCAAGGTTGAATCAACTTGGGTCCAAGTTGGGTTAAGGTGGGGTTTAGACCGAATTGAAAGTTTCAAATGGTATAGGGGAATGTATTAAAGTGTTCCCAACATCAATTAGGAAGAAATTTTGGGGTTTGGCTAATCAATTTTGTAGGTTTAGGGCATGGATTCACTTTAGGCAATTTTTGGTTATTCAAATAGATTTAGGTTAAGATTAGGCTCAAATTTGGGAAATAGAAGGTTGCATAGGTTTCATGGGAATCTTATGAAAAGTTTAGGATTGAAATTTGGGGGGAAAAGTTGGTATTAGGTTAATTGGGGGTTTTGGATTAATTAGGCAAAATTGGGGATTCTGGATTTCAAATGGAATTAAACTCAAATGTGAATCAAACTGGGCTTGGATTTGGTTTAGATTGATGGTAATGATGTTGAATTAAAGTTTAGAATTGAAATTGGGCAAAATTGAGGTCAAATGGGTTGGTTTGGTGTGACATTGGGTCCATTTAGGTTAAAAATGGGTCAATTTGGGGATTTTGATAAAAGTGGGTTATTTTGGCAAAATTAGGCTATGGTGTAGTTGAACAAAATGAAATTAGGAATATTTGGAATTTTCTGGGAATTTTTGTAATTTTTGGAATTTTGTGCTAAAAGGGTATTTTAGGGTATCAAGAGGTTATTTGGAGAGTATTGGGGTATTTTTGTGGATTTAAAAGGTGGGGGTTGTTTCAAAATGATCTTTAGGATTTTTTGGAATTTTGGGTAATTTTTGGGAAATTTTAGAAATTTTGGGGCAATTAGGTAATTTTAGGTAGGTTTGAAGGACCCAATGTCAAACCAGACATTTTGGCAAAAGTTGAATTTTGATCAAGATGAAACTTAAAGTGAGCCATGGACCAAGAAATGTCCACCCTGAATATCTCATGGGTTGTATCCAACCCTCTTAGCCGAAGAGCTAGGGGTTTGGACTTAGCCACATGAGTGCTCCAATGAACCTGGGGGAAGAATTGGGTAAGGATGGTGTGTGTGAGAGTGCAGTGTGTGTAAGCCAGACCTCACCAAGACCAGGCCACCCAGGGTAGTCCTAAGGCTTGAACAACCTTATAGGAGCTCACTATTGTTTCTCTATATGGTGGTCTTAACCTTCTAAGGTGATTTAGAGGTTTACAACCAACCAAGTGGGATCCCAAGAGGAGTCAAGAAGTAGCTAAATTGCTAAAGGGTGGTTCCCAATGCTAGTCCTCTAGGATAGTCAAGAAGAAAACCTATGGCTAGATCCTAAGAAGCACTAAGGAGAGAAAAGACCTCACCAAAAATGAGGTCAACACGCCTAACCATGTTCAAGATTTTAAAATTTCAAATTAACCAATGTTCTTTATAGAACCATGTAAGGGTAGAATAAATTTGCTGCTATTTATCAAAACACAGTTAAATACTTCCACAACAATACTTTCATAATTATTACTGCTTTATAAGAGAAAGAAAAAGATATTTTATTTCCTAGTGTTTTATTCTGCATTTAAAGTCCTGATAATTTTCATTTCATGCTTAGCTTTTTATTAAAAATACCAAAAATAATTTTCAAGCTTTTCAAATCATAACATACTTTCAAAAGTCATTAAAAAAAAGTAAAAATATAGTTTTCTTAATTCTTTAAAAATTTTTTACATTTCCCTGTGGGTTCGAGATCTCGGGGCTTAATCAGAAAGTCCTATATTACTTGATAAACGATACGTATACTTGCGTAATATCCCATATTATAAAATCATAATTTTCATATACAAATCTTAGCACACATATTCAGTGTGGAGTCAAGTTTTTGGCACACATATATTTATTGAGGATCACCCAACATAAGATTTTCATCAGATTTAAGTTGATCGACCGAAAAATAAGGTTTAAGTCTATGACCGTTAACATTAAATATTTTTCCAGTCTTAGGATCTTGAATATCCACAGCTCCATAGGAAAAAACTTTTATCACAATAAATGGACCCATCCACCTGGACTTAAGTTTTCCAGAAAAAATTCTCAATCTAGCATTATACAACAAAACTTTCTGTCCTGGCACAAGAATTTTACTAAGAATCTTCCGATCATGCCATAACTTCGTCTTTTCCTTATAAATCTTAGCATTTTCATAAGATTCATTCCTTATCTCTTCAAGCTCATTTAATTGCAATAATATCTTCTCAACAGCATCTTTCAAATTATAATTGAACTCTTTAATAGCCCAATATGCTTTATGCTCAAGTTTAACAGGCAAAAGGCAAGCTTTTCCAAAAATTATCCTATATGGGGAAATTTTTATAGGGGTTCTGTAGGCAGTCCTATAGGCCCACAAAGCATAATCCAGTTTGATTGACCAATCCTTTTTGTTTAGATTAACAGTCTTTTCCAATATTCTTTTAATTTCACGATTGGATAAGTCAACCAAATCACTTGTCTGAGGATGATAAGCAGTATCAATGCCATGATTTATATTATATTTCTTTGCTAACTTCTCAATAATCACATTTTTAAAATGACTTCCCCCATCAGTTATGATTACTCTTGGTATTCCAAATCTGCAAAATATATTATTTCTTAAAAACTTTGCAACACTTTCAGCATCACATCGAGGTAAAGCAATAGCTTTAGTCCATTTGGAAACATAGTCTACTGATACACCTAAAATACATATTATTTTTATGCACATTTTTATACCTATTTTTAATGATATTGCACTTTAATGGAAGGTATTTTGTGTTTTTCTTGCAGGTATGATGAAAATGGACGGTCATAATGAAAGGAGCAAAATTGGATCAAATTTAGAGCAAAAAAAAAGAAAAATAAAAAATTTGGCACTGGCGGCTAAGCGCCGCTAGGCCGGCACTTAGCCGCCACAGTTAAAAATCGAGATTCAAATGGATTTAGTGCCAATTTCAAAGGGGATGGGATGCAACTGTCGGCATATTTTTAGGTTGTATGTTTTATTTTGAAAAGGGAGTCGCCTACAGAAATTGTCGGCGAATTTTTTATATTTTAAATTTAATATATAGTTTAAAAGATAACATTTGATTTTGAAAATAATTTTAAGTTTGAAGATTTTAAGATATGAAATCAAACCGATCTCACATCCCGAATAGTTTACATAAACGAGCACCGCACCACAAACCGTGCATCTATCCCTAAGGATAGACACACTGCTTGATGGTGGGGCTCGTTTATGTAAACTATTCGGGATGTGAGATCGGTTTGATTTCATATCTTAAAATCTTCAAACTTAAAATTATTTTCAAAATCAAATGTTATCTTTTAAACTATATATTAAATTTAAAATATAAAAAATTCGCCGACAATTTCTGTAGGCGACTCCCTTTTCAAAATAAAACATACAACCTAAAAATATGCCGACAACTTCTGGCGACTCCGCTGGGGACAATTCCTCTCTCCATTCTAATCAGACAATTCTGCTTTCAAAAATCGGTAGTGCATCCATGTCCCTTGTGGATCAAACTACCCTTCTTTCCGTTGGGATACTATGTTCATTTCTACCTTGAACAAGTATAACCAACATTCTCTCGGATTTAGGAGCCATCTGTTTAGACACCCACAAACGAGAGAGGTTCCGAGATCCTTTTACCTCATTTCGAGGTGGGGTGGACCCCGATAGGTGTTAGTTTAGGAGTGATCCTTCGAGTCGAGAAGTCTTGCTTAAGACTCTCTTTTCCTTTCCAACTCCGATTCGGATTCCTTACCTTCTCTACACCTTTGAACACTCCGTTCTAAATAAACAAACTCTCTAATAAGTGATTCTTTTAATAAGTGATTCCTTCTTATAAATACATGAACATGAATGAGTTCGGACTCTTTTCAATTCCTTTCTTTTCGTCCTAAAGAAAAGAAGCATAACTCGGGACCGACAACCGAATCTACCCTGCAGAAATGGAAGCCCCGAAAGCTGATTTTCTCTTTCACCAATGGATTGGACCTCGGCATGCTATAAGGATGAGTCTGCCGACAATGGAATCATCCGATTTGGACAAGGATTTGAAAACACGAACGTCGAGATGACCGACGTCTCCCTCTTTGCACCGATGAACAAGGTATCCGAAGCCGAGGAGCCGCCGCTCGAGTTCCACCTTAGGTCGACCCAAGAATTCCCTCCCCGCAAAGGATCCCGACTAAGAGGAGTACCGATGTCCATAGAAGGACCGTTATCTCTACCCCCACCGGTCTAGTTGTTTCGCACCTACCCCGACTTTTGCCAAGTCAAAGGGGAAAGAAATCCGGAATTATGATGGACTCGTTACCGTGGAGGGTACGGATCTTCCTGTAAAACCTTCGTTTTCGAAATCGGGTCCGAGTTCAAAGATTCCGTCACCGACGAGGACCCAAAGAAGAAACGAAGTAGAAGGATCGCTAAAGAAGCCGTAGCTCGTCGAAATTGCTTTCCTAGAGGAAATTCCGGAAGCTGCCGAATATACACCGCCGCTCGAATACATACCACTCTTGGGAGGAAGCGGGTTTCATCCCCTCTCCGCCGCAGAAGATGAAGAAAATATTCGCAAGATTGCTCGCCACATTACCACGGCCCGCATATTACAACGATAGCCGCAAGAAAAGAACTAGAACTACGCCGTTTGCTCGACTGCAAACTTTGGTAGAAAAGTTGGCAAGGAAGGAAAAGCGCCCGTATCGGAAATTCTACGAAGGATAGGGCGAGTGCCGGTCAAATCCCGTCTTGGGCCCCGAGTAGAACCCGCCATCATGACGAGAAAAGCCAAGTAAAAGAATGAAGGCTAGTCCACCTGTTGTCGTCTCGGGATTACGGATTAGGGAGGATACCACCTTCCGAGCATTTGGCCGACGGACCATCCGGTCCTAGACCTTCTGTCGTTAGAAGGATGGTATGGCGTCCCACTGCTCGGGCGATTGAGATTGAAACGAGCAGCCCGAGAAAGAAAGTCTCGCCAGGAGACTTGAATCCGAAGAAAGTGCTACCGCGATGAAGGGGACTCGTGAGAAGGGGACCCGGCAGCTATCGCACGACAACCACGAAGACACACAGAAAGCCCCGCTAGAAGATGCCATGGAAAAGTTGAGAACCGATATCCGACGATTGGCAAAAGAAAGAGAAGAAAAGTTCGGAGACGAGATTGATTCATCGGAATTCATGGACGACGAATACGCAGAAATCAACATGGTTGAGACACGAGCTTCAGCAGCTTCGCAAGGTGCTCCTGCAGCCGCAGAAAGAGAGGAGCCAGAACTGATGATAAGGCAGCTTCAGGAAAAAGACAACATGATCGCTCAAATGGCGAAAAGGATGGAAGTAATGGCCGTAGCTCTAGCCACTCTCCAGAGTCAAGTACAACCACATAGAGAAACACCCCCGGAAGTCATTCACATTGTAGACGGAGGAAAGGAGATTACATCCGTCAACGGGGATGATCAATTAAAGAAGGATGCAACACAAAGTATGATTCCCGAAAAGGATATCAAGAACTTGGTGGAACGACAGAGTGCGAGAAGCCTTAGCACAATCGAAGAGCGGGACATCCATTCGGACGGGTAGACCTTACCTAGAAGAATTCGACGCCGTCCAATACCCGAAAGGCTTCGTACCACCTCCGTTCAAGACCTTCGACGGAACCGGGAACCCCCGACGAGCATGTGGCACACTTTCGTGCCGCTTATTGCAATGCGGCGGGAGCGATGCATTACTCTTCCGACGGTTCGTCGGCGGTCCGTCGGGAATCGCCTTCGGCCGGTATGCGAGATTACCAAATGGTTCGGTGAAGACATTCTCGAGCTAGAGAACCTCTTCATCAAGCGATTCGCCGGAGCTCGGCACCACATCACTATAGGTGATTTAGTGGTAGAGAAACAAAAGCCGAATGAAACTTTGGTGGATTACATACTTCGATGGAGGAACTTAAGCATGAAGTGTGAACCACAACTGCAAGAACAACACGCAGTCGTCATTTTACTAAAAAGCATCCATGGCCCGATAGCACTTCTCCTCAAGGGATTTACTATTAAGACTTTCGAGAAGTTGTTAAGCAAGGCCGGAAGCTTGCAAGAGGAGGCAAAGCAATTAAGTTTCACCGATAAAACAGATAAACAAAAGCCCGTAAAGACTTTTGAAAAGAAATCCGGGATCGTTGCGAAGCAATTGACAAAGGCAAGCAACCGATGCAAATACCACCGAACGGCCGCGAGCAACCTCGACGGAATTACCGGCAACCCCGACCCGGCTATCGAGTCATCTCTGTAGTATGAACAACCACCTCGTCCGCAACGTACATTAAGAGAGCTTTTGAGCAGAGAATATCCGTTCAAGAATGAAGCAGTGCCGAAAATGTTCCGTAGTTTGATGAAGACCCCAGATTTCCAGCTGCCAGAGCCTAAAAGACCAGAGGAAGTCAACAAGAAAGGTGATCCCAACTTTTGCCCTTACCACCGGATGCTTGGGCACAAAATAGAAGATTGCATTACCTTCAAAAGTTGGCTCAATGACAACCTTCGGAAAGGGAATATAACAATCCCGAAGGAGTACATGAAGGAACCCCAGAAAGGAGGTTCCGTCAATGTTGTCTCGGTCGATCCCATCATTCCGATAGATCCCTATACGACGGACGATGGATGGACTACCGCTTGGACGAGGTCTTCGAAAAGATTTTAGACGAGCATCCAAACCGCTTCGGTGCGAGCTTCAATTCGGAGTTTGAAACCCGTTAAGCCGGTACTTATCACTTGCGATAGAAGAACCACCTCAACAGGAGACGATTGAAGAAAAGAAGAAAATCGACGAAGAAGAGAAGACCGAGGCACCTAAGGCTAGACTAGGGGCTGCTTATCCTAGGATAGTTGTTTCCGATTCGGGGAGAAATCCCTCGAACCCCGACTCGTATGATTATCCGCTCACCTCGGTGGGATCATATAATGATAAGGGTGATGGCGTTGGCTACGTTTTGATCGTTTCTAACGATTACGTAACTAACGGTAATCCGGATATCGATTTCGATACCAACGACAATTCTCAAATCATACACGATCTCGACAAGCAAAATAATGAAGAAGACATCCATCAAGGAGGCTACGAGAGTTCAACGAAGCAACGAATCTATCCGCGAGTTTCGAGGAGCTCCGATCACGATAGAGTTAGAGCCTTCGGACTCGAAGCTAATCCGGAAGAGCCTCGTCATTCCGATTCAAGAAGAGACACCGCAAGCTCAACAATAGATTCGGAGGAAATTACGAAGTCAACTTAAGGAGTGGAAAAGTTCTACCTCCGAGAATGGGTCCAAAAGACAAAGGAAAGCGGTGGTTGTTCAAGAAGAACCAACCCCGTCGAGAAAAATACCCATTCGAGAAGAAAACGATGCACATGAAAACAAAGTGGACTATAACGTGCTAGCCCATCTTAGGAAACTACCGACCAAGCCGAGCATCTACGACGCTCTCATCTTATCAAAAGAGATGAGAGAAGCTCGATCAAGGCCTTACTTGATCCGAGAATTTGCTTAGCTCGAATGGCCGGAGAGTCCTTAGATGAGGTTTGCTCGTTAAAGGAACGACGAGGTGTCACCTTCACGGACAACGACCTACTACTTGGGACGACGAGACCACAACCGACCGTTGTACATTTCGATTATAATTGGGAAGTTTACACTCTCCGCAGTATTGGTGGATCCAGGAGCATCAATCAATATAATGAATCTTCGAACGCTAGCATACTTGGAAATTGATGCTCGCGAGCTCGAAGCGGACAAAATGTTATTAAGAGGATTCAACCAGAAAGGAGAAAGAGCCCTCGGCTCAATAACACTGCTAATGAAGACCGGTGACTTAGCAAAGACAACCGCAAAATTTCACATAATTGATTCAGAAACATCGTTCAACGCTCTCGCTGGGCCGACCATGGATACATGAAAACGAGATGGTACCATCATCTCCGCATCGGTGCATCAAATATTACGATGGAGGGGAACGAGTGCATCAAAGGTGACTTACAACCATTCTCCGTACATGAAATCGGAATCCATGAAGATGCGGCTTATTATGCACCTCCGAAGAAAACGATCTTCTCCGGAGATACCATAACAAATGAAGCAAAGAAAGTTCGGGACGACGAAGAACCCGAAATTCTAGTCCAACCAGTCACTCACCACTCCCTTCCGGCGAGATGGTGAAGGTTTCTCCACAACTCGCATCCGAGGTCGAGGCCGGGGACGAGGTCGTGGTAGAGACGTTAGGACGATTGGACAGAGGAAACCAACCATCAATGTCGATTGGGAAGATAGTTCTGAAGAAGAAAAAGAAACCAAACAAGAAGCGGCGACAATAAGTCGAAGAAGCCGCAATTCGAATCCCTCTCGAAGATGAGAAGAATGAAGAATACAAATCGATGTACGAGAAGATTAACCACTATGTACATACTATGACCCTAACCCCGATCCATTCTAATAAGATCGAGGGTATGGTGGTCAAAGAGGTACGTAGCGGTGGTGCAAAACCAATCAGATTCTACCGTGGTGCTTCTTCCTCCAAAACTGAAAATAATGTACAATTCGAAGATGTCACTTCATCAGAATTAATGGAATTACCTTTTGAGTGGTACTCTCCCTGTGTTCGAAATTTAATTCGGCGTGGTTTCTTACCCCGACAAGTGGACAAAAGGTCAATCTCGACATTTTGAAAATTTATGGAATAATTCGGTCGTCCACCCAATTCAAAGTATGGACTCGGATTCGGCACGGTAGGGTCGGTTGACGATGCCGAATTTTGCTTGGTTGTCACTTGCGAGTCCAATGAAAACTGCATGGAAACTACAGACGAACTCGAAGATGTACAAATTGGAGACGCTCCACCAGAATTCGAAGAAGAAATCAAATCTATAATAGATGAGTTAACGGAAGTTAACTTAGGTACTAGCGAAGAGCCTAGACCTACCTTTGTTAGCTCCTTACTCAATAAAGAAGACTCGAAGAAATAATCAAGTTATTAATGGAATTTAAAGACTGTTTTGCTTGGAGCTACGATGAGATGCCGGGATTAGCTCCGGAGGTCGCGATCCATAAGCTAGGAGTGGATCCTGCTTCGGTCCCGGTCGGACAAGGTCCCGAGAAGAATGCGTCTAGAAATCGAACAACAAGTCATAGCTGAAGTTAAAAAGCTAATAGACGCTAAATTTGTCCGTGAAGAACAATACCCGACTTGGTTAGCCAACGTGGTACCGGTCGGGAAGAAGAATGGTCGGATCGGAATTTGTGTGGATTTCGAGAGATTTAAACAAGGCATGTCCGAAAGATGAATTCCCTCTACCGATCCCGGAGCGATGATCGACATTGCTTCGACACATGAAATATTCTCATTCATGGATGGATCTTCGGGATACAACCGGATAAAAATGGCTCCGGAAGATGAAAAGCTTACAGCATTCAGAACGCCGATCGGAGTATTTTGCTACACAGTGATGCCATTCGGATTGAAGAACGCAGGAGCAACCTACCAAAGAGCAATGACAAGAATTTTTGATGATCTCATCCATAATCAAGTCGAATGCTACGTGGATGATGTGGTCATCAAAAGCAAAGTAAAGGACAACCACTTGTATGATTTGAGAATTGTTTTCGAACGATTAAGACAATTTAACCTTAAGATGAATCCCTTAAAATGCGCCTTCGGCGTCACCTCCGGGAAATTCTTAGGATTCGTTGTCCGACATCGTGGAATCGAAATCGACCCGGAAAAGATTAAAGCTATCTTAGAAATGCCGCCTCCCAAAACCTTAAAACAACTACGATCTTTTCAAGGGAAGCCGGCATATCTTCGACGCTTTATCTCAAACTTGTCGGGTAGGTGTCGGCCTTTCTCGGCACTAGTTAAAAAGGACGCCAAATTTATTTGGGAAGAGAAATGCCGAGAGGGCCTTCGAGGACATTAAGCAATATTTAATGACACCTCCTGTCTTAGCGACCCCGATCTCGGGTAGACCTCTAATACTTTATACCGCGGCTTTAGACGACTCTCTCGGAGCCCCATTAGCCAGTGTCGATGATGAGGGTAAAGAAAATGCTCTTTACTACTTAAGCCGTCGTTCATCGCCGACGGAAATAAGGTATCCCGCAATTGAAAAGCATTGTTTGGCCCCGATCTTCGCCGCTCAAAAGCTCGGGCATTACATGCTTTCTCATAAGGTCAACTCGATCTCGAAGTTTAATCCATTGCAATACTTGATGACTCGTCCAAAGCTTTCCGGCGGACTTGCCGGATGGTCGATGATATTATTGCAATTCGATATAACTTTCGTGCCTCTCCGTGCCGTAAAGGGACAAGTCCTAGCGAGACTTCCTTGCAGGCACACCCTTTGCGGCGAATCTCCTCTCAATGACGATTTGCCGGATGAACAAATAATGAACCTAGAAGACCTTGATGATCGACGTTGGGAATTATATTTCGACGGAGCATCTTCGAGCACACAAAGACGAAGAATCGCAAGTGATAGTGCCGGTAAGGCGGGAATCGGACTAATCTTTATAACACCGGAGCGGGGGATGTTAAGATACTCCTACCACTTGACGGAACCGTGTACAAACAACGAAGCGGAATACGAAGCCCTCATAACGGGACCGGAATTAACCATTCGAATGGGGATAACGGACATCAACATCTACGGGGATTCACAGTTAATCATTCAACAGATCGCCGGACAGTACAGAATTTTAAAGCCAAGACTCGAACAATACTTCCAGTATGCCATACAGCTGTTGGAACAAATTCCGAATGTGACAATCTACAAAATTCCCAGAAAAGAAAACGCTTTAGCGGATGCGCTAGCTCGTCTCGCAAAAGAATTTGCCTGTTTGCAAGATGAATCAGTGGAAGTGTCAATTCACGGACGTCGGGTCCTATCACGGCTTGACATAGACACGATACACAAATCGGAAAAGAAAAAAGGATCGAGTTGCAACGATGACGAGAAAACACGGAAGATTGGCGACGGCCATTGATGGATTACCTACAAACGGGAAAGCTACCGGACGATAGGTCGCTAGCCCATCGGATCAAGAAAAGAACTGCGTCCTACGCATTAGTAAACAACACGTTATACGAAGGTCTTTTGATCAAATGTGGCTAAGGTGCCTAAGCGGGTCCGAGGCCCGTGAAATTGTTAAAGAGGTACATTCGGGACTCGTGGCGCTCACCGATCGGGTCCAAAGATGAAAATGAAAATTAAAAGACTAGGGTACTACTGGCCCTCGATGATGACCGATCGCATGAAAATCGCCAAGAGCTGTCACCGGTGCCGAGTGCACGGAGTGGTTCTACACCAACCTCCAAATGTGCTACATCCGACAATTGCGTCGTGGCCATTTGAATGTTGGGGCACGGATATAGTGGGTCCGATAGAACCACCATCTTCAAAAGGACATCGCTTCATTCTTGCGGCTACGGATTACTTTTCCAAGTGGGCGAAGCGGTTCCACTCGGAGAAGTGAAAGCACACCACGTGCTACAATTTTTCAAGAACCAAGTTGTCTACCGTTTCGGAGTGCCGCGCGAGGATCATCTCGGATAATGGGTCGGCATTCGAAGCACACAAATCAACAATTTTGTCGGGAGACACGGAATCGGTCGGCGATATTCAACAATTTACTACCCAAGAGCAAACGGCACTAGTCGAGGCTTTTAATAAAACTCTCGTTCAAATTTTAAAGAAAACCTTGGACGATAATAAGAGAAATTGGCACGAGAAGTTGTTAGAAGCCTTATGGGCCTACCGGACAACCTTCGAACTCCTACGCAAGCTACACCTTACGCTCCGGTGTATGGGTCCGAGGCGAGTGTTACCTTTAGAGGTTCGGCTTCCTTCACTCGGAATTGCGAGTTGCAAATAAAATCACAACGAAGAGAACGCCAAATTACGACTCGAAGAATTAGAGAGCACGGAAGGAAAAGACTTGTTGCGCAACGAATTTAGAAGCGTACCAAGCTAAGATGGTTCAAGCTCATGACAAACCGGTCCGCCCAAGAACCTTCCAAGTTGGTGATTTAGTTCTCGTTCTCGAAAGACCCATTCTTGCACACCGCAAGATAGGAGGAAAATTTGAACCCACTTGGGAAGGACCGTTTGTGGTTGAAGCGGTATACTCGGGGAGGTTCTTACCGGCTAGTGAATTGCCGGGAGAACGACATATGCTTCCGATCAATGGACGATACTTGAAAAAGTATTACGCTACTCGATGTTTCGAAGGAATGAACTTTCCATCCCTAGAAGCACGGGTGAAGTGATTACTTATGATTGGGTCCGAACCCAAAAATAATAAAATGTGCTAAAATAAATAAAATCCCGATAATAAAATTTTCCTTGTTTTCTTTTCCAAATCAAAATCTCTTACTCGATCTTATCCCACTTCATTCCTATTAAGTTTGAAAATATAAGAATAAAAAAAATGTCTTTAATAAACATTTTCTTAATGTTCTTGTTCTTAGTACGACCCACGATCCTTTTCCTTGTCTTTTCGCGGGGAAATGTCGAGCGGGCGGTTGGTCTTGAACTTTAAGAATGGCGTAAGCCTTGCACTTGATGAAAAGAGGGTGAAAGATGGAGCGATAATCGAGATTGACTCGGATTTCGCACCGGCGGAGCCTACGATACGAGGAAAGTGACCGGGTCCCGGTTGACCGAGAAGAACTGCCGGACATACGGTGATGAAAGTGGGTGGCCCAAGCCACCAATCCGAGCAACAAGAAAAGAAAGACAAATATTGAAGAAGATAAGAAAATGAAGTACGTAGTCGCTACGGCGGAGGGCGAGCTTGTCGGCGCCGCGCCCACGGAGATTCAAGAAGTTCGGAGAGCTACTCTCGCGGCAACGCAACGAAGAAATAAGAATCGCCGTATCCGTAAGATGTTAACAAAACTAGGCGCGGACCGGCGCGACGAGACGGTTGCTAATGTCGGTCCATACACTTCAAAGACACCGGTTCACCAGGAACCTGAGGAAAGGAGGCCAGCTCCTAGGATAACAGAAAGAACCAGGGAAATTTTCAAAAGATCAGAAGAAAGAAGGCTACCACGCCACCGGATAGAACCACCAGTAGTGCATGACCTTGTTGCAGAAGCAACCCCAGGGGATGTCCCGACAGGCATCATCCACGAGGAGCCGAGGTATGCGGGGAGAACGTGAAGGGATTGAACCATATATCCCACAATATGTCACAAGGCCTCGCCATCTGCGGATCATTCCGGAATACGAGCTGGAGAGAATGCAAAATATTGAAAAGAAAACCTTTGAATACTTCGAGAGAATTAAAGGTAGAAGAATCAATATACTAGAGGGCCTCGAGCTACATACAGACGTATTCTCAGAGTATGAACAACAGCAAATCGTGGATTGTATCTGGGATTTGAAAAGAATGGGCCGAGCAAGCCGCCTAAAGGAAAACACATACTCAGAACCCCGGAGATGGATGCCAGGGAAAGGAAGAATCACAATACAATGTGGATGCTGTTATAACTTTGCGGAAGACAGAAAGGGAAACCCACCGGGAATACTCCGTCATGGCCAGGTGGATCCAATGCCATTAGTCATTAAAAGGATGGTAAAAAGATTGATAACATGGAAAGTACTGCCAGCAGATTGCATACCCAATAGCTGCATTATCAACATCTACAAGCAGGGTGATTGCATACCCCCACACATAGATCACCACGACTTTGTCAGACCTTTCTGCACAGTCTCTTTCCTGAGCGAGTGTAACATCATGTTCGGATCGACCTCCGGATAGCGAGGTCCGAGTGAGTTCCGAGGGCCGGTAAAGATACCTTTACCGGTAGGTTCCGTCATGATGCCGAAGGGCAACGGAGCGGATATCGCTAAGCATTGCATACCGGGAGTACCGGTGAAGCGGATCTCGGTTACTTTCGGGAGAATGGATGACGGGAAGACACCTTACCATTTCCAGACCGGACCCGAGCTAGAGAACCTCCGGCCTTACGAGTCGTGAGTTACATGGAAAATATCACACCTCCAATGTACATCTATACGGCATCCTTGCCAAGGATGGCTTGGAAGGTGATGTTATTGACCATGTACCCCACTATTCGGACATGGATTTTTGACAGATGCTTCTTTGGATGGATCGACAAAGATCATACATAGTCCGTTTTGAGTTTACATGGATTGCATGAAATATATTCCAGATCAAGATGTATGATGTATCTTCGACATGATTGGAAATGAAAGTGACCATGTCACATTTTTGGCCTTCACCTCTTTTGTGCAAATTGATTGGGAAACGCCATTAAAGTTAAATGAACTTCGAACAAAGAACAGAAAAGGAATAAAAAAAAGAGAATAAAAGAAAACTTTCCTAAAAAAAAAAAAAAAAAAAAAAATCTAAAAAATGACAAACACCAAATTCACATGAACATTAAATAAACAATAAAATAAAATTTGAATCATTAAAAGATAAACAAAGTCAACATAAATGTTAAATCAAATTCTCAATCAAATTTCAAATGTGATCTTCCAAATTTCAAATCAAATCTTAAATCAAATTTCAACCGAGTTCAAACTCATCCTTCCAAATTTCAAATTCAATCTTTCCAGATTCCAAATCTCTATCAAATCGCAAATTCGATCTTCCAGATCTTAAATCAAATCTCTATCAAATCTCAAATTCGATCTTCCAGATCTTAAATCAAATCTCAGTCAAATTTCAAATCTCAAATTTGATCTTTCCAGATCTCACATCAAACCTCAATCAAAATCAACTTTTTTTGAGGTCGAGGATTTTACATCCAAGACTGCACTGCTTTAGGATTCTTCCCTATTGCACTAAAATACATCAAATTCAAACTTTTGGGTCGAGGATTTTACATCCAAGACTGCACTGCTTTAGGATTCTTCCCTATTGCACTGAAATACATCAAATTCAAACTTTTGGGTCGAGGATTTTACATCCAAGACTGCACTGCTTTAGGATTCTTCCCTGTTGCCATTGAAATACATCAAATTCAAACTTTTGGGTCGAGGATTTTACATCCAAGACTCGCACTTGCTTTAGGATTCTTCCCTATTGCACTTGAAATACATCAAATTCAAACTTTTGGGTCGAGGATTTTACATCCAAGTACCTATCGCTTTAGGATTCTTTCCTATTGCACTAAAATACATCAAATTCAAACTTTTGGGTCGAGGATTTTACATCCAAGACTGCACTGCTTTAGGATTCTTTCCCTATTGCACTGAAATACATCAAATTCAAACTTTTGGGTCGAGGATTTTACATCCAAGACTCCACTGCTTTAGGATTCTTTCCTATTGCCTTGAAATACATCAAATTCAAACTTTTGGGTCGAGGATTTTACATCCAAGACTGCCTTGCTTAGGATTCTTCCCTATTGCACCGAAATACATCAAAATCAACTTTTTGAGGTCGAGGATTTTACATCCAAGATCGCACTTGCTTTAGGATTCTTTCCTATTGCCTTGAAATACATCGAATTCAAACTTTTGGGTCGAGGATTTTACATCCAAGACTGCCTCTGCTAGGATTCTTCCCTATTGCACTGAAATACATCAAATTCAAACCTTTGGGTCAAGGATTTTACATCCGAGACTGCATTGCTTTAGGTTCTTTCCCTATCGCAATGAAATACATCAAATTCAAACCTTTGGGTCGAGGATTTTACATCCGAGACTGCATTGCTTTAGGATCTTTTCCCTATCGCAATGAAATACATCAAATCAAATTCAAATTCTTGAGGTTAAGGATTTTACATCCAATACCGCATTGCCCTGAGATCTCTCCTCATTGCAATAATTCAATCTGGTCAATTCAATTTTCTTTCGAGGTTGAGGATGTTACATCTAAAACCTCAAAATTCCAATTTTCATTTCAAATCAAATTCCTTCAAATTAATTTTAACAAAACTTCAATCTAAATTAAAACTCCAAATTGAAATCTAAACTCACACATCATGACTTGAACATGAAACAAAATAAAGTCTAAATCGAAATTCTCCCAAATCATGTGATTTGGGATTCACCTCCTTTTTCTTTCCCCAGCGAGAGTTCAAGAATCTCCAGTTCCAGAGATATACTTGACACTCACCAGCTGAAGCTCTTCTACTTCGTCCTAAGTTTATCACTTGGACATCTGTGTTGGTTGTGTTGATCTCTTCGGTCAACGCCAATACGCGCGGTGTGCTCCGTCAGCTCACCACACCTATTGGGGGTCCATTTGTTGACCTCATTTTTGATGAGGTCTTCTCTTCTTCTCTTTAGTACTTAGGATCTAGCCTTAGGCTTTTCCTTTGACTATCTTAGAGGATTAGAATTGGGACCCACCTTTTAGAAATTCAAACTATTTCTAAACTCCCTGCAAACTCCACAAACTTGACTATAGACCCCTAATCACCTAGAGGGTTGAAATCGAATGTGGAAGTTTAAAGGATGAGTTCCTATAGGACTCTTTGGCCTTAGAGGCCGCCTACAGGTGGCTCGGTGCAGTGAAGGGGCTGACTTACACTACACCTACACACTACACTTCCACACACCTCCTAAAACTACACCCATACCCAACTTGACCTCCCGACTCATGTAGGTGATTCACATGGATGGTCCTTAACCCCTAAGCCCTTGGCAAGAGGGTTAGGAACAACATAGTGGATGCCTCAAATGAGTCCCTTCATGGCTCATATGGGCTTGATATGGCTTCATGGCTCAACCAAAATGACTTCTTTCCACTTACATCCACCCAATCTTCAATTTCCCAAATTTTCGATTTTTGACCCCGGGACCCTACACCCGCTTAGCCTACCCAAAACCCTTGAAACTACCCAAATTTCTCAAAAATTTCCAAATAACCCAAAATTCTCCAAAATCAATCCCAAACATTTCCACATCACTTAAATTGATCATCCATACCCAAAAATACCAAAAATTCCAAGAAAACCTCCCAATACCCTCCAAATACCCAAAATACCCCTCTTGACCCAAAAATCCAAAAATTCAGAAAATTCCCAGAAAATTCCAGAAAATCCTAAATATTCCCAATTTCATTTTGTCCAACTACACCATGGGCCAATTTTGTCAATTTACCCCACTTTTATCAAAACCCCGATTTGACCCATTTTAACCACTAGGTGAACCCAATGTCAAACCAAACCTACCCAATTGACCCAAATTCTGGTCCAATTCAATTCTAAACTTCAATTCAAAATTCCCAACACCAATCTAGACCAAATCCAAGCTTAATTTGATTGACATTTGGATCCAATTTCACTTTTGGCCTTAAAGCCCAATTTGGACCCATGACCCAAACTTAACCCAAACTCACCCAATTCAACTCCAATTAACCCCAAACCTTTTCTAAATCTTCCTTAACATTCCCACAAACAAAACACTAACATGATTTGCCCAAAAATTAGACCCAAATCCCACTCAAATTCAACCCAAAGCTAAAAGGCCCATTTTTGACCTAAACCCGAACCTAACCCGAAATGAGCCCAAACCCCAAAATCAAAACCCAACCAAAGTCAAAACCTCTTTGAAACACTCCCATAAATATTTCTCAACATTAATTTTACATCAATTTCAACCCTAGCCCAACATTGGCCCAACTTGGCCCACTTGGACCCATATAGGCCCACTTACCAAATAAACCCAAATTCGAACCAATTCAACTCCAAATCACACCAAATTGACTCCAAGCCCTTCATAGAACATCCATAAACCAATTATGACATTTATTTGACAAGGCCTTTCACAAAATCTTTACCCAAATGCCCATCCTAAAATCAAAAAGCCCATTTCCCTTAAACTTTCCTAAAAGCCCACTCCCTTCAAATTCAAAAGCCCAAATTCATCCAAAGCCCACATGACACTTCCTTTCATCATCCATTTAATCAAAATCATCCCTAAGTTTCAAAATCATCAATTAAACCATTCCAAATCAAGCTTCATGCAAATTTTCACCAAAATATCCAAAATTCTTAAAACCCATTTTTATGAAATTGACTCGACCTTTTCCCAAGCCAAATGGAGCCATGGAGCCATGCACAAGCCATATGCAAGCCATGAGAGCCTCTTTACATGTCACCATGCCATTTTGGGCAAAAGGAGGAGACTCTTTCCTTAATTCCTAAAGGTGATTAACCACTCCCATGATTCCCCTTAACCATGCTTATGCCTAATTGTGCTTGGATGGTGACTTGACCCTACTGATTATGCTTGAGCCAAATCACTTTTCCCTCGACCAAAACCAGGCCTTGGGTGGTGCACCTAGCCCAAATGGGGGGGTTGACCCATTTAGGTCCAAATTTAGCCATGCCCCCATTCCATCTAAATCAAACCCTTTACACATGGCCAATCCTAATTGATTGCACTAAGCTCCAGCCCTGACCTCCCTGACCAAGATGGTGACCAATGCACGGCGGCCGGCCACCGAGCCGCCGGGAAAACACCATGTCCGAGAGCTCGCATGTGAGCCAACATTGAAATTCTCCCTTCGCTGAGCTGCCCCATGCCTAGTGGTCACCATGGCTGTTCTTCTCCTCACCAGAGCAGCTGATCCCAAGCCCTAACTCCCCCTGGGAGGCCCTCCACCCTCTCCTATTTAAACTCCACCCCTCTCGGCCATGAAGAGAGCTGAAAACAAAACCTTAAGGAAACTCTGCCAAAATTGTTCCAGACTCCTCCCCATACACGAGCACTTGATCCCCAGGTGAGATCCCCTGCCATTTCTTCTCCGTGAGCTCGATTTCGAGTTGAAATTCCACCCAAAACCGGGACACTTCTCCACGGTGAGCCAATCCCCAAATTGATTGGTTCTACACCTTCACCGGACCGAGGGAAGGTGTCCACCGAGCAAAAGCCCCATCTCCGGGCCACCCAGGTTGCTCCGGCCTCCAAGCTTTGTGATCGGGCTTGGTCGAAATCACATCTAGACAATTCACGGGACCGGGAGACTTCATCCGGAGCTTCGCTGGGATCCAATCGAAGGTGCAACAACTCTCGGATCGAAGCCACACTTCTGCGAGCAAAGGTATGAACTAATTCTTCATCCCGAGCTTCCGGAGATTCTCCATTTCAAATGCCTTAATTTCAATGCATGATAACCGTATAGATGTGTTCGTCTCTTCAAGACGAATCCATAGAGCATAAGAACATAAAAATCCGTTGAGTATCGAGTGAGATCTTAGGGATTTAGTGTGGACGGCTCTCGGGTGAGGACGCTCGGGGACGATGAACGGATGCCGTCCATTTAATACACGCGCGGACGGACGGCTCAGATGGCGTCGGACCAGGAGACGGTACGAGAACCGCGGGGCCCGGCTGCTGACTCAGATGGCGGCGTCGAATGGGAGCGCGACGCGTGTGAGTTCGGAGATGCCGAGGATGCGCTGGCACCGCGTGGATAAATAGAAAAATAGGGTATTTTTCTAATTATTTAATTCCCTAAACTTGGAAAATTCATAACTTTGTGTAGGAAAATCAGAAAAATAAAAGAAAAATACCCACTTGCTCAGTGAACAGAGGAGAATAATGTGGAAAAGAAATCATTTAATTTCATCAAGTATTTTATTTTTAGTAATTTATTTACTCTCTGCATACATTTAATTCTCCATACATGTATACAATTCACCATGGCATGAGACCATAGGGCTTTTGAAGCCTCTGAATTTGGGAACATTCCCTGAATTTTCCAAAGTCAGAGGCCATCCCTATGAAGAGTTATTGATTTTTCGAGTTCATGTCACTATTTTGAGTATTTTAATTCCAATAAATAGCATGTTGTGAAATAAATTCTAGGAAAATTTGGTGATGTTCCTTATGACCAGAGAACCCTAGGAAAAATAGGTTTTGAGTTAGTTCATTTTAGACAACCCTAATTGGCTTAAACACTCAAAATAGGTCTCTAATTAATTAGAGTTAACCATAGATCAAATTGACTTGAAATCAATTCTCCACTGACCTTTAGGATCAGAGGAACCCACCATAAAAGTTTGAAGTCAATTGGACTTGGTTAGCCCTACTAATTGGGTTGATTAACTCATTTAGTCATTTTAAACTTTAAAAATTCATAACATTCAAAATACCTTTCAAAAATTCACCAAATTGGTTTTAGAGCCTCTCTGATATCAGGGGAATTTAAGAAAATTAAAATTTCAATTTTCTAAAAAAGTTGATTTTTAATATTATTTTAATATTTTTAAATAATTAAAAAATAATAAAAATCACAAAAATAATAAAATTCACCAAAATGTCACATTTTGAATTTTAATCACTTAGGAACAAATCCCATATTTTTCCTAGGTCTATTTAGTGAGATATTAAATTTTAAAGCTCTAGGGTAATTTTAAAATTAAAAAAATGTATTTTCTAGCATTTTCACTAAAATAATTATAATAAATCATATAAAAATCAGAAAATTGCAAAATTTGATTCTCTGATTTCTTTGATATCAGAGAGATTTTTGAAAAATATAAAATTCATTTTTCAACATTTATTTTATTTTTAAATTAATTAACACTCTAAAACTTAAAATAATTCTAATAAATAAAATATAATTCAAAAAATCACAAAATTAGTCCAAGTGGTCCTCTGGTCATTAGGAATGTCCCATAATTTTCTTAAGGACAGAAACTTTCCCTTGGTCATGTTATCAAATTTTCCTTGGAAATCTCTATTTTCTACTAAAAATAATTATATAAATAAATTAAATACAGAAAAATCACATTTTCTCCTCTCATGTCTTTATTGACATATGAGTGAAGTCACATAAAAATTTCAAGTTCATTTGAGTTCAATTTAGTGAGTTATGAAATTATTAAGCTTAAAGGGCAAAATGGTAATTAAAACTTTAACCCTTAATTAAAACTTTAGGTTTAATAAAAAAATTAACAAGTAAAATATTTGATCCTAATCTGATTTGGATGATTGAAATTTAGTAATTGAAGGGTAGAAACCCATTAAGCAATTTAAAATGATTAAACTTTAATTAAATAATTGATTAAATTTGGAAGAATAATAAAATTGGAATTATTAAAATAGGGATATTATTAGGAAGAGATTCATTCTTTAATTTAAAAATCCCTAAATTAATCATTTCATTAATGTTTAATTCTTAATCAAAATGATAATTCAAATTTAAAACATTAAAAGACTTAATCATTAAACTAAAATTAAATAATTGAACTCTTTAATTAAAATTAAAATGAATAAAATTAAATTAAATTAAATTAAGAATTAAATTAAATTAAATTAAGAATTAAATTAAATTAAACTAAATCAAATAAAAAATTAAATTAAAATTAAATCAAATTAAAAAATTAAATTAAAAAATTAAATTAAATTAAGAATTAAATTAAATTAAATTAAATTGAAAAATTAAATTAAATTAAATTAAATTAAATTAAATCAAATTAAATTAAAAATTAAATTAAATCAAATTAATTCAATATAACATCAAATCAAACTAAATTGAATTAAATTGAATTAGATTAAATTAAATTAAATTAAATTAAATTAAGTTGAATTAAATAACATCACCTAAGACATAAAGAAGTAAATCTAAGATAACTTGAACACTATTCCAAACTTAAATCATTAATTTGAACTTAAATTTGAATCACAAACCATTTGAACACCAATTTACCCTCAAGAGCTTTAGTTATCATAACTCCTAAAGAGAATATTAAATGAAATGTTACTTCACTTATAGGACATTCAAATATCCTAGTTCACTGAGCAAGTTAACAAAACTTGAAAGCCTCGGACGATCGATTCATTTACATAATTAAATTCATTTGGACTTAAAACAATCCTAAGAATATTGAAAAGATGTTTAAGATTCTTCTTAAGCACTTCCTCAATATGATAGGATATTTATAAGAACAATTGAACTTAGTTGTTCTTTGATGAAGAAAATCGTCTTCAAACCAAAACACAAAGAACACTAGACGTCATAGGAAATGACTAGCTATAGGATTAGGAATTTGGTAGAAAACCATAACCCTTTCCCTTAGCTTTACCTAGGAACTTGCTTAAATATTCTAACTGTGTTTTAAGTGCAGCTTGGGATGACGGGAAGACCCTCCAGGTACGCTTTTATTTTATTGCGATTTACTTTACGGCAATTTATTTAATTGCATCGCACTTACTTTTCTTGCATGATAAACAACGAGTTGCATGAAAACCTACACCTTTAGGACAGAAACCAAAACCGAAACCCATAACTAAATTAAAAGACACTACAAGATAAAATTCACCTCCACAACATTTCAAAATATAAGACAACTCAAAATTTAATCACAAACAGAACACAAAATTACAACTACAACTAAATTAAAACGTCTTGTTGGATGATCGGGAATACCTCGGATGATGTAACCTACGTGTTGCTAACGGGATTTCCCACGGTCCAAATGAAAGTGTGGAACTCATTCAGTTGAGTTTAGCAAATTCATCTGGACTAAGTGAATCCGATAAAAATAATGATGCCGGAAGGATGGAACCGTGGGATCTTAACCGGTGTTGTTATAATCAACTTTAAGATTTGTTTTAATTAAAACACAAAAAACACTTGAAAATTAAGACTTCTCTAAACCAAAACACTTTTCTCATCTCCTGATTTATGATTTCTAAAACTAAACTTCTGCAACAACAAGGAGCTCGGAGCATGGTGGGCAGCACGGCCATCGTCGTCAGCAAAACTTGAACCTACTTCAGCAAAACTTTCCTAGAATTAAACAACAAAGACATAGGACTTCGAGGTAGTTTGCCTAGTGCAACATAAATCCTCAACTCTTCGTTAGGCATTTGCATTGCAAATTAAGCCCTAATCGGTCTTAGGATTCCGAGGTAGTCGTTCGATACGACATAAACCCTCACATTTTCGAGGCTATTTGTATGATTTTATCATATAAATATAAGCCCTAATTAATTAAAATTGGCAAGATCAAAACATTAAATAAACATTAGGACTTTCCTAAATCCAAGCCAAACAATAGGATAGTCGGGAAATTACCGAAGTTCGCTTCGAATCTGTAATTTCTCCTACTTTTCTTCCTTTGAATTCCCAAAATAAAATGTTCCAAACTTGATACATTCCCTATTGAGATTTCCAAAATTCAATTCTTTGAAAACTTAAACTTTGAAATTCTTGAGAGCAGAATTATTGATTATTATCGAGAGTTTTCTTAGGTGATTCCCGTCACTTAAGATGTAATTAACTATAGGGGCTTGCCCTTATAGGGAATTTTAAAGAACCTGAGTAATATAAACCCTGCTTAATTCATTTATATTAAGCGAGGGAATTTGTCGGCTTATAAAATTGGTTCGCAGACCAAACGGATGTCACAAATCTTCTAGTTTATTTAACCGAGCCCCACCATCAAGCAGTGTGTCTATCCTTAGGGATAGATGCACGGTTTGTGGTGCGGTGCTCGTTTATGTAAACTATTCGGGATGTGAGATCGGTTTGATTTCATATCTTAAAATCTTCAAACTTAAAATTATTTTCAAAATCAAATGTTATCTTTTAAACTATATATTAAATTTAAAATATAAAAAAAATTCGCCGACAATTTCTGTAGGCGACTCCCTTTTCAAAATAAAACATACAACCTAAAAATATGCCGACAGCAACTCTTGGTGGTAACGTCCATAACTTCCTTTGGGCGGCAAGTTTGAATGAACGGGTGTGTTCCTTGGTAGATACATCCAATCTGGACACATTTTGAAGAGTCACCAAGGCACCTTTTGGTTTACTATTTAAAGAGCGTCTTAGGAAAGATTTAGAGGAGGCAATTTGAGGAGATTCTTCCACTGCAATTTGAAGAGTACTTCCATTGTTCTTCCACTGCATTTTAGAAGTTTTTATTTATAGTAGGAGTAGAGAGTAGAAAGGAGAAAAGGGTCGGAGTGAAGTGTTATTCATCCCACTTCTTTTCTTTCTTTTAGATTAGTTTTTATTGAAGTATGAAGTCTGTATTCTGAGTCAACGGAGTTGGGAGACTTGCTTTGAGAAGTTTTTTAGCGAAGAGTCAATGTTTGAGAGGAACTTCCTTAGTCTTGTGGAGAGGATTCTCAGATAAGTGTTTACTTTTATTTAGTTTAATAATACTTTTTTTCGTTTATTATTTTTCTTATCGTTGTTTTTAATTTCAAATCAATGTGCTTTTATATTTTCTCAATGCATTCTGAGTAGTTTACTTTATCTTTTTCTTTCTAAAATGGAGAAGTATTTAATTTAAAGAGAATTGTTGTGAAAAGTATAAGTGTTTAAAAGTTGGAAGAAGTTGTGAAGATTGATTCTAAAAACTTTGTTTACTTCTTAATTTAGTCTGTTAAGTTGTAAAATTTCTTGAGATTATGTAAGATCCAATGCGGTATTGTCTCATAAAAGTTAGTAAGAATCACATGAAATTATATGCGTGAGAACTGTAGTCCATATAATTGAATGTAATATTAAAATATATTTTTATAGAAGGGAGTAAAATTATAGGATTTTAGAGTGACATGCTAAAACCCCTAATTTGGTTTGAAGTTTTGAGTTTTGTTATGAGAATTTAGCCCCCCCAGGTGGTGGGAATCGAGGGAACTCTAGAGTGAGAGACTGGTATCTTCCCTACCTAACCATGTTCAAAATAATATAAATTTCAAATTAACCTATGTTTTTTATAGAACCAAGTAAGGGTAAAGAACACATTTGCTTCTATCTGTCACAACAAAAATTTGAATACTTCCACAACAATACTTTAAGAATTATTACTACTTCATGAAAGGAAAGAAAAAGATATTCTAGTTAATAGTATTTTATATCCAGTGTTATTAGTTATTGTAATTTTAATTTCTTGCTTTGCATTTTATTAAGAAAATTTTTTTAAAAAAAAGAAGAGACATATCAACCTTCAAAACTTTTCAAAATCAAGACATACTTTTTGGAAAACAATTAAAGAAAGTAAAAAGATAATTTTTCTAATTCCTTTAAAGATTTCACATTTTCTCTGTGGGTTCGATATGTCGAGGCTTAATCAGAAAGTTCTATATTACTTAATAAATGATATGTATACTTGCGTAGTATCCCATATTATAAATTCATAATTTTCATATCTAAAATCATCAGCGCACTTATATCTAACGATACCATGTTTTTTGCACCATTGCACTTATATCTATTGGTACGGAGCCAAGTTTTTGGCGCCGTTGCTGGGGAAATTAAATTAAATTACATTTTAAAGAGAATTAAGAAATTTTAAATTTTTACTTTTCCTTGTTTTTGTTAGTGTGTTGTATTTTGTTTCGTTTTATTATTGTATGTGTAGTTCAGCTTCTGAAGGACTTGTGCCTTACGATTCTGAATTATAAAGAACTATCAGAAAAATCAAAAAAATTAAAATTACAAAAAAAGAAAAAAATATTCAAGAAATGGCAAATCATCAAAATCAAAATGTTGGCATCGATCAAGAATTAAGACCTTTAAGAGGTTATGTTAACCCTACAGTAGATGAACTTCGTGGTAGTATTCAAAACCCTGATGTAGCTGCTAATTCTTTTGAGCTTAAACCTACTATTATTCATATGATGTCAAATAATCAGTTTGGGGGACCAACAACTGAAGATCCTTATTTGCATCTTGCTAATTTTCTACAGTTGTGTGCTACTTTTAAATATGATGGTGTTTCGGATGATGCTATTAGCATTAGACTTTTTCCTTTCTCACTAAGGGTTAAAGCTAAAATGTGGTTACATTCGTTGGCACCTAGATCAATTAGAACTTGGGGTGAACTGCCACAAAAATTTCTTGCCAAATATTTTCCACCATCTATGACTGCTAAGTTGAGAAAAGATATAACATCTTTTTGTTAGTTTGAAGGAGAATCAATATATGAAGCATGGCAAATATTTGAAGATCTCATCAGGATATGTTGTTAGTAATATTATACCCTATGGTTTGACATATCATGAAAAGAAGAAATTTCTATCTGATGCTAAGACTTATTTTTGGGATGACCCATTTTTATATAAACAAGGAGAGGATCTTATAATTTGAAGTTGTGTACCTTTGGAAGAGACTTATGAAATTATTCAAAAATGTCATGATTCTGATTATGGGGGACATTTTGGAAGTGATAAAGCTGCATATAAAATATTACAATCAGGATTTTATTGGCCTACAATTTTTAAGGATGTGAATGTTTATATTAAAAATTGTGATAGATGTCAGCGTGTAGGCAATATTTCTAGAAGAAATGAGATGCCCCTCAATTATATGTTGGAAGTTAAAATATTTGATGTTTGGGGACTAGATTTTATGGGACCATTTACACCATCTTTCGGAAATGTTTATATTTTGATAGCAGTAGACTATGTTTCCAAATGGATTGAAGTTATTGCTTTACCTCGATGTGATGCTCAAAGTGTAGCAAAATTTTTAGAAAAGAATATATTTTACAGATTTGAAATACCAAGAGTAATCATAACTGATGGAGGAAGTCATTTTAGAAATTCGATTATTAGGAAGTTAGCAAAGAAATATCATATTAATCATCGCATTGCTACTACTTATCATCCGCAGACAAGTGGTTTGGTAGAATTATCCAATCGTGAAATTAAAAGAATATTGGAAAAAACTGTTAATCCAAATAGAAAGGATTGGTCAATTAAACTAGATTATTCTTTGTGGGCCTATAGGACTGCTTACAAAACATCTATAGGAATGTCCCCATATAAGCTGATTTTTGGAAAAGCTTGTCATTTACCTTTTGAACTTGAGCATAAGGCTTATTGGGCTATTAAAGAGTTCAATTATAATTTGAAAGATGCTGTTGAAAAGAGATTATTGCAACTGAATGAGCTTGAAGAAATAAGGAATGAATCTTATGAAAATGCTAAGATTTATAAGGAAAAAAATGAAGTTAAGGCATGATCGGAAGATTCTTACCAAAAATCTTGTACCAGGACAACAAGTTTTGCTGTATAATGCTAGATTGAGAATATTTTCTGGAAAACTTAAGTCCAGGTGGATGTGTCCATTCATTGTGATAAAAGTTTATTCTTGTGGAGCTGTAGATATTCAAGATCCTAAGACTGGAAAAATATTTAAAGTTAATGGACATAGACTTAAACCATATTTTTCAATCAATAAATCTAAATATGATGAGAATTTAATGTTGGCTCACTCGGAATGAGTTATGGGTATGTCAGGCTGAAGACGTTAAAACAAGCGCTTTGTGGGAGGCAACCCATATTTCTCGGTGTGTTTGCTTTATGTTTGTTTTGTGTATTTTGTTTGTTTTGTTTGGTTTGTTTTTATGTTTTTAGTGGTAGTATTTTAGAGTTTGTAAACTTAAGTGGAGTTTATTTGACCTTAATTGATGATTTGGAAAAGTCAGAATGCGAATTTGGACACTTAGCAGACCTGTGCTAAATTGTGCACGGCGGCTAAGCACCGACTAGTTGGCGCTTAAGCGCCACAGTTATAAAAAATGTGAAAATGTGAATTTAGAGCCTAGATCGTTGGGGAGAAGTTGTGGGAGTTATTTAGGAGATTCTAAACGTGTTAGAGAATATTCTAGCATCTCTCAAGTCTATAAAAAGGTCCTGACTTAAGGAAAACACTTGCCCCAAGTTCTATTTTCATTTCTGAAGTCTAAGAAGAGAATTTTGAGCACCGTGTCTTCTTGGGAGAATGAGATGAAGAAGAAGCAAGATTCTAATAAAAGTAAGTTCATTAGTGATAGTGCTAAGGAGTTATTTAATGGATATCTGGCTGTTAGCATTCAAGGTATTGCAGAGATGATTGCAAAAATTGAAGCCCGAGTGACTTCAATGGAAGCAAAGATCAATGATATTACTTTATATACTGGATCACATGGGATGGCAACTCAAGATGCAATTCAATCATTCAAGGTATGTGGAAGCAATAGATAAGGCGATGTTAGTGAAGAACAAATGGATTGAAGAAGATGATATAAGAGTGAACAATGATCGCCCGTTCTATCAAATTTATACTTTTGAAGGGTCAAATGAGAATAATAGTGGTCCTGGTTATATTCCGCGTAATGGAGAGTGGAATTAAAAGTGATTTGTTTCTATTTGATTAGTGTCTTATGTGTTATGTTAGTGTTCTTCTGAGTTCATGTTTGGTGTGTTTAATGTTTTTATATATGCCAGATGATGTGATGGGTACATCTTAGAGATGTACACTTATCAGTTTAAGATTATAGTGTCTTTTATTTTGAGAATTTTATCCTTTATGTTTGGATAAAAATTCTAGTTTTGTATTGAATGTTATGTTTGTTTTAATATAGGTTTGTGTTTTTGTTTAATTTGTGTTGAATCAATGGTTATTTAACTTTAATTTGGAGTATTAGAAGATTTGTGGGGAGAAATAATTATTTTGGAATAATCAAGGGTAATTAACAAAGTGATTTAGTGCATATACCTTAATTAAAAAAATTTGGGTATTGGCGGCTAAGCGCCAAAATACCAGCGCTTACGCGCCAAATTTCGCGGCAAGGCGCCGATAGTTCGCGGTTAGGTGCCAGTTTGCGAAAATTGATTCCCAAAAATTAAAACCCTGAAAATTACCATTTTCAACCGCCCCATCGTCTTTAACCTTTGCTTTGACGCGAAAGAGGGACTAGGGTATCATATTGTGGATCATTTAAGAGCCGATCTCAACAAAAACTGTTAGATTTGGATTCCTTGAGGTAAGAGCACTACTCCTAAGAAAAAATTTTTGATTTTCACCATGTATTTTGGGTACATTTTGGAAGATCTTAAAATCACTATTCATGGTGAAAATTTGAAGAAAAGCTTGATAAATTGCTTGGATTTAGTGAAAATATCTTTTGGAAGATAATTTAGCAAGTTTAGTTTGATTTTGGAATTTATGGTGAATTTTTCATAAATTTTTAGAGATGGCTCCAAAGTCAAATCGTGCACAAGAAAAGACGAAGTTTAATTCTAACAAATTTGTTAGTTTGAGGGCAAAGGAACGATACGTCTATGCATTGCAATCACGTAAGTTGATTCCTGAGCGAGTGTTTATTAAGCCAGGAGAGGTGACTGAAGATATGATTGCAAGAAGAAACTGTCAGAATTACTGTTGTTTCTCTGTTGTTGCTGTTGTTTCTGTGGTAAGAGAATATTATGCAAATTTACCTGTTGCAGAGGAAAATCAAGTGATGGTTAGGAGGCATGAAGTAAAATTTTCTTTGGGTGCAATCAATACCTTTTATGGACTACCTCCTGACATGTTCTGTTTTTATTCTAACTATCATTCTTCAGAAGGAGAATTAGATGAGATTATGGAGTTTCTGACTGATGGAAGAGGATTATGGAAAATTACAAATGATAGATGAGTGAACTTTCCTGCTTCCAAATTGAATGCCATTTCTAAGGCATGGAATTATTTTATTTCATCTAAGTTGTTACCTTCAAGTCATACCAGTGAAGTGACGAGAGAATGAGCGGGGTTGAACCATTGTATTCAGCATGGGAAGCCTATTGACATTGGAAGCATATTTTTTTATTATGTTTTGAACTGTGCTAGATCAACCATGACTGCAGGTATGGGATTTCCTTCCTTGATTCATTCACGATGTGAAAGATCTGGAGTGAAAATTGAAACCTGGGAAGAGGTACTTCAACCATGTTGACCTCATTTTTGATGAGGTCTCCTCTTCTTCTTTTAGTGCTTAGGATCTAGCCTTAGGCTTTTCCTTTGACTATCTTAGAGGATTAGAATTGGGACCCACCTTTTAGAAATTCAAACCACTTCTAAACTCCTCGCAAACTCCACAAACTTGATTGTAGACCCCTAATCACCTAGAGGGTTGAAATCAAATGTGGAAGTGTAAAGGATGAGTTCCTATAGGACTCTTTGGCCTTAGGACGCCCTACAGGTGGCCCGGTGCGGTGAAGGGTTGACTTGCACACACACTACACCTACACACTACACTTTCACACACTTCCTAAAAACACACCCATATCCGACTTGACCTCCTGACTCATGTCGGTGATTCACATGGATGGTCCTTAACCCCTAAGCCCTTGGCTAAGAGGGTTAGAAACAACATAGTGAATGCCTCAAATGAGTCCCTTCATGGCTCATGTGGGCTTGATATGGCTTCATGGCTCAACTAAAATGATTTTATTCCACTTACATCCACCCAATCTTCAATTTTCCAAATTTTTAATTTTTGACCCCCGGGACCCTACACCCCGCCTAACCTACCAAATGCCCTTGAAAATACCCAAAATTTCTCAAAAATTTCCAAATCACCCAAAATTCTCCAAAATCATTCCCAAACATTTCCACATCACTCAAATTGATCATCCATACCCAAAAATACCAAAAATTCCAAAAATACCTCCCAATACCCTCCAAATACCCAAAATACCCCTCCTAGCCAAAAAAAATCCAAAAATTCAGAAAATTCCCAGAAAATTCCAGAAAATCCCAAATATTCCCAATTTCATTTTTTTCAACTACACCATGGGCCAATTTTGTCAATTTACCCCACTTTTATCAAAACCCCCAATTTGACCCATTTTAACCTAAAGTAAACCCAATGTCAAACCTAACCTACCCAATTGACCTAAATTCTGGTCCAATTCAATTCTAAACTTCAATTCAACATCCCCAACACCAATGTAGACCAAATCCAAGCTTAATTTGATTGACATTTGGATCCAATTTCACTTTTGGCCTTAAAGCCCAATCTGGACCCATGACCCAAATTTAACCCAAACTCACCCAATTCAACTCCAATTAACCCCAAATCTTTTCTAAACCTTCCTTAACATCCCCATAAACAAAACACTAACATGATTTGCCCAATATTTTTATCCAAACCCCACTCAAATTCAACCCAAAGCTAAAAGGCCTATTTTTGACCTAAACCCAAACCTAGCCCAAATGAGCCCAAATCCCAAAATCAAAACTAACCAAAGCCAAAACCTCTTTTAAACACTCCCATAAACATTTCCCAACATTAATTTTACATCAATTTCAACTCTAGCCCAACATTAGCCCAAGTTAGCCCAATTTGACCTACATAGGCCCACTTACCAATTAAACCCAAATTCAAACCAATTCAAGTCCAAATCACACCAAATTGACTCCAAACCACTCATGACACATCCCTAAACCAAACTCAACAATTATTTGGCCCAACCTCTTTACAAAATTTCTATCCATAAATTCATTTTCAAACCTAAAAGCCCACTTCCCTAAACCTTCCTAAAAGCCCATTTCCACCAAATACAAAAGCCCAAAATTGGCCCTAAAGCCCAAATGACATTTCCATTTGCCATCCATTTAATCAAAGCCATTCCCTAAGTTCTAATCACATCATCAAATAATTCCAAATTAAGCCTCATGCCAAATTACCCCCTAAATGTCAAATATTTCTAAAACCCTTTTTTCATGAAACAAGTCAACTTTTTTTCAAGCCAAATGCAAGCCATGCAAGCCATAGACAAGCCACATGAAGCCATGGGGGGGTTTGACTTGTCACCATGCCCAAAATGGCAAGAAGAGGGGACCCTTTAATGATTCTCTTAAGAGTGATTAACCACTCCCATGTCTCCCCTAACTCTTGCTTAAGCTTAATTGTACTTGGATTGTGACTTGACCCCACTAATCAAGCTGATCCAAGTGACTTTCCCTTCAGCCCAAATTGGCCTTGGAGGGTGAACCTAACCCAAAACCAAGAGTTGACCCATTTAGACCCAAAACTAGCCCTTTTCCCATTCCACTTTGATTCAAACCCTTTACATATGGCAAGGCCCAATTGCTTGCACAAACACCCGACCACGACCCACCTGGACCCGAGAGTGACACATGCCGCCGGCCAGCCGCTCGGGTCGCCGGAAAACACCATGGCCGAGACCTTGGGAGGAGCCAAATTTTGGAATTCCACCTTGCTGAGCTGCCTCACTCCAAATGGCCATTGCAGCTGTTCTTCTCCTCACCAGAGTAGCTGATCCCAACCATTAAACCCCCCTGGGAGAGCCTCCAGCCATGCCTATTTAAACACCACCCCCTCTCGGCCATGAGAGGTGCTGAAACAAACCTTAAGGAAACTCTGCCAAAATTATTCCAGACTACTCCCCATACACAGAGCACTTGATCCCCACTTGAATCCCCCTGCCATTTCTTCTCTGTGAGCTCGATTTCGGAGTTGAAATCCAAGCCCAAAACCAGGACACTTCTCCACAGTGGATCAATCCTCAAATTGATTGGTCTTACACCTTCACCAGACCAAGAGAAGGTGTCCACCAGCAAAAGCCCCATCTCCAGGCCACCCAGTTGTTCCAGACTCCAAAGGTTGTGATCAGCCTTGGTGGAAATCACACCTAGGCAATTCACCACATCCCCAGGCTTCATCCCTAGCCTCCTGCGGCTCCAACGAACGTGCCGAGCATCTCCGATCGAGGCTTCACCTCTCAGAGCTAAGGTATGGCCTCACTCTTCCTCCCGAGCTTCTGAACATTCTCCATTTTTATTGCGTAAATTTCATCCCACATAAACCGTATGGATGTGTTCGTCTTCTCAAGACAAATCCATAGAGCATAAGAACATGAAAATCCATTGAGTATCGAGTGAGATATTAGGGATTTAGTGTGGACGGCTCTCGGGTGAGGACACTTGGGGACGATGAACGGATGCCGTTCATTTAATACACGCGCGGACGGACGGTCAGGATCGCGTCGGATCAGAAAACAGAACGATACAGCGGGTCCCGGGAGCGCTGACGCGGATGGCGGCGTCGAATGGGATCGTGACGCGTGTGCCTTCGGAGATGTTAAGGATGACGCGGCGCCGCGTGGATAAGTAGAAAATTAGGGGTATTTTCTATTTATTTAATTCCCTAAACTTCAAAAATTCATAACTTTGTGTAGGAAAATCATAAAAATAAAATAAAAATACCCTCTTGCTCAGTGAACAGAGGAGAATAATGTGGAAAAGAAATCACTTAATTTCATCAAGTATTTTATTTTTTATAATTTATTTACTCTCTGCATACATTTAATTCTCCATGCATGTATACAATTCACCATGGCATGAGACCATAGGGCTTTTGAAGCCTCTAGATTTGGGAACATTCCCTGAATTTTCCAAAGTCGAGGCCATCCCTATGAAGAGTTATTGATTTTTCAAATTCATGTCATCTGTTTTGAGTATTTTAATTCCAATAAATAGCATGTTGTGAAGTAAATTCTAGGAAAATTTGGTGATGTTCCTTATGACCGAGAGAACCCTAGGAAAAATAGGTTTTGAGTTAGTTCATTTTAGACAACCCTAATTGGCTTAAACACTCAAAATAGGTCTCTAATTAATTAGAGTTAACCATAGATCAAATTGACTTGAAATCAATTCTCCACTGACCTTTAGGATCAGAGGAACCCACCATAAAAGTTTGAAGTCAATTGGACATGGTTAGCCCTACTAATTGGGTTGATTAAGCCATTTAGTCATTTTAAACTTTAAAAATTCATAACTTTCAAAATACCTTTCAAAAATTCACCAAATTGGTTTTAGAGCCTCTCTGATATCAGGGGAATTTAAGAAAATTAAAATTTCAATTTTCTAAAAAAGTTAATTTTTAATATTATTTTAATATTTTTAATAATTAAAAAATAATAAAAATCACAAAAATAATAAAATTCACCAAAATGTCACATTTTGAATTTTAATCACTTAGGAACAAACCCCATATTTTTCTTAGGCCTATTTGGTGAGATATTAATTTTTAAAGCCCTAGGGTAATTTTAAAATTAAAAAAAATATATTTTCTAGCATTTTCACTAAAATAATTATAATAAATCATAGAAAAATCAGAAAATTGCAAAATTTGCTTCTCTAGTTTCCTTGATATCAGAGAGATTTTTGAAAAACATAAAATTCATTTTTCAACGTTTATTTTATTTTTAATTTAATTAATACTCCAGAACTTAAAATAATTCTAATAAATAAAATATAATTCAAAAAAATTACAAAATTTGGTCCAAGTGGTCCTCTGGTCATTAGGAATGTCCCATAATTTTCTTAAGGACTGAAACTTTTCCTTGGTCATGTTATTAAATTTTCCTTGGAAATCTCTATTTTCTACCAAAAATAATTATATAAATAAATTAAATACAGAAAAATCACATTTTCTCCTCTCATGTCTTTATTGACATATGCGTGAAGTCACATAAAAATTTCAAGTTCATTTGAGTTCAATTTAGTGAGTTATGAAATTATTAGGCTTGAAGGGCAAAATGGTAATTAAAATTTTAACCCTTAATTAAAACTTTAGGTTTAATAAAAATTAACAAGTAAAATATTTGATCCTAATCTGATTTGGATGATTGAAATTTAATAATTGAAGGGTAGAAACCCATTAAGCAATTTAAAATGATTAAACTTTAATTAAATAATTGATTAAATTTGGAAGAATAATAAAATTGGAATTATTAAAATAGGGATATTATTAGGAAGAGATTCATTCTTTAATTTAAAAATCCCTAAATTAATCATTTCATTAATGTTTAATTCTTAATCAAAATGATAATTCAAATTTAAAACATTGAAAGACTTAATCATTAAACTAAAATTAAATAATTGAACTCTTTAATTAAAATTAAAATGAATAAAATTAAATTAAATTAAATTAAAAAATTAAATTAAATTAAATTAAATCAAATTAAAAATTAAATTAAAAATTAAATCAAATTAAAAATTAAATTAAAAAAAAATTAAATCAAATTAAGAATTAAATTAAATAAAATTAAATTAAAAAAATTAAATTAAATTAAATTAAATTAAATCAAATTAAATTAAAAATTAAATTAAATCAAATTAATTCAATGTAACATCAAATCAAACTAAATTGAATTAAATTGAATTAAATTAAATTAAATTAAATTAAATTGAATTAAGTTGAATTAAATAACATCACCTAAGACATAAAGAACTCAAAAATAAATCTAAGATAACTTGAACACTATTCCAAACTTAAATCATTAATTTGAACTTAAATTTGAATCACAAACCATTTGAACACCAATTTACCCTCAAGAGCTTTAGTTATCATAACTCCTAAACAGAATATTAAATGAAATGTTACTTCACTTATAGGACATTCAAATATCCTAGTTCACTGAGCAAGTTAACAAAACTTGAAAACCTCGGACGATCGATTCATTTACATTATTAAATTCTCTTGGACTTAAAATAATCCTAGAAATATTGAAAAGATGTTTAAGATTCTTCTTAAGCACTTCCTCAATATGATAGGATATTTATAAGAACAATTGAACTTAATTGTTCTTTGATGAAGAAAATCGTCTTCAAACCAAAAACACAAAGAACCTAGACGTCATAGGAAATGACTAGCTATAGGATTAGGAATTTGGTAGAAAATCATAACCCTTTCCCTTAGCTTTACCTAGGAACTTGCTTAAATATTCTAACTGTGTTTTAAGTGCAGCTTGGGATGACGGGAAGACCCTCCAGGTACGCTTTTATTTTATTGCAATTTACTTTACGGTAATTTATTTAATCGCATCGCACTTATTTTTCTTGCATGATAAACAACAGTTGCATGAAAACCTACACCTTTAGGACAGAAACCAAAACTGAAACCCATAACTAAATTAAAAGACACTACAAGATAAAATTCACCTCCACAACATTTCAAAATATAAGACAACTCAAAATTTAATCACAAACAGAACACAAAATTACAACTACAACTAAATTAAAACGTCTTGTTGGATGATCGGGAATACCTCGGATGATGTAACCTACGTGTTGCTAACGGGATTTCCCACGGTCTAAATGAAAGTGTGGAACTCATTCGGTTGAGTTTAGCAAATTCATCCGGACTAAGTGAATCCGATAAAAATAATGATGCCGGAAGGATGGAACCGTGGGATCTTAACCGGTGTTGTTATAATCAACTTTAAGATTTGTTTTAATTAAAACACAAAAAACACTTGGAAATTAAGACTTCTCTAAACCAAAACACTTTTCTCATCCCTTGATTTATGATTTCTAAAACTAAACCTCTGCAACAACAAGGAGCTCGGAGCATGGTGGGCGACACGGCCATCGTCGTCGACAGAAACTTGAATCTACTTCAACGAAACTTTCCTAGAATTAAACAACAAAGCCATAGGACTTCGAGGTAGTTTGCCTAGTGCAACATAAATCCTCAACTCTTTGTTAGGCATTTGCATTGCAAATTAAGCCCTAACCGGTCTTAGGATTCCGAGGTAGTCGTTCGATACGACATAAACCCTCATATCTTCCATGCAATTTGTATGATTCTATCATATAAATATAAGCCCTAATTAACTAAAATTGGCAAGATTAAAACATTAAATAAACATTAGGACTTTCCTAAATCCAAGCCAAACAATAGGGTAGTCGGGAAATTATCGAAGTTCACTTCGAATCCGTAATTTCTCCTACTTTTCTTCCTTTGAATTCCCAAAATAAAATGTTCCAAACTTGATCCATTCCCTATTGAGATTCAAAAATTCAATCCTTTGAAATCTTAAACTTTGAAATTCTTGAGAGCAGAATTATTTATTATTATCGAGAGTTTTCTTAGGTGATTCCCGTCACTTAAGATGTAATTAACTATAGGGGCTTGCCCTTATAGGGAATTTTAAAGAACCTGTGTAATATAAACCCTGTTTAATGTTTTCATATTAAGAGGGGAATTTGTCGGCTTATAAAATTGGTTCGCAGACCAAACAGATGTCACAAATTTCCTAGTTTATTTAATCGAGCCCCATCATCAAGCAGTGTGTCTATTCTTCGGGATAGATACACGGTTTGTGGTGCGGTGCTCGTTTATATAAACTATTTGAGATGTGAGATCAGTTTGACTTCATATCTTAAAATTTTTTAAAATTATTTTCAAAATCAAAACACTACTTTTCAAATTATATATATATGTAAATTAAATTAAAAATTCGCCGACAACTTCTGAAGGCGACCTCTTTTCAAAATACAACACTCAACCTAAAAATATGTCGACAAACCATTGAGACAAATTACTAGTGTAAACGTTGGTGCTTACACTATACATTCAGAGTTTGGTTGGAGAGGAGGATTTTGTAAGGCTTCTACTGCTTCTGCTTCTACTGCTTCTGCTTCTCGTGCTACTACTTCATGTGCTTCGTCATCTACTGATTCACGGACTTGTTTATTAAAAAATATTTTTAAAAAGTGAGTCTTACTCGAGAGCATGTGAGAGATATGGATGGTAAGCTAGATAATGTTGAGAGATATATTGTAAAACATGATGAATATGAGGAGAATTATCAGCAATATTTGGATAGACTGATTAGGGGAGATCAGAGTGCTGAGATGCCACCTCATCCATTCTATATACCTTATGTGCCATCGAGAGATTGAAACAAGCAAGATGATGATGATGATGAGGATGAAGAGTAGATGTATGTTGTTTATTTTAGTTGTTGTATTGATGTGTTGTGTCACTGATACTTTATCTAGTATTTTGTTTGATGATTTTGTTCTGATGTGAACCTTGATAGTATGCAGATTGTAGTTGTACTATTTATCTGTTATGCATATTCAGGTATTGTTGTTGTTTTATTGTTGATTTATATGTTGCTGTGTGGTAGTGTGTAATAAATGTTTTTATGTGTATGTTATGTCAATGTTTTTAGTAGCATGTATTTTTAATTTCCAAAACTATTAGGAAATTATAAACCACTATTAGGAACTTCTACTTAGGAAAACTACATGTTTAAAATACTTCAAATTCCACTATCATCTGTTATCTGTATCAGTGTGTTATTTTAGTTGGTGTGTATTTGCTTTGAAAACCTCCACTACTGTAGAAGTCTTCTGAAATTTTTACTTTTCTTATAATTATAAAAAAAAAGAAGAAGAAAATTTTTTTGAAAAACTAAATATGATTTCATTCTACTCCTGTATTTAAATTGTTATACTTGCATATTAAGATATTAAAAATTCCAGCAAACATGATATGTCAGTTTTTATTTCTCACCCATGTATCATTTCTTTTGCTTAAATGTTTTATCTTAATTAAAAATTTAAAGTTTGTGGGGGATTTTAAAAACAAAGATATTCAAAAACCTAAAATTTTATTTGATTCTGAAGAATACCTAAAAATAAATCTTATTTTTAATTGAGAACAATTATGTACATGAAGTTATATAAGGGGAACAAAATTTTGAATATAGAAATGAATAAAAGAATTTAGTTAAATTTTATAGTAATCATGAAAAACATAAAGTTAAAATTTTCTTAATGAAGAAATGTTAAATAAAGTTAAATTATCTTTAGTAAGAAGTTTTGTATTTTTGGATAAATAGAAGATTTGACTTTTATTCTTCAAAGCTTAAATTTCTTTTATTGAAGAGTAATTTTCAAATACTATTATTATGATTTTAAAGTGAAAGATGTATATCTGATCTTTATTTTAAATGGAAGGATGGAATTCAAAATAATTAAAAGTCAATCCCGATATAGTAATCCTTGCCTTATAAAAAATAAATAAATAAATAAAAAGTGAAAAATATAGTATATGAAAAGGGAGGAGAAGCTTGAAGATTTAAGGGCTTAATGAAAAATTGGTTTCATACCTAAAATTTAAGATATAAGTTCAAAGAAAATCTAAAGCTTAAAGTTGTAATATAGTAAGTAAAATTATTTTTCAAATAAAGATTTTTAAGTAAGAAAAATAAGTGTTTGAATCCTATATTTTGAAAAATCTACAAATAATTCTGAAATAGATAGAGACTTATATTTATCATTTTCTTTTACTTAAGAACTTTCTAAACTTTAAGTTGGTTTTAATTATTGAAATTTTTTCTAAATTGGACTATTCCATTTCTAGAACAAAATTTTGTTATCTTCCTAAGAAACTCATTACATAATTTGCATGCTACAATGTTCTATGACACTAACTGTCACTTGAGGAAAAATAACATTTTAAGTTTGGGGGATTTTGATACACTTAAAATCTATAGTATTTTTATGCACATTTTTATACCTATTTTTAATGATATTGCACTTTAATGCAAGGTATTTTGTGTTTTTCTTGCAGGTATGATGAAAATGGATGGTCATGATGAAAGGAGCAATATTGGATCAAATTTGGAGCAAAACAAAAATGACAAATAAAAAATTTGGCACTGGCGGCTAAGCGGTGCTAGGCCGGCGCTTAGCCGCCACAGTTAAAAATTGAGATTCAAATGGATTTGGTGCCAATTTCGAAGGGGATGGGATGTAACTCTTGGTGGTAACATCCATAACTTCCTTTGGGCAGCAAGTTTGAATGAAGGGGTGCGTTCCATGGTAGATACATCGAATCTGGACACATTTTGAAGAGACACCAAGGCACCTTTTGGTTTACTATTTAAATAGAGTCTTAGAAAGATTTAGAGGAGGCAATTTGAGGAGACTATTCCACTGAATTTTGAAGAGTACTTCCACTGTTCTTCCACTGCATTTTAAAAGTTTTTATTTAGAGTAGGAGTAGAGAGTAGAAAGGAGAAAAGGGTCGGAGTGAAGTATTCTTCTTCCCACTTCTTTTCTTTCTTTTAGATCAGTTTTTATTGAAGTTTGAAGTCTGTATTCTGAGTCAACGGAGTTATGAGACATGCTCTGTGAAGTAGTTTAACGAAGAGTCAAAGTTTCAGAAGAACTTCCTTAGTCTTGTGGAGAGGATTTTCAAATAAGTGTTTACTTTTATTTAGCTTATTAATACTTATTTTCGTTTATTATTTTTCTTATCATTGTTTTTAATTTCAATTCAATGTGTTTTTATATTTTCTCAATGTATTCTGAGTAGTTTAATTTATCTTCTTCTTTCTTAAATGGAGAAGTAATTAATTTAAAGAGAATTTTTGTGGAAAGTATAAGTGTTTAAAAGTTAGAAAAAGAAGTGAAGATTGATTCTAAAAACTTTGTTTACTTCTTAATTTGGCCTGTTAAGTTGTAAAATTTCATGAGATTATGTAAGATCCAATGTGGTATTGTCTCATAAAAGTTAGTAAGAATCACATGAAATTATATGGGTGAGAACTGTAGTACATATAATTGAATGTAATATTAGAAGATATTTTTATAAAAGGGTGTAAAATTAGAGAATTTTAGAGTGAAAAGCTAAAACCCCCTAATTTGGTTTGAAGTTTTGAGTTTTGTTATGAGAAGTTAGCCCTAGGTGGTGGGAATCGAGGGAACTCTAGAGTGAGAGACTGGTATCTTCCCTGCCTAACCATGTTCAAAATAATATAAATTTCAAATTAACCTATGTTCTTTATAAAACCAAGTAAGGGTAAACAACACATTTGCTTCTATCTGTCACAAAAAAAATTTGAATACTTCCACAACAATACTTTAAGAAATATTACTACTTCATGAAAGGAAAGAAAAAGATATTCTTGTTAACAGTATTTTACATCTAGTGTTATTAGTTATTGTAATTTTAATTTCTTGCTTTGCATTGTATTAAGAAAATTTTTTTAAAAAAAAGAAGGGACATATCAACCTTCAAAACTTTTCAAAATCAAGACATACTTTTTCGAAAACAATTGAAGAAAGTAAAATGATAATTTCTTTGATTCCTTTAAAGATTTCACCTTTTCCCTGTGGGTTTGATATCTCGGGGCTTAATCAAAAAGTCCTATATTACTTGATAAACGATACGTATACTTGCGTAGTATCCCATATTATAAAATCATAATTTTCATATCTAAAATCATCAGTGCACTTATATCTGACGATACCAAGTTTTTGGCGCAGTTGCACTTATATCTATCAAGGATCATCTACTGCTATCAAAATATAAACATTTTCGAAAGATGGTGTAAATGGACTCATTAAATCTAGTCCCCAAATATCAAATATTTCAACTTTCAACATATAATTAAGGGGCATCTCATTTCTTCTAGAATTATTGCCTACATGCTGAAGTCTAGATTGTAAAATTTTAATATAAGAATTCACATCCTTAAAAATTGTAGGCCAATAAAATCAAGATTGTAAAATTTTATATGCAATTCTTTCAACTCTAAAATGTCCCCCATAATAAGAATCATGACATTTTTTAATAATTTCATAAGTCTCCTCCAAAGGTACACATCTTCGAATTATAAGATCATTTCTTTATTTAATAAAAATGGGTCATCCCAAAAATAAGTCTTAGCATCATACAAAAATTTCTTCTTTTTCTGGTATGTCAAACCATAGGGTATAATATACTGACAATAATGTTTAATATGTCTGCATACCATGGAATACGCCACTCATTAACAGTGAATAATTTTTCATCAGGAAAATGTTCATTAATTTTTTCAGCATCACAGAGAGATTTTTCATTTTCAAGCCTAGACAAATGATCAGCAATTTAATTATCAGAATCCTTCCTATCTTCTATCTCAAAATCAAATTCTTGCAAAAGAAGAATCCATCTAATCAATCTCAGCTTCGCATCTTTCTTCTTCATTAAATATTTGATAGTAGAATGATCAGTATGTACCACACATTTAGTTCCAATTATATATGATTGAAATTTATCAAAGACAAATACTATAGCTAATAACTCTTTCTCAGTAGTGGTACAACTAATTTGAGCATCATTAAGAGTTTTACTAGCATAAAAAATTACTTTTAAAATTTTACCATATTTCTGACCCAAAACAACACTAATAGCATAATCACTAGCATCACACATTAATTCAAAAGGTTTTCCCCAATTTAGTGAAATTATAAAAGGTGTAGTGGTTAAATTTTCTTTTAATGTTTCAAAAGCATTTAGACAATCATCATCAAAATAAAAAATTGCATCCTTTTCCAGTAACCGGCATAAAGGTTTTGTAATCTTTGAAAATTCTTTGATGTAACGCCTGTAGAATCCAACATGTCTCAGAAAATATCTAATTCCCCTTACATTGGTCGGGCAAGGTAAATTAGAGATAACTTGAATTTTTGCAGGATCTACCTCCAAACCTCTTTCTGAAATCAAATGTCCTAATACAATTCCTTCTGCTACCATAAATTGACATTTTTCCCAGTTAAAGACTAAATTAGTTTCTTGACAGTGTTTTAGAACTTTAGACAAATGTTCTATTGATTCAAATGAAATTCCAAACACTAAAAATTCATCCATAAAAACTTCAATCCCTTTTTAAATTAAATCACAGAAAATAGCCATCATACATCTCTGGAATGTAGCAGGGGCATTACATAAACCAAAGTCCATTCTTCTAAAAGAAAATGTACCATAAAAACTGGTACACATAGTTTTCTCTTGATCCTCAGGAGAATTTGGAGTGGAAAATGATCTTTCCTTGTGGCAACATTTATTTTTCTATAATCAATGCATATTCGCCACCCTGTAACTTGTCTTGTTAGAATCATTTCATTCTTTTCATTAATAGTCACAGTTACTCCTCCATTCTTAGGAACACAGTGAATAGTACTAACCCATGAACTATCTGAAATAAGGTAGATAATTCCAACATTCAACCAATTCAAAATTTCTTTCTTAACAACATATTTCATGATAAGATTTAATCTCCTTTGGGGATCAACCCGAGGTTTGCAATTATCTTCCATAAGAATTTTGTGCATACAAATTGAAGGACTGATTCCGTTAATACCAGCAATTGTCCTTCCAAAGGCTTTCTTGTGCTTCTTCAAAATTTCAAGCAAACTCTCTTCTTCTTTTTCAGTCAATTGAGAAGAAATTATAACAGGAAAGGTTGAGGACTCACCCAGAAAAATATACTTTAAATGATCAGGAAACATTTTTAACTCAAGTTCAGGAGGTTTTTCAATTGATGGACCATAAGATTCATTTTTTTCAGTTATATCCAACAATTCAAAATTTTCATGAACATAATTTAATTCATCCTCTTCAAAAACTTCAGAATGATGTAACTCCTCTTCTTGCTTATGTTCCAATTCTTCTCTTTCAGGTTTTTTTTATAAGTTGACTTAACATGACATTCACTCAAATATCTGATAACATCCATCTTATAACATTCATCATCTTAACCTCTTGCAGGATATTTCATCGATTTTGAAATATTGAATGTAACATTTTGATCATTAACCCTCATCGTTAATTCCCCTTTTTGCACATCTATCTTTGCTCTGCCTGTGCCTAAGAAAGGTCTTCCCAAAATGATGGGTATTTCTTTATCTTCCTCCATATCAAGCACAATGAAATCAATAGGAAAGATAAATTGATCCATTTTAACCAAAACATCTTCTATAACTCCTTTTGGATAAGTGATCGAATGATCTGGTAATTGCAGAGTTATAGTAGTTGGGGTTATTTATCCTAATCTCAGTCTTTTGAATATTGACAGAGGCATAAGGTTAATGCTTGCGCCCAAATCACATAAAGCATTTCCATAGGATTTGTCTCTGATTGCACATGGAATTGTGAAATTACCAGGATCTAAGATTTTCAAGAAGCTTATTTTGAATTATTGCACTGCACTCCTCACTAAGTATAACTGTCTCATTATCTTCAAACTTCCTCTTTCTGTTGAGAATATCCTTCATAAACTTCACATAGCTCGACATTTGTTCTAAGGCTTTAGCAAATGGAATATTAATGGTAAGCTTCTTGATTATCTCCAAGAATTTAAAAATTGCTTATCCAACTTTTGTTGATGAAGTCTCTGAGGAAGTGGAGGTGGTGGCTCTTCCAAATTAACCTTAGGTGGAGAAATTGGTCTTTCCAAACCTTTCAGAGCGTCCTCTTTTGATTCTTCAATCTCTTCTTTCTCTACTTCAGTTTCTATCTGAACTCTACCTTCCAACTCTCTTCCACTTCTCAGTTGAATTGCTTTTACATGCTCTTTATTATTTTCTTTGGATTCACTTCATTATTACTTGGAAGCATTCCATGGGATCTATTACTTAATGAATTTGCAATTTGCCCAATTGATTTTCAATATTTCTGATAGGGTCTTCTTGAATTTGCAATTGATTTCCCATATGTGACACCACTTCTTCAATAGACAACTTCTTCTCCTTTAATTGTAAAGTATTGTTAAAACCTGGAGGACAAGTTAGTCTAAAATTATTATTTCCTTAGTTGTTTCAGTTCCCCAATGAGTTTACTTGGTGGTTCACCCATTGTTGATTAATACCACCCTAATTATTGGTATTCTAGTTAAAGTTCGGGTGGTTCTTCCAACCTGGGTTATATTAATTGGAATATGGGTTATTGGGCTTGCTTATAGCATTCAATGTTTCTGGTGAAGAATAGTAATCAAACATTTGGCCTAATGAATTTTCTTCAATCATGGAAATTGGCTGAGAAAAATTCATCCTAAATTGGTCTATCTTCTTTAAAATTGCAGCAACTTGATTTGCTGACATTGCAAAAGCATCATTTTCATGAACACTGGCTACCTTTTTAAGATTTAACCTTTCAGAAGGCCATTGAAAATTATTAGTAGTCATTTCCTCAATTAAAGTAGAAGCATCTGAAAACTGTTTAGACATTAATGATCCACCAGCAGCAGCATCGATAATTGATCAAAGAGATCCGACTAATCCATTGTAAAAGGTTTGAATTATTAACCAATCTGGTATCAAATGATGTGGACATTTCTTGAGGAGATCTTTAAATCTTTTCCATTCTTCATATATTGATTCACCTTCAAAATGACAAAAAGAAGGAATACCCTTTCTCAACTTCGCAGTCTTCGATGGTGGAAAATATTTAGCAAGGAATTTTTGTGCTAAATCACCCCAAGTTCTTATAGATCCAAGTGCTAATGAATTTAAACATATCTTAGCTTTATCCCCTAGTGAGAAGGAAAAAGTATGAGTCTAATAGCATCATCCGAAACACCGTCATATTTAAAAGTAGCACACAACTCTAGAAAACTAGCAAAATGCAAATTAGAATCTTCAGTTGTTGCTCCCCCAAACTAATTATTAGACACCATTTGGATAATAGCAGGTTTAAGCTCAAAGGAATTAGCAACTTCAGCATGGGGTTGAATACTACCATAAAGTTCATCCACTTTAGGGTTAGCATAATCTCTTAAAGTTCTGAATTCTTGATGAATGCCAACATTTTGATTTTGATGATTTGTCATTTCTTGAAAATTTTACTTTTTCTATATTATTAATTTTTTTGATTTTTCTGATAGTTCTTTCTAATTCAGAATCGTAAGGCACAAGTCCCTCAGAACCGGAACTACATATACAATAATAAAATAAAACAAAACAAAACACATTAACAAAAATAAAGAAAATTAAAAATTTAATTTTTTCTTAATTTTCTTTAAAAATGCTGTTTTAATTAATTTCCCTGGTAACTGCACCAAGAACTTGATCCCTGATAGATATATGTGCTTACGATTTAGATATGAAAATTATGATTTTATAATACGGGATACTGCCAGTATACGAATTGTTTATCAAGTCATATTGGACTTTATGATTAAGCCCCGAGATATCGAACCCACAGGGAAATGTAAAAACTTTTTAAAGAAATAAGAAAATTATATTTTTACTTTTTAAATGACTTTTGAATGTATGTTTTGATTTGTAAAGTTTGAAAGTTGTTTTTGGTATTTTTTATAAAAAGCTAAGCAGAAAATGAAAATTATCAGAACATTAAAACACGATATAAAACACAAAGAAATAAAATATCTTTTTCTTTCTCTAATAAAGTAGTAATAATTATAAAAATATTGTTGTGGATGTATTTAATTGTGTTGTGATAAATAGGAGCAAATTTATTTTTTACCCTTACTTTGTTCTATAAAGAACATTGGTTAATTTGAAATTTTTAAATTTTAAAAATGGTTAGGCAGTGAAGATACCAGCTCTTACTCTAGAGTTCCCTCGATTCCCACCACTAGGGGGCTAACTTCTCATAACAAAATTTAAAATATCAAACCAAATTAGGGGGCTTTAGCCTATCACTCTAAAGTCCTCTAATTTTACTCCCCATTAAAAACATATCTCCTATTATATTTGCATTCAATTATATGGACAACAATTCTCACCCATATAATTACATGTGATTTTTACCAATTATTGTTTGAGATAATACAGCATTGGATCTTACATAATCTCACAACAAATTTTAACATCTTAACTGATCAAATTAAGAAGTAAATTAAGTTCATGGAATTAAATCTTCACAACTTGTTCCAACTTTAAACACTTATACATTCCACAACAATCCTACATAATTTAATAATTTCTTCATTTAAGAAAGAAAAAGATAAAGAAAACTATTCAAACTGATGGAGAAAACACAAGCAATGATTGATTTGAAAATAGAAATCATAATGAAAACACAACAAGTTTTAATTAAAAACTAAATATAAAAACAGAAGTAAACACTTACCTGATAATCCTCTCCACAAGACTCCGAAAGTTCCTTTGAAACTTCACATTCCACTAAAACACTCCTTAGAGTTGGTCGCCCAACTCCAATGACTCAGAAACAGAATTCAGACTTTAATAAAAGTAAGGAAGAGAATTGGTGAGAAGAAGGCTTCACTCCAACCCCTTTCTCCTTTCTTACTCTCTACTCCTACTCCTACTAATTTCTCTCCCTCACACACTCTCTCAACTTTGTAATAACTCTAAAAAAATTCTCTAATGACTCTCCTTCTTAAAGACTCTCATGCAAATTACATGACATAATGTTAATAATAATACAAAAGGTGCCTTGGTGTCTCTTCAAATTGTGTCCCGATTCAATGTATTCAGCAAACCTTGCATCACTGGGATCACTTCTGCCACCAAAAGGAAGTTAAGGAGGTTACCATAAAAATTTTCCTCAAACACCCCTTGGAAATGGAGCCAAATTTGATTAAATTTGATTTTTATAACTGTGGTGCCTAAGCGCTGACCAGGCGGCGCTTAGCCGCCAGTGTCCAATTTTTCATTTTTTCATTTTTTTTGCTTCAAATTTGATCCAATTTTGCTCCTTTCATCATAATCACTCATTTTCATCATACCTTCAAGAAAACACAAAATAACTTCCATTGAAGTGCAATATCATAAAAAATAGGTATAAAAATGTCCATAAAAACACTATATATTTTATGTGTATCAATCCACATGGGCATTGTCGGCTCGATGAAATCTATAGAATGTCACACTTAGAATGTGCTCTAGCAATTTCATTGTGTACCATTGATACTCTTCTAATCTTGAATTCAGAATTTTATAATGTCCTGCTACTTGCTGGATGACGAGTTGCGAGTCCTCATAAATGGCAATGTATGTAATTACCATTAATGTTGCCAATTCCAGGTCGGTTATTAGTGCTTCATATTCTGCTTTGTTATTAGTGCATGGCTCTGTCATGTGGTAGAAAAATCTTAGCATGGCTTGATCTGGTGTCACTAAGATCAGACTGATTCCTGCCTTGCCTGGTATCACTATCTCCTGTCCTTTTCCTCTTTATCCTGATGAAGCTCCGTTTAAGTACATTCTCCCAACATTTGACACTAGGCTGTTCCACCTGTAGTATTTGCTCGTCTAGTAGCTCCTCATTGAGAGGGGAATCTACTGGCAATGGGTATGCTGCAAGAAAGTATGCTAAAATCTGACCTTTGATAGCACAAAGGGGCATAAATGTTATGTCAAACTGCAATAAAATCATTGACCACCTTTCTAGATGTCCAGAAAGTGTTGGTCGGTTCATCAAATATTGTAACGAATTAACTTTCGAAATTAGGTTGACCTTATGAGAAAGCATGTAATATCGAAGCTTATGAGCGGCGATAACTAATATTTTCTGGACCTGAATTTGACCAAGGATGATTTCAGGTGTTGATCAAAGTATGGGGTAGAGGATCTCTGTGATGGGGCTTTGATAAGGGAACTTCTTCCTTCAGAGCAGTGAAGGTGTGGACACAATTAATTTGATATTGGTTTAGTGTAGAATGGTAATGAAAGGTGTCATGGTTCCGGTAAGGTTTCGAGCTTCAAAATTGAGCACAGGCAGTGGGGGAAATGACAGGGAAGTGGCTGGGATGAGCTTAGGGTGGTTGCACTTAGCTCTGGGAACAATTTGGTAGAGTTTCTCCTAAGTTTTATGCGCGCACGCCTTTGGCTGTCAAGGATGGTAGTTTAATTAGAGAAGCTTAGAGGGTTTGCCATGGTCAGGATTTAGGTGAGTTTAAGTGCTTTGGCGAAGGCCAGTAACGAACAATTAACCAATCAGGGTGAGACAAATTAGATGGGTCAATTTGGGTTTTGTTCATGGGAGGTGGCTCTCAGTTTTACCTCCTCCAACGACTAAACCTGCTGACTAGGCCAGGGGAGGTGGCCAACGGTCAGGTGGTCAGGTGGGTAGGCCATAAGTGTGGTGAGCTTAAGTGGTTAAGTGCTCAATGCAAATCTCTTTAAGATTTGCCCATTTAAGGGAGGGGATCCCTTAAATCATGGGAACTTTTGTCCATGGCTCAACTAAATTGGGTTCGGTGGATCTAGCTCAATCCTATGGTTCTAATGGTTGGCTATTGTCGCTTGGTTTGGCCACATTTACTTTGACTTGGTTAATTTGGCTCATCGGTTCAATTTTGATCATTTGGGTTCAATTTGTGCTAGGTTGGGTTCAAGATTAGGTTAGGTCCAACTGATTGTCCAATAATGTGTGTATGATTGTCATAAAGTGTTTGGGAGGGGATTGGAGTGGTTTTGAATTGGTTTGGGGGGTTAATTTGGCTTGATTTGGGTATTTGGACAATTTTGGGTATGTTGGCTTTGCTTTGGTTTGAATTAGGCAAGAGTGGGGTCATTTCTCAATTCATGGTCCAAATGGTCTATGGGGATGTCGTAAAGAGTTTTCAACATTAATTGGGTGTCAATTTTTGGGTGGGCCATTCAATTTGATGGATTTTGAACATGTGACAAATTTAGAACAAAAGTGGGATTTTATTGATTTTGTTGGACTTGGGTAAGGTTTGGGCTCAAATTGGGGGCAATTGATGGTTCAATTGTATTTAGGCAAATGTCATGAAGAGTTTAGGATTCAAAATTAGGAAAAATTGGTTGACATTGAGTTTAATTTGGGGGAATCGGGCCATATTGTCAAAATTTGGGCTTTTTGGTTTGGGTTGAAATTGAGTTCAAATGTGGATAAAATTGGGCTTGGATTTGCTTTCAATTAGGATTTGGCATGTTGAATTAAAGTTTGGAATTGTAATTGGGGAGAATTAAGGTCAACTTGGGGGGACAATGAGGGTGATTTGGACATTTAGGGCCTTTAGGAGATTTATGGGTTTTTGGCTAATTTGATCAAATAGGGTCAATGTGGTGATTTAAAATTGACATTGGGAATATTTGGAGGGTTTTGGGAATTTAAGAGATTTTTTAGAAATTTTGGAAATTTTGGGCTAGGAGGGGAATTTTGGTAATTTTGGGGTTTTGGGGCTATCTTAAGAATTTTGGTAAATTTGTGGCGTTTTGGATATTTTGCGTGGTGAGGAATGTTTTAGAAAGAATTTTTAAGGATTTTGACAATTTTGGTTGATTTTGGGAATTTTTGGCAAAATTAGTTTTATGGGTAATTTATTCATTTGGTGTAGTTTTGGGGCAAAAGGGTCATAAGTTGGGATTTTTAGTAAAATTGGGGTTGAGAGGGTTTGTTAACCCAATTGAGTCGTGGACCAAGGGAAGTTCCAATTTGGATCCTTCTTTTACTGTTACTAACCAAACCCTAGCCTGGGGCTAAGAGCTTGGGGAAACCACTGACATGAGTTTCCAAAAGAGTAGGGGATCACATGTGGAGAAGTTTGGTTTAGGTTTTGAGGTAGTAAGTGAAAGTGCAGTGTGCAAGTGTGTGTGTAAGCCTCACACAGACCACCCATGGTAAGTCCTAAGGCTTGACCATTCTGTAGGGAACTCCTCTTGAGCTTCGTAATGCTTGGTCTCTTTCTCCTAAGCATTTAGAGGTTAGACTTTAATCATTTGAAAAGTCCAAGTGAAGCAAAGAAGTATTTTGATTTTTTATGGGGTAAGGGTTCCATTGCTAGTCTTTCAAGATAGTTACCAGGAATGTCCTATGGCTAGACCTTAGACTGTTCTAAGAAAAGACTTGACCTCAACCAAAAGTTAGGTCAACAATGTGTGTGTGTGTGTGTATTCGAATTTTCAAAAATAAAACAAAAAAAAAATGAACCCAAAAATAGAAATATGAAAGGAAATAAAAGTTCTAAATTCTAACAGTTTTAACTAAATTTATCCTAAACTCAAAAAATATGGACTCCTTTCTCTGATAATGTTGCCGAAAACATAATATTTGAAGTTGTTGAGAGGCAAGTCAATCAATTACATAAGTACTTGTATTAATAAAGTAATATATGGATTTTGCGCACTCATATCGATCCCATAAGAAAATTTGTCAAAGAAATTTAATAGGTAAAGCTCTAATTTATTAAACTTCAAAATCTAGTTTAAATTTTTAAAAACATAAAGGTTAAATGTTCTAAAATTCAAAAAGTGGAAAACAGACTATGTTTTATAAAGTTTTCAAAAGATGAAAAGATTAAACTTCTAGGACACCAGTTCAGAGGTTTCTTGATATTTTTCTATGAAACTCATACTATTGATGAATATCAAGGAGAACTTTTACTTAGCATATGTATAAGTCATAGGAAGAGTTGAAACCATATTAGAATTAATGCTTAATTATGCAGCATTTCCCTTAAATTCTCTAGTCCCTTATCTTCACTGCAAATTTTTACTGGCAATATGTATGTTCCACAAAGTTTTTATGTGCTAACCAACTTGTTCTTCTTGTTAATGGTTAAAATTTCTAGATAAAAGAAATTTAATATTCTATTTGGTCAAATTTCAAGTAAAGTAAAACTAGAAATTTAACACATAAAAATATGAAATGCAAGAATATCTAATAAACGAAATAGTAGGATAAAATAACAAGAAAACTACATGCTTTATATTGCATGAGTATAAAAATGAGATTTACAACAATTCATCAGATAAGAAAGCACAAAAATTATTATTATGGGAACAAAAATAAAAAATTACAATAGGTAAATAAACTCAGACTTGACCAAATTGTCCTTGCAATAAAACATCTAACACTTCAGTCAATGCATGCGCCCGTCAAACTTCTTCATACAAGTGAACCCAATCTTTCATCACAACAGCTAAACTCACAATATACAATGCAAGCAGTCTTCCTCTAGAAAAACTATTGGTATTGTTGACAAAGACTCTACTAAATCCTAAAGAGAAATGGCCACCACAGTATCGAAGGGTGCCCTAATCATCCCCTAGCATCTTTTTTTTTAGCCTTTACCAAAATAACCATGAAACATCGTGTCAAATCAAGCATGGATGGCCTACGGTGTAGCTATGCTTGTGGTTGGTTTAGTTAGATCGTACCTATCGTATTTATGCCATGTGGTTGCATAAGTATACTAACTATATAGAGGGCTAACATAATTATGCCAAAGGCTGGCGTAACTATGCTATTTCTCTAAGCTTTGTGACCTCATATTTTGTTTTTGTGATGTACACTTGATTACTTTAACCATCAAAATACCATCAAGAAACCTTCTACAATTGTATAATCATAGTAAATATGGAAGTAAATATGATATTTAAAGTAGAAAAAAATAATAAATTTAAATCGTATCAATATGTCATCTTAAAACTAATGTAATATAGAATGATGAAAAGACTATTTTAAGCATTTATTGTAGATGCTCATGATCCTCCATGGGAATAAAATAAGAGACATTGTAAAATATTTATAGTTACTCAATTGATTAAATATAAAGCTAAGCTTAATCTTTGTGATGCTTTAATGATTAGTTCATGTATAATGTTGAAAGATAAAAAATGACCAGTTGATATATATTTAAAAAATACAACTAATGAAAAACCTTGGCTTATTTAAGTTTTTAATATAACAAAATAATTTTGTGTGTGTGTGTGTGTGTGTGTGTGTGTGTATGTGTGTGTGAGAGAGAGAGTGAGAGAGAAAGAGAGAGAGAGAGAGAGAATAATTGCATGTTATTTTATAATCACAATTTTCATTTATCAGAAAGTACTGTTTGTCGACATTTATGCTATATGCAAAGAAAAAAAGTTCATATTGTTCATGATGATCTATTAAAGGTGGTTTATTATATTATATTGACTGTAAGACTTCTAATGTTGTATAGGGTAGAAAAGACTATATAACCCATGATTTAATATTTTAGAAAAAGCTTTCAAGATTAATTCTAACTCACTTAAAATTATTTTGGCTATACTTTTCTATTTTTTTTGCTTTTAATCCTTTTAAACAATAAATTGTTTCATATACGTTTAAGTTTTTCCTTACAGATGTATATAACTTATTATTATATTAGCCATGATGAAATCTTTTATTATTTTCATTTTAATCAAAAAAGGGATAAATATCAAACAATGAATTTAGATACCTTTCAATAATTACCAACTGACCGGCTATATATGTTATGGATACAATCACAACTTACGATAAATTCAAGTAACAAAATTTTTAACTAAGAGTTATTGTCATTTGAACAATTATTAATCATATAATATATGAAATATTCCCTAGGTAGAGTACTCATGTGAGATTGACATATCCATGGAGGGTAATAATTTATTTATCTGGAATGTGATGCAAAATAATTTCTCCTAATATCAAAGTACTTTTTTTTCTCATGAACCACTCTTATAGATGGCAAAAAGAAAAAATTAGAAAAGTAAATTGATATTGACCATCCTCATCTTTGAATCTCAAGTGAGTAGATGTTAGTAAATTTATCTTTAGTACATGATAATTGATATGACACAAGTGACATAAATCCTTGATTTCAAGCTTTAGTAAAGAGTATAATCAGACAAAAAGAAGAGTATATTATAATGTGTATCATATCCCTATCACATTATTACTCTTTATAATCTTGATGTAGTGCATATTAATATAATATATTTTAGAATTTTTAATAAATTTAGGAATATTTAAAACAATACAAAAGATAAATTGAAAACTTGACTTGACCTGGCTATTATTTAAAAGACTTTAAATTGAGTTTACCGAGAAAGTGAAAATAAATTCAATCTTAAGTAAAAATTTGTTAAATACTAAAAAAATAGAAATTAAAGTAGTGTGTACTGATGTTCAGAGTTGAGGATTTAAGAATGAATATGCATCAAAGTTTTCTATGAGTATAAATTTGGACAACTATATATTTTTTGGTATAATGACTATGTTATCTTTTATCAAAGAGTAATGTTAATAGCTTTACTTGACTTCCTACCAAAGCCAATTTAGATAACATTGATTAATTTGTCAAATTTTATTATTTTTTCTATAAATTCATATGATGATCATATGAGACTATTAGGGATGAACATTTTTTCAGACCATATGCAAGTCCGAAATATTATTGTACCATAAATATTTGAAGTCTTTACAAATGTGTCAACATAATCTTGATGGTCTAAACATTGCTCCATAACTATTGGGATATGATACTTAGTTTTATTCCATGAAAGTACATCTCTTAATGAAAAAAACTTCATTATAAGGAAAATAATGAAGGGTAGATTCACGAAGTTCAAGTGACCAAAGAGGTACCATCAGTTTATTTTATGTATTATGACCAATTCTAGTGCAAAATGTTTTCAAATGTTAAGAAAAGACTAGGATTCATCTAGCAAATAGTTGATCTGGATGGTGTTAACAAATTTATTATAGTAAAATTAGTAAATAAGGACGTTTAATTTGAAAAACTGTCATGTAAGGGAAGTACATAAGTGGTTATTGATCCATGACTCGGAATTACGCAAGTCACTTAAGTTCCAAAAGATAGCCAAAATTTTGTCCCACTTTTTATTTAGAGGCTAGTGTATAATATAAATAAGTTATAAAAATGAGAATTTTGATTAATGGCTTACATACTAGGGATACAACACAAGTATATGTATCGTTTCGATTAATAAAGAGTTTTCTTTAAAAACCCCAGTATCAAACCCATATAGAAGGATAGATTTTCTATAACAATTTAGAAAAACTTCTACCTAAACTAAAATTAAATATTTGCTAATTCAAATTTTAAGCAGAAAGTAAATGCAGATTTTCCAACTAATTATGTTTAAATGAGTTCAAATAATATATAAAGATCTTTCCCCTTACAAAGAGATCATAATCATCATAAGACTCAATAACTTAAAGGTTTGATTGTAGTTATGTGATAAATAAGAGCATACCTGCTTCTTTACCCTCTCCCGAGTGCATAAAAACATTGACAATCTACAATAAGTTCTTGACTTATATGGTTATGTTGGGCAGTTTCTAGCCTCTCACATCCAGATTACGTACTGAGTCCTCTCTATAAAACTAACCAGGCCTCAGGTTCTACAATATAGACCAAAATGGTAAAGGATCTAGCCTGTCACTCAAGAAACACCAATTCTACCCCTATTAAAAGTCATCTCCCATCTATTTGCACTCCCCTTAGAAATTTTTCGTCCTCCATCCTAAGGTTAGTGTGGTATTCACTAGTTGGGTGAAATTATAGCCCTCATGGATCATTATATTTTGTAACAGATTTTAACATTACAAATGGCCAGTTTACAAAGTAAATTAAGAGCCGGTAAAAATACCATCACAATTTTGGAATAAAAGAAAACTTCGAACCTTTCTAATCTCACACATGATTAAATTTTATTGTAAGACGAAAGATAAAGAAAACTTGTCAAAATGCATGGGGTAACACAACAAAACATGATATATATTGATTGCCAAGTCTACACAATAAAACAAAACTTAAACAAAAATACAATCTTAGACTTCTCCCAAAGAAATACATTTGGAGTTCCTTTGTTGTCTTCTTCCTCCAATAAAAACACCAAAACAGTCACAAATGACTCTCTTTCACACTCACACTCTAAAGTCTTAACTCTTAACTCACACCCCTCTCTAGACTCTTTTTTTCTCGCCAACTAATGACCCTATTAAATAAAGCTCCAAGAATAACCAAGTGTCACTTCATAATGCTCTTTAAAATTTATCCAGATCCAGTGCATAATAGTCAAAACAGATTCTGGCGCCTAAGCGTCCAACTGCCATGATAACTACTTGGCTCTTATGTGCCAAATTATAGCGCCTAGGCGCCAGATAAGGTTTTTTCTCCAATTAACCGATTTTTTTCTCTGGTTTTGGTCATTTTTATCTTTAGGCTCTATCTTTTGTACCTGCAATAAAAAGCACACAAAATACTTTTTAATAAAGTGCAATATCCTTAAAAATGAGTTAAAATGTATATATAAAAATGGCACATTTTAAGGCTTATCAGTTATGCTCTACGAAAGTGTCGCTACAAGAAATATTTTATGTTTCTCTAACTAACTTTATTTTATAAAATAATAATAAAAAAATTTTTTATCATATAAATACAAATGTGAGCTATCTATCTTTAATCATTTTTTTAATCTCAAAATTCCGTATATCATTATCTTAATTATTCAAAAATTGTGGGTATAGGATTTGAAAAAAAATATGTTAAAAATATATGGTAGCAATTACTATCATATGGCAATGGTTAAAGTCAAATTCTTAGTTCCAACATGAGGAAAAGCAAGTCGTTCAATACTCCAAGTTGAGGAGTAATAGTGACATGCATATATTGGTTATATTGTCCAAAAGATGTAAGAACATTTAGTTTATTAATAATTTTAATTAATTAATGAATAAAACATTCAATGTTAAACAATCTTTTTATTATTTTATTTACTTCAGCTTCTTTTATCAAATGTTAATGATGCTTTAGCTCTTAATGCTTTTAATAATTCTCATCTTAAAAAAGTCAAGACATTCCACATTGTTAAGAAGATGACATGAGAACACCTTGGCGTGTTATCCAGTTGAATATGATTATTTACATTTTAATGGATCTTCTCTTGAAGGGAAAGGGCATCAAATAGCATTCGAGTGGATCTATTTCATTTATTACACTTGAACTCCACAATATTATTACAAAATAAATTTTTAAATTTTTAAGATAAAAATTATAAATAATATGTTGTTATAATGACCAATAAAAAAAGCACTTGAAATTTTTTTTATTAAATAAAAAATTTGAATTTATCACTCAAAAAATAAAAAGCTTCATACATATATACTTTTCAATAATCAATGCTGATGTAATTTGAAAAATTACAATACAAATGTATACATATTAGTATAATAGCCACAATAACTAGATTATAAACTAAATAAATGACTATAAGATAATTTAAGAACTTCAAATACTAATGCTATGTCTATCTCATTTCCAAATATCAAAAAAATTAAAAGCACCTATTCAATTCACAATCCTTCAAAATTTTGATATAATTTCTATTAATGTTAATAAACCCATCATGATAAGTCCATGATGTCATCAACCACTAAGAATCAAATCCATAATCATAAATCTATATCAATTCTTATATAATAAATAAAATAGAAAAAATAATCAATATCTATAGTGTACCAAGCCCACCATCCTTCCAATCTCTATGTAACCACACCCCCTTGCTATTTCCCACTCACCATTTCCATCACTATTAGTTCAAGTCAATAAGTAACGGGAGTAAATTTATATTTAGGAAAAGGAGATAATTGAATATCCAAATAATAAGCAGCTGTAGATCCGCATTTAATCTCTTCAAAATAAATGAGATTAGTGATGAAAAGCTTCTTAACTTTATAATAAATCTTTTTGATAACCCTAATATGTTCCATCTATCATATGTTTAGAATTGTTATATTTGCTCAAATGAAAGAAAACAATTAATGAAAAATCCGGTGTAATAATCTTAATGTTAACATTTATGATAGTATTGACATATTTGAATAATGTTAATAATAATAATAAAATACAGACGCTTCTAAAAAAGGTTTAAAATCAAATCAATCATCTAACAATTATCTCGATAATTAACACACGCTTTAACATTACATAAAAAGAACATTTGATTTATTTATAAAAATTCATCAACTTAAAAAAAAAAAAAACTCTTTTTATTTAAAAAGGATAGACCGAAGTAACATAAAATAAATGGGAAAGTAAGCCAAGTTGCTTTGATAGACTTTCATATATATTTTTTGTAAACATATCAATTATTAATGGAGTACAAATTTAAAACTTTATTGTTTTTAATTCATAATAATTGAATTTAATTTTATCCACCAATGAGGAAATTAAATAAAGAAAGGTTAGTAGCTTGATTATATTTTGGTTGCCCCTAAGAAAATCACTTGACTTAAACTAATACTATTGTGTGGGTATTCAATATAAAATCTATAGAACTCCGGCTCATCATAAGATCTTGTCAAAAGTAAGAAAGACCACAACGAATGCCACAATTAATGAATCTTTCAGATTCTCATTAATATTATCTAGATAATGTAGTAATTCAATATATTTCCTCATAGTGATTCTCTTGAGTTAGTTGATCTCCTTGAAAAATTAATCTCGAGATAGTTATTCTCCATGATAAGTTTATCTCCCTTGGACAAGTTTATCTACATGATGAGTTCATCTCATGGGAGACTTCATCTCTTCGAAGAGTTCATCTCATGGGAAAGTTTATTACATAGGAGAGTTATTATACTGGAAAAGTTGACTTGCTACAGGTCTTATACTAGGTTTGTGATTTTTCTAGATTGTAAATCCAAAATTTTCTAAGAATCAACATGCCCAGGAGAGAGTTGGAAAGCAAGGGTTAGAACCAGTAAACAAAGAGAGAGATTTAGTTAAGATCCCATCTAGTGTTTAGGAAATACCCTTTCGTTGGTAAAATCATTATAAATGAAATACTTATTACATTTGGATCCACAAAGATCTTCTTCTTATTTTTTATTATCTTTATCTAACATGGTCATTAAAATATTTAACTAATAACATCTTGCATTAATTATCATTTTTTTTAAAAAATACTTCTCGTTTGATATTATTTATGCCTCTATGAGCCCGGTTCGCACTGTGAAATATAGGCTAGTTCGTTCAAATTGGGTCATTAGAGATTGATATGAACTCGCCATAACCTTAATATTATGTGTTTTTCTTGAATGAAATTTTTGTCTCTTCTTGCTTATCGACTTTTAAAGCACAATTTCTTTACATGGTGACTTAGTCGAGTTGCTCGGTAACATTGTATGACCAATATGTCATGCTAGCTCATCCTTAGGTTCTTCCTGATATGCTTTTGATCATACAAATTGATCTCATGCTAATTAGTGAGCCAAACATGACCAAACACCAACAACCAACTTTTTAAAAAACCACCATCTTAAACTCCAATTCAAATTCATGCTAACCCAAACGACAGTTAATCTAACAAACATATATCGTTCTGAAATCCGATCCGACATTTACCCAGTAGCAACTCTATTTGCAGTCAGGCTTCCCAACTTGCATCCACAAAGTCTCTCACGCCCCTACTCCACAACGAAGGAATACTGATTAATATATTATCTCTTTTACGGCTTCGAGAATAAGACATCTGAGTCAGTAGTTAATGATATGATTCGCCGCGCACGGAAAAGGGCGGCTAGTGGTCTTCCGATTCTGTAGTTTCGATAACAGGATGTGACCGCGGGTCCTATGGCGATCCTCCACATTAGAAATGTTCTCCATTAAGCAGTGTAGTGAAAGGGACTCGTCTCCCACAATGAAATATCTGCGGAAATTAGTGGGCGGTTAGGAAGGAGGCAAAGAGCAGCTTGGCGACAATGTGATGTTCTTTTCTTTCGCCGCTTGCTTGCATGCTTGCTTCGTCAATTAAAGATATGAAGTGGTAATGAAGCTTGAGATTGCGACCACCTGCCGCACCAAAAACGGTGAGACTAGAGGCATTTTTGTCGGATACGCATGGCTATTTTTTGATACGATCAGTGTTTTTTTTTAATTATTATTTTACATATATTCCACAAAATTCATATGCATTTTCATATTTAACACCTAAACTTTACTTTTTCACATTTATGCAAAAACAAATCGTTTTCATCTCATAGAAAATATCACCACTTTAAGTTCTAAAAAGAGAAACATTTTTTCATACTTAAATAAGGCCGCATAAATGTAAATACTAAAATTTAGGTGGTAGATGTTTGCATACATGATACATAAGAATTTAGCTGTCCTTTTTATAGTAAAATGACCTACATACCATACAATTCTTAAATATTTTTACATATCTAACACCAAAACTTTGATTTATATATACAAAACAATCAACTTTTATTTTTAAATAAAAAATATCAACATTATTAGCATTTTAAAAGAAAAAAACCCATTTTTTATGAATATTGTCGGCGTTGTTTTGGGATACTAAACCTCGACAAAAAGTGAGGTCAACAAATATGCTTATGACGCAAATGTGTTGTAAGTGTAAAAATTATCAACTTGATGTGTGTCGGAAAGTCCATGGTGGTAGAGTAATAAATTTAGCATCTTAGCATTGTAGGAAACTCCAAAACACACTCAGATAGTTAAAGCAAAGTAAGTAGAGGAGATAGCTCTATTTTACGTGGAAAACGCTTGGAAAGGGAAAAAAATCACTGTGTCTAGCCTAGTTGAAATAATCTACTATAAATGGTGAGTGCACAAGTCTACTCTTCTCTTGAATTAGTGAAGATTGAGTCATAAATGATCATAGTAAGTGTATAATAGTAGTAGTCATAGTCTAAACATAATGAATGTAGTTCTTAATGATATTAGTATGCAAGGATCATAGTCAATTGCTATATAGACAGTAGTCCACCGTGAATGTTGTAGATGGTGGTCATAATATCAGCTTATCGTATAGGTTGTAGTTGAAACTCATGGTATTAGTTGGACATTTAGGACACAAATTGGTTCTTCAAGAGTTTTATTTGGCCACAGAAATCATAGTATGAAGCTGCAGGAGCTATGAGCCACACTGTTTGCATTTTGTCACATAGGTCATAGTGGTAAGCTGCAATGACATCAGTGCGCCGCAGAAGCCGGAGTCTAGAGTTGCAAAGGTTGTGCACCACATAAGTCATATTTCATCACATTGGTCATAGAGGTGAGCTACGTTGATGATCCTAGCCCGTGGGGAGAAGAGTATGGAGCTGCACGAGTCGTGAACCACATAAGTTGTAATGGTGAGTTGTGATAATATTCTTAGGTTATGGGGGTCGGAGTCTGGAGCCGCACAAGTAGTGATTCACATAGATCGTATTAGATCACAAAGGCCATAGTGGTGAGCTGTGATGACATACGTAGGATGCAAAGGCCAAAGTTAGGAGTTGCATGAGCTATAAAGCACTTTTGCCAAAGTATTGAACTATGAATAGTTCTGTAGACTACAGGGGCTGAAGTCGAGAGCTGGATAAGCTATGAATCATGTTGATCACATCTGGTTAAGTAGGATGTAGTTTTGAGCTGTGATAATGTTTGTAGACTATGAGGGTTGAAGTTAGGAGCTGCAAGAGAAGTGAACTATGTAGGCCATAGTTGGTAATGTAGGTCGTAGTGATGTGCTGTGATGATGTCTGTAGAGCATGAGGACTGAAGTCAGGAGTTACATGAGCTGTGAACCACGTTAGTCTTAGTTTGCCAGGTAGGCCTAAATGGTGTGTTCTGATTAAATACGTAGGTTATGATGGCTGGAGTCGGGTGCTACAAAGCTGTGAACCGCTTAAGTAGTAGTTGGTCACATCAGCCATATTGGTGAGCAGTGAAGACATCAGTAAGTTGCAGACGCTGGAGTTGTATGTTGCACGGGCTATGAACCACGTAAGTCGTAGTTGGTCATGTTGGCTATAGTTGTGAGCTGTGATGACGTCTATAGGCGACGATGGCCAGAGTAAAGACCTACATGAACTGTGAACCACGAAAGTCATAGTTGGTCATGTAGCTCGCAGTGGTTAGCTGTGACAATCCATAAGTTTCAGGGGCTGGAGTCAGGAGTTGTACGTGTAGAGAACACATAGGTCTTAATTGTCATGTAGGCCGTAGTAGTGAGCAGTGATGGCTGATCCCTTGATATTTATGCTAACGTTTTATATATGAATTGATACTTCTCTTTAATGATATCTCTTTCTTTACAACAACGTCATAAACTTGATGCCAATGTAAATAAGAGATTTAAATGATATTTTTAAATGGGATACTATGCAAATATACAAATCGTTATCAAGTAATATAAGACTTTTTGATTAAGCCCCGAGATATTGATCCCACAAGAAAAGTGTTAAATATAAATTTATATTTTTAGCAAAGAAAATAGAAAAATAACTTTAAATTTTTTTTAGAAAAGATTTTACCCAAACTAAAGACAATATTTTAGAAAATAAAATTCTACTCTTTTTGTTAATTTTTATAATTTGAAATAAAAATAAACAACAACTTTAACTAAACTTTTATAAGATGTAAGCAAATGCAAATAAAATATCTTTTTCTATTTTATGAATCAGTAACAAGTCATTAAAATTACTGTTGTGGAAGTATCTAAAATGTGTTGTACCAAATAAGAGCAATTATATTTTTTACCCTTACTAGGTGCTATAGAGAACATAGGTTAATCTATAGTTTTATAAATCTAGAAGATGGGTTAGGCAAGAAAGATACTAGCTCTCACTCTAGAGTTTTTTTATTCCCTCCACCTGGGGGCTAATGTCTCGTATCAAAACAAAAAACAATAAATCGATATGGGGTCTTTAGCCTGTCACTTTAAAGTCCTCTAATTCTACACCTATCATAGTATATCTCTATATTTATCTGTAATCAACCATATAGATTACATTCTCACCCATTTAATCTAATGTGATTCTTACCAATTGTTGACTGAGACAATACCATACTGGTTCTTATATGTTCTCAAAACATATTTTAACATCATAATTGGCCAAATGAAGAAGTAAATGAAGTGCAAGGTTTTGAATCATCACAACTTCTTCCAACATTGAAATTCTATACATACCATAACATACTTTATGAACTTTATTACTTCATCATATTAAGGAAACAGATAAAGAAAACTACTCAGAATTCATGGAAAAATTGCAATAACAACTTGGTTTAAAAGTAGAAATCATAGTTAAAACACAAGAAGTCTTAATTAAAAATTAAATGTAATAAAAAAGATAATGACTTATCTGAAAATCTTCTCCACCAATTTCTTAAAGTTCCTTTGAAAACTTTGATTGCCCTTACAATGCTCCATAGAGGTTGGTGCCCGACTTTGAGGACTTCAATTCTCTAATCTAATCCTAATACATATTATAGTAAAGTAAAGTAAAAATGGTGAAGTGGAGTGGTGTGTTTGTAAGATAACTCTCTTACACAATAAACATAAAACATACTCTACAAAATCAACAAATTTTCTGATCTAATAGTCCTCTTTTGATACTTTTCCAATAGGTCCTTCATTTCTCTTTAAAAAGTGTCCAGTTTAATTGAATCCTCCAAGAGATGCATCCATTCAAGAGTAATTTAAATTAGATTTGGCTCCAATAGGGAGTTACCCATATTCTCACCAAGAGATGCCTCCAATACCACTTCAAAATGGTGCCAAAATTTAAATAACTCCTTTTTTGTAACTGCGTCACAAAAGCGCAAAGTCCTGGTGCTTAGCTGCAGAACATCTGGTGTGTAAGCTCCAGATCTGGCGCAAAGCCGCAGGGCTCTGGTGCATAAGCACGGGTTCCGGCGCTTAGCAGTGAAGATCAATTTTGCACATTTTTTAATTTTTTTCTCCAATATGGATAATTCAAATTTATCAATTTAATCATACATGTAAGAAAAATACATAAAATACTTCCATTAAAGTGCAAAATCATCAAAAATAGATTAAAAAATGTATGAAAATACTATATATTTTAGGTTTATCAAAATACCCCAAACTTAAAATGTTACTTGTCCTCAAGTAACACTATAATTTTATAAAAATCATACAAATGAATTATGTGCTGAGTCTCTTTAGGAGATTCTTAAATTTTTTTCTAGAAATGTAGTAGTCCAAATTAGAAATAATTTTAGTGAATGAGACCAATTCAAAGTTTAGCAATCTCTAAAGTAAAGATTAATGAAAAATATTAGTTCCTATCTTATTCAGAAATACTTGAAGATTTTTCAAAATATAGGGCTTAGGCATTTTATTTTCTTTACTTAAAAATAATTACCAAAAATAATTATACTAACTATATTATATTCATAAGGTTCAAGATTTTCTCAAATCTTATGCTCTAAAAAAGATTAGGTGTGGAACCAATTTTTGATAGGCCCTTAAATCCTCAAGCATCTCCTTCTTTTTTAAATACTCTTTTTCATTTTTCTTTTCTTCTTGTTTTATTTTATTTTATTTTCTTTTCTCTCTTTTTTTTCAAATTTTTTATAAGGCAAGGATTACTATATTTGGATAGGCTTTTAATGATTTTGAATTCCACCCTTCCTTTTCTAAAGCTTAGGGTAGATATATATCTTTAACTTAGAAATATAATAATAGTTTTAAAAATTAATTTCAATAAAAGATTTTTAACTATTAAAAATAAAATTCTAATCCTTCTAGTTTTTCAAAAATATAACTTTTTCTACTAAAAATAGTTACAATTTTTTTTATCATTTCTTCACTAAGAAATTTTTAACTTCAAATTTTCATCCCGACTATAGATTTTAACTAAATTTTCTTACTCATTTCTATATTCAAAATTTTATTTCTCTAATATGACTTCATACACATAATTATTTTTCAATTAAAATTAATTTTTATTTATTGTTTATTTGAGAACAAATAAAATTTAAGTTTTTGAAAATTATTTTTCATTCCTCTCCCCAAACTTTAAAGTTTTTATTACGATAAAATATTTAAGCATAGTAAAAAGATACATGGGTAGGAATTGAAAACTATAAGTATCATGCTAGCATGGATTTTTATATTCTAAATATGTAGGTATAAAGATTAAAAATAGGAATGAGAATGTCTAGATTGAATTTTTAACTTCTCACTAATATAGAAATTCAAAATACTTCTTAAGTAGTTGAGGAAATAAAAGCAAATTCACACAAACTTAAACAGAAATCGATAACTAAAACATATGGTTGTAAATGTAAATGTTAAGCATTAAATTTATATACTGGATTTTTATAGTGTCTTAAACTTTATAAACAGGTTCTAGAATAAGTTCTAAAATAAAAATAAAATATACTAAAAATTCACTAACACAATTACTACCACAAACATTTACATCACATGTCACAAACATATAGCATCCACAACTAACATAAAATCAAACTAAAGTAGCTCAACAACTATTACAGTAGTTAGAAAAACACAGTATAGTCCTTTTAGCAAACACAAATGAAAATAAACAACACAACAAAATAAAAAGTCCACACAAACATCACATAACATGACATAACACAAATGAAATAGCAATGTTAATCATCATCTTCTTCCTCATCATCATCCCCTTCATTCCAAGTACGGATAGGCACATATGGGGTAAATTTTGGTTGAGTAGGTAACACAGCACTAAAATAACCTCTGATCAATTTATCCATGTAACTGTGGTTATTTATCTCATACTTACTTTTTATTTGAAGATAATTCCCAATATGATCTACTTTCTCTGCTATATTATGAACTCGATACGCACTGTAATTGATATTGTCTTTCATGTTATTTAATAGTTTAGTTTGCAAATAATAAAACTGACCTGAAGATGTTTGAGATGTGGAAGCACGAGATATAGATGCAGCAGAAGTAAATGAACTGGATGCTCTAGAGAATCCTCCTCTCCAGCCAAAAAGTGAGTGCTCAGCATATGTTTTAACATTTGCACTAGTAATAGGTTTTAGCGGATGAAGAACCTCCTCCCAATTCTCAATTCTAACTCGAGCCCGCTCACACAATGAGGGTATAAGAGAAGCAAATCTCAAACCTGCAATGGTGGCAGCTCCGACAGACATCTAAATACAATCATAAATAATCTTCTCAATGTCTATCGCTTTCCCCTACTAAATACAGTAATTGAAAGTGGCTCTTTGATACACTTAAAAGATATAGAGTTTTAAAGCACATTCTTATAACTATTTTTTATGATATTTAACTTCAATGGAAGGTATTTTCATGTTTTTCTTGCAGGTATGACTAAAATGAGTGATTGTGATGAAAGGAGCAAAAAAGCATCAAATTTGGAGCAAAAATTGAAAGGTGTGCAAAATTAGCCTTTGGTGCCTAAGCACCGATGGCTGGCGCATAGGCGCCATAGTTAAAGTGAAAAATTTAAATTAATTTTGGAGCAAATTTGAAAGGGTTTTTTAAGTAACTCCCATTGGTGCCAAAATTTGATTAAAATTCGAATGGATGGATGCATCTCTTGGTAGATTCATTGAATCTGGACATAATTTGAAGAGACACCAAAGTGCCTTTTGGAGAATTATTAAAATAAAGACTTAAGGATCAGAAAAAGAGAAGTTTCTTGAAAGAAAATTTTGGTGGGAGAAGTTGGAGAAAAGCTTAAACTGGTTGAAGGGAAAGAGGAAGAAAGAGAGCCTTCTTCTCGCCATATATTCTTTACTTTTCAACTTTACTTTATCTTAGTTTGTATTAGAATTTAGGAGAGTCAATCCTTGGAGTTGCGCACCTCTAAAGAGTTATCTAGTGGAAAGCAAATGTTTCAGAGGAACTTCAAGAGTCTTGATGAGAGGATTATCAGATAAGTTTTTTATCTTTGTTTTTACATTTAGTTTTAAAGTAAAACTTGTTGTGTTTTCACTATGATTTCTACTTTCAAATCAAATTGTATGTGTGTTTTCTCCATGAGTTTTGAGTAGTTTTATTTATCTTTTTTCCTTTTAAATTATGAAGTAATTAAGTTATGGAAGGAAATTGTGTGAAGTATATGTGTTTAATGTTGGAAGAAGTTGTGATGACTCCACTACCTTGCACTTCATTTACCTCTTGATTTGGCCAATTAAGATGTTAAAATTTGTTGTAAGAACATGTAATAACCAATGCAGTATTGTCTCAATCAACAATTGGAGTAATCACATGCATTTATATGGGTAAGAATTGTAGTCCATATAATTGAGTGCAAATAATTAGGGAGATATGTTTTTTAATAGGGAGTAAAATTAGAGGACTTAAGAGTGACAGGCTAAAGCCCCTAATTTAGTATGATGTTTTAAATTTTTGTTATGAGATGTTAGCCTCTAGGTGGAGGGAGAAGAGGGAAATCTAGAGTGAGAGATAGTATCTTTCATGCCTAACCCATCTACACGATTTCAAAACTTCAAATTAACCAATGTTCTTTATAGATCAAAGGGTAAAGCATTTAACTGCACTTATTTGGCACAACACATTTAGATACTTCCACAACAAAATTTCATAATTATTACTGATTCATTGAAAGAGGAAAAATATATTTTATTCTCATTTGCTTTCAATTATATAGATTTATAGTCTTGTTAATTTTAGTTGCTTGCTTTACTTTATTTTAAAAGAAAATATCAAATAAAAATTTAAAACCTTTTATCTTAATACATACTTTACAAAAATCATTTTGAAAACTAAAAAAATATTTTTCTGTTTCATTAAATCTTTAGAACATTTCCCTGTGAGTTCTATATCTCGAGGCTTAATCAGAAAGTCATATATTACTTGATAAACGATACGTATACTTGCGTAGAATCCCATATTATAAAGTAATTAAAGTTAATTTCTTATTTGCTTTAGAATCAAATTTTTGGCGTCATTGCAAAGAAAGAGATTATCATTTAGAAGAAATATAAAGTGAAAAACGTAGGCATAAATATTCGGGGATCAAGTTTTTGGTGCCATTCATAAGGAAAATAATTAAAATAGTGTTTAAAGATAATTTAAGGAAAATTAATATTTTACTTTTTCCATGCTTTTGTTAGTGTGTTTTATTTTGTTTTATTTTTTTTATGTATTTGTACTTCAGGTTCTGAAGGACTTTTGCCTTACTATTCTAAATTAGAAAGAATTATAAGAAAAATGAGAAAAATTAAAAATAACGAAGAAGAAAAAAAAATTTAAGAAATGGCTAATCAAAATGTTGAAATCCAATAAAAATTCAGACCTTTAAGAGATTATACTAACCCTACAGTAGATGAACTTTATGGTAGTATTCAAAACCCTACTGTAGCAGCTAATTCATTTGAACTTAAACTTGTTATTATCTAGATGGTACCAAATATTCAGTTTGGGGGAGCACCAACTGAAGATCCTTATTTACAACTTGTCAATTTTCTAGAATTTTGTGATCTTTTAAATACGATGGTGTTTCAGATGATGCTATCAGACTTAAAATTTTTCTTTTTTCACTGTCGTATAACTCTAAGATAAGGTTAAATTCATTATCACCTGGATCTATCAGAACTTGGGGTGATTTAGCACAAAAATTCTTTGTTAAATTTTTTCCACCTTCAAAGACTGCGAAGCTTAGATTACATCTTTTTGTCAGTTTGAAGGGAAATCTATTTATGAGGCATGAGAAAAATTTAAAAATCTCCTAAGAAATTCTCCACACCATTCGATACCTGATTAGTTAATTATTCAAATATTTTGCAATGGATTAGTTGGATCTCTTAGATTTGTTATCAATGCCACGGCTAGAGGTTCCTTGATGTCTAAACAGTTTTCTGACGCTTATGAAATGACTACTAATAATTTTTAATGTTCTTCTAAAAGGATAAATCCTAAAAAACTAGCCAATATTCATGATAATGATACTTTTATGATGCTAGCGAATCAAGTTGCTGCAAACTTAAAGAAGATAAACCAATTTGGAATTAATTTTTCTCAGTCAATTTTCTTGATTGAAAAAATTCTTTAGGCTAAATGTTTTATTCTCGAGCATCATTAGAAACTTTGAATATCATAGGTAAGCCTAATAACCCATATTCAAACTATTATAACCCATGTTGGAAGAACAATCCAAATTTTAATTGGAATACTAATAATTAGGGAAGTAGTAATAAAAAATTGGGGAACAACTAAGTAAACCCATTAGGGAATGACCCGATATAAATATATGCGTACTAAAATCTTCTTCCCTGGCAACGGTGCCAAAAACTTGACCCGAAGTCCTCTAAAGATCAACGTACTAATTAATGCTTTCAAAAATATATGTTATAAATAATAATAGCGACTAGTGTATATAAACATAATTTTATGGAAAATATTTTACACCCTAAGGGTTCTACGGAAGTATACGTATCGTTTCAAGTAATATAGGGCTTTGAAACAAAGACCCCAGTATCGATCCCACGAGGAGAGAGTTATAGATTTTTAAATATTTTTATTTTAAAGTATTTCTTTTATAATTAAAAATATAATATCTTTAATTTACTAGATGCAATAATAACGAAGGAATAAAATAATTGATGTAAATAGCAATAAGAAAGCAACTTTCTCCCTTTCAATTAATTCAAGATTTTCTAAGATAATGATAATATTTGTGGAGAATTAAATTTATGGTATTGTGCCAAATAGAAGCATTCATATTCTTTACTCTTTGATCCAGGTGCAAAGAATATTGGCTAGCCTATAGATCAGGTCCGGATGTATTGTTAGTATAATGAGTTAATCTTGGCTCACACTACTAGATGTCCAAGGGTGGCTATGGTCGGCCCTACTAGTGACCCTTTCCTTTTCTATAAACCAAATCACAAGAATTTTGTCTATCACTCAAAAAACTTTTTAATTCTACGCCCATTATATAATATCTTCTTATTTATTTGCACTTCACCTTGAATAACCCGCACAAAGCCTTCGACTACCCAAGGATTCACGTGATATCTACAAGTTAAGAATTCATCTCCTTCTAGGTCTCAAAACTCTTCAACGGGTTTTAACAATTTAAATGGCCAATTTAAATAGTAAATTAAGAACCGGTATTAATATCATCACAATGTTTTGAAAATATATGATTTTTAATTCTCCGACGAATTTTGTATTATCTTATTTATCTTTTCATAATTGAAAGGAGAAAGTAAAGTAACTACTCAGAACACATTGAAATTAAATAACAAAACATAATAAATAAACTTTGAATCAAAATAAAAATACTTATCTTAGATGTTTCTCTTACTGAACTTCTGATTCCTACAGACTCCACAGCGTAATGAACTACAGATACACCAACTCTTTCAATCTCTGAATACAAACTCTAAAATAAACTCACTAATTTATGAAGGAAAGTAAAAAGGTGGCCCTAATATGTTCTCTCTAATTCTCTCTCTATATAGGACTCTAGATAGGGAGGGGTAGATGGGGTGTTTTTCTCTAAAGGAATACCCTCCTATTTATAGGTTTCAAGGGTTGCCTCAAGGAACCTCTTCAAAATGTGTCCACATTCAATGAATCTTCTAGAAGGTGTGTCGGGCGCCTAGGCACCGGAATCTGGCACCTAGGCGCCGGACACCGCATCCAGTTCTTCACACCTCTTCACTTTGGATTGCACCTCTTCACGATTAAAACCGTTTTGAAGCGTCCAAATACATTGTATCACATGTCCTATAAACCAGGAATAACTGCCAGTCTTTTAGAAGGTCCAATAACTGCTCACACCGTCAATATAACCCCCCAAAAGTCGTCAAAAACTTAATAGTTTTCTGTATTGAGCTGGTGCTTAAGCGTCGGACTCTGGCGCCTAGGCGCCAGGCCAGTAATTTCGACAATTTTGCATTTTGGCTCCATTTTTGCTCCTTTTTGTTCATTTTTGCTTCTTTTTCATATTTTTCTCCTTCTTGAACATTTTTGCATCACCTACATCCAAAAACACGAAAACACCTTTCATTAAAGCATAATATCCTTAAAATTTAATAAAAATTAAGGCATAAAAATAGGTATTTTTTTCTTGGATCAAAATCCTCCAAACTTAAATGTTACTTGTCCTCAAGTAACCCTTTTTACTATATGAAATGTATAACATTTGGAATAAAAAGGTAAATATTTAAGACTTCTTAAGATTTTTGATTTTATAAAGGCTTTAGTAAATCATTAACCAAATTTCACTAACTAAGTTTAATTTTAAGAATTTAAAGAATATTCTAACTATCAAATCATAGGACTTCAAAAATTTTTAATTCACATAGAAAATAATTGTAGTTTATGATATTAAGATCACATAAATTATTCACAAGAAAAAGATATTCATGAAAATTTTTTCTAATAAAAATACATGCATAAAAATTAAGTAACAAATGTAATCAATTTTCTTTTTATAAGTTAATTCAAGTGAAGTCAATTTTTGATTAGGCATTTCCTCAAGCTTCTCCTCTCTTTTTCTCTTTTTTTTTTTAAGAGATGATTACTGTATCTAGATAGCCTGTTAATGGTTTTGAACTTCACTATCCTTAGCTTATATTTTCAAACTTATACATTTTCACTTAATTATTATAACATAAATAGATTTCAAAAAGAATTTCAATCTATTCTTTTTCGACTTATAATTTTTTATTTCTTAATACTTATAAAATTCAATTATCTCTACTATGAATAGAAAAATTTCTTAATCTTACTCTTCTTTAAGTTGAATAATTATATTCTTAAAATCAATCAAAGTTATTAAAATTTTTGGTTAAGTCCACTAAATTATTTATAATTTCAAAAAATTTAAGTGATCTTAAATAGATTCTTCATTCCTCATGTTATGTTAAAATTTTTTATTTTAAGAAAATATTAGTTCTTTAAGGACAAATAAAATTTAAATTTGAATGTATTTTCCCTTTCCTCCAATCTTAAGTTTTGGTCTATCATAAAAATTTTTTTTTTTAAGTATAGAGAAAGAAAAACATAATTTTAAAAGGGAATTTTTATAAGTATGTAAAAAAAACATTCTAGAAAGAAAATTTTACTTCTACACATGCTTTTATGAATAATACTAAAATAATGAAGCAGGTATAAAAGTGTGTAGGCTCATTAGTAATTAAATTAAATGACTATACTACTTATAATAACAGAAATAGAACAACAATACTAACTACTAAATAGTAGGCTGAAATAGAAATAAATATAAATTTATCCAAATTTCAATCTTAAACACAATACATTGAAAATACTCTAAGAACAGTCTTAGCACCCAACAATCCACACAAAGTAAATAAACAAATCTGAACTAGCAAACAACAAACAACAATCAATACTAGCAAACAAACTAAACTAACAACAGACTTAGCACAATTCAGAGGTAAATCAGGCCACTAATCACTGTCTGTAGCCTCAGCATCGTCATAACCACCAAAAGAAAACTCAACATCCTTAGGATCAACATATGGTGAGAAACTAGGAAAGGTAGGAAACTGAACATCATGCTCTCCCTTTAGGAATCTAACGAGAGCTTCATCATACTCAACATCGTAACTACTCTTCCGCTGGGTATACTTAGATAAATGATCAATTTTCTTATCAATAGAATCAATTCTGTAGTGAGTTTGAAACAACTCATGCTACTGCTCTAGAAACCGATCATGCATCGATTCCCAAAAACTAGATGGTGGCTCAGCAGTAGAAGTAGAAGGTCTGGAAGTAGAGGGTCTACCTGAAGTGTGTGCAGAAGTAGAAGGAGCGGTCGATCTCTTCCCTCGAAGACGATCATAGATACTAACACTCTCCTTCCCAATTGGCTTAGTAGACTTCAGCTCCTCTTAAATATCAGCAGTGACTTGTTGACCTCAATTTTGGTGAGGTCTTTTGCTTCTCTCTTTAGTACTTAGGATCTAGCTTTAGGCTTTTCCTTTGACTAATCTTAGAGGACTAGAAATGGAACCCACCATTTAGAAATTCAAACTACTTCTTAACTCCCTGCAAACCCCACAAGCTTGATTGTAGACCCCTAATCACCTAGAGGGTTGAAATCAAATGTGGAGGTTTAAAGGATGAGTTCCCTATAAGACTTTTTGGCCTTTGGAATAACCTTGATGGCCTGGTCTGGTGAGGTTTGAATTGCACATACACTACATTCTCACACACATTCCAAGTCCTAAAACCACACTCTCACCCAACTTGACTTCCTGACTCATGTAGGTAATTCATATGGATGGTACTTAACCCCTAAGGCCCTGGCTAAGAGGGTTAGGAACAACATAGTGAATGCCTCAAATGAGTCCTCTCATGACTCATATGGGCTTAATATGGCTTCATGGCTCAACAAAAATGATTCCATTTCACTCACAGTTGATCAATCTTCCTTTTTTCAAAATTTTAGTTTTTTACCGCCGAGGCCATGGACCCACCAAACCTACCAAATACCTTTGAAATGGCCCAGAATTTGCAAAATTACCTAAATTACCCAAGATTCCTCAAAATTAATCCTAAACACTTCCCACCACTCAAATTGACCATCTTTGGCCAAAAATATCAAAACTTCAAAAAATACCCCTAAACCCCCCCAAAATTACCAAAATACCCTTTTACCCCAAAAATCCAAAAATTCTAAAAATTCTCCGAAAATTCCAAAAAATCCCAAATATTCTCAATTTCATTTTGTTCAACTACACAATGGGCCAATTTTGCCAATTTACCCCATTTTTACGAAAACCCCCAATTTGACCCATTTTTAACTCAAGTGAACCCAATGTCAAAGCAAACCTCCCCAATTGACCTCAATTTTGGTCCAATTAATTCTAAACTTCAATTAAATATCCCCAATATCAATTTAGACCAAATCCAAGTCCAATTTGATTGACATTTGGGCCCAATTCCAATTGGGGGCATAAGACCCAATTTTGACCCATGACCCAAACCTAGCCCAATTCAACTCCAATTTGCCCCAAATCTTTTCTAAAGCCTTCCTAACATCCCCATAAACAAAACACTAACTTGATTTGTCCAAAATTTGAACCTAAACTCCACCCAAACCTAACCCAAAACCAAAATCCCTTAGATTGACCTAAGCCCAAACCTAACCCAAATGGGCCCAAATCCCAAAACTAGAGCCCAACTAAAGTTGAAAACTCTTTGTAACACTCCCATAAACATTTTTCAACATTAATTTTACACCAAATTCAACCTTTGCCCAACCTTACCCCAAGTTCGCCCAATTTGGCCCACCTTGGCACCTTTACCAAAAAAGCCCAAATTCAACCCAATTCTACTCCAAATCACACCAAATTGATACCAAACCATTCATGAAACATTCCCAAATAGAATCCAATAATTATTGGGCCCAATATTTTATAAAAATTTTATCCACTAACTTGTTATAAAACCTAAAATCCCACTCTTTTAAAATATTTAAAAGCCCATCCAAAATTATTTCAAAAAGCCCAAAATCCATTCTAAAGCCCACATGAGATTTCCTCTCATCATCCAAAATTAACCCTCATGCCAATCTCCCCTAAAGTTATCAAAAATGCCAACATCCTTTCTCATGCAAATGAGCTAACTTTTCCCTAAGCCAAATGGAGCCATGAAGCCATGCATAAGCCACATAGAAGCCATAGAAGCCACTTTCCACCTCACCAAGCCATTAATGACAAGAGGAGGGGTTCTTTCTTAACCCTTTATTAAACCTTTTTAACCTCATTTATGCTACACTCTAAACCGAGCTTAGCCACCTCACCAAGGATCGTGACTTCACCACTCCAATTTAGCTGACCTAAATGATTCCCTAAGCCCAAAACCTTATCATGGGAGGGTGCACCCAACCCGTTTGCATGAGTTGACCAAACCAAGCCTAAAATAGCCCTTTCTCCATAACATTTAAATCAAACCACTTTACACATGTCCAAAGCCAATTGAGTTCCCCAAATCCCAGCCCTGACCCCACTGGTCAAGATGGTGACCTGACTCTGGCCGGCCAGCCACCATAGCCACCCGAAAACCCCATGGCCGAGAGCTCCATGTGAGCCAAAAAATTCAAAACTCACCTGCTGAGCTGTCTCATGGCCAGTGGATACCATGGCTGTTCTTCCCTTGACCTAGGCAACAAACCCCAACCCTTTATTGCCCCTGGGAAGCCCTCCAGCCAGCTCTATTTAAACTCCACCCCCTCTCGGCCAAAGGAGGTGTTTAACCAAACCTTACCAAAACTCTGCCAAAATCACTCCAGATCCCTCTCAAGACATAGAGAACTTGATCCCCACTGAAATCCAACCCTAAAGCCCTCTCTGTGAGTCCAATTTTGGAGTTGAAATTCAAGCCCAAATCTATGAAAATTCACCACATTGAGCCAATCTTCAAATTGATTGACTCTACACCTTCACCAGACCAAAAGGAGAAGTTCCTCAGGAAAAGCCCCCTCACCAGGCCAGCCCTTGCTTCCAGCCTCCAAGCTTTGTGATCGGCCTTGGTCACTTTTGTACCTAGGCATTTCCTCAGAGCAAGAGACTTCATCTGGAGCTTTCTTGGACTCAATCGAAGGTGACACAACCCTCAGATCGAAGCTTCACATCTCTGAGCAAAGGTATGAACTCACTCTTCCTCCCGAGCTCTTGGAGATTCTCCATTTAGTTTGAGTTGATTTCAATGCACCTTAACCGTATATATGTGTTCGTCTTTTCAAGATGAATCAATAGAGTATAAGAACGCAAAAATCCATGGAGAATCGAGTGAGATCTTAAGGTTTTAGTGTGGACGGTCACGGGTGCAAACCAGTCTGAGACGATGACCAGGAGCCATTGGATTGTGCGTGTGTCGAGCGGATGGTCGAGATCAAGCCGGACAGCGCAATGGTACGTGAATGGCGGGCCCCCGTAGCGCTGACTCGGATGGCGGTGCTAATCACGGAGCGACACGTGGGCTTTCGATCCGGATGAGGATGACGCGGCGCCGAGTCAGATAAGTAGACAATTAGGACTTTTTGGATTTAATTAAATACCATAACTTCAAAAATTCATATCTTTGCATAGAAAAATTACAAAAATAAAATAAAAATACCCTCTTGCTCAGTGAATAGAGGAGAATAATGTGGAAAAGAAATCAAGTTAATTGGATGAGTATTTTATTTTTAATAATTTATTTACTATTTCCAATGTTTTGATTCTCCATTTGCATAGATAATTCACCATGGCATGAGACCAAAAAGCTTTTGAAGCTCTGATCTTGGGAACATTCCCTGAATTTTTCAAGGTCAGAGGCCATCTCTGTGAAAAGTTATTTATTTTTCAAGTTCATGTCACTGTTTTAGGTATTCTAGTTCCAATAATTAGCATGTTATAAAATAAATTCTAGGAAAATTTGGTGGTGTTTCTTAGGACCAGGGGACCCCATGAAAAATATATTTCGAGTTAATTCATTCATAATAACCCTAATTGGCCTAAACTCCCAAAATTGAATCTGAATTAATTAGGGTTAATCACACACCAAATTAACTTGAAAATAATTCTCCATTGCTCTTTAGGGTCAGAGTAACGTTACATAAAATTTTGAAATCAATTGGACTTGATTAACCCCACCAAATGGATTGATTAAGCTTCAAAAGCAAAATGGAACTCTGAAAATTCATAACTCCAAAAATACTTTTCAAAAATTCACAAAAATAGTTTTGGATCTTCTCTGATATCAGGGGAGTTCATGAAAATTAAAATTGGAATTTTCTAAAAAAGTTGATTTTTCACAATATTTTAATATTTTAATAATTAAAAAATAATAAAAATCACAAAAATATTAAAAATCATAAAAATGTCACATTTTAACTCCTAATCACTTAGGAACAAACCAAATATTTTTCTTAAGTCTCTAGGATAAGATATTGAATTTTAATGGCTTAATGTAATTTTTAATATTAAAAAATGAATTTTCAACCTTTTTCACTAAAATAATTCTAATAAATCAAAGAAAAATTAGAAAATTAAAAAATTTGTTTCTCTGGACTCCTTGAGGTCATAGAAATTTATGAAAAATATAAAATCTATTTTCAATATTTATTTTATTTTAAAATTAATTAATACTCTAAAACTCAAAATAATTATAATAAATAAAATATAATTCAAAAAATCACTAATATTGATCCAAGTGGTTCTCTAGTCATTAGAAGCATCCCATAATTTTCTTATGGATAGAAACTTTACCTTGGTCGTGTTGTTGAATTTTCTTTGAAAACCCCTATTTTCTAGTAAAAATAATTATATAAATAAATTAAAGTCAGAAAAATCACATTTTCTCCTCTAATGTCTTAATTAACATGTGAGTGAGGTGAAATAAAAATTTCAAATTCATTTGAGCTCAATTTAGTGAGTTATGAAATAAATAAGCCCAAAATGGCATAAAGGTAAGTAAAGAATTTTAACCCTTAATTAAAACTTTAGGTTTAATCAAAATGGAGGGTAAAATATTTGATTTTAATTTTCTCTTGGATGATTGAAACTTAGAGAAATTAAAAAGAAACCCATTAAACACTTTGAAAATATCAAAATGAAACTCTAATTAATTAAATAATTTAAATTTTGGAAAGAATATATTTAAATTTTGGATTATTAAAATAGGGATATTATTGAGAGGATATTTATTCTTTAATTTAAAAATCCCTAAATAAGTCACTTCAATAATATTTATTTCTTAATTAAAAATTAAAATAATAATCCAAACTAAATAAATTAAAAATTAAAAGAAGATAACCCTTAAATGAATTAAAGCTTAAAATGTTAAATGGTCCAATAATTAAAATCGAATTTAAAATCTTGGAGTTAAATTAAATTAAATTAAATTAAGTCAAGTCAAAGTTTAAATTAAATTAAATTAACACCTTAACAATTAAATTAAATAAAATTTAAAATATTGAAACTAAAATTAAATTAAATTAAAATTAAATTAAAATTAAAAATTAAAATTAAAATTAAAATTAAAATTAAATTAAATTAAAATTAAATCAAATTAAATTAAATTAAAATTAAATTAAAATTAAATAAAATAAAATTAAATCAAATTAAATCAAATGAAATTAAATCAAATTAAATTAAATTAAATTAAATTAACATCACTTAACAACAAACCTAAATGAAAGCATTAAGAGTTAAATCAAAACATATAAAAGATTTCAACACCTTTTTCAATATAAGTAAATCTAAAACATAAAAAGTTAATCTGAAATATAATATCACTTAAAGTGTAAAGATTTAAATTAAATATAAAATAATTCGAACCCTATTCCAAACTTAATAATCATTAATTAATTTTTATAATTAAATCAAATCAAATTAAATCATTAAAATATTTATTACTTTGCCCTTAAAAGGCTTTTATTGTTATAACTCTTAAATGAAGCGTCAAGTGAAGTGTCACTTCACACATAAGATATTCAAATGTCCTAAGTTCACTGAGCAAGAAACAAAACAAAATTAAAATCCTTTGAAGATTAATTCACCAATACAATAAAATTCATTTGAACTCAAAATAATCCCAGAAGTATTGAAAGGATGTTTAAGATTCGTCTTAAACACTTCCTCGATACGATGGGGTGTTTTAGAAGAATAATTGAACTTAATTGTTCTTTGGTGAACAAAATCATCTTTAAACCAAACCAATAACCTAGACGTCATAGGAAATGACTAGCAATAGGATTAGGATTCTGGTAGACAACCAAAACCCTTTCCCTTAACTTTTCCTAGGTATTTCTTGAAAAAATATGTTTAAATGCTCTAACATGTGTTTTAAGTGTAGCTTGGGATGACGGGAAGACCCTCCAGGTATGCTTTTACTTTGTTGCAATTTACCCACATGTCTTGCATTTTAATTTTCTTGCATGGTAAAACAAGCTGTTGCATGAAAACCAAAACCTATAGGATAGCCACAAAACTGAAACCAAAACTAAAATAAAAGTCATCACAAGATAAAATTCACCGCCACAACATTTCAAAATATAAAAAAACTCAAAATTTAATCAAAAACAAAAAAACAAAACTGCAATTACAACTAAATTAAAATATCTCATTGGACGATCGGGAATACCTCGGATGATGTAACCTACGTGTTGTTAACGGGATTTCCCACGGTCTAAATGAAAGTGTGGAACTCATTCAGTTGAGTTTAGCAAATTCATCTGGACTAAGTGAATCCGATAAAAATAACGATGCCGGAATGATGGAACCGTGGGATCTTAACCGGTGTTGTTATAATCAACTTTAAGATTTTTTTAATTAAAACATTAAAAACACTTGGATTTTAAGATTTTCTCTAAACCAAAACACTTCTCTCATCTCCTGATTTATGACTTCTAAAACCAAACCTCTGCAACAACAAAGAGCTTGGAGCATGGTGGGCAGCACGGCCATCGTCATCAGCAAAACTTGAATCTACTTCAGCAAAACCTTTCTTAGCATTAAATAACCAAGCCATAGGATTTCGAGGTAGTTTGCTTAGTGCAACATAAATCCTCAACTTTTCGTTAGGCATTTGCATAATCATCTTATGCAAATTAAGCCCTAACCGGTCTTAGGACTCCGAGGTAGTCGTTTGATACGACATAAACCCTCACATCTTCGAGGCTATTTGTGTGATTATGTCATACAAACATAAGTCCTAACTAATTAAAATTGGCAGGATTATAACATCAAATAAATTCCCAAATTGAAGCCAAACAATAGGATAGTTTGGGAAGTTGCCAAAATTCTTCTTGGATCCTTAACCTCTCCTACTTCTCTTCCCTTGAATTCCCAAAATAAATTGTCCTAAATTTGATCCATTCCCCATTGAAATTCCGAAATTCAATCATTTGAAAACCTTAAACTTTGAAATTCTTGAGAGCAAAACCACTGATCATTATCGAGAGTTTTCTTAAATGATTCCTGTCATTTAAGATGTAATTAAGTATAGGGGCTTGCCCTTATAGGGAACTTTAAGAACCCAGGTAATATAAACCCTGCTTAATTCCTTTATATTAAGTAGGGGAACTTATAGGCTTATAAAATTGGTTCGCAGACCAAACGGATGTCACAAATCTTTTAGTTTATTTAATCAAGCCCCATCATCAAGCAGTGTGTCTATTCTTCGGGATAGATACACGGCTTGTGGTGCGGTGCTCGTTTATATAAACTATTCGGGATGTGAGATCGGTTTCATTTTATATCTTAGAACTTTCAAATTTAATGTTATTTTCAAAATCAAATGCTACTTTCTAAGTTATATATATATATATATATATATATATATATATATATATTTAAATTAAATTTAAAATTTAAAATTCGCTGATGATTTCTGTAGGCGATGCCTTTCAAAATAAAACACATAACCCAAAAATAAGTCGTACAACTTCTAGCAACTCCGCTGGGGAATAGTTCCTCTCTTCGTTTTGATCAGATGGTTTTGCTTTCATAAATCGGTAGTGTATCCATGTCCCTAGTGGAGCAAACTACCATTCTTCCGTTGGAATACCTCGTTCATTTCTTTCGGATTTAGGAGCCACTGTTTAGACACCCCTAAACGGAGAGGTTCTGAGATCCTTTTACCTCTTTCTGAGGTGGGGTGGACCCCCAATAGGTGTTAGTTTAGGAGCAGTCATTCGAGTCGAGAAGTCTTGCATAAGACTTTCTCTTCCTTTCCAATTCTAAATCGGGCTCTTTACCTTTTTTATAACCTTTTTCCTTTAATCGTTTTGTTTCTAACAAACGAACCAACTAATAAACAACCTTCTAATAAATAATCTCTTTAAAAAATCACAAATACACTAAGATAAAAGAAAATGTGTTCGGACTCTTTCTTTTTCGTCCTAAACTTTACGACGAAAGGAAGTATAATTCGGGGCTGACATTCGGAATCTGCCATGCAGAAAATGACTGCCCCAAAGTTAATCTTCTCCTTCACCAACGGACTGGACATGGCTGTCTACAAAGATGAGCTGCCTGACAATGGGATCATCCGTTTTGGACAAGGATTTGGTAATACATATATCAAGTTCGCTGACGTCACTCTCTCCACACTAATGGATAAAGTGTCAGAAACTGAGAAACCCCTCATTGAGTTCAACCTGAAATCGACTCAAGAATTCCCTCCCATGCAAAGAGTTCCAACTGAAAGGGGTACTACTGTTCGTAGGAGGACTGTTGTCTCTACCCCACCGGTCTAGTCATCTCGCACCTACCCCGACTTCGCAAGGCGAAGGGAAGGGAATCCGAGTCGATGATGAGCACATCACCGTGGAGGGTACAGATTTTGCTGCGATACCATCTATTTTTGAAATTGGGTCCAGTTCGAGAGTTGCACCCCTAACTCGAACTCAAAGAAGGAATAGAAACAGAACCATAGCCCGGGTTGAGAAGGCCAAAGCCGCTAAAATTGCTTTCCTAGAAGAGATCCCTGAACTGCCTGAGTATACACCTCTGTTGGAAGGGAGCGGGTTTCACCCTCTCTCTACCGCATCAGATGAAGAGGATGTCCGAAGGATTGCCGCTGCATTACCCCGACCTGTGTACTACAACAATTACAAAAGGAAAAGGGATAAGACTACGCCATTTGCTCGACAACAAGCTGTGATAGAAAGATTGGCAAAGAAAGAAAGATGCCCTGTGTCAGAAATCTTAAGAAGGATGGGACGGGTTCCAGCTAAATCCCGCCTCGGACCGCGAATAGAGCACATTGCTTGCCACGGAGAGAAACCAAGAAGAAGATAAAAGCCAGTTCACCCGTTGTTGTATCGGGTTTGCAAATTAGGGAGGATACCACCATCCAGCATATAGCCGACAGACCATCCGGTCCTAGGCTTTCGGCTGCAAGAAGGATGGTATGGCGACCTACTACTGGCGAGCTAAGACTAAAACAATGTCACGAGAAGAAAAGTCTCGTCGGGAGACTTGAATCGAGAAGAAAGTGTCTTTGCGATAAAGGGGACTCCCGGAAAGGAAGTTCAACAACCGTCACGTGACAACTGCGAGACCGTGCGGAAAAGGCCACTAGAAGATGCCATGGACAAGTTAAGGACCTAAATCCGACGGTTAACAAAAGAAAGAGAAGAAAAACTAGAAGATGAAGTTGATTCATCAGAATTTATGAATGACGAGTATGCTGAAATCAACATGGTTGAGACGCGAGCATCATCAGCTTCTCAAGGTGCTCCGACAGCAGCGGAAAGAGATGAACCAGAAGTGATGAGAGCACAACTTCAAGAGAAGGATAACACAATTTCTCAAATGGCAAGGAAGATGGAAGAGATGGCGGCCGCCTTAGCCACTCTCCAGAGTTAGGTCCAGCCTCAGAAAGAGACACCCCAGAAATTATGCATAATGCAGATGGAGAAAAAGATATCACATCCATCAACGGAGATGAACAACCAAAGAAAGATCCTGCACAAAGCATGATTCCAGAAAAGGACATCAAAAACATGGTAGAACAGCAGGTGCGAGAGGCCTTAGCACAATCTAAGAACGGAACATCTATTCAGACGGGTAGACCTTACCCCGAAGAATTTGATGCGGTCCAATACCCAAAAGGCTTCGTACCACCTCTGTTCAAGACGTTTGATGGTACCGGAAACCCTCGGCAGCACGTTGCACATTTTCGTGCTAGTTGTTGCAATGTTGGTGGGAGTGACGCTTTACTCTTCCGACAGTTCATCAGTAGTTTATCAGGGATCGCCTTCGACTGGTACGCAGAATTGCTAAATGGTTCAGTTAAGACCATCGTAGAATTGGAAAATCTCTTCATTAAGCGGTTTGCCGTGGCTCAGCACCACATCACTATCGGTGATCTAGTGGTGGAGCAACAGAAAACGAACGAGACTTTAGTGGATTACATACTTCGATGGAGAAACTTAATCATGAAGTGTGAGCCACAGCTATAAGAGCAACATGCAGTCGGCATCCTTCTTAAAAGTATCCATGGCCCGATAGCACATCTCCTTAAAGGATTTACAATCAAGACTTTCGAGAAGTTGCTTAGCAAGGCTGGGAGCTTGCAAGAAGAGGCAAAGCAGTTAAGTTTCGTGGACAAGACCGATAAGCAGAAAACTGTGAAGACATTTGAAAAGAAATCAGGAATCGTCGCAGCAGTAGATAAAAGTAAGTAGCCAATGCAGATACCGCCAGAACGACCAAAGCCCAGTTATCAACCACCGCAACGGACTTACCAACAACCACCACAGATCTATGAGCAACCTCAGCAAGGCTATCAGCAACCTCGTCCGAGCTATCAGTCGCCTCAGCATTATGAACAACTGCCTCGTTCATCGCATACCTTAAGAGAACTTCTAAATAGAGAATATCCATTCAAAACTGAAGCAGTAGCGAAGATGTTCCGCAGTTTAATGAAGACACCAGATTTTCAGCTACCAGAGCCCAAGAGGCCGGAGGAAGTCAATAAGAAAGATCATCCAAACTATTGCCCTTACCACCAGATGCTCGGGCACAAGATAGAGGATTGCATCACTTTCAAGAGCTGACTTGATGACAATCTCCAAAAAGGGAACATAACAATCCCAAAGGAATACATGAAGGAACCCCAAAAAGGAGGTTTTGTCAATGTTATCTCGACAGATCCTATTGTTCTGATAGACCCTTACACGACCGATGATGGATGGAGTACCATCTAGACAAAGTCTTCAAAGAAAATTTTGGATGACATCCAGACCGCTTCGGTATGCGCTTCAACTCAGATTTTGAAACCTATCGAGCTGGCACTATGACTTGCGATTGAAGAACCACCCCAGAAGAAAGAGAAGATCATAGAAGAGAAGAAGACTGAGACTCCAAAGGGTAGACTAGGGGCTGCTTATCCTAGGATGGTTGTTTATGATTCGGGGGAGAAATCCCTTAAACCTCTGACTCTGTACGATTATCTGCTCGCCCCAGCGGAATCTTATAATGATAAGGGCTATGGTTTTGGCTACGTTTTGACTGTTTCTAACGATTACGTAACTAGCGACAACCGGCTTAATCCAGATATCGATTCCAATACAAATAACAATTCTCAAATCATACACAACCTCGATGACCACGACGAAGAAGATGTTCACAAAGGAGGCTACAAAAGCTCGACAAGCAACGAGTTCAGTTGTGAATTCCGAGGAGCTCCGATCACGATAGAATTAGAACTATCAGACACCGAAGCAACTTCAGAAAAGCCAGTTGTTCCGATTCAAGAGGGGACACAGGTATATTTAGAAGAGATAACAGAGGTCAATCTAAGAAGCGGAAAAGTTCTACCTCCGAGAATGGGTCCAAAGGATAAAGGAGAGCAGGTGGTTGCTCAGGAAGAGTCAACCCCAGCAGAGGAACCGCCCATTCGGGAAGAAACCAAGGAACATGGTAATAAAGTGGACTACAACATGCTATCCCATCTTAGGAAGCTACCAGCCAAACTAGGCATATACGACGCTCTGATCCTGTCAAAGGAGATGAGGGAGGCTCTGATCAAGGCTTTACTTGATCCAGAGATTTGTTTAGCTCAAATGGCCGGTGTTTCCTTCGACGAAGTTTGCTCGTTAAGAGAACAGTGAGGTGTTACCTTCACGGACAATGATCTATTACTGGGAACAGCTGATCACAACCGACCGTTATACATTTCAGTCACTATTAAAAAGTTTACGCTCTCCAGAGTGTTGGTTGATCCGAGAGCATCAATCAACATAATGAATCTTTCGACACTAGCATATTTGGAAATTGATGCTCGCGAGCTTGAAGCAGACAAGATGTTATTAAGAGGCTTCAATCAAAAAGGAGAAAGAGCTCTTGGATCGATAACAATACTAATGAAGACCGGCGATTTAGCGAGGACAACCGCAAAATTCCATATAATTGATTCTGAGACATCGTTTAACGCTCTACTGGGCCGATCGTGGATCCATGAGAACCGGATGGTACCGTCGTCTCTGCACCAGTGCATAAAGTATTACGAAGGAGGAGAACAGTGTATCAAAGGTGACTTGCAACCATTCTCCATGCATGAAATTGGAATTCATGAAGATGCTGCCTACTACGCGCCTCCGAAGAAAATAATCTTTTCCAGAAATACCATACCAAATGAAGAAAAAGAAGTGCAAGACGATAAAGAGCCTGAAATTCTAGTCCAACAGTTACTCACCACTCCCTTACGGCGAGATCGTGAAGGTTTCTCCAGAACTCGCACCCGAGGTCGAGGCCGGGGATGAGGAAGTGGAAGAAACGTTCGAACAGTTGGACAGAAGAAACCGGTCATTGATGTTGATTGGGAGAACAGTTCCGAAGAAGAAGAAGAAATTGAGAAAGAAGCAGCGACAATAAGTCAGAAGGAACCCCAATTCAAGACTTCTCTCGAAAATAGAAAGAATGAAGAATATAAATCAATGTACGAGAGGATTAACCACTATGTGCATACTATGACCCTAACCCCGATCCATTCTAATAAGATCGAGGGTATGGTGGTCAAGGAAGTGCATGGTGATGGTGCTAAACCAATCAAGTTCTACCGTGGTGCTTCTTCTTCCAATACTGAAAAAGATGTACAATTTAAAGACGTTACTTCTTCCGAATTAATGGAACTACCTTTTGAGTGGTACTCTCCCTGTGTTCAAAATTTAATTCAACGCGGTGTCTTACCTCGACGATGGACAAAAGGCCGATCACAACACTTTGAAAAATTATGGAATAATGCCGGTCGGCCTCCCAATTCAAAACATGGTCTCGAATTCGGCACAGTATGATCAGTTGATGATACGGGATTTTGCTTGGTTGTCACTTGCGAACCTAATAAAGACTGCTTGGAAGCTTCAGAAGACCTCGAAAATCTACCAATCGGAGACACTCCACCAGAATTCGAAGAAGAAATTAAATCTACAATAGACTAGTTAACGGAAGTTAACTTAGGTACTAGCAAAGAGCCTAGGCCTACCTTTGTTAGCTCCTTACTCAATAAAGAAGACTCTGAAGACATAATCAAGCTATTAATGGAATTTAAGGACTGTTTTGCTTGGAGTTACGACGAAATGCCAGGATTAGCTCCAGAAGTCGCAGTTCACAGGCTAGGAGTGGATCCTACTTCCGTTCCAGTTAGACAAGCTCCCAGAAGAATGCGTCTAGAAATTGAGCAACAAGTAATGGCCGAAGTTAAGAATTTATCCGTGAAGAACAATACCCAACTTGGTTAGCCAACGTGGTTCCAATGAGAAAGAAGAATGGTCAGATCAGAATCTGCGTGGATTTCAGAGATTTGAATAAAGCATGTCCAAATGATGAATTTCCACTACCAATCCGAGAACTGATGATCGACATCACTTCGACTCATGAAATCTTCTCATTTATGGATGGATCGTCAGGATACAACCAGATAAAGATGGCACCAGAAGACGAAAAGCTCACGAATTTCAGAACACCGATCGGAGTGTATTGCTACACAGTAATGCCATTCGGACTAAAGAACGCAGGAGCAACATACCAAAGAGCGATGACGAAGATTTTTGATGATCTCATTCACAAAAAAGTCGAGTGCTACGTGGATGATGTGGTCATCAAAAGTAAACTGAAGGAAGATCACCTGTATGATTTGAGAATTATTTTCGAGCGACTAAGACAATTTAACCTTAAGATGAATCCCTTAAAATGCGCCTTCGGCGTCACCTCCGGGAAATTCTTAGGATTTATTGTTCGACATCGCGGGATTGAAATTGATCCGGAGAAGATTAAAGCTATTTTAGAAATGCCTCCTCCCAAAACTTTTAAATAACTACGATCCTTTTAAGAGAAGTTGGCATATCTTCGACGCTTTATCTCGAACTTGTCAGGTAGGTGTCAGCCCTTCTCGGTATTGGTTAAAAAGGACGCCAAATTCGTTTGGGACGAGAAATGCCAGCGGGCTTTCAAGGACGTTAAGCAATATTTAATGACACCTCTGTCTTAGCGACCCTGAGTCTCGAGTAGGCCGTTGATACTTTATACCGCGGCTTTAGATGATTCTCTCGGAGCCCTACTAGCCCAGGTCAATGACGAGGGAAAAGAAAACGCTCCCTACTACCTAAGCTGTCGTCTAATCTCGACGGAAGTAAAGTATCCTCCGATTGAGAAGCATTGTTTGGCCCTGATCTTCACCGCTCAAAAGCTCAGGCATTACATGCTTTCTCATAAGGTCAACCTTATTTTGAGAGTTAATCCGTTGCAATACTTGATGACCCGACCGACGCTTTCTGGCAGACTTGCCAGGTGGTCGATGATACTATTGCAATAGGACATAACTTTCGTTCCTCTTCGCGCCATAAAGGGACAAGTCCTAGCAGACTTCCTCACAGCACACCCTTTACAGGTGGATTCTCCTCTCGATGAGGATTTTCCTGACGAGCAGATAATGAACCTAGAAGACCCTGATGATCGACGTTGGGAACTATACTTCGACGGTGCGTCCTCAACATAGAAGAATAAAGAATTGCAAATGATAGTGCCCGGTAAGGCAGGAATCGTATAATCTTTATAACACCGGAGTGGGGAATGTTAAGATACTCCTACCACTTAACGGAACCGTGTACAAACAACAAAGAGAAATACGAAGCCCTCATAACAGGACTGGAATTACCATTCAGATGGGAATAATGGACATCAACATCTACGGAGATTCTCAGTTGATCATTCAACAGGTCGCCGGACAGTACATAATTTTAAAGCCAAGACTCGAGCGGTACTTTCAGTATGCCATGAAATTGTTGGAACAAATTCCAAATGTAACAATCTACAACATTCCCAGAAGAGAAAATGCTCTCGCAGATGTGTTAGCCCGTCTTGCAAAGGAATTTGCATGCTTACAGGATGAGTCAGTTGAAATGTCAGTTCAGGGATGACAAGTCCTATCACAACTCGACATGGATACAGTACACAAATCAGAAAAAGAAAAAGAATCAGTTTCGACAATAACAGAAAATACAGAAGATTGGCGGCAGCCATTAATATACTACTTGCAGACAGGAAACCTGCCTGACGATAAGTCGTTAGCCGATCAAATCAAGAAAGTACTCTGTCTTATGCATTAATAAACAATACGTTATACAGAAGGTCTTTTGACCAGATGTGGCTAAGGTGCCCGAGCGGGTCCGAGGCTCGTGAAATTGTCAAAGAAGTGCATTCAGGACTTTGTGGCGCTCATCAATAGGGTCTGAAAATGAAAATGAAGATTTAAAGACTTGGGTACTACTGGCCCTCAATGATGGCCGACTGTATGAAAGTTGCCAAAAGCTGTCACCAGTGCCAAGTGCATGGAGTGGTTCTACACCAACCTCCAAATGTGCTACATCCGACAATCGCGTCGTGGCCATTTTAGTGTTGGGGCACAGATATAGTGGGTCCGATAGAACCGCCTTCTTCAAGAGGACATCACTTCATTCTTGTAGCTACAAACTACTTTTCTAAATGGGCAGAAGCTATACCACACAGAGAAGTGAAGGCACACCACGTGCTACAGTTTTTCAAGAACCAAGTCGTCTACCGTTTTGGGGTACCGTGCAGGATCATTTCAGATAATGGGTCTGCATTCAAAAGTACAAAGATCAATAATTTTGTCAGAAGACACGGGATCGATTGGCGATACTCAACGATCTACTACCCAAGAGCAAACGGCTTGGCCGAGGCTTTTAATAAAACTCTCGTTCAAATTTTAAAGAAAACTTTGGATGCAACAAGAGAAATTGGCATGAGAAGTTGTTAAAAGCCTTATGGGCCTACAGGACGACTTTTAGGACTCCTACTCAGTCTACGCCTTACGCTTTAGTGTACGGGTCCGAGGCCGTCTTGCCCTCGGAAGTTCGGCTTCCGTCACTCCGAATTGCGGTTGCGAAAAGATCACTACAAAAGAAAATGCCGGACTACGGCGAAAGAATTGAAATGCTTGGAAGGGAAAAGACTTTCCACGCAACGGAATTTGGAACCGTATCAAGCCAAGATGATCCGAGCCCATGATAAACGGGTTCGCCTGAGAACTTTCAAAGTCGGTGACTTAGTTCTTGTTCTCAAGAGACCTATCCTTGCACACTACAAGAAAAGAGGTAAGTTTGAACCAACTTAGGAGGGACCATTTGTGGTCGAGACAGTCTACTTTGGAGGTTCCTACCAACTGGTGAATTGCCGTGGAGAATGACCCATGCTTCCAATCAATGGACGGTATTTAAAGAAGTATTACAAAACCTGATGTTTCGAAGGGTGGCCTATAAAGTAGAATCTTATCCCTAGAAACACGGGTGAAGTAATCACTTTGTGACTGGGTCCGAACCCAAAATAAAATAAAATTGATGATAAAAAAATCTCATCAACGAAAATGTTATAAAGAAAACATGGGAAATCTTAATAATAAAATGTCAATCTTTTCTTTTAAATCCATTCACTCCAGATATTTTCTCATCTTTTCCTACTTTCTTTAAATTTAAAAGAAGTGAATAAGAATTTTTAAGTGTTTTTCTTATTGTTCTTGTTCCTAGTACGGCCCTCGATCCTTTCCTTATTTTTTCGCGGGGAAATGTCGAACGGGTGGTTGGTTCTAAACTTTAGAAATGGCGTGAGTCTAGCACTTGAAGAAAAGAGGGTGAGGGATGGAGTAGTGATAGAGATTGACTCAGACTTCACACTAGTCGGCTTACAATACGAAGAAAAATGATTGGATCCCAGTTGATCGAGAAGAACTTCACAGCCAGACAGTAATGAAAATGGGTAGCCCGAGCCACCAATCCAGCAGCAAGAAAAGAAAAGCAAATGCCGCTCATGCAACCGGAGAAGATAAGAAAGTTAAGTCCGTGGTTGCCACAGCAGAGGGTAGGCTTGTCAGCGCTGCGCCCGCAGAAATTCAAGGGGTAAGGAGAGCTTCTGTCACTACTACCCAGCGAAGAAATAAGAATTGTCGCATTCGCAAAATTTTAACCAAGTTAGCAGAAGATCAGCATAAACAGACAGTGGACACCGTTAGTGCAAATGCTCCAAGGAGACCGGTTCGTTAGGAACCAGAAAGAAGAAAGTCAACTCCAAGAAAGTCGGAACAGATAAAAGAAGTACTAAGAAAAGTAGAAATAGAGTCAGTACCTCGACGCCGAGCAGATGTACCGGATCTGAAGAGTCTTGTTGCGAAAGAAACCCCGGAGGATGTCCCTACAGAGACTATCCCCGAGGAACCGAGACATGTAGAAGAACGTGCTGGGGTTGAGCCATACATCGTGTAGTATGTTACTAAACACCGAGGACTTCAGATAATCCCGAAATACGAGCTGGAGAAAATGCAACTAGTTGAGAAGAAAACCTTTGAATACTTTAAAAGAATTGGAGACAAGAGGGTCAACATTTTAGACGGCCTCGAGCTGCATACAGATGTATTCTCAGATTACGAGCAAGAAGAAATTGTAGACTGCATCCTCGAATTACAGAAAATGGGCCGAGCTGGCCGCCTGAGAGAAAAGACTTATTCATAACCCCGAAGATGGATGCCAGGAAAAGGAAGAGTTACAATCCAATGTGGATGTTGCTACAATTTTGCCAAAGACAGAAAAGGAAATACACCAGGGATACTCCGTCGCAGTGAGGTGGATCCGATGCCAAGAATCATTAAGAGAATGGTTAAAAGGATGATAACATGGAGGGTATTGCCTGTAGATTGCATACCCAATAGCTGCATTATTAACATCTACAAGGAAGGCGACTGCATACCTCCACATATAGACCATCATGACTTTGTTAGACCCTTCTGCATAGTGTCATTCGTCAATCAGTGCAACATCATGTTCGGATCTGACCTCTTGATTGCAGGCCTCAGTTAGTTCCGAGGGCTGGTGGAAATACCACTACCGGTAGGTTCCGTCCTGGTGTTAAAAGGAAACAGAGCAGACGTTGCAAAGCAATGCATTCCAGGAGTGCCTGTGGAGCGGATCTCAGTTACTTTTAGAAGATTGGAGGACAGAAAAATGCCTTACCACTTTCAGTCAGATCCAGAATTGGAGAGTCTCCGGCCCTACGAGCTATGAGTTACATGGGAAATAGCACACCTCCAATACACATCCATGCGGCATTCCTGCCAAGGGTGGCTTGGAAGGTGATGTTATTGCCCATGTTTCTTACTATTCAAACATGGATTTTTTACAGACGCTTTTGGATGGATTAACAAGAATCTTACACAATCCGTTTTGGATTTACATGGATTGTATGAGACATTAAATTTCCAAGGAAAATATCATCATGATTAGATCAAGTTGTATGATGTATTTTCAGCAAGTTGGAATGAAAACGACTATGTCATATTTTCCCTTCACATCTTTTTGTGCAAATTGTCTGAGAAACGCCATTAGAGTTAAATGAATTTTGAACAAAGAACAGAAAAGAAAAGAAAATAAATGAGAACTTTTCCTAAAAATTTGAATATTAAAATGAACTTCAAATTCACATGAACATTAAATAAACAACAAAAAATAAAATGGTATCGTTAAAGGACAAACAAAACGAATCTAAACTCCGAATTGAATTTCGATCTTAAACCTCTGATTCGAACCTTTCAGTTCTTTCCTCCATCGAAATCTGTTGGAAACTCTTTTGAAATTTGAATATTCTCTTCGACTTGTCGTTAAAGTCAAGTCTTTTCATCTTGGTACGCTTACCAGTTCCTTTCAGTTCTCTTTCATCTGTGTTTTAGAGGATTGACTAGTTCTATTGACACGGAGCCACGAACTTTGTTCGATTTGGTTCTGATGGCATAAGACTAGGTCCCTCTTCATACAGATAAATTTCTAAGATTGGTACCAAATTTCAGTTCTCTTCCTTTTGAGGTCGGTACCAAATTCCGACTCTCTTTCGAATTGATACCAAATTTCAATTCTAAATTTTCGAGACTGGTACCAAATTCCAGTTCTCTTCCTTTCGAGGTCGGTACCAAATTTTGACTCTCTTTCGAAATGATACCAAATTTCAATTCTAAATTTCCGAGACTGGTACCAAATTCCAGTTCTCTTCCTTCGAGGTCGGTACCAAATTCCGACTCTCTTTCAAATTGATACCAAATTTCAATTCAAAATTTTCGAGACTGGTACCAAATTCCAGTCCTCTTCCTTCGAGGTTGGTGCCAAATTCTGACACTATTTCGAATTGATACCAAATTTCAATTCTAAATTTCTGAGACTGGTACCAAATTCTAGTTCTCTTCCTTCGAGGTCGGTACCAAATTCTGGCAATCTTTCGAATAGATGCCAAATTTCAATTCTAAATTTCCAAGACTGGTACCAAATTCCAGTTCTCTTCCTTTCGAGGTAGGTACCAAATTCCGACTCTCTTTCGAATTGATACCAAATTTCAATTCTAAATTTCCGAGACCGGCACCAAATTCCAGTTCTCTTCCTTCGAGGACGGCACCAAATTCCGACTCTCTTTCGAATTGATACCAAATTTCAATTCTAAATTTCCGAGACTCGTACCAAATTTCAGTTCTCTTCCTTTCGAGGTCAGTACTAAATTCCGACTCTCTTTCGAATTGATACCAAATTTCAATTCTAAATTTCTGAGATTGGTACCAAATCCTAGTTCTCTTCCTTTCGAGGTTGGTACCAAATTCCGACTCTCTTTCGAATTGATACCAAATTTCAATTCTAAATTTCCGAGACTGGTACCAAATTCCAGTTCTCTTCCTTCGAGGTCGGTACCAAATTCCGACTCTCTTTCGAATTGATACCAAATTTCAATTCTAAATTTTCGAGACTGGTACCAAATTACAGTTCTCTTCCTTCGAGGTCGGTACCAAATTCCGACTCTCATTCGAATTAATACCTAAATTCCGATTCACAACTTTCGAGATTGGTACCTAAATTTCAGTTCTCATTTCGAGGTCGGTACCTAAATTCCGACTCTCTTTCCGAGATCGATACCTAAATTTCGATTCTCTTTCAGGATTGATACTTAAATTTCAAATCTCACTCTCTCGAGATCAGTACCTAAATTCATGATTCTCATCCTTTTTCCGTCGATACTTAAACTCTGATTCTCACTCCAAGGCTGGTACCTAAATTCCAGTTCTCTTCGCAATCCGGAGGTTGAAACCCAGGTTTCAATTCTCATTTTAAATCCAAGTTTCAAATTCAAAATTTCCTTAAATTGATTTTAAATTAAACTTCAATCGAAATTGAAACTCAAAGAAAATCAAAATCTAAACTCACACATTGAAACTTGAAATTTAAAAGTAAAATGAAATCTAAATTGAATTCCCCAGATCTTGTGATTTGGAGTTCACCTCCCTTTCCATTCCCCAGCGAGAGTTCAGGAATCTCCAGTCTTGGAAATATACCTGATACTCCCCAGCGGAAATTCTTCTACTTCATCCTAAGTTTGTCACTTGAACATCTGTTTTGGTTTTGTTGATCTCTTCGGTCAACGCCAATACGCGCGGTGTGCTTGGTTAGCACACCACACCTATTGGGGGTCCATTTGTTGACCTCAATTTTGGTGGGGTCTTTTGCTTCTCTCTTTAGTACTTAAGATCTAGCCTTAGGCTTTTCCTTTGACTAATATTAGAGGGCTAGAAATGGAACCCACCATTTAGAAATTCAAACTACTTCTTAACTCCCTGCAAACCCCACAAGCTTGATTGTAGACCCCTAATCACCTAGAGGGTTGAAATCAAATGTGGAGGTTTAAAGAATGAGTTCCCTATGGGACTTATTTGGCCTTAGGAATACCTCAGATGGCTCGGTACGAGTGAGGGTTGACTTGCACATACACTACACTCTCACACACATTCCAAGTCCTAAAACCACACTCTCACCCAACTTAACTTCTCGACTCATGTAGGCAATTCATATGGATGGTCCTTAACCCCTAAGCCCACGGCTAAGAGGGTTAGGAACAACATAGTGAATGCCTCAAATGAGTCCTCTCATGGCTCATATGGGCTTAATATGGCTTCATGGCTCAACCAAAATGATTCCATTTCACTCACACTTGATCAATCTTCCTTTTTTCAAAATTTCAGATTTTGACCCCCGGGGTCCCGGACCCACCAAATCTACCAAATACCCTTGAAATGACCAAAAATTTGCAAAATTACCTAAATTACCCAAGATTCCTCAAACATAATCCTAAACACTTCCCACCACTCAAATTGACCATCTTTGGCCAAAAATACAAAAATTCCAAAAATACCCCTAACCCCCCCTCAAATTACCAAAATACCCTTTTACCCAAAAAATCCAAAAATTCTAAAAAATCGCAGAAAATTCCAAAAAATTATAGAAAATCCCAAATATTCTCAGTTTTATTTTGTTCAACTACACCATGGACCAATTTTGCCAATTTACCCCACTTTTACCAAAACCCCCAATTTGACCCATTTTTTAACCGAAGTGAACCCAATGTCAAACCAAACCACCCTAATTGACCTCAATTTTGGTCCAATTCAATTCTAAACTTCAATTAAATATCCCCAATACCAATTTAGACCAAATCCAAGTCAAATTTAATTGACATTTGGGCCCAACTCCATTTTGGGGCTTAAGGCCCAATTTTGACCCATGACCCAAACCTAGCCCAATTCAACTCCAATTGGCCCCAAATCTTTTCTAAAGCCTTCCTAACATCCCCATAAACAAAACACTAACTTGATTTGCCCAAAATTTGAACCTAAACTCCACCCAAACCTAACCCAAAACCAAAATCCCTTAAAGTGACCTAAGCCCTAACCTAACCCAAATGGGCCCAAATCCCAAAATTAGAGCCCAACTAAAGTTGAAAACTCTTTGTAACACTCCCATAAACATTTTACAACATTAATTTTACACCAAATTCAACCTTAGCCCAACCTTAGCCCATGTTAGCCCAATTTGGCCCACCTTGGCCCCTTTACCAAAAAAGCCCAAATTCAACCCAATTCTACTCCAAATCACACCAGATTGATTCCAAACCACTCATGAAACATTCCCAAATAGAATCCAATAATTATTGGGCCCAATCTTTTACAAAATTTTTATCCACTAACTTGTTTTAAAACCTAAAAGCCCACTCTCTTAAAATATTTAAAAGCCCATCTAAAATGATTTCAAAAAGCCCAAAATCCAATCCAAAGCCCACATGAGATTTCCTCTCATCATCCCTTTAATTTAAATCATTCCCTAAATTTCAAACTCGTCATCAAATTATCCAAAATTAAACCTCATGCCAATCTCCCCTGAAGTTATCAAAAATGCCAACATCCTTTCTCATGCAAATGAGCTAACTTTTCCCTAAGCCAAATGGAGCCATGAAGCCATGCATAAGCCACATACAAGCCATTGAAGCCACTTTCCACCTCACCAAGCCATTAATGGCAAGAGGAGGGGTTCTTTCTTAACCCTTTATTAAACCTTTTTAACGTCATTTATGCTACACTCTAAACCAAGCTTAGCCACCTCACCATGGATGGAGACTTCACCACTCCAATTCAGCTGACCTAAATGATTCCCTAAGCCCAAAACCAGGTCATGGGAGGGTGCACCCAACCCATTTGCATGAGTTGACCAAACCATTTCCCCATACCATTTAAATCAAACCACTTTACACATGTCCAAAGCTAATTGAGTTCACCAAATCCCAGCTCTGACCCCACTGGTCAAGATGGTGACCTGACACTGGCCGGCCAGCCACCACAGCCGCCGGAAAACCCCATGGCCGAGAGCTCCATGTGAGCCAAAAAATTCAAAACTCACATGTTGAGCTGTCTCATGGCCAGTGGACACCATGGTTGTTCTTCCCTTGACCTAGGCAGCAAATTCCAACCCTTAATTGCCCTTGGGAAGCCCTCCAACCAGTTCTATTTAAACTCCACCCCTCTCGGCCAAAGGAGGTGTTGAACCAAACCTTACCAAAAATCTACCAAAATCACTCCAGATCCCTCTCCAGACATAGAGAACTTGATCCCCACCGAAATCCAGCCCTAAAGCCCTCTCTGTGAGTCCAATTTTGGAGTTGAAATTCAAGCCCAAAACCAGGACACTTCACCACAATGACCAATCTTCAAATTGATTGACTCTACACCTTCACCGGACCAAGAGGAGAAGTTCCCAGACAAAAGCCCCCTCACCGTGGCCAGCCATTGCTTCCGGCCTCCAAGCTTTGTGATCGGCCTTGGTCACTTTTGTACCTAGGCATTTCCCCAGAGCAAGAGACTTCATCCGGAGCTTGCTTGGACTTAATCTATGGTGACATAACTCTCAGATCGAAGCTTCACTTCTCTAAGCAAAGGTATGAACTCACTCTTCCTCCCAACCTCTTGGAGATTCTCCATTTAGTTTGAGTTGATTTCAATGCACCTTAACCGTATAAATGTGTTCGTCTCTTCAAGAAAAATCGATAGATTATAAGAACGCAAAAATCCATGGAGAATTGAGTGTGATCTTAAGGTTTTAGTGTGGACGGTCACGAGTGCACACCAGTTTGAGATGATGACCAGGAGCCGTTGGAATGCGCGTGTATCGAGCGGACGGTCGAGATCAAGTCGAACAGCGCAATGGTAAGTGAATGGCGGGCCCTCGTAGCGCTGACTCAGATGGCGGCGCCGAATCACGGAGCGATGCGTGGGCTTTCGATCCGGACGAGGATGACGCGGCGCCGAGTCGGATAAGTAGAAAATTAGGATTTTTTGGATTTATTTAAATACCATAACTTCAAAAATTCATATCTTTGCATAGAAAAATTACAAAATTAAAATAAAAATACCCCCTTGTTCAGTTAACAGAGGAGAATAATGTGGAAAAGAAATCAAGTTAATTGCATGAGTATTTTAATTTTAATAATTTATTTACTGTTTCTAATGTTTTGATTCTCCATTTTCATAGACAATTCACCATGGCATGAGACCATAGGACTTTTGAAGCCTCTGATCTTGGGAACATTCCCTGAATTTTTCAAGGTCAGAGGCCATCTCTGTAAAAAGTTATTGATTTTTCAAGTTCATGTCACTGTTTTAGGTATTCTAATTCCAATAATTAGCATGTTGTAAAATAAATTCTAGGAAAATTTGGTGGTGTTTCTTAGGACCAGGGGACCCTATGAAAAATATATTTTGAGTTAATTCATTCATAATAACCCTAATTGGCCTAAACTCCCAAAATTGAATTTGAATTAATTAGGGTTAACCACACACCAAATTGACTTGAAAACAATTCTCCATTGCTCTTTAGGGTCAGAGGAACCTTACATAAAATTTTGAAATCAATTGGACTTGATTAACCCCACCAAATGGATTGATTAAGCCTCATAAGCAAAATGGAACTTTAAAAATTCATAACTCCAAAAACACTTTTCAAAAATTCACAAAAATGGTTTTGGAGCTTATCTAGTATCAGGGCAGTTCAGAAAAATTAAAATTGGAATTTTCTAAAAAAGTTGATTTTTCACAATATTTTAATATTTTAATAATTAAAAAATAATAAAATCACAAAAATATTAAAAATCATAAAAATGTCACATTTTGACTCCTAATCACTTAGGAACAAACCAAATATTTTTCCTAAGTCCCTAGGATAAGATATTGAATTTTAAAGGCTTAATGTAAATTTTAATATTAAAAAATGAATTTTCAACCTTTTTCACTAAAATAATTCTAATAAATCAAAAAAAATTAGAAAATTATAAAATTTGTTTCTCTAGACTCCTTGAGGTCAGAGAAATTTAAGAAAAATATAAAATCTATTTTTCAATTTTTATTTTATTTTAAAATTAATTAATACTCTAAAACTCAAAATAATTATAATAAATAAAATATAATTCAAAAATCACAAAATGGTCCAAGTGGTTCTCGTCATTAGAAACATTCCATAATTTTCTTATGGACAGAAACTTTACCTTGGTCATGTTGTTGAATTTTCTTTGAAAACCCCTATTTTCTACTAAAAATAATTATATAAATAAATTAAAGTCGAAAAAATCACATTATCTCATCTAATGTCTTCATTGACATGTGAGTGAGGTGACATAAAAATTTCAAATTCATTTGAGCTCAATTTAGTGAGTTATGAAATAAATAAGCCCAAAAGGGCATAAAGGTAATTAAAGAATTTTAACCCTTAATTAAAACTTTAGGTTTAATCAAAATGGAGGGTAAAATATTTGATTTTAATTTTCTCTTGGATGATTGAAACTTAGGGAAATTAAAAGGGTAGAAACCCATTAAACACTTTGAAAATATCAAAATGAAACTCTAATTAATTAAATAATTTAAATTTTGGAAAGAATATATTTAAAATTTGGATTATTAAAATAGGGATATTATTGAGAGGATATTTATTCTTTAATTTAAAAATCCCTAAATAAGTCACTTCAATAATATTTAGTTCTTAATTAAAAATTAAAATAATAATCCAAACTAAATAAATTAAAAATTAAAAGAAGATAACCCTTAAATGAATTAAAGCATAAAATGTTAAATGGTCCAATAATTAAAATCAAATTTAAAATCTTGGAGTTAAATTAAATTAAATTAAATTAAGTCAAGTCAAAGTTTAAATTAAATTAAATTAATACCTTAACAATTAAATTAAATTAAATTTAAAATATTGAAACTAAAATTAAATAAAATTAAAATTAAATAAAATTAAAATTAAATTAAAATTTAAAATTAAAATTAACTTAAAATTAAAATTAAATTAAATTAAAATTAAATCAAATTAAATTAAATTAAAATTAAATTAAAATTAAATTAAATTAAATTAAATTAAATAAAATTAATTTAAATCAAATTAAATTAAATTAAATTAACATCACTTAACAACAAACCTAAATGAAAACATTAAGAGTTAAATCAAAACATATGAAAGATTTCAACACATTTTTCAATATAAGTAAATCTAAAACATAAAAAGTTAATCCGAAATATAAATATCACTTAAAATGTAAAGATTTAAATTAAATCTAAAATAATTCGAACCCTATTCCAAACTTAATAATCATTAATTAATTTTTATAATTAAATCAAATCAAATTAAATCATTAAAATATTTATTACTTTGCCCTTAAAAGGCTTTTATTGTTATAACTCTTAAATGAAGTGTCAAGTGAAGTGTCACTTCACACATAAGATATTCAAATGTCCTAAGTTCACTGAGCAAGAAACAAAACAAAATTAAAATCCTTTGATGATTAATTCACCAATACAATAAAATTCATTTGAACTCAAAATAATCCCAGAAGAATTGAAAAGATGTTTAAGATTCGTCTTAAACACTTCCTCGATACGATGGGGTGTTTTAGAAGAATAATTGAACTTAATTGTTCTTTGGTGAAGAAAATCATCCTTAAACCAAACCAACAACCTAGACGTCATAGGAAATGACTAGCAATAGGATTAGGAATCTGGTAGACAACCAAAACCCTTTCCCTTAACTTTACCTAGGTATTTCTTCCAAAAATATATTTAAATGCTCTAACATGTGTTTTAAGTGTAGCTTGGGATGACGGGAAGACCCTCCAGGTACGCTTTTACTTTGTTGCAATTTACCTACATGTGTTGCATTTTAATTTTCTTGCATGGTAAAACAACTGTTGCGTGAAAACCAAAACCTCTAGAATAGCCACAAAATTGAAACCAAAACTAAATTAAAAGTCATCACAAGATAAAATTCACCGCCACAACATTCCAACATATAAAACAACTCAAAATTTAATCACAAACAAAACAACAAAACTGCAATTACAACTAAATTAAAACATCTCATTGGATGACCGGGAATACCTCGGATGATGTAACCTACGTGTTGTTAACGGGATTTCCCACGGTCAAAATTAAAGTGTGGAACTCATTCAGTTGAGTTTAGCAAATTCATCTGGACTAAGTGAATCCGATAAAAATAATGATGTCGGAATGATGGAACCGTGGGATCTTAACCGGTGTTGTTGTAGTCAACTTTAATATTTGTTTTAATTAAAACTTTAAAAACACTTGGATTTTAAGATTTTCTCTAAACTAAAACACTTCTCTCATCTCCTGATTTATGACTTCTAAAACCAAACCTCTGCAACAATAATGAGCTTGGAGCATGGTGGGCAGCACGGCTATCGTCATCAGCAAAACTTCAATCTACTTCAGCAAAACCTTTCTTAGCATTAAATAACAAAGCCATAGGATTTCGAGGTAGTTTGCTTAGTGCAACATAAATCCTCAACTTTTCGTTAAGCATTTGTATAATCATCTTATGAAAATTAAGCCCTAACCGCTCTTAGGACTCCGATGTAGTCGTTTGATACGACATAAACCCGCACATCTTCGAGGCTATTTGTGTGATTATGTCATAAAAACATAAGTCCTAACTAATTAAAATTGGCAAAATTATAACATCAAATAAATTCCCGAATTGAAGCCAAACAATTTGATAGTTTGGGAAGTTGCCAAAATTCTTCTTAGATCCTCAACTTCTCTTACTTCTCTTCCCTTGATTCCCAAAATAAATTGTCATAAATTTGATCCATTCCTCATTGAAATTCCAAAATTCAATCATTTGAAAACCTTAAACTTTGAAATTCTTGAGAGCAAAACCACTGATCATTATCGAGAGTTTTCTTAAATGATTCATGTCATTTAAGATGTAATTAACTATAGGGGCTTGCCCTTATAGGGAACTTTAAGAACCTGAGTAATATAAACCTCGCTTAATTCCTTTATATTAAGCGAGGAACTTGTCGGCTTATAAAATTGGTTCGCAGACCAAACGGATGTCACAAATTTTTTTAGTTTATTTAATCAAGCCCCATCATCAAGCAATGTGTCTATTCTTCGGGATAGATACACGGCTTGTGGTGCGGTGCTCCTTTATATAAATTATTCGGGATGTGAGATCAGTTTGATTTCATATCTTAAAACTTTCAAATTTAAAGTTATTTTCAAAATCAAATGCTGCTTTCTAAATTATATATATATTTAAATTAAATTTAAAATTTAAAATTTGCCGACGATTTCTGTAGGCAACAACTTCTCAAAATAAAACACATAACCCAAAAATAAGCCGTATATGACTCTATTACTAAAACATAAAGAATAGATCAAAGATGGGAATCCCAGTCCCACAAAATTGCTGGATCTAGCAGTAGACTCCATGGAATTATAAATGATACTGCTGACATCTAGCGGCTTCCTCTCCTGAATACAATAGTTTAAGATAGCTCGATCTCTGGTGACTACACTCAGGTGGTTGGATGGTATAAGTCTAGTAGAAATAAAATAATGCCAAGCCTTTGAAACACCATTTAATTTGGAAGATTTGAAATTTACCCAATTTTCATTTTGGATCTTCCAGGCTCTAGTGCCGTCAGTCAAATAAGCAATAATCATCTCAAGATATCCCTCAGATGGAGATAATCCAGAATAGTGGCACTCGATGGTAGGTGGCAGTCCATAAAACACATTGATCTTCTCTGGAGAAAATCCTACTCCAATACCTCTGACGAATACTTCGTAGTCTTCCGCATCTAAAAAGTTAGCATAAAATTCGCAAACGACTGGAATAACAGCAAAACCAATGAAATAATAGAATCTTTGCCTGTTGTTCGCAACGATTGTGTTTTTTATCATTTCACCCAGATTGTAAAAGCTTCGCTCCGAGATAAACTTTCTCGACGTTGCAAATTCGTGATATCAAAAATGTGTTGCCGCAGTCGCGAACTTACTATTGTCAAAATTTTCTCGACCCTTCCCTCGCTTAGATTTTGGTGCCATCTAAACGTGAAAGAAAATAAGAACAAATTTAGGAATCAAATATTTAAACTCTTTTTAAGTTTAAGGAACTTAAAATAAGTTTAAAAATTCAAATAGAATACCTAAAAATCAAAATTTTTCTAAAAGTTTCGATTTTTAGCAAAACATAAGAAAAACTATGGTGAAAATTGAAAATAAATGGATTAGAGTATATATCTGACCTCGAGACGAAAAAATCAAGTGATTTCGCGCACAAATACTTGATGTATTGAACTCAAAATGGATCTAAGAGGTGTATTTTTGCGAAAATGGGGAAGAAGATGAATCTTACGCGTCATCCAAGGCTAATGGGGTTTATATGGTGTTTTTCGGGTAAGCAGGCCGAACCGGTGCTTAGGTGCCGAATTCTGGCGCCAAGGCGCCAGACTCGCCTTTCACAAAAAAACACTCTAAAAATTTAATTTTCCACCAAAATTCATAAATTCAACTTCCAATGACTCATGTTTGAGTAGGGCTTCAGTTTCTAACTTCCAAAACATTTTCCAAAAATTTTAAAAATTAAATATTAAATCCACCAATCAAACTCAAGGTTTAAATCAAACTTCTCTAATTTCCATTTATAATCTTCAACATTGGCTCAATACACTTCAGATAAGTATAATATAATGATTCAAGTCCTAACACACAATCAAACAACACAATTTGAAAAAAAATACAACACACATTGAACATGAAAGTAAATACACAAACAAACACAATCGATTCACTAAATCTATACAACGACTCACTAGATAAATCACGATCTCACCAAATCACTATCTAATTTGCATTATCTTGGCAAGGAAAACTATTCATCGCACTTGGGAAGAATACTAATGCTCTTGGAAAATCCGTAGCCGTTTTCTCGTCAATCCACTTATTCTTTGCATACATCTCCACTTGAGCATCTTGATAAGCCGCTAGATGATCAAATTGAAGTTTTGCTTGCCATTCCAGATGTTCAATCTGATGATAATCTCATGAAGGCGATCTCCAATACTTTTGAAATCCGCTTCAAATTTATCAAGATGACTAGAAATTTTCTCCAAACTTACAGTGATGAAACCATTGAAGTAGGGTTGAGGATTCTTTGGACCTTTGTCTCTAGCCTCTTCTCCAAGATTTCTCCTCTCCATCCTCTCTAATCTCTCAAGAATGGAGTGTATGGGTTGAAATATTGATTGCTTAGGAATTGGGGATGAAGATGGGTTAATTTAAAGGTGAAAATCGTGTGAAAAACTGAAATTTTTCGGTTTTTACACGACCCAGTAACCGTGGCGCTTAGGTGCCAAATCTGGCGCCTAGGAGCCGGACCCATCGACACACAGCTTATTCTGGCGCTTAGGCGCCGAATTCTGGCGCCTAGGCGTCGGACCCATGTTCGACTCTGTTACTCCTAACATCAAATTTCAAGGTTTCGTTCTCCAAAAATTGGTAAATTATAATGGTAAGATCAGCACAATCTCAATAACACAATTATAAATAATTTCAATGATGGTTAACTTGATCTCCTTTTTACTCACATATGAAATGGAGTGATCCAAAGTCAAAACTTTATATACTTCAAGATAATTTTTAATTTTTTGAAGTTATATAAAATTAGTCTAGATCGAGGCATAACCATACATCTAAAATGTAAAAACATACTAAAAATTAATATATAAGGGTTGCCTCACATTAAGCGCTTGGTTTAACGCCGTCAGCCCGATCTAAGTAATTCTTTAATCAGGTTGACTTAATTCATAAGCCTCTTTATAAATATTTTTAATGTCTCCCAAATAAGGCTTTAATCTTAATCTATTAACTTTAAAAAATTTTCCCGTTTTGGGGTCTTTAGTATCCACAGCTCCATATTGGTATACTTTTTCAATTATATATGGTCCTATCCATTTTGATCTCAATTTTCCAGGAAAAAGTCTTAAACGAGTATTAAATAGTAATACTTCTTGTCCAAGTCGAAATATTTTTCCCGAAATCTTTTTATCATGTAATAACTTCATTTTCTCTTTATAAATTTTTGCATTATTATATGATTCATTTCTTATTTCATCCATCTCATTTAATTGCAATAATCGTTTTTCTCCTACAGTATTCAAATCAGATTTAAACTCCTTCATTGCTCAATAAGCTTTATGTTCAAGTTCAACAGGTAAGTGACAGTGTTTTCCAAAAACTAACCGGTAAGGTGACATTCTCATTGGTGTCTTATAAGCTGTTCTATAAGCCCATAATGCAGAATCACGTCTATCAACCCAATCGTTCTTTTAGGATTAACAGTCTTCTCTAAAATTCTTTTAATTTCTCTATTTGATACTTCAGCCATTCCACTTGTTTGTGGGTGATATTCAGTTGCAATTTTATGTTTGATTCCAAATTTTGCAAAGTAATGATCGAATTCTTATATTTCTAAAATGACTTCCACCATCCGTGATAATTACCTTAGGCATTCCAAATCTTGAAAAAATCATCTTCTTCAAAAATTTAGAGACACTTTTGGAGTCACAGTTAGGCAAAGCTATAGCTTCAATCCATTTTGAAACATAATCAACAGCTAATAAAATATAAATTTTTCCAGATGATGGTACAAATGGTCCCATAAAGTCTAAACCTCATATATCAAAAATTTC